>CM075505.1:28560286-29242786 GCA_037950675.1 Hypophthalmichthys molitrix
TGTTCAAAGATGAATGGAGAGTGAAATATAGCCAGCTGCGACGTGGATGCTTGATCTCCTTCTTGATATCTTTCTCCTTCATGCAAGGAATGCAGATCTCATCTAAACTTGTTCTTGTGGCAATCATGTTAGTATAACTTAAGCAAGATTGCAGGCAAAGAGTCCATGTCAATAATGCAGTGATGCGAGAAGCAGTGCTAACTAAGGTCACTTCCAGCTTATGATCAATGCAGTGAATTTGCATGTTTATGTTCACAAACTTGAATCCGAGGTGAAATCCGTGTGGGGAACGAATCCCTCTCGCTAAAATTCCAGATTGCACAATTCCTATTGAGATGATGTAGGTTTGTAATTATTGAAAACTAATTATATTACAGTAATGAATTAATGCATTACACCCGTAGATGATGTAAGAGTAATGCATTACACTCAGATAATAAATTGCAATAATAAATTATACCAAATTTCATTCAGTGTTTAATGTCTCTTCAATATTTAGGACAGATGTGATTACATTCTATTAAAATTTCATGAAAAAGTTATTAAGGAGAAGTGTTTAAATTTTATCCATGCTACATTTTAAGTATTTATCTGTTTATCTGTGCAGTTACATGTCGTTTACATTCAAAGCACCAAAACCAAGTTGCTACATAAAAACGAAAGAAATTTTAAAAACCACATAAGAATCAGATTAAAAACAGCCAAAAGGAAATAAATGTGCTGACAAAAATGCATTGATTGTGAAAGTCTATGTACAACCACAACCCATAGACTTATGCTGAAAGTGTTTTTATTAACTGGTACAAGAGAAGAATCAAAATCATATTATATCAACAGCATAACCAACGCCAGGGGCAGAGCCAGACATTGTAAACATTCGGAGCTTAGCCCAAATCTACTTTGTCCAATGACATTTTAATTTTCTGTTAACAGCTTTACTGACATGAAAGGAGTTTTGTTGTAGTATTCTTGAGTAAAGTTCATAAATTGTGCATAATTTCGCACTGGAATTTGTAAAACTATGTTGGGTGTACCATCTCTAAGGGGGTCCAGGGGCATGCCCCCCGTGAGAATATTTTGTACATTTTAAGGTTAAATGCATCAATCTGGTGCACTTTCAAAGCTCAAAATTAAGAGCTTCAAGCCATGTACAGTGTGCAAATTGACCAAAGAAACAGCATTGTACCTGGACATGAAAGAGGGTTCAAACATCTTTTTAGTTGTGACATAGAGTCTCAGTCTACATTGTGTTTTAGGATGCCAAACAATTATTACAATAAAATAATAATATAATAATGTTTTAGGCCTATATAATTATTCATATGACAGTGATATCCATATAGGCCTATTGTAACAAATGCACTCTAAAATAAATGACAATTTTTATTAGTTACTTTACACAGCAGTATAGGGAAACTAGAATGTACATTTCCTGAAAAAAATGTGAATGGTGCTTGCAGTGACAAAACTCGCTACTCGGTTGCTAGGGTTTTTTAAGGCAATTGCTAAGGTGTCTGGCTGGTTGCTAGGCGGTTGCTAGGGTGTTCTGGGCGGTTGCTAGGGTGTTCTGGGCGGTTGCTAGGCGGTTACTATGGTAACCTGGGTGGTTGCTAGGGTGTTGCTAGGCAGTTGCTAAGGTACTTGGGGTGGTTGCTGGGCGGTTGCTATGGTAACCTGGGTGGGTGTTAGGGTGTTGCTAGGCAGTTGATAAAGTATTTTGGGTGGTTGCTAAGGTGTTGCTAGGCGGTTGCTAGGGTGTTCTGGGTGGTTGCTATGGTAACCTGGGTGGTTTCTAGGGTGTTGCTAGGCAGTTGCTAAAGTACTTCGGGTGGTTGCTAGGGTGTTCTGGACGGTTGCTATGGTAACCTGGGTGGGTGTTAGGGTGTTGCTAGGCAGTTGATAAAATACTTCGGGTGGTTGCTAAGGTGTTGCTAGGCGGTTGCTGTGGTAACCTGGGTGGTTGCTAGGGTGTTGCTAGGCAGTTGCTAAGGTACTTGGGGTGGTTGCTAAGGTGTTGCTAAGCGGTTGCTAGGGTGTTCTGGGCGGTTGCTAGGTGGTTGCTTTGGTAACCTGGGTGGTTGCTATGGTGTTACTAGGTGGTTGGTAGTTGTCACAGTTGGTTACTATGGAGTTTTTATAGAGTTCTTAGCATGTTCTTAGCCCAATTTAACACTTAGCTAATCACTATTAGCATGTAGCTATTCACTGCTAGCATGTGTAGCATGCTGGAAGTTCAGTTTGCTAGCATGAGTCAAAAGAGCCAACCTCCCTGTCTCTACGATGCTCTGATGCAGAGATATAGGTCCTGCTAAACGGTTGCTAGGGTACTTTGTTTTGTTGCTAGGGAGTGGCTAGGCATCTGCCAATGATACTCCAAAGGCTGCTTGCCAATATAAACCAACCCCCATGCCTCTATGATATTCAGATTTGAAGATATCCCTCTTTGGGTTTGTGTTGCTAGGGTGCTCTATATGGTTGCTAGGGTGAGCCTATGAAGTGTTGAAGGTGATTCGTTAATGGCAGTTTGCTGCCCTGAGTCAAACAAGCCCACCCTCATGTTTCTATGACACTTCTATCCAAAGATATTCTTTTGATCTTTTTCAATGGAAGTCTATGGAACCTGTTGCTAGGGTGCTCTAAATGGTTGCTAGGGTGTGGCTTGATAGCTTCACAATGATCCTGAGAGACTGATTGGTTGCCTGAGTAAAATGAGCCCGCCCCCTTGTCTCTATGACATTGTGATCCAGAGTTATGTGTGAGTGAGTGAGAGAAAGGGTTCTAATGCCCTGCGTGTGTGTGAACATCGTAGGTCCGATCGCTTAGAAAAGTCAGAGCACACCTCTCCTCAATGAGCCGGGAGGAGTAGCGTGCCAAACTTTTGTGTGGAATAAAAATAATAATAAGTATGCAAGAGAACACTAATGATGCTTTGCCTTTGGCAAGCACCATTAATTACAATACTTCTGTACTAATTTCTAAGAGCTCCTTAAGCTTTTATTTTGATCACCAGCTGATCGCGTGAGTAAAGCGCACACTTCTATTTAAAACACAGCACAAACAGACTACTTAATCACTGTCTTTTGCTGTTTTATAAAGGCACAAAGCCATTTCACGGTTACGATTCTAGTTCGTTGGCAAAATACAAAGACCATTTAGCTATGCATGTTATAAAATTCCAGTTTATTATGAAACGGTGGCGGCGGCACAGGGTCATTTTATAAGAAACACTGAATGAATGTTTAGCTGACAAATGTGCTAAAGTTGTCATAACAGCTGAAATATCAAAACAAAAACCCTTCAGCCGGACCGAAAGAGAGTCTCGAGGCCTGCCGCTGCTCTGAGTGAGTGACAGGAGTCGTGTCAGTGTACAACTGCGGTGTGTGCGAACTCGCTGTCGGAGAGAAGAGAGAGAAAGGATACTGTAGAAAAGCGATATTGAACTGTTTAACATATTTTAATAGAGAGATATGTTTAGAAAAATTATATTTTGACAGCACTGTTAAGAAACCTCAAACCCGAAAGATTCGGGGCTTTTGCAAAAACATTCGGGGCTCCGGCCCCCTTAGCCGCCCCTGACCGACGCTATCTGATTTTCTAAATTGTTGAGCTAGTTTCATGACATACTCTTCAATCTCTTTCTTTTTACATTTGATTAAAATCAATTAAACTCATTTATTTATCATTTAGTAAGTAGCTACTTAATAATCAGTATGTTGTATAGTCAGAATTACATTGAAACGAAGCCTTTCAGGAACAGGCATTGCCGGGCCCTCAGCAGGTGTAAATATTCATTCGGAGAACCTTTGCTTCACGTTAGGGTCCTGATCACACTGTCGAGTTTCATTTTGACTGGTTACCTTTAAATTATGCCTTATGTACTTTTGCAGTTTGCAGAAGCTAGTTTAATTAGAAGTTTTGCATATTAAAATGGTATACGTGACCAAAAAAAAAAAAAAAAAATGTCCTATTAGAAGCAAACTGTTAGAGGTTTAACTTATACAATATGGCAATTGAAGATTTTACTTTACAATATGGCAATTTGGATATGCCTTAGATATGTGATTATGCTTGTGTCATATGTAATATATTTTTAAAAAATATAAATGTCAGCACATTTTTATGTTGTGAAGCTGCAAGTTTATGTGCTTCAAATGAACATGGGAAAGAGAACTGACTCATTTCAGGTGATCAGCATGATGAGTCTACATTTCTACTACTTGTCTTGTCTTAACACCATCAGCTGCTTGAAAAAAAAAAGAGGTTTAAGCGCCGTCAGCCCACAGTCTCTATTTAGTGGAATTCACCCTATGTGGTTCTGCCCTACTGAAAAACTCAGCAGCTTATGGTCACATTTTGTGTGTATGTGTTTTATATATTTAAATATATATAATATATATATATATATTTATCAGTATATAATATCTGCATATAATGTAGCACTTGACTTTTTCCAAATTTGCACTGTTCAGCACATTCGTCATCAATGGGCTTCATGACACATTTTTGATCTTGAGGTGGTTTGTGAACTGAGAACTCCATAGATCATTCCATTAAAAAAAGGAATAATCAGACTCTGAACTCAACTGAACTTCCCCGGCTTCATTTTTTCGAGCCTCCGGAGACTTTGTGGGCCATGACAACATAAGCGTGAGTGTCACTGGAGGTAGCGGTTGACACTGCGTTGTTGAACTTTGAGGGAGGGCATGCATTTTTGCATACATAACAGAGATGGTGCGGTGATATGCCAAACACGGTAATTTCAAACCCAGGTTCTACCATTGCGCTCCTTCTCCGCAAGGGAGAAAACAGCTTACCAGAGAGGAAGCACTTAGCATGAATACGAAGATATGACTCACATTTTAGACATTCAGAGGTGCAAGGACATGACAAATCATGGACATTTTGTGCAAATTCCAACATGCTTAAATGCTTAATTAATGTTCCAGTAATTCATTATTAAAATCAAACATTATATCTGTTAATATTATTTATTGTACCTGAGCTAACATGAACTATAATGATGAATTAACGTTAAAGAAGATTACTAAACACTGTAACAAATGAACTTTACTATGTACTTCAAAAAAAAAGAAAAATTTGCTAAACATTTTATGTAGGCTATGATAAACTTAATGTGTTCATGTTGTATTGCAAAACACTGCTGCTATTGAGGTAGAGGTAAGGTTAGGCACAGGTTTGGTGGTCTGGTTAGTTTTAAGGGTGGGTTAAATAAAGGTCAACAACAGAGGCAAATTACAGCTGTATTTACATACAGATATTTGTGAAATGTTTGTGAACATTACACTGTAAAAATCTTGAGGTTTTTTTCTACCCAAGTCCTGGGCCTTTTGGGTCCTTTTTTTTTTTTTTTTTTTATTTAGTTTTTGTGTTACCCAAATCCTGGGTCAGACGTAATAACCCAGGGGTTGAGTTATTTTTCGCGGGCATTTTGCGACCTCTTTAGGAGAGAGCAGTGCAGCTCCGTCAAATTGGTGTATGTCTTCGGTAAAATACAGGTTTGTGTACGTTTTATTTGATCTAAAAATGTGTTATTGTTCTGTATATCGTTTAATTTTATGCAAAGCAACATAGAGGGGCGCGATGTGAGTCACCTAAACGAGTGTCGCGTCGGTCTTTTCGCGTGATGAAAACGCCTGATGCCTTGCATAAAATATTATGATTTTATTCAAAAAGATGCAGAATTTAAACACCAAGGATGTTAAAATATGTTCTCAGAATTGTACACTGATTATTTATGGACAGGTTATGGAGTCAGTCAGAGCATTTTTCGGCTACGAGTGAAACACAGGCGGCGGTCTGAAGTTAGCAGTTCCCCCGCCGAACGCGAGCCATCTCCGGCATGAGATCCAGCGCCGTTACGGTGGAAACAAGACAACAGAGAGTGGTCGATTACACTTGAATTACTTCTAAATGTTTAAGGTTTACTTATAATATTTGTTAAACGAGCTTAAATGTAGGCAATATGTATTAAAAACAATATCAAATATGCTATACTATAAAATATGATCGAAAATATAGGAATTATCATACAAACCAGTGGTTGTGTGGAGTATTTTTAAAAAAAAAAGTTTAGAGGATTTAAGTTAATCCACAAACATGAATCAGTGTTAGTAAAAAAAGAAGAAACTAGTATTATAGGAAAAAATTAACCCATTATGCTGGGTGAAATAATCAAAAAATTAATCAACATGTGTTCTGTCCTATATTTACCCAGCCCTTGGGTTGTTTTTAAAGTGTAGTAAAATGTAAAAACATAAATACACCATAAGTGCACTGTATCAAAGGATTAATTAAAATTTTAGTACATAGTAGTTAAAGATGCTTAATATAAAGTAAGTCCATGATTTGTGACTAATATAATGTTTATATACTACAATTTGTGTTTTAAAAGGGACACTGCACATTAATTGACATGAGCACACTGACAAATCAAAAATGCTTAAAGTGGTCAAACTAGCATAGAGATGCTAAACACTATAGCGAGAGTAATTTTGAGTTTCCGGAATGAAAATGTCTTAGTGCAGATATTTTTGATTCAGAACATGAAGAGCTGAGAGCTGCAGTCTTGTGATAAAATGGCTGGATCGTCATTTCACCACTGACGGACAGAGAATGTGAAGAGCTGGAAATGTGCTAGTAATTCCTACAACGCAGAGGTCATGAAGGGACATCGACGTGCGCGAGTTGTGGTGAGAGGATGACGTTCTGGATCATATGTATCAGCTTTAACTTATAATGTGGGCAGAAATCACATACTCATAAGTTGCTTGGGGTCAGTGATGTTAAACTATAATTGCCCGTAAAATACAGAACTAAAACTGCTCAGGAAAACTTGTGGTTTACACCTATTAATAACGACACAACAAAGATGTCACATCCCACTGACAGTATTGTGCATAAATTTCAGTTGCAGGTATACTTTTTTATTGTTGCTGCTTGATCAGGCTACTAAGATGGAACAGTCAGGTCATAAGAAAGTTTCAGCTCTTCGGCTAATTGCAGCACAGACCGAGAACTTTTCTTTTTTTCTTCAGTGAGGAGAGCATCTCCAGTGCCACTAGAGAGCACTATATAGCCATATAACTAATGCCCAGCACAGCACCAGTGCTTTTTTCAGGTCTGTGTGGTTGGCTGATGTAGAAAGCCTATTGTATTGCATCAGTTGCATTACATTAGAGGGCAGAGTTAGCATCCCTCAACAAAAACCCAATAGAGTTTTCCAACAGGCTTTTGGATTATTGCAAAAAATAAGCTAAAACAAAACTTTATAATACTGTAGCGAACTACACCACAGTTGCACAATTTCCATGTCACCATCACAAATCTTCCGACAACATTTTCAGTCTTTATTTAAAAACATTTTTCATGGATCGTTTGTTCAGCACATCCAACAGATGCTTGATTGGATTGAGATCTGGGGAATTTGGAGGCCAAGTCAAACTCAATGTTGTGCTCCTCAAACCATTCCTGAACCATTTTTGCTTTGTGGCAGGGCGCATTATCCTGCTGAAAGAGGCCACAGCCACCAGGAAATACCGTTTCCATGAAAGGGTGTACATGGTCTGCAACAATGCTTAGGTAGGTGGTATGTGTCAAAGTAACATCCACATGGATGGCAGGACCCAAGGTTTCCCAGCCCAAAGCACTGAGCCTTGGCCGCCCATGACCCTGTCGCCGGTTCACCAGTGTTCCTTCCTTGGAGCACTTTTGATAGATACTGACCACTGCAGACCGGGAACACCCTACAAGAGCTGCAGTTTTGGAGATGCTCTGACCCAGTCTTCTAGCCATCACAATTTGGCCCTTGTCAAACTCACTCAAATCCTTACGCTTGCCCATTTTTCCTGCTTCTAACACATCAACTTTGAGGACAAAAAGTTCACTTGCTGCCTAATATATCCACCCACTAACAGGTGCCGTGATGAAGAGATGATCAGTGTTATTCACTTCACCTGTCAGTGGTCATAATGTTATACCTGATTAGTGTATCTTTGTATTTTTTCTTGCTAGGGTACTTTCTAACCTTTTCGCACAATCTGTCATCTGTGTAGGCCTCCATTGTCGCTGTACCTTGCATGCGCTCCGGTCTGTTCAGTTTATGCAGTTTTTCTTTGACTACCTTGTGAATCAACACCCCCAAGGCACAATTGCCACCTTGTGGATAAACAAATTACTGCAGAAAAAATTAAATGCGCATGTGCGACCTGCCCGTACACTTACACTGACCCTCGCGTACACGTAAAAAGTAGTGCGGTAGTATACTTTGGGCTTTAAGTTTAGTGGAGAAGGGATAATGGGATGGGGCTGTATTTCAGGGATTGGCCCCTTACTTCCAGTGAATGGAAATCTTAATGCATCAGCATTTTGGAAAATTCTATGCTTTCAACTATATAGGAACGGTTCTATTCCAGCAAAACAGTGCCCCAGTGAATAAAGAAAGGTCCATAAAGACTGAATTTGGTGTGGAAGAACTTGACTGGCCCACAGAGCCCTGACCTTAACCCCATCCAACACCTTTGGGATGAACTGGAACGGAGATTGTGAGCCAGGCTTTCTCATCCAGCATCAGTGCCTGATCTCACAAATGCTCTATTAGATGAATGGGGAAAATTTCCCACAGAAACACCCCAAAATCTTGTGGAAAGCCTTCCCAGACAAGTGGAAGCTGATAAAGCTGCAAAGGGATGAATGTCTGTTTATTTAGAATGCGAAGTCATTATGATCAGGTGTCCTAATACTTTTGTCTATATTGTATATTGCTCATGTTAGCTAATGCATTCACTGATGTTAACAAATGAGACCTTAGGTGTGTCTCAATCAGCTCCCTAGTTCAGTAGTCAGGACACTGATCAGGGAGTCGGACATTTTAAGTGCAATCTAAATTGCAAAATCCTTCCATTGCACTGAAAAGCACCCAAAAAAGTCCCATAAAGAACTGTAAACACCAGGGAGCAACAGTGCTTAATATTTTCCCTTTACGGAAATTCTGATGTGTGAAACATAAGTCACAGAACCAACTAGATACATACCATGACACATGATAGATGTTTTTCAAAACGAACCATTATTAAATTATATTTCAGCATTGATAGCGAATATAAGCGTTATGTTGCTGAAAAGAGAGCAAAGAAAGAAATCCTTATCAGTGCTCATTTCATGCACATGATATACTAACCTAAGGAGCTGAATGAGATTATTGTAAAACTTTACCAAAGTGGCATCTTCAGGCAAACAGTGCTGGTGCTTTTCTCTAAACTAACAAGATAATTTTTTGCGAAGGAAGTCATTTCCCTTTAAGGTCCCGCAGGTGTCGCAGCAGAGTAACCACAGATGTTGTTCATCACATTAACTGTGAATATAATACACTAATGTCTGACACAGAAAAGAGCCAAATACTGTTTGTCCTCAGCAATATATCTGTTTTGTCATTTAAAGTGTGCTTGAGCTAACTTTCTCTAAAATAACTGCCACTTGGTTTGATATTGTGTATCTAATACAATGATATTCATATTATTTAAAATGTAATTTAAGTGTTCAAATACTTTTTGGGGCCATTGTATGTACTTTACATATGTGTATTATAACATTTAACAATATGAATTGGGAGAACCTTGGAGAACCTTTCCATTGTACAAAAGATTATTTATAGTGGAAAAGTGTTCTTTGGATTTTTAAAATGTTCGTCAAACTAAGAAAAACAGGGTTCTTTGAAAGGTTCTTTGGGGAGCCAGAAATGTTTTTCTATGGCATTGCTGTGAAAAACCCCTTTTGGAACATTTATTTTTAAGAGTCAGCATTTTATACTTCTGAAATTATTTCAGAAATTAAGAATTATGGTTTCCAATTTTCCCCCTAATGATTTCTTTATCTTTAATTGATTGTAATTATAACTGCTTGGAATATATAAAGGTGTTTCATATTAAATAAATCAACATGAACAGTTATACTAACGCTTATTAGGCCAAGAGCAAAGTCAGCAGAGAGCATTGATCACACAGGAAACTGCACAGAGCATTTCTAGAAACAGAGATAGGAATCACAATGCAAAGCCACATCTGAGCAAGAGCTGTAATACACGTCTGACTAAAAATGATTTCATAGACAGTTATTAAATACACACAGACAGTTGTTTTTTTTCCGCTCAAAAGCCATGCAGGCTTAGAACAGTTTTATGTATAAATTAATAATTCTATACATAATACAAGTATTAAGTGCTACATAAATTTCTTCCGTGCTTCAGGACTGGTGTAGATCGTATGTTAAAATGAACAGATATGATGGTGTGAGATGCAGGATTTTAATCAAATAGCGTACGCTTACTTTACCATAGTTTAACTTTAAAACAGACTAATTCAGGTCATTTGTATACATATGGCTAAAGAGTAAAACTAGACCCCAAATTTAGCTTGTAGAGTGATCACAAACAACAGTTCAGTTCACTCTGGTTTATAACTAAAGTATTGATTGTTTTAGTTTTTTAACGAGTGCTGGTATATATTCCGAGAATTGAAACAGTGATTTGGAACAGTTTTAGCATGTTACTGAATAAGGCAATGTTGATGTATTTGGTCTTGGCGGACTAGATCTGTTACGCTGCTGCTGCAGGGCAAGTATAGGCTTGCTACTGCTAATAGACACGCTGCAGATCGGGGCAGGTGGACCTGGGGAGGTGGAGGAGTTCAGAGGAACTCTGATAGCGCGCTGTTACAGGAAACAATGAACCAGACTATTTAAATATTGAGCAAGCAATCTCATAGGCTGCAGGATCAGCAGAGGCCAATCAGCTTGCGCCATGTGGTAATGATGCGATTGCTTGCATGTTAAAGGATCAGGTTGGTTCCTCTAGAGTTTCATGACCCTCTGGTTTCGCAGACAAGACTTAAGCCTAGTCCCAGACTAAAATGCATGTTTGAACTGAAAGTAGCTTGCACTGACATATCTTAAAATAGGTCAGTGTCATTGTTTTGTCTCAAGTAAAGTATTTTTTAAGGCACTTTTATAAAAGCTACTTAAATGCCCTAAATGAACTAAGGCCTAATCCTGGCTTAATCTAAGCCCTGTCTGTGAAACCAGGCGTACATTAGACTATATTTAAGAGTAAAGTTTTTCTTTAAAGGCACACTAAGCCTGATCAACTGCTAAGGCACTTTCTAAGATCTTTTAGCTTCTCATAAATCAACAACTCTTGTACTTTTGTGACAAACTGTGAAACTTTCACTTGCTACCCTTTGATGTTAACTCCTGTTTATGACTTATGACTTACACTGTCCTCAAGTTGAACTGCTAATATAAAAGCATTCATGAAAAGGTAAAATATGTGTAATGTCAATGTATTTATATCATCATACATTTACAAAACAATGTAAATAACTTTATATTGAGTGTCTACTAGCATTTAAATTAAACATTTGACAATGAATTTGTGTGTATATATATAAATATTTTTACAATGTACTTCTATTTAAGTACACATTACTACATGTACTTATAGTAATAACAGTAAGTTATGCATAATTACAAGTAACTAAACCATAACCTAACCCTAAACGTAACTCTATAGTAAGTACATATAGTTAATTAATATTACTCCGTACTTATTTGAGCAAGTACAAATGTAACTACATCACCTTAAAATAAAGTAAAAATATCTGCATGTAATTACATATGTAACTAATTTCTGTAATTACATCTATAATTACACTGTTGACCCTTCCTTTACCCCTTAACCCACCCTTTTAAATCTATAGTAAGTACATACACAACATTTTTAATGTGATAGTTAAAAACACATCATATGAAGTGGGACTAAACTCATGTTTGAACTAGTTACTGTGAACTGATGCGGATTACAACTTCGGTTTTACGATTATCAGTGTTTCTAAATGAATATAAAGATTTCATTTTTAAAATTCAATTTTTAAGATAGGTCTCTAGAGAATCTCACACTATCCAGCAGGCGTCAAACTGAATATAGAGAGACAGTAGAGCGATAGCACCCCCTGCAGGTAAACATACAACTAGATTATTAGATTTTGTGTCATAAAAATCTTTAAAGGAATCATATGCTTACACAAACGGATATAATGTCATTTTTTCAGGTGTAAATTATGGATCCACCTGTATTAAACATACTAAAACTAGTTTTAAGTACTGCTGTAATATATTATGGATGCAAACTTTTCTAAAGTTTAAAGTAAAGTCTAAAATAAAAAAAATAAAATTCAGAGTAAGTTTCAGTAAGACTGAGCTTATTTTTATGCATGAACACACAAAATCATTACAAGCACACAAAACTGCATCCAATCTTTACAGTATGGTGCTCTTACTGGATTAAATATTTGTAGTATTATTTATATACACTGTAAACCTGAATCATGTTGGCAAAACTCAAAAAATTTGAGGCAGTTTAAATTGTTCTTAACTTGAAATGTTTGAGTACACTAATTCATACATTTAACTTAAAATTTTCATGTAACCTCAATGTGAACATTTTTATAAGCTAGCTATAACAAGCAAATTCAGAAAATGCTAACTTGCTAATATGATAACACTATCACTTACTGAATGAGTGCAGCAATATAAGGCATTTAATATATTGCTCTCAAGCCAAGCCGCATGCACCACTTATCATCATGATGGAAACTCTCCAAAAACCCACATTAACAGAAACTCTTGTAAATTAGCATAAAATATTAATCACTACTAAATCTACCACTTAACATTAATCTCGCACAAAAAAAAAAAAAAACACACACATTATATAACACTTAATTTTAGCATTTACTCTACATTTCGAGTGGGCAAAGCATGCTGGAAAATAGAAATCAAAGCCCGGTTTCAGTTAAACTTAAGTTTGTCTTAATTAAAAGAAATAAGTTCATAAAACTTAAAACAATGAAACAGTTCATTTTACTTAAAATATATCAGTTCTGTGAACTTGAAAGAAAAAGAAAGTGCTAAATACTCATAAAAGTTAATTTGACTGGACTAATTTAAGTTTGTCCAACTCAATTTATTATTTTGAGCGTCAGGGTTTATAATGCACTATTATAGTATTTATTTATATTTTGAATTAGCTTTTATTTTCATATTTTCAATTTTCTTTTTAATTTAGGTTCAGATTTAGTAAAGTATCAGTTTTAATATTTCTATTTAGCTTTATTTTTATTTTATAGTAATTTTAACACTTATGTTTTCAGTTAGTTGCCAAGGCAACATTCCTTACTACCTTACTAACTATTAATAAGTAATAATTAGGAGTTTGAGGCAAAAGTTGTAGTTAATAGTGAGAATTGGACCCAAATCTAAAGTGTGACACTGTGACCGAATTTGGTTTGGCGTTAATTGCATGTAATTATGCATAATTTAATGTTGGTATTATTATAGTAAGTACAAGTAAGATGTGTAAGAGGGACACTGTAAAATAAAGTGTTACCAAAAACATTAAAATCAGTCGGAAAATGATGCGGACTTGTGGTTAAGATAAAAAAAAATAAAAAATTTTGGATTAAAGATGAAGTCAAATTTACTGTTTTTTAATGCCAATATTTAATTCAATAGGCTAGCAATACCAACAACAACAAAAATAATAATTTATCTAATTGACATAATGAAAACGAAACAGTAAATCTTTCATTACTTTCCAAAAGTGCTAAATCTGACCTAGATACAGTTTTTTTTTTTTTTCTTGGTACAGCATGATGAAGCAATAATCGGTTGTGGTTTTGTGGCATCTTCAGAGGAGTGTTAGAAAGGGTATACTGGCGTTTACATCACTGTAAGTATGTATTAGTCTATCTAATACACTGTCCCTTCATGTAAAATGAAAGAAGGTCAGGAAGTGGCAGACAGTTCTTTCTGAAGCCCACATCTGATGATCACAGCTGTATGAGACATAAAGGAATCTCTCATTACAACACTGGACAGAATTAGTTCCTAATTTAAGACAAATGACTAAGAAACAGCATCTTCTTTTGTTATGCATACAACATAGCTTTGGTATACAAGTTGCGCCGGATGCCTACAGCAGCCTTTATATTAACCTATAATAGTAATGATCTAAGTGTCTTCCTGCTTAGATTGGAGGGAATTTTTAGTTTCAACACATTCTCTGAAAGCTATAAGTGATTGAGGGTGTGTGTGCGTGTGTGACGTGTAATCATCTCAGCATCACATCCTCTTCACTAATATAAGTAGACTAACTATCAGCGCTGAAGTTATGAAGACCAGCATCTCAGCATCTACACACCTGAATAGGGATCAACGAGAAACCAAGCATGAGGACTTTCTTGCTTTTGGCACTGACATTTGTAGCCATTAATGCAACTCAACCTGATCTTAGGAAGCTTCTTTTAGACGACATCATAATGCTTGTGAACCATGTCCTGAATCATACAGATGAGGTAAGAATTAAAAATCGATCAGTTGGTCTTGCTCTGTAACTGCTCTGAAGAGGTAAAAAGTGATAAACAACTTAACAACGTTCAATCTTTCTTCCATAGAATCTTAAACTATTTGTGAAAGACATATTTCACAGGCGGAAATGCACAGTAAGTTGAATTTTATATCAAAATACAGAACTAATTTTAGTAATGTTGTAAAAACTTGATTCACAATTACTCTCACCAATTCACAATTACTTCTACGGTTACATAGGACAACGACCTGTGCCAAGCAGCAAAGGTCCTGCAGACGGTGCATCTAAACAAAGATCCACATAACATGATACAGAGGAATGTGTTCTCCTATGCAAATATAACCGGGGTAAGTCATCGTCCGATATTCATTCAATGAATTAGATGATAAACAACAGATCATATTTTTAACTCTTACCATATAGTGTGTCTGTAATATTGGGAGTAGCATTCTGCTTAAACCATGATACTATTAGCATGATTCTCACACTATAGAAATAATAGAATTTCATATCCATTTTCCATTAGAGAAAAATAACAGTAACAAAAAAATCAGTAATTACAAAATAATTAATTGGTTTGGGTAGGACAAACTTAAATTAAACAAATTAGTTCAGTCAAATATATAAATAAATACTATAATAGTGCATTATAAACCCTAACGCTCAATAATAAATTAAGTTTGAGTCGGACAAACTTAAATTAGTCCAGTCAAATTAACTTTTATGAGTATTTAGCACTTTATTTTTCTTTCAAGTTCACAGAACTGATATATTTTACGTAAACTGAACCGTTTCATTGTTTTGAGTTTTAGGAACTCATTTTTGTTCATTTAGATGAACTTAAGTTTAAGTGAAACTGGGCTGGGATTTCTTTTTCCCAGCATGCTTTGCACATGGCACTCGAAAGGGAGAGTAAATGCTAAAATTAAGTGTTATATAATGTTTTTTTTTTTTTTGTGCAAGATTCAGTAGCGTTTTTGTTATGCTAATTTAGAACAGTTTCTGTTAATGTGAATTTTTAGACAGTTACAAAGTGGTGCATGCGGCTTGGTTTGAGAGCAACTCAATTTTTTTTTGAGTTTTGCGAACTTATTCGGGTTTACAGTGCATCAGTGCAGCGCCAAATGTACAGTGACTACACTGTAGATTTACTTATTTTAGACTGCTTAAAAGAAGAAGGTCGAGTGTAATCTAACAGAGCTGAATGTGTTTTTCTCCACAGCACCGTAACTGCAGCGTTGCAGCTTCAGAGGAACATTCAGTGGAGAAATTTCTCAAAGAAATCAAAGCTTGCTGCCAGTCACGTCTCTCTAGACTTGGACTGCATCCAAAAAAAGTGAAATGACCTGAGACTTACAGCTTATATTATATTTTTGTATGTTTTTTGTGATATTTATATCATATTTATTGTATTTATGAATAAAAATATTTGCTGAATTTTAAATTTGGAATTTGAAATTTATTCAACAATAGATTTTTACCTTGTAAAATAATTTAATAATTTAAAGGAGGAGTACAGACAAAAACAAAACAGTAAATGTAAACATTTTTACATAATACATAAGACTAACGGTTTTACTACAGTGCACAATGGAAATACATTACAGTTAGAGTAAACGGAGCTAATGGCACTACAGCCAGGGGAACATGGCATGCACATTCTCGCTATAAAAAATTAAGTAGCATAAGCTTGTGTACAAGGAGCTAAAGTAATTGCACGCTGCCAATTTTACAAAACATTAAGATTAGATTGGTTTCTCAATAGCATGTTTCTTGTGTCAGACCAATAAGCTGCTCAACACATGCCAGCACAGCCATCAGTGTCAAGCAGAATATACAGTAACAGTGTTTATGTTAAAGGTGAAATGTGCCTTTTGGAGTGCTGTCATGATGGACATTTTACAGAAAACTTTCCTCAGCTTTGGAGTTTCTGCATATAAACACATGATTTCTTTTCATCTGCACTTATGTCAAAGTGTCAAAGAATCAGTATTCCCTAAGACATATACTGGACTGGCCTTGAAAATGCACAAAATATAGTGGTCTTCACTGGACAAAAAGGCTCACTGCAGCAGAGATTCAATCACCGCCTCTGGTTTGGAGGAGCGTTTCCTAAAAACAAAAAAACAATGTGATTGGGGGAAAGACATTTAAGATATTTTTAAAAAAAGAAATTAATGCATCAAGGACACATTAAACTGATTAAAAGTAACCGTAAAGACTTAAACATTTATACAAAAATATATATATAAAAAAAAAAAAACGCTGTTTTTTTTAACTTTCTGTTGTATTTGTTAACGTTAGTTAATGCACTGTGAACTAATATGAACATTAGGCAACATTAACTAAGATTAATAAATACTGCAAAAATATTATAGTTCATGTTAGTTGCATTAACTAATGAGACCATATTGTAAAGTATTAGGTTGTCTGTTTTTACTATTTATGATCAAATAAAGAGACTTCTTTCCAAAACATTAAAATCTTACTGACACAAAACATGAGAAACACTGTTTAAGCTTAAATTTTATTTGGGTTATTTAATTTAATAATGATATAAAGTAAAAAATAAAAGTTTTTGAATCACTTTTCCATAAAAAAATATCATGATATATAATTATGGACACAGAATATTGAGATATACTGTATGCTTATAGTGTCCGTTTCAACAATGTACTATCAACAGCTTATTAATGTATCATGCACTGAACTAAACTGAAAGATTATTTAAATGTAACCGTTGTAACAGTCAGATGTATTTTTATTATGACTGTGCCTCCACTGTGCAATGGTGCAAAAATCAAACTCAAGCAACACCTCACCTACGACTAGTTTTAGGCCTGGACTTTCCACTCTTTGATGTCCGAGGCCTTTCTAGTTTCATTAGGGACTGTCTCATGCTCTCCTCCGTGTAGGCCAGATAAACATGGGAGAGGTCCACTTCAAATGGCTGAGTCACGAAACAGGGACAGAGGACAAAAATTAAACATGAAAAGGGAAAAGCATGTGCATGTGTCTCTGGAAAACATTCGATATGAACCGTCACTTACATCTTTTTCTTTCTTGTCTGACACTGGTGTTTGTTTTCTCATGTTGTTACCTGTATAGGCCACACATTTCTAAAAACAAATAGATCAGCTCTATTATAAGTATTCATTGCTGATCTGAGAGAATCGCAGAATGAAAAGTGTTAAAGAAGCTCACCAGCTGCCATTCTCCGATGTCCTCATTCCAGTGCACGTAGTTCTCAATCATCTCCTGTACACAAGACAACAAACAAGATGTTGTTTGCACCTGATTTCATAGTAGGAAACCTGAAACACTGAGATGAAAAACCTCAGAGACTCTGCATATTCTTTTAGGGACTTTTGAACGTGATGTGAAACTCTAAAGGTAAACGTGATTTCGCCTTTTACAGATGGTAAAAGTGTAAAGCTAGTTAATACCACTCATTATCTCACTGAACTGCATTCGACTTAGTCATACAGGTTTGGAACAATTAAGAACTGAATTTCTTCCGTGGAACATAAAAGAAGATATTTAGAAGAATGCTCTTCTTTTATGTTCCACAGAAGAAACAAAAAAAAGATCATACAGGTTTGGAACGACGTGAGGGCGAGTAAATGATGACAATGTTGATTTTTGGGTGCACTATCCCTTTAAGACTTTCTATACAGTGTTTTTACCAGCTTAGTTCTCACATTTAAGCCTCTGTTGTGCAAGAGCAGCGGTTCACACTTTATATTATCTGCAAAAATATCTGATTAATCAAATCCTGATAAGCAGGAAAAGGCAAAAAAAATGATAAGCATTCTTATTTATGCATGTGCAACAGCCTGAAGCATGAAGTGCTGTTTTCATGCAGTAGTAACAATAAGTAATGCTTCCTTTTACAACTACTGAAAATTACAGTAGTACTGTACTAAAGTATACTGTCATTTTATATATATATATATTTTATATATATATATATATATATATATATATATATATACACCCACACAACATTACTCTAAATGAGTTTTTGTTTGCTTGTTTTTTTAGAAAAATAGGTAACACTTTACAATAAGGTCTCATTTTTTTAGCAGTTGATGTATTAACTAACATGAACTAACATTGAGCAAGACATTTTTTACATTTATTAATCTTTGTTAATGTTAGTTAACAACAACTGTAGTTTTCATTGTTTATTCATGTTAGTTCACAGTCCATTAATGTTTAGTTAGCATTAAGTGCATTGATGTTAACAAACGCAACTTTTGAATTGTTGAAATTAAGCTTAATAGATGCTTTAGATGTATTGTTCATTCTTAGTTAGTCAACTAATGTTAACAAATGAAACCTTATTGGAAAGCATTACCGAAAAAAATGTAATGTGTACCTGCGTTTTTTTACAAAGTACTTTTTAAAATTCAAAAATGTGTTTTTTGAAACGGCTGGAGCAGAAACAACAAGTGTTCAGCATACATGTGAACTCCTTCAATACTGTTTAAAAAGAATATCGGGTGGTCGGTTGCGCTGTTTTCTCTAGATTGTTTGTTTTTAAACATCATGCCACTTTTTTTTTGCAATTTTCATGGCGAAATCATACGTATTAAAATGTAAAATAGAAATTAAATAAGATATTTAATAAGATAAGACAAGACCACTTTTTTCATAAAACTTCTATAATCTTTTCTCAGAGATGTAGAAATATTACAATCCAATAAAATGTTTGACAGAGCTCTGATATGTACATATGGGAGGATTTTGTTGTGACCTAGAAAAGGGCGGTTTATAGAAGCTCAAGTCCAAGATCTTTATCAACAATTTTTTTATTCATCACTACGTAATTCCTGTACTTCTGTAGGTATTATTTGATAACCTCACTGTTGTTATAAAATATGTCAACAATAAAGAACAAGGAGACTGGAAGTGCACCAGCAAAAATATAGACCTGATATTCCTGAGGAATAAAGTTATCGATGATGAGCATCTGCAGACGCAGCTCTCGGCTCAGCTGTCGGATGTTTTCCAGCAGACCTTCGATCTCCCTGTGATGCTCCTGCTGCAGATCAGCCATCTGAAACAGAAGAGACGTTCGTAACGGAGTAGTTCAATATCATGTCAACTATGCTATTTGAAAGCACAAGAAATCTACTGCACCTCAGATTTTGCTGCCATCAACATGGTCCACACTTTCTTCAGCTTCTTGGTCTTGCCTTGAGCCTCTTCTTGTAAACTGGTGTACTTCTCCTCAATGTCCAAGCGCTCTTGCTGTTTTAGAGACATTTGCAATCACGAATCACTGTGTGAGAAGACTACTGGTCAAGTATGAAGTCTTGTCATCATCTTTACCTCCTTTTCTTCCAGTTCTCTTCGGAGCTGCTCGGCCCTCTTCCTCCTCTCCTCCAGTTCATTGTTGGATTCTTCCAGAAGCTTCTCTTGTTCCTCGGCCTTAGCCAGTAAATCAACCCCGCCAACAATAACCCTCTTTTCTAGAGCAGACAGCTTCTCGAGTAGTAAGTGATGTTCCTGTCTGAGATACAGGAAATGACATAAAGCACTATTATACTCCTGCGCCCACTATATTAACATTTATACCAGTGTTTCTCAACCGGTGGGCTGCAAGACCGCTTTTGAGTGGGATTGTGTAGTCAAAAAAACAAAACAGTAATTATAAATGTTTTTTTGAAGCAAGACTTTTATTTTGAAAGACTCTTGGCTGTTGACTCTTCTGTCATACAGAGTTTAAGTAAGAACGTGTTGTCCTGATTCAGTATCTGCGGTCAGGCGAGACCTTATTCTAACGTTATAAAAATCACATCTCAGAAAAACAGATGTTGTACTGTGCTTGCTGTACTCACTCTTCAATCCAAATGTGGAAGCGTGCACTGTTTATTACTTCACTATACTATATATTGTAAATTACAAGCATGCAACATCATAGTATATATACGTCGTCAATTAGCACGTCATGAAATGACCAAAAAGTGCCAAAAGAGGGTATGCATGTGACGTCGCCGTCAGCACGAGTGACTGTGGTTACACCCACTGAGTGGCAAAAACAAGCATTGGTTTTCAGCGTGAATGCCGCAAAAGACAACATCTAAAACAGGAAAGAGCTTTGCAATTGACTGTACAAACAGACTTGACAAGAAATCTGAGCTATATTTTTACAGACTGCCGAAAGCTACAGAAAAGAGAAGCAAATGGATTGCTGCAATTCACAGAAACATGGATTCCAAGCAGAGAAACATGGATTTGCAGTTATCATTTTGTTTCAATATGTTGAATTTTGAGGTAAAATTTTATTGTATTAATGGGTGCTAGTTTTGGCTGTTATTTAATACTATATGTATATTTATGTGTATGATATGTGTATATTTATGAGTATGAACCATGATGCTTGGTTTAAATTCCTAAAAATTGGGTCACAGCTTAATGATCATTGGAAAATGTGGGTCCCACGGCCAAACCAGTTGAGAACCACTGATTTATACTATATGGCGCCGACATTTGTGCTGGTAGGTTTAGAGATCACCGTTATTGTGGACAGATCCAAGTCGCCTGCACCTGTTCAATGATTTGTTGTACCATATTAATATCTTACTGGGCTTTGAGAAGGTCCTTCTCTCTCTTCTCAAGCTCTGCACGTGCTTTGTTCCTCTCTTCCTCCTCCATGTCTAGTTTGGCCTCCAGTGCCTTTCTTTCCTCCTCTATCTTCGCCTGCATCTCCACCATCTTGTCAGGAGACACCTTCTTCCTCCCTGAGCATGACACATTCAGAAGATATGACAACAGATAAAAAACCTCAGAAGAAATACACTTAGCACAAGAAATAATATCACATCAGATGCAAACACAACCATTTTGCTGCTGAAGTTCATTCCAGTTTCATTGTAAGCTGACACTGCTCACAAGGCACCATAAAACAATAGAGTATATTATGACTGTCTGATGTTTTTGCACAGTAAACTTATTATAAGCTCAGACTTTTTTTTTTTTTTTTTTTCTCCACAAGAGTGGTCCAAAAGTTGATGACAAGTGATTAACTGCTGTCATATATGTATGAATCTCACATGTTCTGGTCTTATTTCAACCCAAAATGAATAAATAAATAATATTTTGCATGAAGAAAATGGAGCCTGTATTAGTATTAATAACACTAACAAATTCATGACAAGGAGACATTCACTGGAGGCTGCAATAAATGTCAACACATTTTCTCATCCTCAGTGTCAGTCAGTGAGTGCAGTCAATAATTTTATCTCTTAAAACACTTTTTGTGTGTGTCCCTTTAAATGCGAATGAGCTGCTGCTCCCGCCCCCCTTTCCAGAAGAGGGCGGAGCTTTAACAGCTCATGCTTTGGTTGCTCAACAACAACAAAGCTGGAGAATCTCACGCAGCCAAAATGAGGATTGTCAGTAACGGTGTTCAGCCTTACATTGTTCAAACCGGAGTCGACACTGATGGAGAGACTCAGGAAGAAGTTACAACTTTTAGAATGAAACTAGACGTTTCTAGCATAAAGTAATAGAGCGTATGGAGGCTAAGGGAAAGCACACGGAAAGATGCCATTAGGCTGAGCTCTAACGAAGACTACAGAATAACAACTAGTATTGTTTTGAATGGGATAAAGTGCAACGCACAATATGGCGGAATAAGTCCCGCCCTCTAAATAAGAGCCAATCACCGATTGGTAAAGTCATCGCATCACTGCAGCAGCCATTAGAAGCTCCGGTTCCTATAGAAACAGACAGACGTGCGGCTCCGAAATGAGACACAAGAGACACATTTAGGATTGTGTATGCGCATTAGCTTGATCCAGCCTGAAAAATACAGTTTTTTGTCATGATTCGAGCGTTTAGAAACAAAATATATGTGACCGTTGTTAGATTTCATTGGTGATTTTAAATATGAAATGTAATCAAAAGCTTGGCGAACAGCTTTGGAGAATTTGATGTTTCCCCATTCAAAGAGATAAGAGCTGCACTTGCATGACCGAGAGGCTTTTCAAAGATGGCTGCCGAGTGAAATAACTTGTCTTAAAAGGGACTTTGGCACTAATGAGATCATTTTTTACAAAAATGTGTCTATGGTACAGTTTTCAAAGTGACATCCACTACTGATGACTGAATTAAATTTCACACACTTAATTTGAAGACTAGAGTCTAATTTGTAGAGTTTGGAGGTGGGCTGGTGAAGAGATCATGACACCAAGCACATTGCACAAGAAAAGAAAAAATGCAAGCACATATCATATCATCTAAAAGCCTTTTAAGGAGGAGTCATGTCTGCAATTGGGTTAGCATGAAATGACACAGCAGTCACTACGCTTTAGACTGATGCAGAAAAACTGAGGTGAACCAGAAAGGAAGGTGATAAACAAAGTAATCAGATGCGAGTTCCTGTGAGAAAGGTGATGCCTGTGAACCATTTATAGAGTTCATGTCGGAAGAAGTATTGTGTCCTATTTTCAGCTTCTGCTGTGTCACTTAGTGTGCTGCTACCTACTGATTCAATTTATTACACATCTGTTTTATGGTAATTAAAATAAAGCCTTGACTGCTGAATAATTTAATTCATGTCATTTATTAAAAGTTATTAGAAGCTGGGTAGATGTTATGATTAGCAGCAGGTGCCACATTGGAGCTTGTGCATTCAAGATTAATTTAAGTTTTTTTTAATTTAATTTCCATTGTGTAATATGCATTGCACAGTGAGGTTTGAATACAGTTATGTACAATACTGTTCAAAAGTTTAGAGTTTGGAAAGAAATTAAGGGGACCTATTATGCAAAATGTACTTTAACACAGTGTTTGAACATAAATGTGTGCCATAACCACCCTATAATAATAAAAATCCACCCACTCCCCTTTTTTAATCCCCATAAATCATAAGCAGTGAAAACAGTTATTTTGAATTATTAAAATATTTCAGAATATCACTGTTTTTAATGTGCTTTTGTTCAAACAGATGCACTCTTGATGAGCACTCTTCTTTAAGAAACACTAAACAAATCTTACCGACCTCAAACTTTTGAATGGTAGTGTACATGCAATTAAGCATTGGAGTGTGCTGATGTCAGGGTGCAAGAGGGGCATATTTGTGTGTATTTGGGACAAGTGATTAAGGAAGCACAAGAGGTGGGATTGACTCACATTTAGTGACCAATTTTTTTTTGATGGCCGATGCCAAGAGCAGGATGGACAATGGCCAATATTTTATATATTTATTTGAATTCATATTTAATAAATTAGAAATAAATAATATGAAAATGAATATAAATCTCTAAATTAAACATACTTTAGAGGGCTACAAATCCACATTTCAGAATATCTGAGCTGGATTCGACTAAGTTTGCAAGGTTTGTGAAAATAATTTAATTAGATAATCAAAGATTAGTTTAAATGATAGCCTATAAATGCATGAATAGTATATTGTTGCCTTTCTGTTCCTAATAATATAAAAGCAAATGCTATAATACTTTTTTGTATACAGTTTACGTTCTTTAACAGTTCTTTCTAGTAGGGATGCACCGATATGAAAATTTTGGCTGATACCGATAATTCTTTATATTTGAAAGCCGATAACCAATATATTGGCTGACAAATCTAAATCCAAATTGTTATATAATTTGAGAGCCTGATAGAAGAATGGTCAAAAATTCCCATAAACACTCTCCTAAACCTTGTGGAAAGCCTTCCCAGAAGAGTTGAAGCTGTTATAGCTGCAAAGGGTGGGCCAACTCCATATCAAACCCTACGGTTTAAGAATGGGACGTCATTAAAGTTCATGTGCACGTAAAGGCAGGCGTCCCAAAACTTTTGGCAATATATAGTGTATATCAGCCGATACTGATATGGTGGCCGATATATTGTGCATCCCAGACACCATAACTAATGAAGACAGAGAATGGGAGAGCTGTGTGCTCAGGCACTGGCATTCTCAAATAAAAGTCCCACTTTCAACACATCGGCCAAACAGAAAAACTTATTGGCCAATGCAGATATTTAAAAAAGAAAAAAGGCAAATATCGGCCGACCACTGCTCACATTATCCATGTGCTGCTCTCACTCACTAGTCTGGGATCTCTCCACTAAGTGCCACAAGGCAAGCTAAGATGCTCTAAATTGGATGATTCTCAAATCATGCTGGAGAACATGATCACCAGGTGCATCTCGAGTGCTGCTTTCATTAACGCAGACCAAATACTTTTATTTTTCAATCCAGCTTTTCACTCAAACTGAGGCTGATAATGTAGTCTTATAATAACAATAAATTGCATTCATTTGCATTTTCACTAGTGGTCCCAGACTGTTGGACTGCACGTGGGCACAGTTAAGAGTCATTGCCAGGCATTAACTGTTTGCGCTCATGACGCACAATGAAACTATATCTGCACCATCTGTTGGTCTAGACAAGCAAACCAAAGCCACATTGTTTCTTCCTTCACTGATATGTTTAAATTTTTGTTTATCAAAACATAGATTACATCAGGATATGTGCAGAGATTCAAAAGGCTTATAAATAAACTTTCATTCAAGTTTATTTATGAAAACTTTTTGAATTTAACATCTTTATTGTTTGGCATAAAAGCAACATTATCTAATGAGGTCAAAGACAGAAACGACACAGAATGACCCTGCCATGTCAGCAGCAGACTAAGAAGGCAATACTTGTAAGAAGTCAAAACCACGAACTGCATCATCTTTTTAAGAGACCTCTATGACTAACAACGTCCTCTCATGAAAAGGGGAATTCATACCTCTTCGTTTCCTGCGTCTCTCTCCTCCATCACCGTCTTCATCTTCACCCTCATCCATGTCATCTGATCCACTGCCGTCAGAGCCAGAGATCTCCTCACCTGAACAGTAATAGCATAGTTCTGCACAGCTGTGGATTTCTCAGTAATGAACATGTATAAATACTCTAGCTCTGTACTAAACCAAAAGGGACTCTGACTTGGACTGAATTGTAGGAACCATAGATGTACTTATCAAAGAAAGCAAAAAACTATGCAACCTTTCAAGACACCATCTTTAGTGTCAGCTTTGGTTTTAACAGAAAACATTACTGCTACTTTACTTCTTACATTTAACATTTTAAATTGCATTTCTGAAATTATGGTAAACTCTGAGTGTTAATTGGGAGTCTTAGGCACCTCACATGTGACAGTTAGAAGCTAGCTCCCTATGTTGACAACTGTGCAGCTCACTTGCGTTTAGACCATAGCCAATGAGCCACATCCTGGAGACCAACTCTGAGATAAAGACATTATGAAACTGAGGTGTGGTACCTTCTTCCAATTTTTTCTTGAGCTCTTCAATTTCCTTCTGAAATTGGCGCAACAGTGCATCCTTGGGGTCCTCATTAATTCTGGCCTTATTCTTAATATTTTTGGCACGGTTGGCATAACGGAGAGTACTGATGGTCTCATCGTAGTTGTAATCTGCGGGGCCGATGTTTGCACACTGCAAAGTAACATTAAAACAATCATACTATCTGCGGTGCTTTGATTGAAATCTGATTAATTTCTGCAGAATTTGAATCATAACTAGTAGAAAAGGCTCATATCTGTGTGTGCACATCAATTATCGTACCATCATGGTTTTAGAGTTTCCTCCCAGAGAGTCTTGTAACAGTCGGGTGAGTTTTGAGTTCCTGTAGGGCACGTGTGTGCTTTTCCCATCCACTAGTGCAGAGATAACATTTCCCAGGGTGGACAGGGACAGGTTGATTTTTGTGGCCTCTTTAAGACGTTGACCTGTGGCACCTGTTTTTCCTTGTCTTTCAGATCCCTGAGCAACAAAATATTTTATTCAGTAAAGGAAAGGAAACTAAAACACTCTAAAGTTCATCCACATGACGTGGGCCGCTTACTGCAAGGTCGACCAGGTGTAGCTTGCCCATGCGCACATGTTGATTTCCATCTACACCTTTCTCACTGCACTCGATAGTGATGGTGAAGATGGCATGAGAGCGAGAACTGTGCTCGTTCATATTAGTCGCACCTACAGAACCTGGACAAGGACAAACAATGCAAACTTTGGTTATCTTTGGGGCTTCCTGTCTAGAGATCACCAAGTAATGTTGACCCTCGCTCTAATATATTCGCTTTGGTCAACACATAATAATTATTCATTAAAATTCATATTGGATTTTTAAACCAATAAAGAAATAAAGCAGTCATCCATGCTCATATATGCTCATGAATATTACATACTCACACCCACATTTAAAAGGGACCTATTATACCCCTTTTTACAAGATGTAGTCTCTGGTGTCTCCAGAATGTGTCTGTGAAGTTTCAGCTCAAAATACCCCACAGATCATTTATTATACTATGTTGTAAATGCCCATTTTTGAGTGGAAGGAAAAACTGTTTTTGTGTATGTATCTTTAAATGCAAATGAGCTGCTGCTCCCCGCCCCCTTTCCAGAAGAGGGCGGAGCCTGTACAGCTTGTGCCTCAGATAATAAAACATCTGATTGGTTTTGATTATCTCTATCGTGGTCACACTCACGTGACACTGCAGTTCTTCATCATCATGAAAGTTTTTTATCCGCATGCGTTTTACAGCCATATCAGTCTAAACTTCTGATATATGATTTTTGGCGCGTCGTGTGAGTTTTAAGCTAAGTTCTCTTACATGTCTTATTGTGCTTAAACTGTCAAATACGCACAAGGTTATGTCAAAAACACAAAGCTCACAAACAGTCGGTTATGTCTGAATGTAAACAGCAGGGAAAGAAATTGCATGTGTATATTAGATCTGTGTATTAAAGTGACAGCAACGTGATATACAGAACCTACTGCTGTATCTGCTGTTAATATGAATCAAACAACAAAAGAAATACAGAAAATCACTCACTGCTCTTGACTGAATAACTTTAGTAGCTTTAATAAGAATGAAACAAACATGGCGGACTGTTCCCCTGAGTGAGCTAAGCTAATAGGGCAGATTTCGTTGCCAGTCGTGGGCGGGGCTTCTTACGTAAGAGTAGGGGGAAATCTGGAACCGCTCATTTGGATGGACTGTTTATGATTTATTGGGATTATAAAAAAAGGAGTGGGTGGATTTTTACCATTATAGGCTGGTTGTTTACACACACTGTGGACACACATCTGTATTCAAACACCTTATAAAAGTGAATTTGGCATAATAGGTCCCCTTTAAGGTCTATTTTCTAGACTTTACTGATCGAATTCTAAATATTACTTTGTATGCCAAAACCAAACTATGTTTCACTTATTTAATAAAACTTTAAGGTATACTCACGGTTTTTGTGTCCAAGGGTCATAATCCGGTCCATATCGTCAGCATTGTTTACCACATATCCAGAAAGATCCTTGATGTAAACTCCTACATCAGGTCTCTCCTTGACCTATATTTTGAGTTTAGCATTCATTATTTGCATTTCTGGCCTTTACAATTCTGAACTTAAGTTGCACAACAAATGATGCTTGCCCCAACCGCCACAACAGGAAAAATTGTTGATCAAATAAATGCAGCTTTGCTTAACATAAAATTAAAAATAAGGCTTGTTTCAAAAACATTAATAAATATTACCGACCCCAAACTTTTGAATGGTAGTGTAAGTTGTTTATTATATAAGCCAGTGTTTGCTGACACTAACTGTGGAGAAAAATCTGCAGAACTGAACTTTTTTATTAATTATGGTAAATATGGTCAAATATGTTATGTTATATGACAGTACATTCCAGTTTGTAGCTGAAAACATTATTAAACTAAATGGCCTGGACCACAAAACCAGTCATAAGGGTAATTTTTTTTAAATTGAGATTTATACATTATCTGAATAAATAACCTTTTCATTAATGTATGGTTTGTTAGGATAGGACAATATTTGGCCAAGATACAACTATTTGAATATCTGGAATGTGAGGGTGCAAAACAAAAATCAAAATATTGAGAAAATCACCTTTAAAGTTGTCCAACTGAAGTCCTTAGCAATGCATATTCACTCACAAAAATACATTTTTTAAATATTTACAGTAGGAAATGTACAATATATCTTCATGGAACACGATCATTACTTAATATCCTAATGATTTTTGGCATAAAAGAAAAATTGATGATTTTCACCCACACAATGTATTTAATTATCAAATTAGTCTGATGTGTTTAAATTCAGTGGAAATTGGTGCCATTTTCTGTAGAATCCTGTGGGTGCAGATTTCATGTGAATGTATGCATTAGTCGAGCGCATCATGACCTAAATTTAGACTGTCTGATTAATGGCGCACTTATTAAGTGTAATGCTGGGGGACCCCCACAAGCAGGAAAGAAACACTATCATCTCAACCTTGCAACTTTCAGACATGATGAAATACGTTGGTTTCTCACCTCCAGCCTCTGCATCTGGTCCTTTCCCAACAGATCTCTCACCTCCTCATTGTATATTTCCAAATATGAAACTCTTACCAGGAATCTATGGTCAGATAACACACATCAGAGTTCATATAGGTCACATCTCTATTAACATTGAGTAGGTGGATCATAAGAAACATGACAAATTATGATGATTCATTAATTCAACACATTTAATATACACAACACAGCACTCAAAAAAACACCCCCGTTCTCACCTGGTATCTCCTTCTGCTTTTGCAATGTGGCCAAATATGTGAGCAAATGAATTTGGAATGATGCCTCTGAGTTCAGGCACTGCCCTGACACCCTCCATGGTAAACGTTTTCCCTGTGCCTGTCTGACCGTATGCAAATATTGTTCCTGGAAAAGCAAAAACATTTACTCATCATCATCGTTTCATATTTGCAAAAACAGCCAAATAGATACAAAAGGGGATGATATATGCAATAAATATCTATATTGTCTATATTGACTTACCATTGTAACCCTCTAAGACTGAGTCAATGATGGGTCGAGCTGTTAAATTATACACATCCAGCTGTTTGCTATCTGGGCCGAACACCGTGTCGAAGGTGAACGTCTTTGGCGGCTCACTAATTATATCAAGTTTGTTCACAGTAATGGTTCCTCGGATCTCGTCCACAGTGACGGCCTGCTTGTGTGCCATCATCTTCTCCTTCTCGTTGAGTGGACGACATCTCACCACCACCTTCACATTATCGCTCACCTCTATCTTCTCCGGTTTATCCAGCTTATTACTCTGTACAAATACAAACCAGTTTAAAAACATTATGACTGGACATTCTGTTTGTCAGCACAATGGAGGTCGGCCATAAAAATGTGAAAATTCATTATAAAAATATATGTTTTTGTGAGTGATTGTAACCAATTTTGTAAAATCTAAACTATGAGTAAACTAAACAGACAATTTATAGGTGCATTCATGCCTTGTTGGAATTACCGTATTACAAGATTCTGACTTGGAAAAAAGAGTTAATGTCCTCATAGAACTTGTAAACTTAGAATTTATATTACATTTTTATTATTTTTGTACTTTTGACAGCCCTAGTAATTACGGCATGCCGTGAATGCAGCATAAGCATAAGCTGTGGTTCATAGTGAATTTAGAACAGATACGGCTGTTTTAGGCACTCCGCTCTGCATTGTGACTAAAAACGCCCCTTAGCTGTTCTAAAATCACTGTAAACTATGGCTTCTTGGAGCTTATGCTGCATTCACGGCATGCCGTAATTACAAGGGTTGTCAAAAGTACAAAAGTCGGTACTGAAATTTAAAAAATGTGACGATACCAGCATTTCCCCCCAGCATTTTGAGAGCTGTTGAGCGGATTCTTAAACACCTCTGATTGGCCATTGTGTTCAAACGCTCAACAGATATATCTCTAATTGGCCATTGTGTTCACATGCTCAACAAATATGTCTCTTATTGGCCATTGTGTTCACATGCTCAACAGATATGTCTCTTATTGGCCATTGTGTTCACATGCTCAACAGATATATCTCTAATTGGCCATTGTGTTCACATGCTCAACAGATATATCTCTAATTGGCCATTGTGTCCACATGCTCAACAGATATGTCTCTTATTGGCCATTGTGTTCACATGCTCAACAGATATATCTCTAATTGGCCATTGTGTTCACATGCTCAACAAATATGTCTCTTATTGGCCATTGTGTTCACATGCTCAACAGATATGTCTCTTATTGGCCATTGTGTTCACATGCTCAACAGATATGTCTCTTATTGGCCATTGTGTTCACATGCTCAACAGATATGTCTCTTATTGGCCATTGTGTTCACATGCTCAACAGATATATCTCTAATTGGCCATTGTGTTCACATGCTCAACAAATATGTCTCTTATTGGCCATTGTGTTCACATGCTCAACAGATATGTCTCTTATTGGCCATTGTGTTCACATGCTCAACAGATATGCCTCTTATTGGCCATTGTGTTCACATGCTCAACAGATATGTCTCTAATTGGCCATTGTGTTCACATGCTCAACAGATATGTCTCTTATTGGCCATTGTGTTCACATGCTCAACAGATATATCTCTAATTGGCCATTGTGTTCACATGCTCAACAGATATGTCTCTTATTGGCCATTGTGTTCACGTGCTCAACAGATATGTCTATGATTCGCTTCAAAACCATGTTGTAAATAGACATCTTTAACGCTCTTTACCAAGCGTTTACACAGATACACCTGGGATCATTTAAAAGCAGGCGTATTTCAGCGGATCTGTCTACAGCGGATATATTAGGGATCCACTGATAGACACCTGCTTTCAAACTTTGCGCTCGGTGAAGAGTGAAGCATTAATTATTGTTTCACATTTTTAAAATTTCAGTACCGACTTGGTAACAAAGTCAGTACTTTTGACAACCCTAGTATGCCGTTTACATCCTGGGACTGGGAATTATGTTTCAACGACTAATGCAGAGTTCACACTGCACGATTTTTGACCCAATTTCTCACGTGCGTTTGATTGTGAAACGTAGTTTTCGGACCAGACAGAGTTGTCGTCGATTCTTCCTATTGTAAAGTCATGAAATGTGAAACCCCTGCCGCGCAATGTGCTACCCCAGATAGTCGTGCAGTGCGAAAAGAACAGCGATCTTATGCAGTGCAGTGTGCACTCGGCATAAATGAATCTGCAGCAGTCAGATGGTACAGCAGTCATGAGGTACAAGTAAAAAAATTCACATCTTGCAAGCTGTAATTACGAGCTCTGCGAGGACGTGAACGCTTTCTACATCTTGTGATTACGGTAATTATAACATGGCGTGCCGTGATCGCACCTTTATTGCTTTAGTTAATTACCGCAGTGGGTTGAAGCCATGCATTTCAACTTCCAGTCTGTTTTAATGAATCATTAGCTAATGATTTGCAAATATTTCAATCTTCAGTACTGCATGTACACTCAGACCACTTTATTAGGTACACCTGTTCAACTGCTCGTTAACACCAATATCTAATCAGTAATCAACAAATCTCATGGCAGCAACTAAACGCATTTAGGCATGTAGATGATGGCTGCATCTGAAAACTTAAAAATGCTGCCTTCGGAGGACACATTCCAAGGTAGGAAGGCATCAAGGCATGTCCGAATCCAATGTTAGCTTCACTTCCTGTCTCCTGATATACCTTCATCTGATCGATTTTTGAAGGCAGCATAGATGTATCCTTCGCTGCCTTTGATATCCTATGCGTTCCAATCGTGACAGAATAAAAATAAAAATAAAGATGACATCTGAAAGTTGCGGTTTCTGGTCAGTTTGTGTGTAAATCTTTGATCAACATTTTCCACAGTATTTCAGAAACTGCTGATCTACTGGGATTTTCAGGCACAACCACGTCTAGGGTTTACAGAGAATGGTCAGAAAATATCCAGTGAGTGGCAGTTCTGTGGGTGAAAATGCCTTGTTGATGCCAGAGGTCAAAGGAGTGTAACAGGAGGAACAGTAACTCAAATAAACATTTGTTACAAACAAGGTGCAGAAGAGCATCTCTGAACACACAACATGTCCAACCTTGAAGCACCAGTGCCACTCCTGTCAGCTAAGAACAGCAAACTGAGGCTACAATTCACATGGACTAGACAATAGAAGATTGGAAAAAAGTTGCCTGGTCTGATGAGACTCAATTTCTGCAGCGACATTCAGATGGTAGGGTCAGAATTTGGCGTAAACAACATGAAAACATGGATCCATCCTGCCTTGTATCAGTGGTTCAGGCTGCTGGTGGTGTAACGGTGCGGGGAATATTTTCTTGGCACACTTTGGGCCTCTTAGTACCAATTTAAACATCACAGCCAGCCTGAGTATCATTGCTGACCATGTCCAACCCTTTATGACCACAGTGAACCATATTCTGATGGCTAGAATAACGTGCAATCTCAAATCTCAAACTTAAACATGACAATGAGTTCACTATACTCAAATGGCCTCCAGATCTCAATCCAATAGAGCACCTTTGGGATGAGCTGGAATGGGTCAGCCGACAAATCTACAACAACTGCGTGATGATATCATTCATGTCAATATGGAGCAAAATCTCTGAGGATTGTTTCCAGCACCTTGTTGAATCTAAGCCACAAACAAGGCGTACCTAATAAAGTGGCCGGTGGGTGTATGTCCACTGCTAGTTCACAAATAAACTAGTGAAAGTGTTAAGCGTTTCTAGGTGCTTATTTATTTTCTTTGTCACAGTACACACAGCCATATTTACAGAAACACCCAGTTAGGGTATTTTGGCGTGAGCTGTGGGTTCTCCTGTAATAGTAGGCTAACCGTTATTGTAAAGGTCACCGGTTGCTTATGTCTTTAATAGGTGGGGTCAACGCTGTTGCTAAGCAGCGGATATATATCGAGCTAACAGCTAAATTAAAAAACAACATTAATATTTACACGCAGAAAATAACCAATTATTTCTTGTAAGCGGATTTATGAATGAATCCAGCGTGAATGTGACTCGTTGAGATATCTTAATATTGCTAAACTTGCTATGATGCTAATAACTAGCAGGCTGCTAGCTTGATGTGCACAAAAGCACACTAGTTATTGAAAGGACAAAAACATTACATTATTAAATACATCATTTACTTGAAAGATAATGGCAAACGCGTGGTAGAAAAGGCTGTCATGTAACAGTCCGTGAATATTTGCATGAGATTCCGGTTTCAACGCGAAGGAATGATGGGAAGGTGGGGCATAACAACAAACATATTACACAGCAATACATAAAGATATGATATTACAATCTTACCGGCATTTTAAGATGCGGATATACGGCTCTTTATTAAGACTTTAATAAACGCGTTTTGTGTGGAATGATAATCGATGAGCTCATTCGGGTGGATGGAGTGTTTTTCCAGCTCCAGCGCCGATCCCAACCTGCCTGCTGCTGCTGTGGTTACTGCACATGCGCGGTAATGCGCGCTCCTGATACATCACCCGGGCATTTACATATTTGTGTATATCAATAATGTCCCAATACAATAGCCATTTCATTCATTTAACTGCTCCTTTTGCCATCTGAAAAAGTATTATCACAATGTCACTGAATCATTTATTTATTGTCATGTTTTAGTCTGTATCTTGCTGAAATGGCAAATGATTCATGTTGAGGGGGTGCAATAGTAGAAAAACGTTTTTATTTTATTTTTTAATATAAGCAATAATACCTAGTTTAACCCCTTAAGCATCACCGGCCCACCAGTTGGCCACTTGGCGCTCTTTTTATTTATTGCCTTTTTTTCATATTACATATTTTAGTAATCATCATAAACGTGTCATTCGAAAGCTTACGAACTCAAGATTCAGCCGGTGAAAACCGGTTTGAAATCGGATGTACCATGCAACAGTACTTTAATTTCTTTTAGTAAGCTCCTCCCCTAGTGGGTGGTGTCAGGTTTCATATTACAATATTTATTTTAGCTACTTTATAGACCTTATGCGCCAGAGAAACACGCAAGCAGCCATCTTTAGAATTTTGTCTTTGAACTTCCGTTTTTGCGGTAGCCCTGTACATTTCTATGGCATCGCTGTCGAAGAATAATTAGCTGGTTAAGTGGATTTACTTATTGTAGAGTTAACAAAAGTTATCATGAAAAGCAGATGTCTTAAGAAATGTCAGTAGACCGGGAAGATTTTAAAATTAACAATTCATTCATAAATACGTAAAATCGCTGTGGAAATACAAACCGGAAACGAGCGCAGCGCTGAAAAGGGGCGGAGCTACATAAGGTCCATAGTCAAAACCTTTTCTAATCTTGACAAAACACATATCGTCAGAAAGGTCTGAATCTCACGGTTCCATATTTGACAACTGTTTTGTGATAGAAGTGATGTTTGGAAAGGAATTTATCAATTTGTAACAGGAGAATGCATTAAAAAAATGTTTTGATAGAATGTCAAAGACACCCGGTGGCTATTTTTGGTACAGCGCCTCAACAATATCTCATGGGAACTTCAATTTTTGTGATATCAACTTCAAATTTGGAACACAACTTGGTAAGACATATGGCTTTCATTTGATAGCAATTTTAGAGTCAAATATATTTGATCAAATATAAATTTTATATAATATATAAAATGTTTATGACATAAGTACATTTAATTTACAGTAAATTTAAACTTCCATAACTTTTTCATACAATCATACTTACTCAACTTTTTTGTTTTAATGTTTTCAAAAGCGTTTTCATGTCAGCAATAATCTGGTGGTTGTCTTCTTTTAAACTTAGGTCTGTACTCTAAAGCATTCTTGAATAATAATCATTTAGTTTGGATAGTGCATTTTCATGCCTATTCTCAAAAATGGTGGTGACACTTAAAGAGATAATTAAATAAAAGTCAAAAAGCCCATCAAGAGAAAATTCTTAAGTCTTTTTTTTTTGTTGTTAATGTTTATTATTATTAGTTTAGTCATTTTCCCAAAATTAAAAAAAAAAAAAGAAGAAGAAGGGAAGAAAAGGACTGAGAACAGGAAACCTGATAAATCAGGATATAGTTGCTATGACATTTTATAAACAAAACAATTCCACCTTTACTATATCGAGACAACAGGATTTGTGCGTGAAAAAGACAATCTTGAGGCCTTACTGGTTGCCCAGAATTAACAAACTCCTCCATCTCTCACTCCATCCAAAAGTGCAAACAGTGATTCAGCATACAAAAAGGCACATTTTTCAGTCATAACTGACTAATGACGAAGGAAAAGCCTACAGGTTTTTGTGCCGGGTGGGTGTGCATGGAAAAATGACATAATCTGTCATATACCCTACAAGTACACAGGACATTGCTTTTAATTTTGGTTTATTACACAACAGGCTAAAACAGTGTGACTCTAAACACAGCACTGTTCGAAGAAGAATTACATAACAGAGGAAACTGTGGCACTCAAAGGACTCTGTCTAGTATTTCCAGAATGCTGCTGTGGAAAAGACCCGTTTTTCCACTGATCTCCTGGGTCACGAGAAGCCTTCCATCTGCTCGTGGCCTTTGAACGATGACTATTTCACCTTCGGTCAGCGTGAGCTCTGCGTCTGTTTTAGCGTTGTATCCCTTCATTACCCTATATCTAAAGAAAACAACATCTGTGAACATCAAAAACAATATCAACCAGAATGCACCATATCAAGCATATCTGAATGCTTCTTGACAGGAAATGTTGATCTGTTTCAGTGCATTATCTTGAGAGATCTTTCATAATAATATATGCTGACTGACAATTTTCAGGAGGAAGGAAAAAAAATCTGCAACTAATTTCTAGGTAATTTTCCTACACATGACCAAGATAAGATCAGATAACACAATACTTCCTCTTTAAAGACACTCTCAAAAAAACCCACCTATTAGAGCCGGACTGGTTGTTGATCAATACTGGCTTCATATTTAGCGAGAGGCAGTCCGTAGCGGCGTGATCCTGACCTGTGCTCTTTCTGGCTGGAAGTGTTTTTGTGTCTTTAAGAACTAATGTACTTCCATCCCGACCTAAGATGGCTGACGGGTTCCAGTGGTCCAGGGCTGATTGCGAACCAGAGATATGTCCTGTGGTTGAGACGGATGCCATTTTTGATGTTGTCTGAGGGGCATCGTGAGTCAGGAACCGCACTGACTTTACTGGCTAAAAGAACATCAAAAAACACATTCAGTCAGCTGATGTAGTTCATTTGAAATCCTTACGAAGCATAACTATTAGGGGTGTAATGGTACATGTATTCGTCCCGAACCGTCACGTTTCAGTGCATACAATCAGACGACGAATACAGTCAGTCACAGGCGATTCAAACTCCAATCCAGAAGGGGGCGCTCGTGGTAATGCAATGCTGTAGGCTAACCGTCACAACAGGAAAAAGCGTAGAAGAAGCAGAACAGATGATCTATACATAGATATGTTTATGTGTAATCTCTCAACCACTGTTTCAACCGTAGAAAGACATCAATAAAACAGCTCACGTAGCATTACATTTACCTCAGGAAAGTCATTCAGTGTCCACAGCATGTTAGTTCACTAGAGAAATGAAGCATTTCACTAAATATATGCACTATATTAGCTTATATATTGATTATATTTACTTTACCTGTTAATAATGACTTGAATATTTAATATATGTTTTAATAAATTTGTCATGAAAACAGGTTATCGCAGTAACTGTGTAAATGATTATTTGATATTTCAAAAATTATTTGGAGTAGAAAAATAATTAGGGCCCAAGCCTTAAAAGGGTGAATTTGTTTTGCTAAGGATTATTATTATTATTTTTTTTTTTTGTGACTTCTCGGGCATTTTTGGGGTCCTTAACGTGCTCGAAAACTCTCGAAATTTTGCACACATGTTGGAATCGTCAACCTTGGAATCGTTAATGAGGGCTGGGCTGAAGCTGGTCTGTGAAAGGATTCTTATATCTTAAATACTGTTGCCATGGCAATGCATTAAACTTTAACAATCTTTTTGGATGTTTTTGAGCCCCTTAGCATGCTTCAAATTGCATGAAAATCGACACACACAGTGGGTACGGAAAGTATTCAGACCCCCTTAAATTTTTCACTCTTTGTTATATTGCAGCCATTTGCTAAAATCAATTAAGTTCATTTTTTTTTTCCTCATTAATGTACACACAGCACCCCATATTGACAGAAAAACACAGAATTGTTGACATTTTTGCAGATTTATTAAAAAAGAAAAACTGAAATATGACATGGTCCAAAGTATTCAGACCCTTTGCTGTGACACTCATATATTTAACTCAGGTGCTGTCCATTTCTTCTGATCATCCTTGAGATGGTTCTACACCTTCATTTGAGTCCAGCTGTGTTTGATTATACTTGATTATACTGATTGGACTTGATTAGGAAAGCCACACACCTGTCTATATAAGACCTTACAGCTCACAGTGCATGTCAGAGCAAATGAGAATCATGAGGTCAAAGGAACTGCCTGAAGAGCTCAGAGACAGAATTGTGGCAAGGCACAGATCTGGCCAAGGTTACAAAAAATTTCTGCTCCACTTAAGGTTCCTAAGAGCACAGTGGCCTCCATAATCCTTAAATGGAAGACGTTTGGGACGACCAGAACCCTTCCTAGAGCTGGCCGTCCGGCCAAACTGAGGTATCGGGGTAGAAGAGCCTTGGTGAGAGAGGTAAAGAAGAACCCAAAGATCACTGTGGCTGAGCTCCAGAGATGCAGTCGGGAGATGGGAGAAAGTTGTAGAAAGTCAACCATCACTGCAGCCCTCCACCAGTCGGGGCTTTATGGCAGAGTGGCCCGACGGAAGCCTCTCCTCAGTGCAAGACACATGAAAAAACACCTGAAGGACTCCAAGATGGTGAGAAATAAGATTCTCTGGTCTGATGAGGCCAAGATAGAACTTTTTGGCCTTAATTCTAAGCGGTATGTGTGGAGAAAACCAGGCACTGCTCATCACCTGTCCAATACAGTCCCAACAGTGAAGCATGGTGGTGGCAGCATCATGCTGTGGGGGTGTTTTTCAGCTGCAGGGACAGGACGAGGGAAAGATGAATGCATCCAAGTACAGGGATATCCTGGACAAAAACCTTCTCCAGAGTGCTCAGGACCTCAGACTGGGCCGAAGGTTTACCTTCCAACAAGACAATGACCCTAAGCACACAGCTAAAATAGCGAAGGAGTGGCTTCACAACAACTCCGTGACTGTTCTTGAATGGCCCAGCCAGAGCCCTGACTTAAACCCAATTGAGCATCTCTGGAGAGACCTAAAAATGGCTGTCCACCAACGTTTACCATCCAACCTGACAGAACTGGAGAGGATCTGCAAGGAGGAATGGCAGAGGATCCCCAAATCCAGGTGTGAAAAACTTGTTGCATCTTTCCCAAAAAGACTCATGGCTGTATTAGATCAAAAGGGTGCTTCTACTAAATACTGAGCAAAGGGTCTGAATACTTAGGACCATGTGATATCTCAGTTTTTCTTTTTTAATAAATCTGCAAAAATGTCAACAATTCTGTGTTTTTCTGTCAATATGGTGTGCTGTGTGTACATTAATGAGGAAAAAAAATGAACTTAAATGATTTTAGCAAATGGCTGCAATATAACAGAGTGAAAAATTTAAGGGGGTCTGAATACTTTCCGTACCCACTGTATGTCAGAGTTGTTGGCCAGTAGACATGGGCAAAGCCTTAGAAGCAGGTGGGGAGAAGGGCCTCTATAGCACCAACTTTTGACAAAAAAACCTTTTGAGGTCAGTTTTGCCTAGAGTAACCAAACTCGGTACATATATTCATCTCAATGAGCCGGGCAACTTTCTAATTTACAGTCATTAGCTTCGACCAACAGGAAGTCAGCTATTTTGGTTTGAATTTGGATATTTTTGAAAAATCAGCCTCTGAATTTTAAACTACTACTCCTAGGTGATTTGTTCGATTCACACCATTTTTTTTCAACACTGAAGATTGTGAACGGATGTTGGATGTTTCGAATAGTATTGCCATGTTAAGGGATTAAAGTACTGTCAAAAAAGGGAAACAGTCTTATATCTTGACATAATCCTTTCACATTCACCCAGTTGAAATGCATATTGCCAGTCGTGCACAGTTTCCCTAAATCCTCTGGCCCGTCATCGCTGCTTGCAGCTATATTTTTATAATTAGATTTAGAAGTTAATGCAAAACCTGTAATTTACTTTTTTTTATTTGAGTGTTGATTATTATATCTAAAAAATAAATAAATAGCAACTGAATTTAATAGTTTAGGCTCTGTTGTTAATTTTATAATCTTTAATGTTATAGTAATGTGCAAGAAAGGGCTCCTTGTATATAGTTTACAGCATTGGCTGAGATAGATTTTTTTTTATTCTTAAGAAAATGTTAATTATAATTTAATTTATTTAAAGAGAGAGACACAATTTGTTCAGTAAACAACTGTTTAATAAAAAATAAGAAAAAATAAACAATTTTATGTTTAGTTTTCGTGACTTCAATATTGAGGTTCGTACCGAACCGGTATGTTTGTGTACCGTTACACCCCTAATACCTATTATTCCTAAACACTTCCAAGATAATTTTTTATTTACCTTCTCTGCATTGTGCTTATGAGCATCTGGTTTAACCAGAATGGATTGAGGAGCTGTGCTGGGCTCTTTCTGGACAGGATCCCTGCTGACTGGTTGATATCCACCAGCAGAGGGTGCTGTTGTTTCATATGCCCAATGCTGTGTCTTGATGGGGTTTGAGAACAAACCATTTCTCTTTTTGGGAAGAACAGGTGAGCGACCGAAAGTATAGATCTGTCCCAAATCCTGAGGTGGAGGCTGAAGGCTTAGGATGGAATTTGAGTTGTAGCTTCCATGGTGAGGCAACCCTGAACGAAAGGCCAAGCAGAAGTGTGTCAGTGCACCAGACTGAAAAAATACACAAATATACCAGCAGCAGGAGAAATGTCTGTTAATGTCTGTATGTCTATATGAAGAGAAAATAATCCATATGTCATTTTTTCAATCAAAATTACCTCAAAATTATTAAGTACACATTTTAACGAGGTACACAAATATGTACCTGTTTTGTAAACCACAACCAGTAAAAAGTTTGGAATAATTAAGATTTTTTAATCGTTTTGAAAGAAGTCTCTTATGTTCGCAAAAGCTGCATTCATTTGATACAGTAAAAACAGTAATATTGTGAAATATTATTACAATTTAAAATAGCTTTAAAATAGCTTTAAATGTAATTTATTCCTGTGATCAAAGCTGAATATTCAGCATCATTACTCCAGTCTTCAGTGTCACATGATCCTTCAGAAATCATTCTAATATGCTGATTTGATCATCAATTACCAATTATTATTGGTGCTCAATTATTAATAACGGTTCTTATTATCAGTGTTGAAAACATTGTTTTTGCTGCTTAATATTTTTGTGGAAACTGCAATAATTTTTTTTAAGATTCATTGATAAATAAAAAGTTCAAAAGAACAGCATTTATCTGAAATATATATCTTTTGTAGCATTATAAATGTCTTTACTGTCACTTTTTCAATTTAATTTGTTCTTGCTAAATAAAACTATTCATTTCTTTAAGGCGAGACAGTACAGGCTAAAATAAAAAAATGTTCGATTTTGGGCTTTTTGGCTTTTAATAAAATGTTTTTTCAGACTAGAGGTAAGAAAACATCCAAAATCTACCTTTAAGCATTTGTTTTTTTGGCACTTTATCTATTTGTGTTTATAGATTTCAATTACAATACATATTTTTAAGGCCGTTTTCTCAAAATTATTTTTATCTCATCTCATTTTATATTATACACTAAACTTTACAGTTTTATTCCTATCTATATTTTGAAGGTTTTTTTACAGAGGGATTTGTTCATGTATAATTGGCAAGATTATATACAACATTTTATTTCAAAGAAATAATTGTGAAAATAATTTTTTTTCTGACTGTTCACAGTATTTTCTGAGTTATGGAGTGACAAAAAGAGATACTTAAAATCCCCTCTGTAAAAACCATTGACTTCATCCGATGTTCAGATTTTTGTACTAGAAATTTATGCAAATTTTACGTAAATAATGCCTCAAAAATCTTACTGACCCTTAAACTTGAATAACAGTGAATCACGGTTTTCACAAAAATGTAAAGCAGCACAAGAGTTTTCAACATTGATAATAATCAGAAATGTTTCTTGAGCAGCAAATCAGCATTTCTGAAGGATCACGTGACACTGAAGACTGGGGTAATAATGCTGAAAATTCAGCTTTGACCACACAGACATAAATTACATTTTAACATATATTCAAATAGAAAACAGTTATTTTAAATTGTAATGTTTATACTGTTTTTAACCAAATAAACTGTATTTTTGATCAAAGCATACGAGACTTTCAAAAACTTAATTGTTCTAAACTTTTGACTGGCAATAAATATTGACTTACAAGGACGAAATGTGTAAATACAATACTGATTTGACTAGTTTTTGACAGTTTCAATGGATTACGGTTGACAGCGTGCTGGGGCTTGTTGGCTCTCACCCCTGTGTGTGGCATGGAAGGCGCGCCTCACTGTGCTCCATCCCTGCTTTCCACCCAGCTGCGGTGCTCTCCCAGGACCGGCAGATGACATCACCGCCATTGTTGCTGAAGGGGTGTCGCCGTTTACTCTGTCTAGAGCCAGGACAACAGCCTGCGGCTTGTGTGGGGAGTGTCGTTTTGCTGACAATGTGCTTGTATTAGGAATGGCAGGTTTGGTTTGTTCAAGAAACCTTGCAGATGTTCTGTGAGAAAGTTAATGTGTTAATGTAAACTTGATTATCAAGATAATAGGCATGTGCTTGTAAAAATAAAAAGGTTCCTAAAAAGTTCCACAAAAAAAAAAAATGTTGCATTGTCTAGCAGTTCTTCAGAAAACGTATAAAGAACGCACGCAATAATAAACTGATCTAAAGAGCTTATATCAATCAATATTTTTAATATTGTGTTTGTAAGGAGATGTTGTAACTGCTCACCTGAGCACAGGTGTAACATAGTTAGCCGGCAGGATCCCTACTTTGCCTGTTCTGAGAGACAGTCCACGCAGCCATCCCTCTTTGAATTTCCCATAAACCCCCACCATTTCACCCTTCCTCAGTTCCAGCTCCTCAGAGCGATGGGGTGTGTAGGAATACAGCGCTGCACACCTAAACAGATCACACCCAAAATGAAAATACTGTCACTGTTTATTCACTCAAACCCATACTTTTTTGCTGTATGAGCAAAGATTCTTCAAAAATGTTGCTTTAAAAGCTCAAGCAATAACTAAGTATCTTTACAGTCTACAAAATGTTTTCATTTTAATGCAAGAAAATCTTTTAGGTGTTCTTCGAAGCAAAAGCACTTACACACTGATGGAGAGCTGCTGTGTGGCAGACATCTTGCTCTCTGATGGCATTGAAGATGCCTGGGGGTTAATCAGTGCCATGGTGATGGTCGGCGGACTTTCACCGCTCATTGTCCTGTCCCTCTGTAATAGTAAGAAAGTAATGTAACTGGTAATTTTCCTGTCTTTGCAAAAACACAGCAATGTAATCTCTTCAATACAAGTGTTCTGAAACACTACAATAGATTTGTTGAACTCCAAACATTCATGCTTATGTAGACCCTTGACAACATCTTTTATTATATGCAAACAATTATGAGTAACACTTTATGATTACTTTATAAAAATTAATTAACAAAAACAAATGAGACAAAATGTAAGACAAGATCAAATAAAACAAGGAAACACAAAAAGACAAGACAAAAACAAAATAAACAAAGCGTGAAAAAACAAGAAAAATACAAAGCAAAATAAACAAGGCTAAAACAAAAAAGACAAGACTAAAAACAAAAGTAGAAGACAAAAACAAATAAAAGAGACAAAAAGATAAGATCAAACAAAATAAGGCAACACAAAAAGACAAGACAAAAAACAAAGCCTTAAAACAAAACAAGACAAAACAAAAAAACAAAACAAAAAAGACAAGACAAAAAAAACAAAAGTAGAAAACAAAACAAACAAATAAAAGAGAAAGTAAGATAAGAAATAATAGAAAGTAAGATAAGATCAAACAAAACAAGGCAACACAAAAAGACAAGACAAAAAACAAAGCAAAAAAAGACAAACAAAATAAAACAAAAAAGACAAGACTAAAAACAAAAGTAGAAAACAAAACAAACAAATAAAAGAGAAAGTAAGATAAGATCAAACAAAATAAGGCAACACAAAAAGACACGACAAAAAACAAAGCAAAAAAACAAGACAAAACAAAAAAAACAAAAAAGACAAGACAAAAAAAACAAAAGTAGAAAACAAAATAAACAAATAAAAGAGAAAGTAAGATAAGAAATAATAGAAAGTAAGATAAGATCAAACAAAATAAGGCAACACAAAAAGACACGACAAAAAACAAAGCCTTAAAACAAAACAAGACAAAAACAAAGCAAAAAAACAAGACAAAACAAAATAAAAATACAAAATAGCTTTGGTGACTGACAGTTTAATGACACATTACTATTACTATTGTAAAGAGTTAGCCAACTAATTATGTAACAATCAAGAATTTCCAACTTTTATGCAATCCCTAACATCAACCATAAATGGATAAATCTACAATTCACAGATAAATTATAATGAAGTTTTATGGTTAATTCAGGAGTTATTTTGTATAGTTACATAACTGCAAATGAAACATCTGATATCAGTCACAGAGCTGACTCAGAAGATTGAGACTTTTCCTCACTGATAAAAAATGACTAATATTAAGGCCATGGGCTCATGGAAGAGAGTCACATGGGCTGTTGAAGAAATATGTCTGAGTCATGAGTCCTTCTCTTCTACTGAGATCCAATCTAATAATAGTGCATTACAAAAGCATGATGAAACAAGAGAGCGATCTGTGAATCCTGTAGAGTTTCTGTATCTTTGACAATTTCTACGCCTCTCTTAAACACTTACACCTACAGTATGTCCCATAATTATCTCAGAGAGAGCAGGTGATTACAGCTTAGTTACATCAGCACTGCCACAGAAGACATAAAAGGCCTAAGTTATAAATTAACACATTTTATTCAAAGCGACGTACAAAGGAGAAGTACAGCACAGGTGATTCATCCTAGCGAGGCGGTAACATTAACATAAGAAGTGCTGCAATCCAATATTGTATCTTAAAAGTGCCGCAAGAGTACAATAAGAGCATTTATTTTAAGAAAGTAAATTCGGTCCCAGTTTATATCACTGAAAAAATTTGGTGTAGGATTTACTTTCAAATCATGGTCACTCAAATCATGTTCAGTACTTACAAATGAACAGCAAGTAAACACATTGAATTAAACATGAAATTTTGAAGAAGAAAGACTGAAATAGTATTTTCTTGAATTTTTTTTTTTACCATGTACTTGTGTAAAGAAAATTGTTAGGTACAATGTACTTATTGTGTTGCTGCTATCTAGGTGGAATATGGGTAAGGTTAGGGACAGGTTTTATGGTATGGTTAAGTTTAAAGGTTGGTTAAGGGAAAGGTCAGCATAGATATAAACTCGCAATTGTGAGAAAAAAGTCAGAATTGCGAGATATAAACTATCAATTGCAAGAAAAAAGTCAGAATTGAGAGATAAATTATCAATTGCAAGAAAAAAGTCAGAATTGAGAGATATAAACTATCAATTGCAAGAAAAAAGTCAGAATTGCGAGATAAACTATCAATTTCGAGGAAAAAGTCAGAATTGCGAGATATAAACTATCAATTGCAAGGAAAAGTCAGAATTGCGAGATATAAACTATCAATTGCAAGAAAAAGTCAGAATTGAGAGATAAACTATCAATTGCAAGAAAAAGTCAGAATTGAGAGATAAACTATCAATTGCGAGGAAAAAGTCAGAATTGAGAGATATAAACTATCAATTGCAAGGAAAAAAGTCAGAATTGAGAGATATAAACTATCAATTGCAAGAAAAAGTCAGAATTGCGAGATATAAACTATCAATTGCAAGAAAAAGTCAGAATTGAGAGATAAACTATCAATTGCGAGGGAAAAAGTCAGAATTGAGAGATATAAACTATCAATTGCGAGGAAAAAGTCAGAATTGCGAGATATAAACTATCAATTGCGAGGAAAAAAGTCAGAATTGTGAGATATAAACTATCAATTGCAAGAAAAAAGTCAGAATTGTGAGATAAAAAGTTAAAATGATCTTTTAAATTGTTTTATTCAGTGGTGGAAATGCTTCCATAAATTAGTTTTTTAGACTGTGCCTATTCAAAATGATCTGGTTTTTGACCAAAGATTGTTTGATGAGAATATTGCTCTGTTAACCAACCATGGGAGACCCAACTTCACAGATAATATTTAGAGTACCTATTTGCTTTGCCTTTCATTTGCAACTTCAGATTTAAAGTCTGTCTTGCAAGATTTAAAGTAATTTCAATCAAAATCCATGCGATTGGGAAAAGATTTCCCCATGCATATGAGTTCAAGTTGGTGATGCAAACTCATCACTGCCTTTAACATCCCACAATCCTGTGCTTTTTATTCCGTGACAGTTGAGCTAAAAAATAAAGATGACGTCAGAAAGTTGTGGTTGATGTTCAGTTCACGTCTAAGGGCGAAAGATTTCCCATGCAAATGACTTCAATTTGGTTGTGCCAATTCAAAGTGTCAACAATCAGAAAGCTGCTTGGTTTGAAAGTGACTTCTGTGTGAGCAGTGCTTCATACATCAGTACACAATAGACAATTGACCTTTTTTGCCCTCAAAGTTTTGGTGACATTGTATGGACTATTTTTAATGGTACGGCACTTGCCCTAGTTCACTTTAATTGTATGGAAAAGAGCAGCCAGCAAATTCTGCAATATATCTTCTTTTGTGTTTCATTAGAAGCTCATGATGGGTTTGCCCCAAAGATGAGTAAATAAATTCTGACATCATTTTTTTTTTTGGGGCGATCTATTGCTTTAAATATTTTCCTTCCAATCAGAATGACACTGCTGAGTCAGAAAGCAGTGGGCATGTTTCCTGTGACTTCACACACGGATGCACAGCCTGAAGAAAAAACACTACTAATGCAAAAATCCAGTGTTAGCCGACCCCCCGAGTGACTTGCCTCCCCATGATGTGATGTTCTCCTCGCCATCTATTAATGACACAGCTGATGGCGGGAGGAGAGAGAGTCACTGCTCAGTGGAAAGGAATGAGCCTTTCAAGCACATAAGAGGAAAGTGTTATGTAACCCTATATGAGTCATGAGCTTGTAAAGCAGCAACAGAGAATAGGGCATTTTTAGCACTCAAGCACGCTGGCTTCCTCTCGTACAGGAGAACATCTCAGACTGACAGTGGAGAAAAAGCATTTTTACCCATTTTTGAGGGGAAAATGCAAGAAGGAATTGCTGATTTTAGGTAAATCGCATACATTAGCAGTGATTTCAAAGCATATCTAATTTACAATACTGACAAAATCTTTTGCATCATAGGCACATTAAGATATTATAATCATTGTTCCTTTTCTATACAAGAAGGATCACAGATAACCAAAACAAACATTGCCTCACCAAATCTAAAAATGAAGATCTCTGACTCATCATCTCACTCTGAATCTGAATAGGATGTTAAAACGCATGATTTATCATCCAAAACACATTCAGTATAACTAAATCACATACGTGGCTATCTAATCGCTTGTCTGCATAGCAAATAAATAGCCAATCATCATTCCTACACAAACAAAACACGGATTAGCAGGGAGTGCTCACCTTAGGCAAGTTTCTGTGAGAGCTCCTCAGACGTGGTTTGTTAAATGTGGCGCGTTGTGGCGTCTTGCTGGAGGAAGGCTGTGCGGTGGAGCTGATGTGAGGTGGCTGCTGGCTCTGGCTGAGGGGAGGATGGTTCAGGCTGTTCAGGAGACTGACATTTGGAGGCCTGGCTGACTTGTGAGATGCTCCATCGAGCCGCCTGTGGATGTAAGCATCCGCGTTGACCCTAACGGGGCTCCGTGGGTGTGATTCCACCGAGTCCTTCCTCTTGCGTTTTTCCAGAAGCTCGTACGCCGCCGGATTCGGCTACAGCGGAAAGACACAAAAGCAGGTTAAAAAGAAGCTGAAGACATGCTGGTAAGCCACTTTACCTGCTGTGAGTTTGCCAGTAAGAAAAGTGCAAGTTCAAAGCTATTAATCCCACCTGCTCACCCCAAACTTCCTAAGTGGCAGCTGGAGCTGCTGATCTGAGGAACGCGACGTTAAGATGGACTGGTGCAGCACATGTAGGCAGGAGTGACGCTCCCCCTCCCTTTTCCCATGATGTGCTGCTCTGCCACCAAAGTAAAAGACAGCATTACTGTGCCTTCACGCCTGGCTGGTCACCGCTGAGATGCCCGACTGGCGCTGAGAGGGAGGCTGGCTGTTTTATCTTACTAACCTCAGATATAATCCAGTGCACGGATAATGAAAAGCGCTCCTATCTGGAGCTCGATTATCCAGCGGCACATGAAGTTCACTGGAGCAGAATGCACATGTCAGTCACAGGACTGCAGCGTCACAGATAGCAAGCTCACTAACCACGTCTAAAAGCCCGTTATCACACTCCGTAAGTGGCTACCGACACCACGAGTGCTAAGAGATGAGGGCCTATTGTTCTGAATTTAATCGTGACATTAAACAGAGAAACGATTAGGGAAAATTTAAAAGATAGTGACGAAGATTTCACGTCACAAAGCAGTGAGTGATGCAATTTTAAAATATATCTGCAAGCAGCCATTAAGGGGCCAAGCACAAAGAAGGCACAATAAGTCATGCCACAATTGCTAGGAGCATCAGACCAACTGCAACAATGAGCAATTAAAGGCATATTAAGATGAGTTTAGGCAAAATGCCTGAAAAATCGTAATTACAGTCACTAGTAAAGATTTAATGGTTTATGACTTTCGACCAATAGATGGCGCTGTGACCAATTTGATGTGGTGTAGTCAGAGGGAGGCGACAATGACACACGCAAAGTTTGGTGTCAATATTCCATAGCATTGCAGATATACAGCCTGAAAAGTCGTTTTGGTTGAGTTGGTTGAGTTCGAAAAAGTAGGTTTTTAAAGAAAATCGAAATGGTGGACAGGAAGTTTGGCTGACGATGGCAAAATTGGTATCTACGTTCTCGGCATGACCCAAAGAATCTATAAAGACCAGTTTTTGACCACATGATGGCGCTGCACCGTAACTTTTTGAGTGCCTTCAGGGCATGGTGTCAAAGACACATACCGAGTTTCATAATGATACGCCAATGCGTTCGTAAAATGTAGCATTTTGTGACAAAATTCAAAATGGCCGATGCCCAAAATGGCCGATACGGCGAAATTGGATATCACTGGACTCGGCATGATGCCCCGAATCCACTTTTATCATTTTTGGACAAACAGTTAATTTTTCGTATCTCCAGACCAGTAGGTGGCGCTGCCCCGAAACATACCATGTAGCCTCAGGTCATGCTTGTGATGACATGTACCAAGTTTGGTTTGAATATGATAAAGTGTTGAGGAGCCCTACGTAAAATTACTTCACGCGTTTTTCGAAAATGGTTTAACAAATCGACTTGAATTCCATAACTTTTTGTCGGCATGGTCTGAAGATGATCTGGTTCAATTTTTTCAAAATAGGTTTTTTGGAAAATTCAATTTAATGACGGAAAATGACATTGTTTCTAGCCCTTATTAGCATAAATGTGAGTGCAACTTCGGACAGCTGGTGGCGCTAGAGGGATTGAGTTAGAGACTCCAAATTTGCTATGGTGTCAGTTCAGACTGTCCTCTGTCATTGTGCCAAATTTCATAACTTTCCCTCAAGCGGTTCTATGGGCTACCATAGACTTCCTGAGCGGAAACGGAAGAAGAAGAAGAAGAAGAAGAACGCCAACAGTACCTTCGGTGTTTGGCCCCTAATTATTATTGCATAAAGGCTTAGAAAGTACAAAATAGTCAAGAAACATCTGGGATATATTTAAAATCGAAAGAAAAATATTATATTTTGCACAAATAAGTCTATTTTTAGGGATAATTATTTTTTGTGCTGTGACATTATTTATTTTCATGACAATTAAGCAAATATCCCTTATTCTCAATGGTCCACAATATTCTCATTACTGTAATTGCTTGAATCAGGGGTCATCAACAGGAGGTCTGTGGCGGCACAGCAGGGGTCTGCCAATTAACGTTTGATCTCAAACTAATTTGTGCTGAAGAAAATATAAAAATATTAGGCCAAAACCAAAGTTAAGAAGCTAAAGTTCAGGAGTCCAGTACTATATTTAATCAAAGATGAAGTAATTTTTTTCTAAGAAACTAATGTCCTTTAGTTTTGTTTGTAGGTTGTTGACCAAAAATAAACATTACTTCCAATATTTTCACATTACAGTAATGAAAGGGATGTTGATTTTTAGGGTTAGATAAATATGATTTAAACATTTCTTCAAAGATTCTCCATGTTTTGAAATCTAGAATAAAAACTTGTTGTCTTACCTCTGTGAGCTGCAAAGGAAAAATCCCAACTTTGTCTCCAAGTTTACCTTCAACCCAATTTTCATTGACTTGTTTAATGAGAGTAATGCTGTCTCCCTGTAGGGGGGAAAGAGAGACAACCATGTGTTAGGCAGCTGAGGGTGCATGGATGTCCCTGAAGACGTTTACTTGGCTCGAATCACTCTAAGCCACAGGCCCATTACACCCTTAACTCAGCTCCAGACCCATTTGAACCATCTGTTCTCAAAAAAAAAAAAAAAAAAAAAAAACACTCCAGGAAAATGTCCTTTAATGGAAGCTGTGCCTGAGTCAAAAATGTTATATAATTCAAGTCCTGTGGTGTGACTAACAACACTGCTATAAAAGAGCTCAAAGAAAAGAAATGTATTTGCTTCCCAGTTCTCACTATATAAATCACACAAATGGAGCATGTAATATTGAACATACAATAGCCAAAATAAGTATTTTGACACTTCAGTCACACATAAAAATCAATGAATATCATTAAAGCAAGCACAGCTGGGTAGCAACTGAGTACATGTAATCTTCATTACGTCATCAGATTCAAAAAATTAAGTACTTTTTAAAATACACATAATCAGACTACAGTTACTTTTTTATCGATTACATAATTACGAGTCATTTAACCTTGTATTACTGTCTTTGCTTTTGTCTTTCAAACACATTAAAATGTACAAATTCGCATAATTTTATATTCACCTGCAATGCAGGAAAATTTTTTGTCAGCTGAACCTCATTAGATTTAAGTCAATAAGTTAGGCCAATAATAAAATTAAGTCTATAATAATAATAATAATAATAAATTCAAGTAAACAGTTCTCTGATGTCATATAATGGTCACATGGCATGCAGGTAAACAAATAAAATATATTTATATATATTTTATATTATATACATATATATATTCTATTTCTTTGTATTTTATATCAATATGGTGCAAGATTATCCTATTAAAATCAATGTGATAGACATGTTAGGTCAAAAGTAATCAAAACGTAGTCAGATTATATTACCTTAAATGTGTAATGTAATAGATTTGTTACTAACTATAATTTTTGTCATGTAATTTGGAATCAGTAACAATTTGCAAGTAATCTACCCAGCACTGAAAGCAAGTGTAATTTATATTTTATTTAGATACTTTCTGGCTGTATAGTTGCAAAGTCATTGCAAAAAAATGGCTGAGAAAAGTTCGTTTTGAGAGATGGTCTAGCATCATTTTAGCAGATGCCACATTTGTTAATACAATGAAATTCATACATTTTTTAGTATGGCTTAAGTGTCGGCCCAATAGGTCGATTTTACAAGTGTCCAAATACTTCAGTCACTGTACTAACAAAACTGAATAGTGGTTGTACACTGATTAAAGTAGAAGACATTGACCTTGAAGAAGGTTAAGCATTCCTTGCTGTCATCTGGATCCAGATTGTTAGCATTGAAGTCATAAAGTGCTCGGCAGAGGGCCAGAGGCTGCGGCTGCTCACTTATGACTCTCAAAACATTGACCGGAACCAGACCGCTGCTCTCTTTGCTTTCCCCATAATACCAGTTATCGTCTACTTTCCACCGCAGATAAATTATGTCACCTGACTTCATTGTGAGCTCCCCAGGTGCGTTACCATGGAAGTCATATAAAGCTTGGGCTTGCACCTGAAAGAAATAAAAATGAAGCTGGTCAAGAACATATCTGGATCATATTTTACTCCAAATTCTAAAGAAAAAAAAAAAAGATTTTACATTGTGGCATTATCGGCATGACAATTAAAGGGGACATATCATGAAAATCTGACTTTTTCTGTGTTTAAGTGCTATAATCGGATCCCCAGTGCATCTGCCAACCCAGAAAATGTGAAAAAGGACAACCCAGTAACTTTGTTTTGGTAAGCCTTTCTCTGCAAGCATGTGAAAAAAAAAGAGCCGCTCAGATTTCGCTCCCCGTGTGATGTAGGAAGGGGATCTTTTTATAATATTACTAGCCCTTAATCTTCACGTTTCCACCCACGGTGCCGTCATTTTGTTTTCGCAAGGAAACGCCGGACTGCTTCACAAACGAGGGTCAATTCAACGCTGAATTTGCACAAAAGATTAACATGACGGCACATGCTAGTGGATGAGTTGAATCAAATCCACAGCAACTACATAAATTTATCCACTAACCATTCAGAAACGTCTAAAAGTTGTAACTTCTTCCTGAGTCTCTCCATCAGTGTCGACTCCGGTTTGAACAATGTAAGGCTGAACACCGTTACTGACAATCCTCATTTTTCCAGCTTTGTTGTTGTTGAGCAACTGAAGCGTGAGCTGTTAAAGCTCCGCCCTCTTCTGGAGAGGGGGCCGGGAGCAGCAGCTCATTTGCATTTAAAGGGACACACACAAAAACGCTGTGTTTTTGCTCAAATTTGACAAACTATAATAAATGATCTGTGGGATATTTTGAGCTGAAACTTTCACGGACACATTTTGCGGACACCAGAGATATCTTGTGAAAAGAGGCATAATAGGTCCCCTTTAAATACATCCAATCTTATTATCGTAATGCACAAAAATGATTATATGTCATTCAAATTATTACACCGACTTATATATATACTTTTGGGGATGCTTTTGAGCTCTTGAAAATCTGCATTTCCTATTCCATGCCTTTGAAGTACTAGCATCCCAAAAGTCATCTCTCTAGTATTTCAAATGCATGTCTACTAAATTAGAGGCAAATGCAGTGGGAAAAGTTTCCCAAGAGCTCAAAATCATCCCAAAAGTTTAAACAGTGTTACTGTTTGTGACTGCAAATGCAATGGCTTTTTTCCCAAATGAAACTCAAATCCACCGACCTACTTAAACTAAACTAAGGCCCAGTGTGTTTCAGTGGACATTGTTAAACACACACAGAGATAATTGAGCTCTTAAGCAGGTCGGAAAGGCAAACTGATCTCCCATATATCCCAACACAAAACCCATACTGATGTATTTATAAATACACATTTCATCATAATTTACGCAGCACAGGATTATTATTGTTCTATCGAAAAACAATGTGTGGCATGACAACAGACGCAATGTAATATGATACATTCAGGACAGATTTATGGAAATATTCATATTTAACATAACACTAATGATAAATCTACATCAAAGATAAAAACTTTTGGTCCAACTTTATATTTAGTGTCTTTAACTACTATGTATTAACATTGAAATGAATCATTTGATGCAATGCACTTGTTGTGCACATATGTATTTTTACAATGTACTTGCATTTTTTTTTTTTTTAAATACCTGTAATTACATCTATAATTACACTGTCAACCCTTTCCTTACTCCTTAACCCATCCCTTAAACCTATCCCTAACTTCACCCACATCCACCCCAAAAGCAGCAAAAGTGTAGCACATTGTACCTAACAATTAATTTTTTGATGCAAGTACACAGTAGACACCTAATATAAAGTGTGACCACACTTTCAATTCACAAAGACGTGCAAAAAAGCCTAAATTTCAGCATGCAGGTAAGACCGACTCAAGTGCATGTCACAAAAGTGCAGAAAAAAAGACAAAAGCTGCATTCAAGCTCTAATGCAAGCAACATGTTGTACTTCTTACCCCCTGTGTGTCAGGCAGATCTTGAATGTAACTGTTTAAAAGCTCCTCTTGGACTGTAGAGCTCACATATCTAGATCGGTCCCTCGGTGTGCCCAGTGGACCCTGTTCCTGGAGGCTCTCTAAGAGTCTCAGTAGCAGCGGATTGGTGGGAAGCTCCTCCACTGATCCTGGAACAGCAGTTCTGCACTCTGGGCAGCTCATCTGATGAGGGTGTGATGCCTCGTGCTGCTGAAAGCATGATTTACAGAACGTGTGCTGACATGGCAAGACTTTGGCAGACTCGTCCAAGGGCTCCATACACAAAGGACACTCCAGCAGGTCCAGATCCTCCATCATGTACACTCCTCCTGCACACCTGACACATGATCACACGCGGTATACGTGGGTTATACAGTATTCGATAACGTATTCAGAACTACTTTAGCAAAAATACACAATATTAAATAATTATTTCTCAATGTACACCTGTTTCTAATAGCTCGAGCTACTTCCGTCAACACCTCCTCATCACGCTATTGAATGCTAATATGTAAAGAGATGTGAACGCCGACAGCTTTTGTAAAGACAGACACGACGCATGTTAATTTTTAGCTTGTATAACTATATTCTACCTTAATTAAGCTTACATTTAGATTCATGTGTGTTATTTTGATCCCGTAGAAATGAAAAGCAAGTTTTCATTGAAATCAAGATCGGGCGAGTCGTCGGCGCGTGACGTCACGTCTACCTGGTTACACGAAACACGTCCACAGCGAAAGTGAGTTAGATATAAAATTGAACATTGTACTCGAATACAGGTAAATATTCACATACCTTATGGTCAAGAATAGAAAAACTGAGGGAAAAAAGGCCGACAGGCGACTGAGAGAGCAGGTCTAAACTGGATGTTTGCGGACAGGTGTCATCTTACACAGCAATGTCGCTGAGATTCAGCCAGAGAAAACATGACGGAAAACACTACGGAAACTTCTGAAGTCAAAAAGACTGTTTTCATTGCAACTGTTCACCTATATAAGTTAAATAATAGGCCTGTTAATTAAATGATAATTAATCAATTCAGTGAAATTGCTCTTAAGCTTCAGAAAAGGCTGGTTTTAAGAGGTCAAAATAAATATTATTTGAGCCGTTTTATTTTCTGTTCATTTTAGAGTAGAAATTTGAAAGTGCATTTTACAATAATTTACAATTAACAATTAAGATGATGTAATCATTAAAAATACAAAATTTGTCAAATATTTATTACATATAATGATCATTTTAAAAATGTGAGAATAGCTAACAGGGTTGCAAATTTTGCCACTAACTAAGAAATGCTGGGTTAAAAAATAACCTGACAAGTAACCCAACTATGGGTTAGTATAGCACCTTCCCAGCTGTGGGTTATTTTTTTAACCCAATGGTATTAAAAATAACCCAACAAGTAACCCACCTATGGGTTAGTATAGCACCTTCCCAGCTGTGGGTTATTTTTTTTAACCCAATGGTATTAAAAATAACCCAACAAGTAACCCAACTATGGGTTAGTATAGCACCTTCCCAGCTGTGGGTTATTTTTTTAACCCAATGGTTTTAAAAATAACCCAACAAGTAACCCAACTATGGGTTAGTATAGCACCTTCCCAGCTGTGGGTTATTTTTTTAACCCAATGATATTAAAAAATAACCCAACAAGTAACCCAACAATGGGTTAGTATAGCACCTTCCCAGCTGTGGGTTATTTTTTTAACCCAATGATATTAAAAAATAACCCAACAAGTAACCCAACTATGGGTTAGTATAGCACCTTCCCAGCTGTGGGTTATTTTTTTAACCCAATGGTATTAAAAATAACCCAACAAGTAACCCACCTATGGGTTAGTATAGCACCTTCCCAGCTGTGGGTTATTTTTTTAACCCAATGATATTAAAAAATAACCCAACAAGTAACCCAACTATGGGTTAGTATAGCACCTTCCCAGCTGTGGGTTATTTTTTTAACCCAATGGTATTAAAAATAACCCAACAAGTAACCCACCTATGGGTTAGTATAGCACCTTCCCAGCTGTGGGTTATTTTTTTTAACCCAATGGTATTAAAAATAACCCAACAAGTAACCCAACTATGGGTTAGTATAGCACCTTCCCAGCTGTGGGTTATTTTTTTAACCCAATGATATTAAAAAATAACCCAACAAGTAACCCAACTATGGGTTAGTATAGCACCTTCCCAGCTGTGGGTTATTTTTTTAACCCAATGATATTAAAAAATAACCCAACAAGTAACCCAACTATGGGTTAGTATAGCACCTTCCCAGCTGTGGGTTATTTTTTTAACCCAATGATATTAAAAAATAACCCAACAAGTAACCCAACTATGGGTTAGTATAGCACCTTCCCAGCTGTGGGTTATTTTTTTAACCCAATGATATTAAAAAATAACCCAATAAGTAACCCAACTATGGGTTAGTATAGCACCTTCCCAGCTGTGGGTTATTTTTTTAACCCAATGATATTAAAAAATAACCCAACAAGTAACCCAACTATGGGTTAGTATAGCACCTTCCCAGCTGTGGGTTATTTTTTTAACCCAATGGTTTTAAAAATAACCCAACAAGTAACCCAACTATGGGTTAGTATAGCACCTTCCCAGCTGTGGGTTATTTTTTTAACCCAATGGTATTAAAAATAACCCAACAAGTAACCCACCTATGGGTTAGTATAGCACCTTCCCAGCTGTGGGTTATTTTTTTTAACCCAATGGTATTAAAAATAACCCAACTATGGGTTAGTATAGCACCTTCCCAGCTGTGGGTTTTTTTAACCCAATGATATTAAAAATAACCCAACAAGTAACCCAACTATGGGTTAGTATAGCACCTTCCCAGCTGTGGGTTATTTTTAACCCAGTGATATTAAAAAATAACCCAACAAGTAACCCAACTATGGGTTAGTATAGCACCTTCCCAGCTGTGGGTTATTTTTAACCCAATGATATTAAAAATAACCCAACAAGTAACCCAACTATGGGTTAGTATAGCACCTTCCCAGCTGTGGGTTTTTTTAACCCAATGATATTAAAAATAACCCAACAAGTAACCCAACTATGGGTTAGTATAGCACCTTCCCAGCTGTGGGTTATTTTTAACCCAGTGATATTAAAAAATAACCCAACAAGTAACCCAACTATGGGTTAGTATAGCACCTTCCCAGCTGTGGGTTATTTTTAACCCAATGATATTAAAAATAACCCAACAAGTAACCCAACTATGGGTTAGTATAGCACCTTCCCAGCTGTGGGTTATTTTTTTAACCCAATGGTATTAAAAATAACCCAACAAGTAACCCAACTATGGGTTAGTATAGCACCTTCCCAGCTGTGGGTTATTTTTAACCCAATGATATTAAAAATAACCCAACTAAGGGTTAGTATAGCACCTTCCCAGCTCTGGGTTATTTTTAACCCAGCTGATTGGGTTAAAAGCCAGTTGGGTTAACTATTTAACTTTTATTCATGACATAATTTTAATATATAAAATATACTTTGTTTTCAAGGTTGTTTATTTGTATAGAATAATACATTTTAACAAATATAATTTAAATTACAAATGAAATATTGTGGAGTCATTCAATGTAAATATACATAAAATGTATGTTTTGTAAATGTATTTACATACATCAATTCAAAACCTATGCAAATTTGTACAAAAAGTACACATTCAAAACCTACACAAACATGTACAGAGTAAACTCAAAACATAAATAAATAAAATATGTATACAGAACACAAAAATACAAAATAATTAATACATTTAAACCTACACAAATGTGTACAGTACAAATAATTAAGCTGTCACCCAGTAGTAGTTTGGGACCCACATGTACATTTGTAGCCTACTATTGATAAAAAAATGCTGGGAATATTAATTAAAAATAACCCAAGTTGAGTTGAAAATGGACAAACTTGGCGATTATGTTGTTTTAACCTAGCGGTTGGGTTAAATGTTTGCCCAACATGCTGGACATTTTTATTTAACCCAGCTATTATTTAAAAATTACTATATGGCTGGCTTAAAATGTCTGGCTTAAAAATCAGACAATTACTAGAGGCAACAATAATAATCAAAAGGTAAACATTTATTAATAAGCAATTTAAAGGTGCAATGTGTAAATCATTAGCGGCATCTAGCGGTGAAGTTGCGAACTGTAACTACCGGCACACCCCTCCCTTTAGGAGAAGCTACGGTGGCCTCTGGCCGACACGACATATCGTCGTCTGAGACAGCAGAGCGTACATTAGCCAGTGAAGCAATGAGGTTTTACTCTTACTTCTAACAAAGAACAAACTATTTAACTACATAACTATTACTACTACTTTGTGCGTATTCAACGTAGTGACGATGCAAGCTGCCTCTAAAAACACCATTGAACATAGTGACGAAACGCGATCTGTAGAGCAGTTTGTCCGTTTAGGGTTACTGTAGAAACATGCCGGCGCATAATGGCGACTTGACATGGAGGGGGGACCCGCGGTGTACGAGATAGAAATGGCTCATTCGAAGGTAATAAAAACATAACAGTTCATTATGTAAGGCTTGCACCACTGAAAACATAGTTTTGTATATTATATTGTATTGCATTTCGATCAATAGATCCTCCCAAATTTTACACATTGCACCTTTAATTATTATTCAATAAACTTATTAATAACTGTTAATTTTTGGGTTCATTTCAAGCGAGCAATACAGTAATTTTAAAACAAAAGTTGAGTTAAATAAAACTACCCAGCAGGTTGGGAAAACATTTAACCCAACTGCTGGGTTTGTCCATTTTCAACCCAACTTGGGTTGTTTTTAACCCAGCATTTTTTAGAGTGAATAAAGATGACATAATCATTAAAATTGCAACATTTGTAAAATATTTGTTAAATATAATGAGAATTTAAAAAAATATATATGTGAGAATAGCTTCCCAGACTGTAAACAGTGTTTTAGTAGTGAATAACAATTACACAGATAATCAAAATTTCAAAAGTATGACATTTTGTGAATTACAACATGATTTTAATCGTTGAATACGGTCGAGAAGGTCTGAGGTGGACATCAAAATCAACATTTTAGAGTTAATTAGGCCTATAATATTTTTAAAATCGGTCTCACAACAAAAATTAGATTTGTGCCTGTAATGGTTTTAAAGAATCAAAGTTTGCTGTAGTTGTGGAAAGTGCCATATATGCATGCATAAACAAGACACAAAATACACAGAGATCAATAGCTGGATGAGTGACATGGAAATGAATTTTACTGCAAGGTCCAAAGTTAATTTTGAAGTAATACTACCGCCCTCTAGTGGTGAACATGTTTTACATAAATGTAGCATTGCCTTATACTTCAATGTGTCATCTAAGTTTTTCATTGAAGCAAGCCCATTAGGGAACTTCTTATCTTCCCAAGATTCTCCCTACATGAATAAGCATATGCTTCAGTCAGACAGATTAATGAGTAGTAGATGTATTGACAGATACGACAAGACAAGCCTAATGATGATGGGAGTTCTGCAGCTTCAGTCAACGCATAAATCATCTCCTACTTTACCCTGCAATGAAAAAAATTCAGACATCTGTTTTGAATCTATGGGATTTCAATTTCACACATTCCTTAAACCCCAAAGTCCCGTTAACATCTCACGGTTAAATTATTCATTAATATTGGCTCTGCGTTCTGCACAAGTTCAGGACATTCACTTGAATTTTTTAAGGGTGCATGAATTTTTTATCTGTTTTGTAAGTCTGCAGAATATGGGAGGTTTTTAGGAGGTTACATTTGTTTGTGATTTGATGTGTAGTTTGATTTTCAGTGCTCCTTGTCTGATCTATGCATGCTTTTAAGTGATTCTTGTAATCAGTTTGTTAGGTTAGGTTAACATAATTTGCTGCTGTAAGGTTGAGTGTTTGTGCTGGAGAGTAATTGCAAAAGTTTTAATGGGTCCTTACTCTGTTTTTGTAATTTTTTTGCCTCTTTTCTGATAGAGAAGCAAAGAGGAGAAGAAAGATCTCGCCAGCAGAGGGAGCAGTTTGTATGGCTACAGATAAAACCAGTTGATAAGACCTTCTTCTTTCCTCTTTACACAAAGATTATCACTGGCTCCTAATAACGATATTCCATTACTTTTTTCATTTCATTTTTCATTCCGCTGGTTTGTTTGTTTGTTTGTTTTCGATCATTCATTCAGATGTGCTTTCTCTGCAGTTTGAAGTAATCAAGTCATCCGAGTTCTGTGGGAACGGGTCTATGGGTGTTTATAGGCTTCCATTACAGTCCATCAATTATTCATGGGATGATTATATGGCTATTGTTTCCTGCCATTATTTCTGAGAGTTTACATTTATCAAAATTGTCCACCCACATGTAGGATACGCTGTTTCCTTGCTCGGCTCGATGCATAATTTACTTTTGTAACTATAGTCACTTATAATGATTAAAATATTGAAATCTTTGCATGGTTGTCCAGGCCAGAGAGAGATCAACAGTAAATCTAAACATTGTTAAGGTGTCTTTAAGTAGTGTCGTTCATGTTTCCTGCTGGCGGGTGTCAATCTGTTGTTTGTATCTTCTTAGTTGCCATTTCTGGGATACTACAACACCTTCTGTTTGTCTTGCTTCTGATGTTTTGTTAATTATGGCTACATCCGTATGTGCAGCATGTGTGGTTATGGAGCTCTCAGAGTGTTTAACAAAGAGCCTGCTGCACACGACCAACCTGAATAACAACATTTTTTAGGTTAAAAGCCACTCTTGTATTTGTGACAACAGGATAAAACAATTCCCACAAATCAAATTGTATACTACATACAGATACAGGATGGATGGATGGATGGATGGATGGACAGACGGACATAGACGGACAGACATGGATGGATGGATGGATGGACGGACGGACATAGACGGACAGACATGGATGGATGGATGGATGGACGGACAGATGGACAGAAATGGATGGATAGATAGATAGATAGATAGATGGACGGACATGGATAGATAGATAGATGGACGGACATGGATAGATAGATAGACGGACAGACATGGATGGATGGATGGATGGACATAGATGGATGGATGGATGGACACAGATAGACAGACAGACATGGATGGATGGATGGATAGACATAGATAGATAGATAGATAGACAGACATGGATGGATGGATGGATGGATGGACGGACATGGATAGATAGATAGACGGACAGACATGGATGGATGGATGGATGGACGGACATAGATAGATGGATGGATGGATGGACATAGATAGACAGACAGACATGGATGGATGGATGGATGGACATGGATAGATAGATAGACAGACAGACATGGATGGATGGATGGATGGACATAGATAGATAGATAGACAGACATGGATGGATGGATGGACGGACATAGATAGATAGATAGACAGACAGACATGGATGGATGGAGGGATGGATGGATGGATGATGGACAATCATAGATAGATAGATAGACAGAGACAGCCAGACAGACATGGATGGATGGATGGACGGATGAACATGGATGGATGGATAGATGGATGGACGGACGGACATAGATAGACGGACAGACATGGATAGACGGATGGACGGACGGACATGGATGGATGGATGGATGGAAGGATGGATGGATGGACAGACATGGACGGACGGACGGACATGGATGGATGGAAGGAAGGATGGATGGATGGACAGACATGGACGGACGGACGGACATGGATGGATGGATGGATGGAAGGAAGGATGGATGGATGGATGGATGGATGGATGGATGGACAGACATAGACGGACAGACATAGATGGATGGACAGACGGACATAGACTGACAGAAATGGATGGATAGATGGATGGACGGACATGGATAGATAGATAGATAGATAGACAGAGAGACAGACAGACATGGATGGATGGATGGACGGACGGACGGACATAGATAGATAGACAGACAGACATGAATGGATGGAGGGATGGATGGATGATGGACGGACATAGACAGATAGATAGATGGTTAGACATGGATGGATGGATGGACGGACATGGATAGATAGATAGATAGACAGAGAGACAGACAGACATGGACGGACGGACATAGATAGATAGACAGACAGACAGACATGAATGGATGGAGGGATGGATGGATGATGGACGGACATAGACAGATAGATAGACAGATAGATAGATAGATCATGCAGATCAGAATATTCAACCCTATTCTAAGAAAAAAAGGTCGGAAATCTGTCACAGTCTAAACGATAGATTATTTGTCACAAAAAAGATTTTAAAAAAAATACCACAGATCAAAATATTCAACCCCCTACTACGAGACAATGTTGAAAATCTGTCACATTGGATCAACTTAATTATCCTCGTCTGAATGGCTTGAATCTAATTTGGAAACCAAATGTTAGCTGTTTCAGTAGCAGGTGGTCCCCTGCCAAATATCTTTACCATCCATCTGCAGAGCACCTGTGCTCTCATTCTGCTGATGCTCTGGTTCGGCAGGTTATATGCGCCGTGAATCATTCTCCATTGATAAACGCATCATCCTTCTCCGCTCTGGGCAGTGACAGCACAACACAAGAACCAACTGTACATGATTGAGTTAATGACTGAACATGTCACTGGATGCTGATACTCCTCCATGATGAGAACATCAAGCATTTCAGTGGTGACTTGATATATTTGTGCATGTCCATAATTAAGAAAGGGCTGTCATCAGTGTGGCATCTGTGATGTTGTGACATTATGCCTGACCTCTAGGCGAGCCGTCTAAGGTCCTGTTTGCCTTCTGGACCTGACAGCCCATCATCAGAAATAAACCTCAAGCGCTCCCATTACAGAGGACATTACGTTCATTTGCACAAAAATTATCTGATATGTCCTGAGTGGATATGTGTAGTAGTGGTGGTGGTGTGTGCATGAAACATCCTTTATAAAATAGCTTTTATAAGCAGCAATTATTGGGGTTCAAGCCTTTTAAAGGAACACTCCACTTTTTTTGAAAATAGGCTCATTTTACAACTCCCCTAGAGTTAAACAGTTGAGTTTTACCGTTTTTGAATCCATTCAGCCGATCTCCGGGTCTGGCGGTACCACTTTTAGCATAGCTTAGCATAGTTCATTGAATCTGATGAGACCAATAGCATCTCGCTTAAAAAAATTACCAAAGAGTTTAGATATTTTTCCTATTTAAAATTTGACTCTTCTGTAGTTATATCTATAGCCGGAGATCGGCTGAATGGATTCGAAAACGGTAAAACTCAAATGTTTAACTCTAGGGGAGTTGGAAAATAAGCCTATTTTCAAAAAAGTGGAGTGTTCCTTTAAGGCCTTTAAGCACATGTGTAAAAAGAATTATGTTTTATTTAGCAAGCATATAACCACTTAAATCATAGATGGAAAAGACCATTTATAGCCAATACAGACAATTTTCCATAAGAAATATTTTAACAGTTAACGAGGTTGAGCCAAGAACCTAGGACTAGTTCTCTAAAGTAGTTTTTTTAAATAATCTCCAATATTTAATGAACAATTCGATGGACAGAGGTGGTACTAGAGGCAAAGTTGCTCAAAATGAGGAGTTCTACTATGTGGTATGAATTTTGTGGGCGCGTGCAAAAAACTGTGCGATACACGATCGTTTGTACCTGTTAAAAACTCGAAGACACCCCCCAGTGGCCGATTTCTTTCCAATTTCTCACAGGCCTCTAGGGCCATGAGTCAAACAGGCCCAGCAAGTTTCGTTCTGATTGGCCTCTGTTAACTTTGTCTGATAGCTGCTCAAACTTCATTGGCCAATGGCGGACATGTTTTTCGAGATAAGTCAATGGCACCTCGGACAAAGACACTGCATGCCAATTTTCAAGTTGATCGGGCAAACGGTGAAGTAGTTATAGCAATTTTCAAGTTTTTTTGCTGTTATAGTGCCACCAAGTGGCCAGTCACCGCATCCTTTTTCACACGACCACAGAATGAGCTCTTGCACAGGTGTGCCAAATTTGGTTAAAATATCTCATTCCATTCATGAGTTATAGCCATTTTAGTAAAAGTGGCTCCACCCACCTTGAACGTTTTGGCAGCCCTTAAGGACCATGAATCGGAATATTATAACTATTGAGAATCACACTGCAGAGAATCTCACTGCACTGGTTTGGTTCCGATCAGGTCAAAAACCTAGGACTAGTTTGCAAAAGCAGGTTTTTAAAAAAAAAATCGTGAATTCGATTTGCCCCCGTCGGCCGATCGGGGCGAGCCTTGATGTTGTAGAAGGTGTGAGTACTACCAGCCCTCAAAGTTTCAAGTCTCTACAACTCAAGGTTTGGTCTGCCCGATCACTTTTAGGGGAAAATGCTGATGAACCCTTAAAAATGGGACATCAATGGCGCAATGCATAAGGCTCAGACTATATTGAAGCCAGCTTTTAATTGAAGAACACATAAACAGCTGTCAGAACAAGCAAAGGACCTAAATATAGGATGCACACACACAAACATGCTTGCAAGCCAGCTGCCTCCCTGTTTGTCCTCCCTGAGAACACTATTTTCACTGACGCTGAAAAAAACAGCGAGAGAGGGGGGTTGACTATAAAACATAAAGCCAAACTCTGCTTCTCTGTGCTCTGGGTTATGGCTGATTAACTAACAAAATTAGAAAACCAACCACAATGACCTCACGCCAAACATATTTTTGAAATAATTGATCTCCTCCAATTCCCTCATGCTTTATTCCCATTGATTTCCAATGAGTGCTATTGGCCCCCAAGGAAAATTCCATTAGTGATGAATAAGAATGCAGGAAGGGAAATAAGGCTACATTTAACGTCAGTGCACACAAAAAAGGGTCTGTCTGAATGTTTACTGAACTGATAAGACCTTTATTTATTGTAGCATGGCTACTCATAAACAAAGAGAGCGAGGATGAAAAACAGAGCGCTCGCTGTGATTTTGATTCTCAAAAAATTTTGAATTCACTGTTTGAAATAAACAGTGCCCTTTTCATTATTTCCCCAGAAACCATGCAATAGGCTGTATGCTTTCAAAGTGAAACTGGTAACATGATTACACAGCATGATTACACACTCATTCACATCTGAAATGATACTGGCTGTCGTTCGCACACTTATCTGCTGGGAAACAAACCAGCTCAGTGATCATGGCTTTGATGTGTTTTTGTGTATCTAATTCCAATTCCATTCAAAGATTTCATTTTTGAACTCAGCCGAGGATCCAGACACAGAAATGTTATGCCGCAAGTCCCCAGAGTTTTTGTCCTTTTATTAAACACCAGCAAGCAAAACCTTTTTATAACTCTGCTGTATATGATCTGTGAGTGAAAGCCACTGAAAATGTATTATTATAACAGATCTGTTTATTTCATGCATGAATATCCCTTACTTCTACATCAAATATTTTCCAAATGGAAGTGCATTTTACTTTGTTACTGGACTACCATTCTAAAATGATTTGTAAAAACACTAGGTTTGATTGATGCTTTATGGATGAATCTCACAAAGCCTGTAAAAACATGTCTGGCTAAAATCAGAATAAAAGCAATACAGCAAATACTACATTGTATAATAATATCTTTTTAATCTTAACAATTAAGCAGAGTGTTAAGACTGACAGTGTTATAATGCTTTTATAAAAGTTAGATAACAAAATATAGACATGAGTTTATCTGTTTTGCTCCACCAAAATTATGCCAATGAAGAATCAAAGACTGAACAACACAGTAGAGGCGTTCCTTAACGAATCTGTGTTTTTGAACAAATCGGGTGTGTGAATTATTCAACGACTCACTCATAAGGATAGGCTGCGTCCGAAATCACATACTCTCTTGAGTAGGTACTTATTTTGAATAAGTAATTACTTCACGGCAGCTAAAAAAGTATATTATATAGTATTAATGTAATCCGTACATACTATATTTGCCATGTTGCCATTATCATGTGACCTACCAGTGTCAGTTGCATTGCTTCACTGCCATTCACAAATCCTCTCCCGTGGCCTCATGGAATTGTAAAGTGTCCATTGTATGCACATTGCACACTTCAAAAGTAGTTGGTCATCCGGGTACTTTATGCCTACACTCTTATGAGTACTGTGAATTCGGACATACTTCTTTTATCGCATACAGTTTTTCGCCTACTAGAGAAGTATGCAATTTAGGATGCAGCCATAGTCAATCGTTTTGTTCTTTAATGAAGCAGTGTTTCTGAACAAATAAGTTAAAAGAATAATATATATATATATATATATATATATATATATATATAGTCACTTGTCGCCACCTATTGGTGAAATGATATAACCTGCAGAAAAAGACAGTTCAAAATTGAGGACTATAATTTACTGATGTACAATTAAATTAGATATTTAAGATATAAGATTTAAGATTTTAGATATACTTAAAAATGTACTGTACAATCTAAATTGTAACGTAGTCCATTAAAGGCGACTGTACTGAACCCATGGGCCATGTGCAGTTTATTTAAATCTTAATGTAAACAGATGCACAATAAACAAAGACTTGACTTGATGTAGAACAAAACTTGAACAAACATAAACTCACCAACAATGGGTTACACAACTAACAAAAAGCACCTGTGAACAATCCAGACAATGAACCAATGAGAAAACGGGACACATAACCAGAACAACCAATGAGAACACGACACATGAAACAAGGAGGCACATGACAGGATTACATGAGGAGTGAGGGAATCACATGACAGAAACATGAAACAGGGCTAAGGCAAACTACACTTTAAAAAATACTGGGTTAAAAACAACCCAAGATGGGTTGAAAATGGACAAAGCGATTGGGTTGTTTTAACCCAGCGGTTGGGTTAAATGTTTGCCCAACCTGCTGGGTAGTTTTATTTAACTCAACTATTGTTTAACAATTACTGTATTGCTTGCTTAAAATGAACCTAATATATGTTGTAAATTAACATTTATTAATATGTTTAATTAATGAACATTTATTAATAAGTTTAATAAATAATAATGACACAATAAACATTTATAAAATTGCTTATTAATAAATGTTCACCTTTTGATTATTATTGTTGCCTCTAGTAATTATGTGTCTGATTTTTTAATTCTAACCTATTTTGGGTGCATTTTAAGCCAGCCATATAGTCATTTTTAAACAATAGTTGGGTTAAATAAAACTGGGTTTGTCCATTTTTAACCCAACTTGGGATGTTTTTAACCCAGCATTTTTTAGAGTGTACAAAATAAGACATGAAAACATAAATGTGAATCAAAACCCAAAACCAAACGTCATAAATAAAATTATGCCTTTCTCCCATTAGTGGGCTATTGAGAAAGGTTAGAAATCAGGAACGGGTGCTTATTTGTCAATGTGAAATGGTGCATTATCTTAATGCAAGATATAGTTCTTGACTGATATGAGATTTATCCTTACACCTATTAGAGGTTGCAAATTTAACAAAACCTTCAATGCTTTGAAGGTATATATATTGTACACATACATGGCATAGAGGCTTGATTTTTTAACTCATTCTTACAAATTAGCACCCTGACCTCCCACATGGTTGTGATGCTACTTAATGCTGACAGAGTGATGACACCTCTCCATCGAGAGTGGCTGAAGAAGCCAGGTCTGATATGCACAGCACATGAGGTGAAGTGACATAGAACGAGAACCAAACCCAGGCCATGGCTGAAAATGAACCACGTATTCACAGTGTGGCAAAATAGCATGAATAAAATGTCACATGCACCCTGAGGCATTCCTGAGTATCTCTCATGGGTCACAAACCACCCCATCATCACGGGACACACCCGGAGCCAGACTACTCTGCTTTCATTTTTCAATAGCGACAGCTCACCCTCTCTGAAACATGTTAGACAAATACTCCAGTCACGGTGCCATTTAGAACCTGATTTGGTTTTGAGGTCACGTATATTTCTTTCCTCTTAAATGCATCCTTCAAGTAATCAGTTTTCTTCTTGTTTACCCATGGCGCCCTGTGGCTCACGTCTCTGTTTGTACCAGTAAAGCATGCAGGAGCTTTTGAGAAATCTCTGCATCTGCAAAACGACCTGGATCAAAACAAGTCAACCAGGCCAGGGGCCAGACTATAGATTTAACTTGTGTTCATTAAGTCCAGCAGGGCTCATAGACTCTCTCAAGGCTCACCTTGCACCATAATGACTGTGGCGCCTCGATCTGATGACTCAGTGAATCTTTGAACAGATAAGGCAGTATTAATGTTATCCATGGCAATAGATTATAAGAGTAAGCAATAAGCAAAGCAAACTGTTACCATGAACTGACATGACATAAAATCTGTGCAATGTTGTGGCATTATTGAGTCTTACTGTGAGTGACGACATGTTAACTGTTCCAAGATGGCGGCCGAGCCAACGTGTCATCTACGAGTGGCAGTGGCATCTACGTATATATATATATATATCTATGGCCCAAGTCCCCCAAGATATTCTACTCTGCTTCCAAATATGCCTACTTCCTTACTATATAGTAGGCAAACAAAGAGTAGTACGTCCAAATTCATAGTATGCGAAAAACAGTACGACAAAACAGTAGTAGGTCTATGTCCCAATTCATAGTATGTGGAAAACTGTACATTAAAGGAGTAGCATGTCCGAATTCATAGTATGCAAAAAAAACAGTATGACAAAAGAGTAGTATGTCTGAGTTCATAGTATGTGAAAAACAGTACAACAAAAAAGTAGTATGCCCGAATTCATAGTAGACAAAAAACAGTGACAAAAGAGTAGTATGTCCACATTTCTAGTATGCGAAAAACAGTACGAGTACGACAAAATAGTATGTTCGAATTAGTAGGCGAAAAACAGTATGACAAAACAGTAGTATGTCCGAATTCATAGTATGCGAAAAAAACAATACGAAAAAAAGAGTAGTATGCCCAAATTCATAGTAGGCAAAAAACAGTGTGACATAACAGTAGAGCCTGTGTCCAAATTTCTAGTATGCGAAAAACAGTAAAACAAAATAGTATGTTCAAATTAGTATGCGAAAAACAGTATGACAAAACAGTAGTAGGCCTATGTCCCAATTCATAGTATGTGGAAAACCGTACATTAAAAGAATAGTATGTCTGAATTCATAGTATGCGAAAAACAGTACGACAAAAAAATAGCATTTCTTGATTCATAGTAAGCGAAAAAACAATACGAAAAAAAGTACTATGCCCGAATTCATAGTAGGCAAAAAACAATGTGACAAAAGAGTAGTATGTCTGAATTCATAGTATGCGAAAAACTGTATGACAGAAAAAGTAGTATGTCCGAATTAATATGCGAAAAACAGTATGACAAAACAGTAGTATGTTTGAATCCATAGTATGCAAAAAATAATATGAAAAAAGAGTAGTATGCCCAAATTCATAGTAAGCAAAAAACAGTGTGACAAAAGAGTAGTAGGCTGTCCAAATTTCTAGTATGCGAAAAACAGTACAACAAAATAGTATGTTCAAATTAGTATATGTGAAAACAGTAGTATGTCCCAATTTATAGTGTGCAGAAAACAGTACAACAAAAGAGCACTGAATTCATAGTATGTGAAAAAACAGTACAACATAGTATATTTGAATTTATAGTATGCAAAAAAAAAACAGATGACAAAAAAGCAGTGTCTGAATTCATAGTATGCGAAAACAAGTTTAAAAGAGCAGTATGTCCAAATTTACAGTATGCAAAAAACAGTACATACATAGTATGCGGGGAAAAAAAAGTACAGAAGAGCAGTATGTCCAAATTTAAAGTATGTGAAAAAATACCATGTCAAAAGAGAAGTATGTCCAAAATCATAGTATGACAAAAGAGTAGTATGTCCGAATGTATAGTATGTGAAAAATAAGTAGTATGTCCGAATTTATAGTATGCAGAAAACAGTACGACAAAAAAATAGTACGTCTGAATTGCAAAATGCTACAGTTCAGACATACTACAGATTCTGGAGTGTGCATGTAACATACTTCTTTAATGGTCGCAAAGTATGTTTTAAATCAAATGTACTATGATTCTGGGTGCAGCACCGATTTCGTGATCCACCAGGCTAAAATAAGCCAGAGCTTTAAGAACCAACCCTTAACCCTAAGTATGAGCAATAATAAAAGTGATGAACACAGCTAATATATAGAAGTGCTCTCAGTGAGACTTTGAGTTGCCATGTGTGGCTCCTCTTTTAAAGAGTGGGCTGAACAGATCACTTAAAGGAGGAAGAGTGTGAGCTTTTATGACAAATGATCTCTCTCTGCCCCACACCACACCATCACGGAGGTAAACATCATCTGTTCTGGCCCTGTTTTCTGATGGGTAGATAATAACTCACATCAGGAAGCTAAATGAAACTCACCGGGAAAAAGGAGGAGCAAATTACTCTGCCTTTCTATGCCTTGACACTCATATCAATAGAGATAAATGTGAGGGTGTTTATAAAGCAACTCACCACAAATATTTTCACCTGATTACGTGCCACAGCGAAATTCCTCTTGACAACATATCACATTAGCATCAAAAATATTTAGAATAATTGCCATGCTCATACAGTTTTTAAATGCATTTGACGTAATTCATTATAATAATTATATGTAATACTGTAAAATTTGAGTGAGCATGTACAGATTATTTTTCATGCTAAAATTATGTTGTTTAAAAGAGAAAAATATAATGAAAATCAGACTTTTTCCCATGTTTAAGTGCTATAATCAGGTCCCCGGTGCATCTACTAACCCAGAAAACGTGAAAAAGATCAACCCAGTAACTTTGTTTTGGCAAGCCTTTCTCTGCAAGCATGTGAAAAAACGAACTGCTCAGATTTCGCTCCCTTAGTGACGTAGGAAGGGGATCTTTTTATAATATTACCGCCCCTTAATCTGCACGTTTCCACCCATGGCGCCGCCATTTTGTTTTCGCAAGCGAGGCAAAGCTGCAGATGAAGAAAATGTGAGTATTTTTAAGTAATGCAATGTGTTTCTTCGGTTCAGGCAGCTAGACTTTCCATGTGCTTTCCCTTAGCCTCCATAGGCTCTATTACTTTATGCTAGCACAAACAGAAGTTGTGTTTGACAGAAATGTATTGGTGTTAATTTGAACTCACCCACAAAACAGCTTAGACTACTATTGTGATGTCATTTTACACCGGACTGCTTCACAAACGAGGGTAAATTCAATGCTGAACTATTCAATTTGCACTAAAGATTAACATGAAGGCACATGCTAGTCATGAGTTGAATCAAGATTATCCAGCTTTGTTGTTGTTGAGCGCGAGCTTAAAGCTCCGCCCTCTTCTGGAAAGCGAGCAGCAGCTCATTTGCATTTAAAGGAACACACAGAAACTGTTATTTGACAAGCTTTAATAAATGATCTGTGGGGTATTTTGAGCTGAAACTTCACAGACACATTCTGGGGACACCAGAGACTTATATTACATCTTGTAAAAGGGGCATAATAGGTCCCCTTTAACAAAGTAAACAGGGTTAGTTTTGATTTCATGTGGACTGTTACATTAAGCCAATTTCTTTTCCACCTTCATATCCTGTCCTAACAGCCGCCTCTCTCTGGCAGTGTAATGCACAGCTCAATTGATGTGCACATGCACAGAAGTTAATGAACCCATATGTTGCTGAAGATGACTGTGACAGCTTGTGCATTTTCTCAAAGCATTGAGGGAAGATTCCAGACATATGTTGTCGTTTCCTGGACTGACGTACTAATAATCCAAAATACAAATACAGTACAACACTGGAACGAAAAGAAATTAATAATCTAATTATCATATGTTTTTTCTATATTACCTAAGTACTTATAACAAATGATGAGCTTTTCCACAGTAAACAACTAACCGCAAATACAAGATGTTCCACAAAAGAGGGATTTCTTTAATTAAAACAGAGTCATTCAATGCTTCCAAATCCATATGAAATGGTCAATATAGCAGACATGGAGATTTTACTTTTTCTTTCAGATTTAGGAGTGGTTCAACAATATTGGCAGCAAAACTGTTCCTCTCAAGGCAATGTTTAAAAAGCGTGGAAGAATTTATCTCCAAACCCAACGTTTATCTACACACATACTGAAAGGGTAAAATCAGGGAAATTCTCCAAGCTAATTAGCTGTGCTGTAAAAAGCATTTTCACCTTTAGCTATAATTCTAGCGTGCATCTTTAATCACAGCAGGGGAATTGCTCGCATAGTGAACTGATCTGTTCTCCTTATCTAAAGAAGTGTAAGCCAAACACATCCCACTGGGGAAATGCATGGGCTCATTTGAAAACCCTTTAGCATATATGTATAAGAGAACACATAGAATATTGTGATAAATTAGTTAATTTAATAGTGCAGTGCAAGAAGAAAAGTTTTAAAGTTGTAATTATGATCACACAACTGCAGAGTAAAAACCATAACAGACTGAACTGATAAGCCTGAGGTGAAAATGTTTAAGATCATAATTAGAAGTTAAGCTCTATGGACAGCATCTGTGACATGTTGTCAATTAGGCCACACAATCATGTTGATCATACCTCAGTTTGTAAAAAAACAGTACAATGGTAGTCTAGGGGTAAAGACATTGATAAAGAGAGACATAAAACTAATCTCTTCAGAAAATTTGGATTCTTATGGATTGCCCATTCCCTACTGGACTTTCGTAGAAGTGGTCGACACATGTTCTACTTGGTTGACTGGAAAGGATATCGGCCAGAAGAAGGATTACAGACAGCATCCTAGACCCTGCCCATTTCATTACTGGTGGATTTCCCAGTGTATTACCCTTCTGGATTTGTGTTTACTCCTTTTGCCTTTGGATTTGATTGTCTGGTCAGATTGTTCTCTCTGGTTTCGTACTCCTGACCCTGACTAACCAAAACTAATTAAAAGGATCATTTAGAGTTCTATATTTTTGTGTTAAAATTAATATTTCTGTTTTTAAACTCTCTGAAGTGCCTTGCACCTTGGACTTCCATGCAGCACTGTGGGATGAGTAGACAAAAACTGTCTAGCTAAATGACAGAACATCAACTTTTGAAAGCAAAATATTTCTTTAAATTGAGAAGAATGTAGAGTGACTGATATAACTGGCCCATAAAATATTAAGACTATGACGCATCAATTTTAGACTCTTCCTTCAGTGTTCAACGGTGAGCCTTGTTGTGATGCAGCCAACACAGTTTGAGTCACTGTGGCTTCTTCTTTATTTGATGCACATGTTCATGGTGCAAAATGACAAGGTGATGACACTAAGTCTAGTTAAGCAAAAGAGAACCAATGATGCATAAACAGATTATGTTAATTATGAGTGAAACCCATATGCTACACACATCCACCCTGCTACTCACATCTGTCTCCCATACTGATCATCAACCAACAGTATGGATAAAACAGATCAAAATTGGTATATTTCTAGAATTCAATTCCCAGGCGCTGATACAGGCGAAGATGACTGTGCCGATAACCCTCACCTCTGACCATGAAATCATTCTTTCAGCAGCAAACTGATGAATGTGTCACACATGGGCTGGTCCTGATGAGAGCTTCTCTGTGAAGGATAAATATTAACCCTCAGTCAGACTTCACATCAAAAAATACAGTTAACTATAGTTTTAGTTTTAAGAGCTCTCTGTCTCCAAGATACATATCGTTTTAGTGTAAATTGGTGGATTTTGCTAAGCAAGAATCACAGTTTCTAGTCATAGGTGTTTTAAAGTATTAAAACTTTCCACTAAAGATATAAAGGATAATTGATTACTTTTGTAGGTGACCTAACTTGTGATTTTCCACCTGGCTGATCATAAAACAGGTAAATAATAACATTGTTATGAAAGTAGACCCAAGGTATGGAGTATCTAGAGATGGAATGGAAATAAGTTGGAATTATTCCCTTTTTTACAATATGTAATATAAGTCTCTGGAGTCCCCAGAATGTGTCTCTGAAGTTTCAGCTCAAAATACCCCATGGATTTTTTATTATACCATGTTTTAACTGCCTATGTTTGGGTGGGAGAAAAAATGCACTGATTTGGTGTGTGTACCTTTAAATGCAAATGAGGTCATGCTCCGCCCCCAAGCTTGCCATACCAATACACTGAGGCATAAATAATACAGAAGCTCACACAGCAAATATAACTCTCAAAATGGATCATTACAAACTGTTCGTGATGCAGCATATCAGATCATGTAGGTATGGGATGTATTTTTTGGATGTTTGGATGTTTGATCGGCTACACACTGTTGGAGAGACTCAATAAGAATGAAGATGCGTTTATGAAAGGCTTACCAAAACAAACTTACTGGGTTGTCCAAGACTTTCAAACAAGGCTTTGTGAAGCCAGTCTCTACAAACTTTGCTTTTCTAGTTATTAAAAAAAAAAAACAATCAAATTAATTTCTTTGAATTTCAATTCATTTTAAATATCTAAATTCTATCCTGTTTGCTACCTCAGTTCAATTCAAATTAAGTTCTTATTTGGAGCACAACCCTGCTAAGCAACCCAAGAACACAAATTTTCCAAAAGTAAAAAGTGATTTCTGATATGTATTCATTTGGCATTTGGACAACTAACTTGGCATTTTGGTCACGAAGCATTTCCCACTTCTCACATGTGTCAATTTAGGCAAAAGTGTTTGTATTACAAGGCCAGAGGGAGTCCAGGTTATATCCAGACATATGGTGTTTTGTTTCAGCGCATCAACATATTCCATTTGTCTTGCAATTCTCTTTACAGTACACCATAAATTTCGCTGTAGCTTGTACCTCTGAGTTGAAAGCAGGCCTCGTTTGTACTGCCCTGTGGCAGCACTGATTAGTAATCCTGGAAAATGATTAATAACCACTGGGACTGCTGGTCAGAATGGCTTAATTGACTTTCTGTAAATTCGGAGGCAGTCCTTGAGAGAAGATTAGGTAATGAGGGGGGAAAATGACAAGCCGCTGCAGTAAATCTCTCTTCCTCTCACCAAGCACGGTAACAGCATGAATGAGAACAGGTTCACAAGCCAACTGTGAGGCTGTCGAAGGCGGCACAGCTCGTTGACTCCAGGGTAGGCTGTTTATAGGTATCCATGCCACCTAACTGTCTCTCTCAGCATTAATCTATAGTTAGAGCCAAGAGGGGGAAACACAGATGAGCATCGTAATTTTACAAGGCCTGCATCCCTTCCCCCATGACACTTTTGCAGGAGCCAAAGGCACCTCTCTCATTAAGGGCTGCTCACCTGCAGAGTTGGCGCCCGGCTCTGCTGAGGGCGGGTCTCTGGGGAGGACACTGAGAGTCGCGGATAAGAGTCAGGGGCTGCACTGCTGAGCACAGAGAAAATAGAAACCACATAGAGAAGAGTTTGGAAGCTCTCTCAGGATTGAATAATGGGCCGCGCTCTTTCTTACTACACTGTGTAGCTGATGGAAAGACATTTTGTTTGTGTCTGAAATCGAAAGCGGCAGCCTTTCTGCCTCGCTGGCCAGTCGGCAATTCAATTTATTTCTTTAGAGACTGTTGCAATACAGTCTAAGTGTATTGTGAAAGGTGACTGTTGCAGGGAAGATTCCCTAAGATATTAAGTTGATAAGACTCAAGACTTAATGATTTAAAGGGATAATTCACCAAAAAATATATGATTTACTCACCCTCTTGTGATTTCAGTCCTGTATGAATGTAAAAGAAGAAGATATTTTGAGAATTTTGTCCACACAATGGGCTACAATTTTGTTTTGTTCCCGATGTTCTTCAAAATACGCTTTCACTACTGATGTCCACATAGTGACTACTGATTGTTTGGATATTTTTGTTAAATATGTTATTTTGTTGACTAAATCATCTCTTTCGCTACCTGCCCATTTGTGTTGCCACTCGTTCATGTTACAATTGTGAGCCAGTTGTAAAATGGGGGCTCGTCCGGGATTATATTATATTATATTATATTATTTTAGAAGTCCTAACTGAAGCTCTGTTTAATTATGACAGTATTTATTTGATCAGCTATAACAGGAAGATGTGACAGACACTTCTGATCAGGCATTACAAACAGCTACCCTACTTAGGTCCAAAGTGGATCAGGTTTTGTAAAGGACTGAATCTTGGTTTTTATGGCACCACATACCTTCACGAATAATAATACAGAAGAAATTCATAAGAACTTTTGAGCAGTTTAAGGACTTAAATGCTCATTTTTGTAGTAGAAATGTAATCACAAATCAAAAATAATGATACATTCTTTTAACCGGTCCACAGGCACCATTTTCCTGCTTTCAACCAACTGGTTAACCACACAGCCAGGATTTTGGGATATCATAGACAGTGAAGGATACATCTGTTAGTAGCCTGCAAAAATAAGTTAACCAGATGTTACACCAGATGTGCCTTCCTACCTTTGAAAGGTGAACTATGGTGAACCTTATCTTACTGATGAGTGCAAAATTAGTGATGACTTATAGGTAGGACAGAAATGTTGCTCCAGAATCAATATGTTGATTCAGGAATAGTGCTTGAAAAAGCAACATTTTCAATGTTTTGTAAACAGCCATTGTGTTGTTTGAGGAACCAAGTGCCTTATGGGTGAAAAAGAGAAATTTGCAGTTCCATGTTAGAAGACCTAAATGATGTTTCTGAATTAAATTTTTCCCATGACCTGATTATCAGCTCGCTTTCTCTCACATTCGTTCCTACAGACACATACAAGTTCATAGACATCAAAAAAAACTTTTTTTTTTTTTTTTTTTTTGGAAAATAAGGAAATAAATCTTTAAGCTGGACTGCAAGCAGAAGTCTGAGTTCTGCAATAAATCATTTAAAATGAGTCTTCATTTACGGAAGGACTAATGTAAGCAAAAACACACAACTTTTCGATTGAGACCTGAAGGGGTGATGATAATGTAGCTCAGCTGGAGAAATCAGCACAACCATGAATCTCAACAGCGCCCATAAGACCTCAGAGGGCAAATTTGTGCTAAACCATATCATTTATTCTGTGATTCTAGTGTTGCTATGAGGCAGGATCTGCTGCGCTTCATTCTGAGATGCTGCAGCTAAAATAAATATATTACATAACACACTTTTACATGCTAGAACAGAACCTGATGTCCTGTATGCATCATTCCAGACAGAATGCCATTAAGATGTCGAAAAACATCAGTTCTGAGTATGTGAAAATGTACTTTTTATAGATTTTTGGGCCTCTTTTGGGATATCGTGGAGATTATTTCCTATATTATACTACCATATTATACTAAATAAAGCTTATTACTGTAATATTATACTACAAAGTGACTCCAAACTGTATGTGGATACTGAATGACAATTGAATTAAAAACGATGAATAAATATATAACTATTGATTTTAAGATGTTGATCATTTAGAAATATATTTTAAATTTATTGCAAAATATGCATCTATATACAAATATTTAAAGGGTTCATGACATGAGAAATTTTATTTGCCTTGATTTTTTGGCATATAAGATAAAAACATACTGCAAGTTTCATTGTTTAAAATATCCTCCTCATTATAAACAAAGCCTTTATTTAATCAAGCTCCAAAAACAGCTCATTTTTTGGAAAAAAAACAAAAAAAAACAAAACAAAACGTTATTATTAACATTATAAGTGAACCTCGAGAAACAATTTAAATTCATAAAAAAAAAAAAAAAAACCTTGTCATGACCCCTTTAAGTAGTTTAAGAACTTGCTTGTTTCTATTCTCTGATTGGTGGGGATTTCTTTGCAGAATCATGGGTAATGTAGTTTTTCAAAGGATTTCTTTTTCTTTTTTTTCTTTTTTTTTTAAGTCATGCATTTGGCCGAGTTTGAGGTGACATAATATAAATGACCATTCTTTCAATTATGTGTATATAATACATCCATGTGTATTTATGTAAAATATTTATATTTATAAACTGAGTGATAAATGTTTGTTGTGAAGTTTAAAATAAAAATAAAGGCATACTTTGGTTATATTAAGTATTACTTCTCATGTAACCCAAAATCATGATAGTTGCATATCTTGCCCTGAACAGCAGTGTACAAAAGGCCACCATAAAATTCATATATTACCTATGTATACTAATTCAATGATAGCACAGTGTCTTTACAGAAATACTTTGTCTCTCAACTTTACTTTCTAAGAACGGTGATGAAATACACCGAGGTTCGAGTCGGTTCATCTGCTCTTCTTCTTGTCTGACCAGGGCATGTTACTCACACTGAACTTCCCTTAGGATCTTCTGCTACTGATTCTCAAAGAGAGCAGTGTGTCAGTGCACAGGGCCAAATTTCGGATCCTTCCCATGCCCTTTCATTGATCTGTTTGGGAGTATATTATGGACACAAGGAATACATGGAGGGGTCAGTTTGGTTTTTGAACATGGGGCACAAGTTGACAAAACTGAAGCAGGATCAAAAGAGAATGAAGATAACTAATGCCTTTGATGCTGATTGAAATATTTCAACTGCAAAATCAATTAAATGGCTCTTGAAGTTGTGTCATTAGTATGCATGCTGGGTTTGCTTGGCAGAAAACTACAAAGACGCAAGCCAACCCTGAATCTTCCACTAACAAACTAGATGTTTAATGCATTGAATGAAAAAAATACAGTTTGGTGAGTATCATAATGTGATAGCACAACCCACAAATGTTGCAGTGAATCCTTTTTGTTTCTTTTCAGAATTAAGAACTTACACCGATCTGGCATAACATTATGAGCACTGACAGGTGAAGTGAATAACACTGATGATCTCTTCATCACGGCTCCTGTTAGTGGGTGGGATATATTAGGCAACAAGTGAACATTTTGTCCTCAAAGTTGATGTGTTAGAAGCAGGAAAAATGGGCAAGCGTAAGGATTTGAGCGAGTTTGACAAGGGCCAAATTGTGATGGCTAGAAGACTGGGTCAGAGCATCTCCAAAACTGCAGCTCTTGTGGGGTGTTCCCGGTCTGCAGTGGTCAGTATCTATCAAAAGTGGTCCAAGGAAGGAACACTGGTGAACCGGCGACAGGGTCATGGGCGGCCAAGACTCATTGATGCACCGTGTGATCTACAGACGAGCTACTGTAGATCAAATTGCTCCAGAAGTTAATGCTGGTTCTGATAGAAAGGTGTCAGAATACACAGTGCATCAGTTTGTTGAGTATGGGGCTGCATAGCTGCAGACCAGTCAGGGTGACCATGCTGACCCCTGTCCACCGCTGAAAGCACCAACAGTGGACATGTGAGCATCAGAACTGGACCACGGAGCAATGGAAGAAGGTGGCCTGGTCTGATGAATCACATTTTCTTTTACATCACGTGGATGGCCGGGTGTGTGTGCGTCGCTTACCTGGGGAACACATGACACCAGGATGCACTATGGGAAGAAGGCAAGCCGGCGGAGGCAGTGTGATGCTTTGGGCAATGTTCTGCTGGGAAACCTTGGGTCCTGCCATCCATGTGGATGTTACTTTGACACGTACCACCTACCTAAGCATTGTTGCAGACCATGTACACCCTTTCATGGAAACGGTATTCCCTGGTGGCTGTGGCCTCTTTCAGCAGGATAATGCACTCTGCCATAAAGCAAAAATGGTTCAGGAATGGTTTGAGGAGCATAACATTGAGTTTGACTTGGCCTCCAAATTCCCCAGGTCTCAATCCAATCGAGCATCTGTGGGATGTGCTGAACAAACAAGTCAGATCCATGGAGGCTCTACCTCGCAGCTTACAGGACTTAAAGGATCTGCTGCTAACATCTTGGTGTCAGATACCACAGCACACCTTCAGGGGTCTAGTGGAGTTCAAGCATCGATGGGTCAGGGCTGTTTTGGCAGCAAAAGGGGGACCAACACAATATTAGGAAGGTGGTCATAATGTTATGCCTGATCGGTTTATATTCCAATATCTGAATACATGTTAGTGTCACCTTTATAAGATGCTTTCTTGCAGATTTGTGATTGAGCACATACACTTCTAGTCTATCATGCTTCTGCTGTCCCAAAGCTTTTCTGTTGCAGGTGAAATGTAGCAACACTGCAGAATCTTATGGCTAAAAATAGTCAGTTAAAAATGGTATCTGTGATGCATGAATTTATCAAAAACTTTCCTTCACAGTGACAGAAAAAGAGAAAACTAATATATCAGGCAGCAGAATGCAGAATTACACCGTTGAGCATCTGAAATCAGCTGAAAGGGGTGTTGCAAAGAGATTTGTCTGCAGTTTAGTGTTAGATTCAGCAAAGCTCATAATCTGTTAAATTCTTAGAGAAGGTCATCTGCCATATTCATTGAGAGACAATTTTACCTCCTCACATCTTCCATCTGATTTGCATGCATATATTCATTTGACACAAACAAGAAACAAGCAGTTCTTGATTTTTCTGTCAAGGATCCGGTTTAAATGCTGTGCCTACTTTAATGTAAAAACCGTAAGAGGTGCAGCATTGCAATGTGTCAGGATTAGAACAACTCAAATGAAGAAATTGTACTTTAAACCCAGTTCATTTAATGATTCATTGCACATTCAGAACAACAAAAAAATCCTCATATACCCACAAGCAAAATCAAAAGTCTCAGCACAAATGTTCACAATGACAAACAGAAACAGCCTAATATTTCAGTCCGATCGTCCTGATGTGTTTCAGCTGGGTTTGGATGAATGGTGAATAATGTAGATCACATCACAAATTAAATGCATTGATATGAGCCATTACTCTATATGAGTGAAATAACATGCATCTACCGCAAGAACATACTCACTTGTGCTGTCTTAAGGTGCGATCACGAAATCTCGTGTGAAAAAAAGGTCCATCGTCAATACGGCTCACACAGAAGTCACTTTCAGACCAGCGCATTAAATTCATTTGACCATCTTTTTTGCATTGTAATGACTGGCTTTTGCTTGCGAAATTTTGTCAAGCAATGGTATAAACATGACCGCACCTTTAAACTCTTTAAATAAAAGGTCGATTTGTATTGATACTCTCCATAAGCTGAACACAGTATTGGATGATGCAAACCGCATTCACATACAAATCCTACAGTTCTCTGATGTGCATTGCATTTACAGGTGGAATGCCGTACAAAAGTGCTGTCCGTGCGCCAACTTTGAGCAATAACAGGTAATACACACTTGGTTATTTTGTATATATACAATACAATCTGTTTTTTTTACTTGAGAGGTTTGTCTAGACGCTGTGAAATCGGTTTAGAGTTTAATGTCATTGTGCTTGCTAGCAAAACAGGACTGGTCCCTTTAGGAGTCACTTGAGGTTCACTGAATTGTTAATTGTGCATCTTGCTGCATGATTACACAGACGAGCCAATTAAGCCCAAGCAAAGAAGAGTTATGATGTCATCTTATGCGCGTTGTTGTGTTGCACTAATAGGCTCAGTGAGCCTGCAGGAAATCATTTCAGAGCTGATATTTTTTCAAGAGCTCCGACTGCCACATGTACTTCCTCTCCGGAAAGCGTGCTGGAATTTTAATCCGTCGGAAGTCCTGGATGCATTTCTCCAGCTCCTGCTCTGGGGTCAGCTTCTCCTTGGCCGGTTTCCTCTTCCCTGCCATGGCGTCACGTGGCCCCGTGGTCCGCACACGAAGCAGATCAGTTCTCCTGGGAATTGGGGTCGGACCCTTTTTCACCGGCCGGTCTAAAGTCTGGATGTTGGGCTGGCGGGTGACCGGACGCACGATGACCGTTTCCTGGGGAGAGCTAGCTTCTGATTGGGACTCGGAACAGGAAGTGGAGAGCTCGTTGAAGGAAGTGCCGCTCTCACCCTCGCGCTCGCTCTTGTGACTCTTGCAGCAGCAGTCGCAGTGAGAAGAAGACCATCCGGATGGGCCACCTTAAAAACACAAAGCCACAAAACCCACAAATGTCAACCGAGCACAAAAAAACAGCAAAAATGATAACAGAAGTCAACTTGGAAGTCATTTTGGAAGTCAATGCAATTTTGTTGTAGGTATCAGATTGCAGAGCGGTCCGTTCAGGAATCAGGATGTGTGAAACCTGATAACAAAGGTGAAAGAACTAAGGTGAAACAAAGATATTCTTCATTTCCCCTTATATTACAGTTCAACCAATACAGATTTTATAAATACTCCTCTAATGGCACAGATGTTTCTCATTTTACAGAAGTCGATGCTCATGCCACTATTTAAGTAGCCCATAACATGCACCATTTACTCAAAAGAAATGAAACTGAAACTTGGAAATAAAAAAGTATCAAATGCATTTCACACAGTGAAACCAAGTGTGCCGCACAAGTCGTGAAAAGTGAAGCCAAAACGTTTTGATCACCCCCTGGTGGCTGGATACAGTATAGGTCATAAACTCCGCCTTCTCCATGTAATGTAATGGGACGTGAGACAAACTAAATAATCAAATTACACTTTTTTTCAAAGATGGTTTCTGTCATTTTAGGTAGTTTTTATCACACTGATGTAAGATCAAGTGTTTGTTTTTTAAAATAATTTTGGGTTTAGTTATTTGATGGGAGTGTGACGTCATGATTGACAGCTTCTCTAAGTGAAGTAGTCACCGAGGCGGCAACTGACTTTTTTTGGGATCTTCGGGAGGAAATTAGAGCTTTACCTTTAATTTCTACATTTCCATAACTGATTATTTCACACCGACATAATGAGTTGTTCTGCAGTAAACTGTACTAACTGATTCTGCAGGAATGTGGGCGGGGCTTTGATACCGCGGCTCCATTTCATGCTCACTACTGCACAAGATGTCAGTGCCATATTGGCACACTGGCGGCTTCACTTCTCTACAGTTTTTTTACAGTCTATGAGTGAAACACATTCATATGTACGAGTGCAAGCTGGTCGCTTGGCACTGAGCAGTTTGACCTTATCAAGTTGACCTTATCAAAGACATAAAGAATCCATATTTAAATCACCATTTGAACTATATGTATTGATCTGTTTTGTGTTTTGGACAAAGAACTTTGCTAAAACCACAAAGGACTGAGTCCTTGTCTCAAATAGATAACAGTGTGCTTCAACCCCTTTTGTTAACTGATGGATCAAAACAAACTATGACTGCATAGAAATATCCAACGATCACAGCTGAATGAAGGGACGGGACACCTTCAAATAAATATACAATAAAGGTAGGGTAGGAAATGTTTTTTATAAACACTTTTTGTTATTGAAACTCTCTTCACATCCTGATAGCAATCAATAATATAAGTGAATTGCATTCCACGGGGTAAAATCCGCATTTTTGGCGGGGTTCCCCTGGTAAAATTCGCATTCCAGGGGCTAAATATCACTTTATTTGGGGTCGCTTCAACCCGCGGACATGAAAAATAACCCGGAGCAATGTGTTCAAGTAGCCTAATTCCGCAGGAAAACCACGGACTTGGCAACACTGGTGCGTGTTTGTGTGTTCTGGAGGAGGTGTGGCTTCATAGAGCGCTCTGAATTGAAGGGAGGGTGGGATCTCATGCTTTCAAAGATAGCTTGCTATTGCTAGCCTCTCCGAAATTGCCTACCCTACCTTTAATGCTTGAGTGAGAAGCTGAGCTCTAAAAACAGTATTAGAGAAACACGCTCCTCTTGAATTTCTGTTTAAAACTCAGTTTTAATAAATTTCTGAAAATCAAATGTTCTCTTCATCTTTGAAGCACTCTGTGGAAATGTGAATGGATGACATCCTGTTCACCTTCACTGGCAGACTGCAAACCAACCTCTAGCTATTCTGTTTCCTGGCAGGGATGTACCATGTATCACCGGCCCTCGAGCCCAGATGTCTCCTTCAGTTCATGGACACAAATCACCTCCCACTCCAGTAAAAAAATCTGTGAACACGTCCGGGTCATATTTCATATCAAAATCAATGCAAAAAATATTTTGTATGAAGAAAATGATCATTTTTCAAGAACATTAAAATTCTCATTTCTGTAATGGATGAAAAATAAAAAAAAAACATTTAAAAAAATTAATTAAATAGTAAAGAATTTATACATCTTTGTTAAAATGAATAGTTAAGAAAATTATCTTTAGTGTGATGCATAAATAAATGTAAATTTAAATTAAAATTATCATTACTTTAATACAAATACAAGCATAAATGAAATAAATAGTAATGCAAAAGTGAAGAAATACAAGCATAATTAAAAAAATAAATAATGCAAAAGTCAAGAAATCCAAACATAAATAAAAAATAAATAGTAATGCAAAAGTAAATAAATACAAGCATAAATAACAAAAAAATAGTAAAGAAGTTAATCATTGTAGTATTAAAATTAAACATTAGTTAAGACCACTAAAAATGTTAATAAAATAAATAGATAAATAGTTTTGAAATACATATGCATCTGTGGCAAAAAAATCTTTTTAAACATGAAAATCTTTTCAAGTATAGTAATGATAATTTATATTGTTTTGCATTAAGATCATTTGCAATATGCTTAAATGCAATTTAAAGCAAAAAAAAATAATGCATATTTTCTTTATGCATAATTTAATTACTTATGTTTGTTCCTTTAATTTGGGGATGAAATTTGACCTGGACATTACATTGAGAGAGAGACCAACCCAAATCAAAGTATGTGCACGAGATTGCACATGTGTTTATATAATCGCTGCTGTTTTTTCTCATTCCAAACTCTGTGGTTTTGCAAACATGTACCTATAGCTTGACAGAGGCTCGACAAAATAAGTCTGACATTTTCTCCTAGGGGGTCACCATATCTCCATCTTCCTGTTATTGGTATTTCTCTTTCATTCACTCATGTATAGAATTTCAACCCTTTTCCCATCATCTTGCCATACTATTAAAAAGAACGATCACCAATTAGACATCATCTGTACTTTACATCTGAGTATCATAATTAGCCAAACACGATTCTCAGAGGCAATAATTTGTGTCATTGTGTCTCCAAAGCAGCTAATTTATCCTGATTAATAACAAAATCATTCAACTGAGCTACAAATACATTTTACAGAATGCAATAACAGTCTAATTGAAGGCAGTGTGATTGCTAGTGGCTTTCTAATGGGAATCCATGAATCTGACACCAGAACATTTCCCTGCATAACAAATAAACCAGGTTCGTCTCTTTCCCCCTCTGTCCATCTCTCATCTTCTTTTCCTGCAGCATATGAAGAGGCTTTTATTGAAGCAAAATGGATGGTGCAGCCTGATGGGACCACAAGTCAAGAACGGAGGCGAGCAACAATAACGCTGACATAAAACTAAATAAGCTGAGTTGAAACTGCTCCTCAGCTTGCTGTGCTCCTCGTTTATATGAAAACTCACATTTCCCAAACAGTCTGTAAAGATCTGCATTCCACAATCGTCTCTTATTGGCATTACTGTAAGGGGTAAATATCAAATGGCCTTGGTCAGCAGGACATTAGGCTAATCTGGTGCTGTTTACCATTAATACTCACCAAGCTTATGGCTGCAGTATCTATCAGACAAGAAATTGATTGCATTTTGCAGTATCCACCCCATCCTCTTCAGATCTCCAACCGACTACAGAGAAGCATACGGCTGCCCGGATCATATTGCAGGCCCATTACGGTCGGGGAGTTAAATCAGTTACCGTATGTGAGTGCATTCTCATGAATTACACAAGCTTGAGAGATGCATTTGGCACCGGACTTGAGCGGAGACAATCTCATCACAAGGGGCATCCACCCACCAGTGTCTACCCACAATGCATTGTGTCTAAATGCCTGAGAGTGCTTCAGATCAGAATTCTCCTGAGCAGTGTGCCTGGTGTAATGTGTTTGCTAGCACCACAGCGGAGCTCAGACAGCAATCCTAAAAATAGTGTGACGCACATCTATGCATTTTTAAATAACGCTCCATCTTGTAGCAGCTGATGCTAATCGTAGGGGCGGCAACTAATGTATTTGTGTTCATGACCTGCAGCTGTAATGCTTCCTGTGTTTGTGTGCATTAAAGTTTGGAGAGATGTTTAACTACTAAATACTATTAATTATGGATTATGTCTACTGGAAATCACAAGGTCTATAAGAATACAAACCCATTATGTCCGGTTCACAAATCAGATTTCTTTGCATTGTTTTTCCCTGACATCAATGAGATTACATTGAGAACATAAAGATTTATTTTAAAGGGGAACTTAAAATGCGCCATTTGCGAGATGTAATATAAGTCCCCAGAATGTGTCTGTGAAGTTTCAGCTCAAAATCCTCCACAGATCATTTATTATAGCTTGTCAAATTTGCCCCTATTTGGGTGTGAGCAAAAACATGCCGTTTTTGTGTGTGTCCCTTTAAATGTAAATGAGCTGCTGCTCCTGGCTCCCTTTCCAGAAGAGGGCGGAGCTTTAACAGCTCACGCTTCGGTTGCTCAACAACAACAAAGCTGGAGAATCTCACGCAGCCGTGATTTCACTTTTTTAACTTAAGTTAGTGTGTAATGTTGCTGTTTGAGCATAAACAACATCTGCAAAGTTACGACGCTCAAAGTTCAATGCAAAGGGAGATATTTTCTTTTAAAGAAATCGCTTTTTAAGGACTACAACAAATGGCTAGTAGGGACTACTAAAGCAGCCCAACAAGCTTCTTCCTGGATTGGTGACATCACTTACCCTAAAATTTACATAAACGTAAAAAAAAATGTCTCTTCTCTAAAGCAGCCCAACGTGGCCCCGCCCCCTTTGTTGCATGTTCTTGGGGGCGAGCCACGTTGGACTGCTTTAGAGAAGAGACATTTTACTCCAGACTGCTTCACAAACGAGGGTCAATTCAACGCTGGATTTGCACAAAAGATTAACATGACGGCACATGCTAGTCGATGAGTTGAATCAACTCCACAGCAACTACATAAATTTATCCACTAATCATTCAGAAACATCTAAAAGTTGTAACTTTTTCCTGAGTCTCTCCATCAGTGTCGACTCCGGTTTGAACAATGTAAGGCTGAACACCGTTACTGACAATCCTCATTTTGTCTGCGTGAGATTCTCCAGCTTTGTTGTTGTTGAGCAACCGAAGCACGAGCTGTTAAAGCTCCGCCCTCTTCTGGAAAGGGGGCCGGGAGCAGCAGATCATTTACATTTAAAGGGACGCACACAAAAACACCCAAATAGGGGCAAATTTGACAAGCTATAATAAATGATCTGTGGGGTATTTTGAGCTGAAACTTCACAGACACATTCTGGGGACACCAGAGACTTATATTACATCTTGTGAAAAGGGGTATAATAGGTCCTCTTTAATGAATTCCAATCATTCGTAAATAGGGCGCACATTCATGCTCATTCACAATAAGCATAATCCCAGCCTATGAATTACAACTATGTTAGTTACGTGTCCAGGAATGCAGGTTTTGCTCCAGTATATTGCATAAATGCTAAAGAGACTAATTGGCCATATGCCTAACAATAAATAATAATAAATGTGTCCGCCAAAGCATTTTTAGCCAGTTTAAAAAAATGCCAGACGCTCTTCTGAAAACGGTCAGCTGGGGGCGATTGAGAGCGCTAAGGAGGCGCAGCGTTTTTCAGCATTGATTCTTTTTTTCTTTAGTTTAGGGTCCAATTCTCACTATTAACTAGTTGCTTATTAGCAAGCATATTACTAGGATATTGGCTGTTTATTAGTACTTATAAAGCACATATTAATGTCTTATTCTCAATGATCATATTCTACATCCCATAATCCTACCCAATACCTAAACTTAACAACTACCTTACTATTAATAAGCAGTAATTAGGAGTTTATTAAGGCAAAAGTCATAGTTAATAGTGACTTGTAGATTTCAAATAAAGACTGAAAGAGTTGTCGAATGCAACCGTAATGTAGTTTTATAGCCTGAAGATTATATTGATGAACAATGCATGTAAGAAATATGAACTTTTGCTTATTTTCTGCAATAATCCAAAACCATTGTAAAAATCCCATTGGCTTTTTGTCGAGGGAACCAAGGTGATGCTAACCTCCGGGTTGGCCTACAAAAATGCATCATCACTGCATCACTCTAGCTATAAGGTTAACTGAATGCATTTGATTCAGTTATATTTAAAATGGATGAAAGATATGCTAATAAAATAACCTATAAAAGTGGGGGAATACAATTTTCTTTTGGGCTGTGTGGATCAGCTTCAAATATAGGGTCTATCTACAAACAGCAAAAGGAAAGAATAAATATTCTCAGCTCTTGAAAAATGACTGAGTCGAGCCGTCCATTTTGGTATGCCAAGAAAGTCAACCAATCATACTCACCACAACCCTGCAGGCATTTCTGGATTTGAGCTATTTCCACACACACACACATGTATACGGGTCTCGGCCTCGGTTTGCACAATACAATGATAACCATCAATTTTACTGAGATAGAAATAAAATTCCTTCAGCAGGTACAGGTCTTTCTGCACATTCAGCTTTTGTGGCTCTGGCCTCAGATCATAAAAAAGACCTCTTAATTTTCAAAAGAATGCTTTGATATGAGAAATTAGCAAAGGAATCTCTCTGCACATGAAGGCTTGTTAATGAGAATGAGACCGCTGATACCGACCCTGAATTCTGGAAGCCATATTTTTATTCTATGAAAAACTGCAGATCAACGCTAAATCAACATCAACATGTACTGTATGATGCTGATAAACTCAGAGGCCTTATTACAAGAGGTCTTTGTAAATATGCATTTTGCCCAGGACTAAAGTCCCTCCCTTATAGTTCTGAGCTTGTGCCTGAGGTTTGATAATATTTATGTGCTTGTTAATATACAAAGTAGGCCAATTCTGTTCTTGCGGGGGAGCAGTCTTAGAAGACTCATCTTTGCAGATGAAAAGAGCTTGTATCTAAAGCCCTATTCGGACAGGACTAGTTTTCTAAATGACGTTTGAGTTACAATTCTTATCACTCGATGTCTGCCATTTCATGTACCGATTCGGACGAGACTTACATCATCTCCGTGTTTATCACAGAGATGGGAGTGTGTGAGTTCTGGATGTGGCCGTTACAGAAGCTCACGTTCTGTATTAACATGCATCATGTATGACGTATATATCTTTTAATCCATTATTTATTCATGTAATTTTTATTTATTAAAACCCTATTTAAGTAAACTTCACGAGTTGTACAAGTGGCTGTTTATAATAAACCCACATTTGTGAGCAGCGAAATCTAGTATTTTTCTTATTTGACACTGAAATTAAAATTTGTTGCCTTTAAAATTTCCGCAAATTGGCTCTATTTGTTAGTTTTATCATTTATTCTTTCGTCAGATACTATTCATGTTGAAGTGAAATGAAAGTATACAGCGGCAACCTTCCATTCTCTCTCTTGAATCCAACACGGAAATAACTTAAACTGCAATTCATCGACTGGCCACTAGAGACAGGCTCCAAAAGGGAGTCAATCCCATAGACCCCCCCATGTTAAAATGCCCAACTTTACAGCAGAAATAATATGATTACAGCCTGGTACAAAAAGTGGTTTTGGTCTATTTAGCTAATTTTGGCCTTCATGACAACTGTGAGGGGGGTAAATTTTTTTATACCTCATCCATTTAAATTATATTAAGCTTTAAAGTTCTGCATAATTAAGGGCGTGGCCACTTGAGTGACAGGCGGATTGCCAGTGCAGTCACTACTAGCCGTTTGTCTGCTGTCTTTTAGCCGTCACGTCACCTCAGCTAATTCCAGCCACTGAATTTGTCATTGGCTAAAAGTTTTGTCTGTCAGATTTACTACAATGACAATGGCTGGAGAATATGCCTCTCAAGACACCACAAGCACTGTTTGGATATTATAACTAAAACTGCTGCACTATTTTGAAAAATATACTTCGGACACGGGTTAATTTGTTTGTGAGAGTCTAATATATACAATCGGTGCTCAGATTGCATAATTTCTTGAAGATCAATGATAGAGAGCAGATCATTCAGAAGAAATATGACGCAAACAATGGACAATATATCAATATTTCATGGATTTAATGCTTTTGTTGGATGTTTTTAATGGACATTTTACCCAAGTGCGACGGATTGGATTAATCCCGCAATCGCTATTTCATAAGAAAGGTATGAAGTCCCGTTTTTAATTTTGCTTGTTGTCATTTGCACACCCGACGCAAATTACAATATTACTGTTGCTGGAGCATCTATATCGTAAAACAGATACTGTAGATTGACGGTAAACTCTTAGAACTTTTAAATGATGTATAAATTGTTATCTGTATTAATATTTTAGATAGTATCTAAGATAGATAGCCTGAGCTAACTTGATCACGTTGAGCTAGGTGGGCGTGGTTTCAGCAACCAGGCACCTCAGCTCCACCCACATCCTGCCTCTTTGCCCATTTTCGGTTAACTGGGATTGACGCGCAGTGACGCCAAGAGGGCGACGGCCAGATCAGCCCATTTTGGGCTTCAAAAATGCTCTTCAGAAACCTACTGGTGACATCACGGTCACTACGTCCATGTTTTTATACAGTCTATGGTTATGTCCCACACGCTTGAAGAGGTTGATCAGTCACAACACACTGGTCCAACCGACCAATCAGAGCACTATGTGCTTTTCAGAAGGAGGGGCTTCAAAGAGACACGAACTAAACAGAACGTTACTGACAGACTGGGAGGAGAGGAGCCGCAACAACGTCAAATATGTAAAAAAAATAATGTGAATATTAGGTTTACAGGGTGTTTTTTTATGTGAAAATAAGGTTTTCAAGTATGTAGATCCAAAAAAACAAAATCGAGACTTGGAAAAAGGGTTTAATAGGTCCCCTTTAATACATTTAGGACAAGTAATGCCATTCCCAGTCTCCAAGTCTGCATTCCAGAGGCTTTGTGCTGGAAGATTATAGACAATGTGACAAGTTCATCCTCTGACAGATGTTGACACGAGCTGCAATCTCCTTCTTTGTTGAAGGCAGTCATGCGCGTCTGTGGCAAAGAAGTGCCTGACAGACAGATTGGAGAGCCCAGATCATCTCAATGCAGTCATGACCCCCATCGAAGAGCTGTTGAGGTTTAATAAGACCATAGAAAGAGATGACATAGACTCTGTCATTACTACAGTGGTTCCTTTTGAGATGTGGAGAAAGAAAAATTTCACAGTGTCATGGAGATAGGACAGTGAAGGAGAGCAGGAATAATACTAAAGAAGAGCAACTGCTGTGAAATTCACACTGTCAAGGCTTCTTTGGGTGAGACTGTGAAACATTTTTGGTACTTGTAATGTATATAAATCCAGACACACTTCCTCGTATGCTGTTATTAATATTTTGTATATAGAAATTCGTTCAACCAATTTGATGATGTGTATCCTGAAATGCTTTTTAAACAGCAGGCTATTGAAGAAAACTGGACACATTTCCTTCATTATGTGGTTCAACCCTCTAACTAAATAAATAAGCACATATTTTTTCTTAATTAATTGCATATAATATTAACTTTTGTAAACATAGATATATGCATTAAACAGAAGTTGCAATAGTGTCCTTATTGTGACGTATATCCAAGTGAAACAGCTTGTCAAACAAGAACAAATGTAGGGCGGGGCTTGATTTTGTCCATTGGGAATTGATCAGATGGTTGTGGTTTGCTATTGCTGTGATGTCATGTGAGTGACAGGTTGCTCTGCCTTCACACCAGTAAACACATTATCAGAGAAGACACTTGATATGGCTGGTTCTGCTGGGAAAACCACTTGCACAGCTTTCTCGCTCTTTTCCATTTACTTTTCCATCTCAGGTGGGCCAAGTGGCTCTTTCTGTACGGGATGGGAACAGATTTGCCCCATCTCAACTCCCACAGTGGACACAGGACTCGTTTCTTGTGCCAGTTCAATAATGACAGTAAATCGCTAGTGTTCACAGGAATGATAGAAACTGCATATTCACATGAGGATCTTAGAGGAAATAGCCAGAATGATCTCTCTCTCTCTCTTACCATGCATGGTGTATTCGGACAAGCTTAGTTGCCCAGCTTGGAAACTGAGTGTTTCAAGTGCTGTGGGCTTAATACATAGTGAACCACATTAGATTACCCACCCACCCACACACACACACACACACACACACACACTCCACACTAATGTGTAATCTGCACTGGACTGGAAATAATGTGACAGGCCCCGTCATGATGTTGCATTACATTAAATGCAAAATTATATAGTGCGAGCTAAATTCTAGGTTTCAGATGTAAAGATAATTATGCATGCATGCTTTATGATGCAAAAACATGCCATAAATCATCAGTATTCTTTGGCAACAAAGAAGGTGACCTTAAGAAACATCTAATAGCTTTTTAATTGGAAAACTTTCAAGCTGGCTTGTGATGTAAATAATTAGCTATACTGTTTTGCTCCATAATGTTCAAAAGAATACCATTTGAATAGAGATTGTTACTAAATATTTCATAAATTATTCTTATTTTACATATTCTGGGCTGTTCATCATTAATATGCAATGTGTGTAGAATTTAAAATGTTTAGTCCTGACAACAGGTTGAAATTTAGGGTCAAAATGGAATGCCATAACTGATGCAGGCAATAAATAAAGAGCGGGAAAAGTCAGTAAATTAGTTCCGTCTGAATGCAGCTATGAAATGTGTGAGATGTGTGATGCTCATGCAATTTATTTTTCTGCCTACCAGAAGTCACTGTGGCTGTGATCATTGGCCATTAATCACAACTTTTAATTAATGCAAAGATAAAACTGAGCAGTTGGTACAAATAATTTTAAAAAAAAATGTCAAGGGCAATCTGCAGCACATTTTTAACTGGGTTGAGATGGTGATAAAATACATAAGAAAGAGGATGAGTGAGTAAGCGACAATGAAAAATAAACATGTACTGAAAAACAGAGAAAAAGCAGCCCTATTGACCGCAAATGATATATTACCGATCCCTTGGGCAATCTAAATTGGTAAAAATGTGTCATGTGGGTGATGTTCTGAGAAGTAACAGCACAAGATAAGGCAGTGAGGCCTGTAAAAAGCAACTGGTTCATTTACCAGGGGATTCGAGAGCAAACTAATTCAGAAGAGAAACAAAAATCTACCAATCATGCTGTAAACTGAACAGTGAAAATATGACATTTCAACCATTATGTGAAATGCATCTAACTACATTATAATTTTATCTTGTTATCTGATAAGTGATGATACAACTTTAAATACAAAAAACATAATTATTTGCATCTTTTAAATTGCACAATTGCCTAACGCTGAGGTACAAATCACACATTAATCATCATCAACCCACCTTCATATCTCTCCAAATCATATCTCTTTATTTTCTGTGAAAAGGAAGGTCAAACCTGCTTTTTTTCATAAAACAAAAATTCACGATGATCACTAGCTGTCAAGTTCATTTGTTTAGTTTATTAAAAGAAGTAATAGGTTAGGATTTAAAACCAGGTCCCCTTTCAGGTTAAATAAAATTTGTACTACTAGATTGTCACATTTTACCCTAATATAAAGTAACAACTAAGTAGATTTTAATTCTTTTGTCATTTCTTATTTCTTATCCTGTCCTCTCAATAAAATAATATCATGACACCCCTGGTGAGTGGTGATGCTCCACTTTTTCTGAAATATCAGAATCAGTCTGCAACTATTTTATTTATGTGAAGTTTAATGTGAGTTTGTGGAGTTTTATGTATGTGATTAGATCATTTGTTTTTGATTGCCCTTTTAGACTTTAAGTAATTCTGTGTTTGCTTATGAATCTTTGAGAAATGCCATAAAATCTTATCTGCCATAAATTCAGCAATGATCTTATATATAAATATAGCTGCAAATTATGGGGTCAAGCCGAATAAGGGCAGAAAAGTAAATATTTGTGGACATCTGTGATCATGAGGTTAGGATAAAGCTGTTTAAATTACATCAGTTAAAGCACTTATAACATAATATCATGGTTTATAACTTCTGAGCATTAGGTGGCACTATGACAAAACTCTGCATGCACCTTCAAGTCATGCCTGTGATGACATGTACCAAGTTTCGTGTCAATACACAAAACATTTGCAAAGATACAGCCGCATATCCATTTTGGCGTGCTCGCAGTCAAATTTGTTGACGCAGTATAAAACAACAGTTGGGTCTATCAAAAATCTCATAATAATAATCTTAATCTTATAATCACAAGTGTCTGTGGATGCTACATAATAAATTTCGTACAAATTAGACAAATTTTGTAGGAGGAGTTCGAAAAAGTAGGTTTTGAATACAATTCAATATGTCGCACAGTAAGTATGGTAAAATATGGCAAATTTGGTATCGGAATCGGCATAAGCCAACAAATGTAATGATGTAAATTAAATGACAATATGTTGAATTTTTCATCTGTTATAAGCATGAATTTTATTATATCTCTTGACCACTAGGGTGCGCTGACCTAAAACTTTACAGGTCCTCGCAGAAAATGACCTTGATGAATCATAGCGAGTTTCGTAATGATACGTTCGTAAAAACACAGCATTTTATGACAAAATTCAAAATGGCCGACACCCAAAATGGCCGACCAACGAAAATTGGATAACATTCAACTCTGCATGCCTCAAGGAATCCATAAGGAGACCATCCTCATGATTTTAGGACAAGGCATTCAAAAGTTATAAGCAAAAATAGCCATTTCTCCTATCTCGGCACCAGTAGGTGGCGCTGTGACGATACTGTGCATGTCATGCCTGTAATGACATATACCGAGTTTGGTGTCAATACATCAAATCTTTGCGAAGATACAGCATCAAATCCATTTTTGAGTGCTCGCCGTCAAATTCGTTGATGCGCGATAGGAGAACAAATTGGCCGATCAAAAATCTTTTAGTAACTTTTTGCCTGGATTGTGAGTAGATGCTACATACCAAATTTCATGCAAATTGGACAAACGCTGTAGGAGGAGTTCGAAAAAGTAGGTTTTTCGGAAAATTCAAAATGGCAGAAACATTTTCATGAAGGAAATGACGTCTTGAGTGCATTCGAATCAGCATGAGCTATGGAAATTTTTTAAATAGTTTCTAGGACTTACGCGTCAAAAGTTATAAACATAAACATGAGTGAATCTTTGAACTGTTGGTGGCGCTAGAGGGTTTGAGACTCTGTGTGCCAAATTTCATGACTTTTTACCATACGGTTTTATGGGCTGCCATAGACTCAAGAGCGGAAGAATAATAATAAGAGAACTAGTGATTTGAATAGGGGTCTTCACCCCTTCAGGCACACTAATTCATTGAATTATTCATTCACTCAATTCAGTCAAATATGTTAAATCATTCAAGAATGAAACAAATGACTGTCCTTACAAGTGAGTCATTGAATCATTAACTTAATCATTCTTAAAGGAAGCAAGAATGCTACAGTGTGAGACACAACAGATAATTCTGCTTGAAAAATGCACAAAGTAACTGCAATATTGTGTCTAAAATGTAAGTTACTCTACATCCGAGTGAAACGGATTACAGAAAAAGAAAAAATGTAGGGCGGGGACTGGGTTCGGTGCATCGGCTGTTGATTGGATGTTGATATGTGGGTTTTGCCCACAAAAATGAAGGCAGGGGTTTAAGTGACTATTCATTGGACTATTCACTACTTCACTGGAGAAGTCCTACATACGTCAACAGAGAGAAGCCTGTTGTTTTCACAGTTGATATTTTAAACATTAAACTTTACGAGGTAAACATATGCACAGATGAATAGTTCACTATAAGATCAATAAGATGCATTTAGAAAAAATTAGATTTAGCATGACTCCTCATACCTTTATTGTATATCTTGATTTGTCATCATACGTTTTTCCATTATGTGTGGGCTATGGGAGGGGCTGAATGCTGCAGTAATTACACTGATGACAGAGAACAAATCATTAAGCAGCCATATGTCCATTCGCCCCAAAAATCTTGTGACTGTCCTCCAGAAGCTCTCTGTTCCAGGCCCACTGTTTTTAGGTTTTCCAAGGGGACTCGTTTGGAATTAAGCACAAAGTGATTTTTAATTGGCCATATGCTGCAACATCTCTCTCATTTAAGACAAAGGCAAGTCAAGTGAACCACTAATGAAGGCAGGTGCTGGAGAACAATTATACCCAAATTGTATTTAAATACAATTTGGATATAAGAGAGAGAAAAGAGGGGGAAGGGGGGGGGGGGGGTGACATGACCATCAGATTACTGAAATATTCATACCACACTCTGTTCATATCCCTGAGAGCTATACTTGAGGGAATTCTCCACATCTGCATTGGCTCAAAAGCTTCTATCAATGTTCTTAGTGGAAAAACTCAGTCTGCTAATATGCTACTTGAAGAAACGTGCATTTGTCGCCAACAGAATTGAGCACAATTTATCAGAATTCATCAGGATATAATTGGACAAACTATATATGCCGCCTAGTGGTACTAAAGTGTGCAAACTCATGTTGTGCCTCTTAATCAAATACACTTTATCCTAAAGGTTTATAATTTGGATTTTACTTAGCTGGAGGTGTTATATTCGATTCTGACTGGTTCAAAGTTCAATGGTCAAATATTTCTGAATATAAGTGATTTAGTCTTAAATCGATCATTCATTCTAACAAAAAAAAATGCTGGGTTAAAAACAACCCAAGTTGGGTTTAAAGTGGACAAACCCAGCGATTGGGTTGTTTTAACCCAGCGCTTGGGTTAAATGTTTGCCCAACATGCTGGGCAGTTTTATTCAACTCAACTATTGTTTAAAAATGACTGTATGGCTGGCTTAAAATGAACCCAAAATGTTGGAAATTAAAAATCAGACACATAATTACAGTCAACAATAATACTCAAAAGGTGAACATTCATTAATAAGTAATTTAATAAATGTTGATTGTTTACGTTGGGTTCATTTTAAGCAAGCAATACAGTCATTTTTAAACAATAGCTGAGTTAAATAAACCTACCCAGCAGGTTGGGCAAGCATTTAACCCAACCACTGGACTAAAACAACCCATTCGCTGGGTTTGTCCATTTTCAACCCAACTTGGGTTGTTTTTAACCCAGCATTTTTTAGAGTGTACTCATTAGTAAATGCTCACCTTTTGATTATTATTGTTGCCTCTAGTAATTACATGTCTAAATTTTTAATTTCCAACATTTTGGGTTCATTTTAAGCCAGCCATTTAGTCATTTTTAATCAATAGTTGGGTTAAATAAAACTACCCATCACGTTGGGCAAACATTTAACCCAACCGCTAGGTTAAAACAACCCAATCGCTGGGTCTGTCCATTTTCAACCCAACTTGGGTTGTTTTTAACCCAACATTTTTTATAGAGTTGTTTAATAACTAATCGATTATGAATTAGCGACAACCACCGACTAGCATTGTTGTTTACTGTACTTACGGTAGAAGACATACTCCGTGTTATTGGACCAGTTTCTGTCGTCTGTATGTCTGTTGTGAGGAGATGTGGTGAGTGATGAATTGCACGCGACGATGTGGAATCCGCTCTCCGCGAGCATATCAAACGCTCGCTCCAGGTGGCGAAACTTGAGGTAAAACTGGGAAGTGTATCGCTCAGGTGGCCGGTCAGGATCCCGGCTGTCGTTCAACGTGTCCCCGAAAACTTCTTTAGCCAGGCCAACCCTTCCGCAAATAAAGATTTTGGGTATTCCTCGAGGTTTTGGATCAGCGTCCTTCCCGACCGCGCACGAGCTCTTGTATGCCACCGTGAGGAAGCCGTAGCGCCGATCGCGCGCGTCCAGGTAAGACGCGGGAAACAACCTCTGATCGCTTCCCTGGGACGCTTCGTCAAAATCACTGTGAGTATAATCATCTGGTGTGAGGATTTTGACGAGCTCGGGCAGCTGGAAGAACTCAGCCTCCCGTTTCAGCCTCCCTTTCTCCGGGAAATAATCCGGCAGGACGACGTTCTTATCGCGGAGATAGTCCAACACATATCGAAACAGGAATCCGTCCCTGTCAATGAAGTAGCGTCCCTTGATGTCCTGCGCGAGGTCGTTGGAAATGTCCTTTTTAGTGGAGAATAATTTACCCAGCAGTGAGTTTGGCACGCTGGTGAGGGTGGCATGGCGTGTGTAGTACACCTGTCCACCTACATTGAGCTCAACCACATCTGAAGAGCAACTCTGAGCACATCCACTGTCCTTGGGCGTTTGATAAGTCCTGCAATTTTCAGTCAGGGCCATTTTGGCGTTGCACACTTCAAAAAACGAAAAAGCGAAGACCCAAAAGTTTTTGATTTGTGTTTGCTGAGCAAAAAGTCAAGAGGAACATAACCTGCACACTCTTCAACAGACGTTCACAGTCCATTATGTTAACATCTCTGAGACCTGCAGAGTGTGTTTATAAAAGTATAAATGTATCAAAATGAGGCTTCTCCCACAAATGCAACTGGGCGTCTATTGCCAGATGATATATCTGAACACATATCTCCTGTTATTTATAATAACATAGAAATAGAAGAGCTCTCACCCATGGGAACCAATTGTGCAGCTCATGTAACCTCCAGCTGAAAATCCAAAAATAAGTTCTGCTTATAAAAAATGAAAAACTGCACCAGCCAAGCTTCAACTTCCTTCTCTGTCATGAAATCCTGTCCGTTCAGAACAGTTATTCTACATGTACCTGGCCTCCACCCAGCATTTCTTGAGTTGAAAAGGAGAGTGCGTTGGGAAGTTTGAGCATCCTTACTCTCCAGAGCATCAGCAGCGTAGTGCGAATGAATGCAGCGTGCTGAGAGAGGCTTTGGACGGGGGAGGGAGACCATTCTTAGGGAGATGAGCCTTACATCATCTTAAAGGAAAATGACAGCTGGAAAGATACAAGCATTGCACCCTGCTTCTCCACATTTCCAAATATACTCATGCAATTATTGTGCTCGATAAGAACATGAAACGCTTAGGCTGCGATGTGTGTTTTCATCTCAGAACTTCACTGATTTAGTTAAAGTGGTTGAGCTCAAATCCGACGTCTTCCCAGAGATCTAAAAAAATGCTGGGTTAGAACAACCCAAGTTGGGTTGAAAATGGACAAACCCAGCGATTGGGTTGTTTTAACCCAGCAGGTTGGGCAAACATTTAACCCAACTGCTGGGTTAAAACAAGTAGTTTTTAATTTAGCCCAACTGTTGTTTAAAAATTACTTTATTGCTTGCTTAAAATGAACCCGAAATATGTTGAAAATTAACATTTATTAATATGTATAATTAATAATAATTAAAAAATAAACGTTGTTTATGAGTTGTTTTTAACCCAGCATTTTTTAGAGTGTATCTTTGATGAGTTTTAGGGGACCTCAGTGTACATATGTTATGGTTTCAGGACCACGGACAGATCCGCACAAACTTGGTTCCAGTTGGCTTACTGCACTCTAAAAAAATACTGTGTTAAAAACAGCCCAAGTTGGGTTGAAAATGGACAAAGCCACCGATTGTGTTGTTTTAACCCAGCGGTTGGGTTAAATGTTTGCCCAACATGCTGGGCAGTTTTATTTAACTCAACTATTGTTTAAAAATGACTATATGGCTGACTTAACATGAACCCAAAATATGTTGGAAATTAAAAATCAGATACATAATTACTAGAGGCAACAATAAAAATCAAAAGGTGAACATTTATTAATAAGCAATTTAATAAATGTTTATTGTGTAATTATTATTCATTAAACATATCAATAAATGTTCATTTATTAAACATTAATAAATGTTAATTTCCAACATACTGTACTTTGGGTTCATTTTAAGCAAGCAATACAGTAAGTTTAAACAATAGTTGAGTTAAATAAAACTACCCAGCAGGGCAAACATTTAACCCAATCGCTGGGTTAAAACAACCCAATTGCGGGGTTTGTCCATTTTCAACCCAACTTGGGTTGTTTTTAACCCAGCATTTTTTTTTTTTTTTTTTTTTTTTTTTGTATAGTTTGCTTGTTAATAAATGTTCACCTTTTGATTATTATTGTTGCCTCTAGTAATTATGTGTCTGATTTTTAGTTTCCAACCTATTTTGGGTTCATTTTGAGTCAGCCATATAGTCATTTTTAAACAATATTTGAGTTAAATAAAACCACCCAGCAGGTTGGGCAAACATTTAACCCAACTAAACAACCCAATCGCTGTGTTTTTCAACCCAGCTTGGGTTGTTTTTACCCCAGCATTTTTTTAAAGGGTTAGTTCACCCAAAAATGAAATTTCTGTCATTAATTACTCACCCTCATGTCGTTCCACACCCGTAAGACCTTTGTTAATCTTCAGAACACAAATTAAGATATTTTTGATAAAATCTGATGGCTCAGCGAGGCCTCCATTGCCAGGACAATCAATGCTTTTAGATGCCCAGAAAGCTACTAAAGACATATTTAAAACAGTCATGTGACTACAGTGGTTCAACATTAATGTTATGAAGCGACGAGAAACTTTTTGTGCACCAACAAAACAACAAAATAACGACTTTATTCAACAATATCTAATGATGGGTGATTTCAAAACACTGCTTCATGAAGCTTCGAAGCTTTACAAATCTTTTGTTTTGAATCAGTTGTTCGGAGCGTGTATCAAAGTCACGCCCCCCACTGGTGAACCATTGAATTTTCGAAACACTTACGACGTAACAAAGCCTCGTTTACTGAAATCACATGACTTTGGCAGTTTGATACGCGCTCTGAATTACTTATTTGAAACAAAAGATTTGTAAAGCTTCATGAAGCAGTGTTTTGAAATCACCCATCACTAGATATTGTTGAATAAAGTCGTTATTTTGTTTTTGGCGCACAAAAAGTATTCTCGTTGCTTCATAACATTAAGGTTGAACCACTGTAGTCACATTGACTATTTTAACGATGTCTTTAGTAGCTTTCTGGGCATTGAAAGTGTTAATTATCTTGCTGTCAATAGAGGCCTCACTGAGCCATCAGATTTTATCAAAAATATCTTAATTTGTGTTCTGAAGATGAACGAAGGTCTTACAGGTGTGGAACGACATGAGGGTGAGTAATTAATGACAGAAATTTAATTTTTGGGTAAACTAACCTTTTAAGAGTATAGATGCAACAATAATAATCAAAAGGTAAACATTCAATAAATGTTTATTGTCTAATTATTATTCATTAAACTTATTAATACATTTTCATTTATTAAACATATTAAAAAAATTTAATTTCCAACATACTTTCGGTTCATTTTAATCCAGCCATATAATAATTTTTAAACAATAGTTGAGTTAAATAAAACTACCCAGCACTTTGGTCAAACATTTAACCCAACCGCTGGGTTAAAACAACTCAGTTGTTGGGTTTGTCCATTTTCAACCCAACTTGGGTTATTTTTAACCCAGCATTTTGTAGAGTGTAGGCAGCTGATGTATATTTTACAATAAATTAAATGTTATTTAATAGTGCATTGGCTTTATGCAATGAAACTATATTTCTTGTCGCTTTGGCACTATACAGAATATACTGTAAAATCCACTATGAATTCATATCACAGATTTAATGGCATTTTATTTACTTTAATCTAACCCTCACAAGATTGCGGGCACCCAGAGGATTCTTTGAGTTAGAGAACATGTTTGTTTAAGCATGCAAACCTTTGGCATACTGTGCTGATCTTGTTTCAAGGAATTTGCGAGCAAAGGCTTTGAGGCTGTGGTCACGCTTACCCAGCTAATTTTGTGTATTCTGCTTGAAAAAGTGTTGCTAGGCACCGACAGGAGAAACTGTGAGTGGGATTCAGATGGCAAATGCTCTGCTGTTTTCTTTTTTATCTGCAATAATGTTTTATGATAAAAGACCGGCAACAATACAGGCATGAACATAATGATATAAATTTACTCCCTCTTAGAGACTGCTAAAAATACTCAATTCTCAGATGATATGAATTATTTGACTATAGACTGCCAGCATATACTTGATTTTATTCAGTCCTCATTTGAAAGCAGGTAGTTCTACATGAAGTTGAAGACATGCTTTAAATAAAACACTTAAATAATGCAGGACAGTTCTTCAGGTACACATCCAGCACTCTTTACTCATTCAGCCCTGTCAGAGTATTTTCAATCACTGCAAAATGTATAAAATGTAAATTAAGAAATGTGATTAATCAAATAAAAATTAGCATTATCCAACACATCCACTGATTCTTTTAAAGCTTGCATGTTGCATTACAGATAATCCATGTATTATAAACATATTATCTTTTCATTACTTGGATTACTGGTCAAACTGTGTGGTCTTCATCCATCCATAAGCATAACACATACACTTCGGAGGAGGGAGTCGTCATAGCTGTGCAGCAATCCATTGACCTAGATTTTTAGTATTCTCTGGATTTCAGCCACCCCAGCCTCAGAGAGGAGCCATTTATGTGGATTTGGATGTTTCTGTGTTGCTGTCTTTGTGCTTAATGGAACCAGAAGAGTGCCATTATTGCAATTATTTATTTTTCAGCTCCATTGTGTGCTTTTGAGAGTGAGGATTTGATCCTGTTCCTTGCATAGTGCCTATTTCTACCCATATTTTTAATGGGTTTCATTATTCCTGACAGTTTATGAAATAGAGTTATGTACACATCCACATATTTTACATGAAAATGGAAACTTAACATACGGACCACCTCATGTCCTACATCTGCTGTTGCTCCCTAAATGCATATCATCTATTTGGGTCATTTAGATGTCCACATCAATATAAATGTACAAAAGTGATTTTATATACATAGAACGCACATTAAATGCAAGTAAAACATCTACTTTTAAGGTTTCAAATAAGTTTTGGGAGAAAAAAAATATCAAAATGTTGGTGAAATAGATTAATGTTCCATTGTCATTCAGTGTAACACTTATATTTATGTACAAATTAGAACAACATACTTATTCTGACCTGTAAAAATGTATGATATTTAATTTTTGCTCAGAAAAACAAATTAAACAGGACCCATTCTGATGTATTGAAAAACAACAACAACAATTCAGAGCTGTGTTACGCTTATTGTTTTGATGCTTGAAAACCCTTTTTCGTCTTTGACCCATTAGTTTTATTAATATTTTGAATTGATTGTTAGGTATTTTAAGGTGTCTGTGTTATTGTGTAATTAAACATTTAAGTACTAGCTACATGTACTTACTATAGGGTTAGTGTAGGATTAGGGTCAGTTGCATGTAATTAAGCACAATTTATAGTAATTACTATAGTAACTACATGTAACAAAGACACAAATAAAGTATTACCAGTTTTAATTTTTATATTTTCCATTTTCATTTAATTTTAAAGGTTTTGTTGTGTTGTCATTTTGTGACTTTTTAAATTTATATATACATATATATATTATTATTATTATTTCAGTTTGTTATTTTAGTAGTCCTATACATCAAGTTAAACTAGACGAAAATAAGAAATGTTTTCTTGACAACTACGGATTAAATAAAAATGTTCTTTTATTTCAGTTAATGTTATTTTATTTCAAGCAAAACAATTTGTTATGGTTTTAGTTTTAGTTTCAGTATATAATAACCCTGGCCTCAAGTAGGTAAAAAATAAATTCAGATTCATGACATTTTCTTTGAGGCATGTGGTGGGATGAGTTTTGTCATGATAGTGTTTGTTTAGTTACTTACCCTCAAAATCAACGTCTTCAGCTGAAAATAATTTTCTGATTAGCTGTGCCATTTTGTGATGCGTCACTGTTTATTAGTGTATACGTACGTATTACATTTAAATGCATTTTTCGCGTACAGACAACAACGCTGTCAAAACGAACCCCTGTTCACACAGATCCATGAAAACGACTAAAAACGTTGTATTATGCTGCCAGGCCAGTAGATGGTGATGTCACTTTGTAAGGAAAGACTACTCGCCTGCGCACTTAGGCATTATTTTACAGAGCACCCGCGCCAAAAAACGCAGTTGGGGCCAAACACCGTGTCTACACCAGACGCGACTTTTTTCGTGTTGCGGCACGCCGCAACAGCTAAAAGCTGTCTACACTGAACGCGACAAACCGACCATTGCAAAGCACTTGGACTATGTCAGAAATAGAACGGGGAATCCGTTTAACGTCGGGAATTTGTTGTGTTGCGCCACGCCACATCCAGAGTAGACAATATCACTCATTATAATGGGTTCTATTATCTTTCGACGCGTCGTGTCGCGCCGCTCGTGTCCGGTGTAGACACGGACTAGAAAGACGGTTCAACTGCAACACGCACTACGTCCCGCCTTCTAAGTAAAAGAGCCAATCGCTGATTGATAAAGTCATTGCATCACTGCAGCTGCCGGTTCCAATAGAAACCTGAGACTCGCGCTTAGGACTGCACATGCGCATTGGCTCGTCTAGCCTAAAAAATAAGCTTTTTTAACGCTATTTGCGCATAAGAAACAACATTTATGGGACAGTTCATGTCAGATTTTGTTGCTGATTTGAAATATGTTATTTCATAGTAGTAGTTTTTGATATTTCAGGATTCACCCATTCAAATAGATAGGACTTAGTCTTGGATGCCCGAAATAGCTGCCCGGAGGCGTTGCAAATATGGCTGTAGAGTGAACAGACTTTCCTTGAAAGGGACTTTGGTTGGGGCTAGAAGAGATACAGCTAATGCCAGAATGTCCTACCAGGGCTTACTGAGCAACAAATTTGCATCATTTTTGTCACGCTGAACAATAATTAATTACTGTATTTGCATTATTGTAAGGGTAGGTTTAGGGTTAGGGTTTTTTTTTTTTTTATTTATTTTATAGCGAGATTTTGCGTCCGTAGCTATATCCCTTCTAGCCACAACCACCAAACGCTCATGCCTATAGACTAAAAATGTAATACGCATGTGCATGCTGTCACTGTTTTCACAGGTCCACTTTTTTTGTAGTTTACACAGAGATGATAACGGTATCGTTTTCAAAAACTTGCACTTTGAAACCTTTGTTAAAAAGTTTGCATTTTCAAGCCCCCAAACGCCGTTGTCGTGTAAATGAATGGTCAAAACACATAAAAAGTTTCCGTTTTTACTTGAAAACGGTGTTGTGTAAACAACTCCTAAGCGAAGTGGTAAGCATGTTTCCGCATTTGTAAAGGATAAATACTATAGGGGTGTGACATTACACAATATTATGTTCACAAGAATGAGACAAGATGATATTTTAACACTATTTTTAAGAATTCATAAATGACAAAATATAAGACTGGAAAAGTGGTCTTTTATTTGACCAAAAGTCACAAAATGTAAAATATACTTATGAAACAAAAGCAACCGTTAGGTTGAAGTGTTTAGTTGTCACCAAAAGTAGATATAAAAAGTATATTAAAACAGCTGTTTTTTTTTTTCTTTACTCTTCTTTGTTCAATTGCGAGGGCGTCTCCTGTACCTCTTCAGGTACAGTGTACACTTTAGTGAACACTGCATGTTTTGCACGTCTCCTCAATCAAATACACCTGATTCAGATCATCGGAAAACATGCAAAATGATCAGTGTTGGGGGAGGCTCCAGGACCGTGTTTGGGAACCCCTGATTTAGATGAGTGTTTTGGATCATTGTCATGCTGAAAGTTTTCTTTATTTCAGATTTCTAGAAGAAGCCAGAAGGTTCTGTGCCAAAAACGACTGGTACTTGGAGCTATTCATGTTTCCCTGTTCCAGCTGAAGAAAAGCATGATGCTGCCCCCACCAGGCTTCACCGTGGGTATGATAACAACACTGTTGTGCCAAACTTTTACCACTTGTTGATGACTGTTTTCTCTGTGTTCCACGGTGTATCGAATGCATGTGTCAGAAAAATCTTACAAGAACAGCTGGGATTTATTTGGAGTTAATCAGAGTCACTTCAGGTGAAGACAGGTACTCATTTTCACATGAGCTTGAGTTTATTTTGAACATATGCTGAATTATAAATGTACTTAATAATACATTTTACGTTTTTATTTTGTCTATTTTAACAGGGGTGTGTAGACTTTTTTATATCCACTATACATAATTTGGTGTTTAATTCAATAATTACTCTAATAGCAGCACTTAAGTTGAACAGCAGAGTCATTAACCCTTGTGCATCAATTTAAAAAAGTCCAAAAAACGGTCATAAAAATTTGAAACTTTGGAGCACAGACTTAAAGGGTTAGTTCACCCAAAAATGAAAATTCAGTCATTAATGTTATTCCGCATCCATAAGACCTTCGTTCATCTTCAGAACACAAATGAAGATCTTTTTGATGAAATCTGAGAGCTTTCTGTCCCTCTATTGACAGCTTATGCAACTACCACTTTCAAGCCCCAGAAAGGTAGTAAAGACATCATTAAAGGACTTCATGTGGTTTAACCTCAATTATATGAAGCGACGTGAGTGCTTTGTTTGCGCAAAAAAAAAACCTTACAATTATCTCCAATGCGTGTTCATGAGAGCACCGACGCATGCGTGTTGTGTTGACACGAGAACATTGTTGCATATCCGCTCATTGGAGATTAATATTATGTAAATAAAGTGGTAAATTATGTTTTTTTGCGCAAACAAAGCACTCACATGGCTTGATAAAATTGAGGTTAAACCACATGAAGTACTTTAATGATGTCTTTACTACCTTTCTGGACCTTGAAAGTGGTAGTTGCGTAGGCTGTCAATGAAGGGACAGAAAGCTCTCAGACTTCATCAAAAATATCGTAATTTGTGTTCCGAAGATGAACAAAGGTCTTACGGGTGTGGAACGACATGAGGGTGACAGAATTTTCATTTTTGAGTGAATTCTCTCTTTAAGTTTGGTCTCATTTTAAAGAGGACCCTTGGCTGATTTTTGTTGAAGTTAAAATCAAAAGTTAAAAAAGTGAAACAAAAAAGTTATAGGTTTAAGTTTATGAAAACAATTTATGAACAATATTTTATATAAAATATATATTTTATGAAACATGTTGAACTCTAAAACTGCTAGAAAATCAAAGCCATAAATCTAAACAAGTTGTGTTCCAAATTTGAGGTTGATATCTCAAAAAATGAGCTTTCAGTAAGATTTTGTTTGGGCGCAGTACCAAATTTTCCCCATTAGATGCCAGCAAAGCTCCCCTGAAACACACAGTGGTTGGATTTGTGATTTGCAGTACAGATTTTCTCTCTCAAATATTACACACACACACACACAATTTTTTTTTTAATACACACATATAAACCACACTCTGACATCCACACCCACACAATTATAGCCGCATAATTTATCCAGTTGGCTCTATAATATGCAGAAGCAGAAATACGGAATAGAAAGTATTTGCTTTATTGGCCAAACCTGAGGAAAAAGACATCATCTGGAAAAAAATAGTGAATTTTAAATTTTCAAGCCTTGCCAATAGAATGAAAGTCTATTAACAAAGATTGCATCATTTTATAGTTAAATGACCCTGGGATTAAAAATTGCAGTTTTAATGGATTTCAATGGGGACATTTTTGTCCTGAGAAGAACTGTTTTGTGTTACTAGTGTAAAATAGATTTATTAAAAGAAAAATGGGGGTGAAATAGTAAAATTCCAATAAAAATACACACTTGTGCCAAAATGTATGCAATTGGCATTAACACAGGCAAAATGATTAAAAACAAAACTGAAAAATGCCCATGAGGACAAACAAGGGTTAAAGTGAACCCAATGTACATTCAAGATTTTGATCAAGATGCATAAGACCAATCTGATAAATAATAACACACAGAAACAAAATAAAGCTAAACTAGGAGATTTGCTTGAAATACAAACTTTGTTAATAGTAATTTTCTACTTCAAATGTTCATAATGATCATTTATGTATTATATACGGGTCATTGACAAATAAGGTTCTTAAAAGTGTAAAAAAAAAAAAAAAAAAAAACCTCATGGAGATATAATTCATTTTTAAGTTTTATTAAGTGTTAACAATGAGATTATGTGGTTTTTATAATCATTTAACACTGCTTTTGTCATTTTTTACAAGATGGACAAAATTTGTCACCAAAAAAGTCATTCGGTTAAACCAAAATTTCGGTTGTACCGAATGACACTTTTGGTTATACCGAATGACGATATTTTCAAACAATGCTAACAGGCTGATATCTAGCAAAAGGACAATCAAACATTTTATATTTAGTACAAGTTTTTAAAATATTAAAACATTTTCCATGTTTTATAGCGGTTGTACCAAATGACCCAATGTTTCGGGACATGCGTATGAACAAGAGAAAACATTAATTTTTCAAATTGTTAAAAGAGAGTTAGTTACTTTGCTTCATGACCATGTGGTCCTTTGCAGGTGTCTGAATGATGTCACATCCTGTCACATGATATTGACCACATGACTTGATCCAAAATGGTCCCTTTATATTGGTTACTCTGAATGACATCAATGAAATTCATTCTTTCTCATAACAAAGCAACGACTTCTACACATAATTTTAATACCATTTTGACTATGTTGATATATGATATAAAATCATACCAGAATAAAAAATATATACAATTATTACATTTTAAGATATTTTAAACACAAATGAAATGGCTGTATTGGCCTTTGGACGGTTAAACCAAATGACCTTTTGACACTTCAGAATCTTTAAAATACCTTTATATGTAGCAAAATATAATTAAATTTAATAAAAGAGATCTAGTTGTACTACCTTACATACTTTGGATGTCATATCTTTGTTTTTTATTATTATTAAGGCCTTTGGACAAATGACCCGTCACGTCATTGACCCACACATGTAATAATGTTAAAGTTATCGCGTCGCCATGAAAGAGAGAAACAGAACAACAACAGAGACAGAAGCAGTGAAGAGAGAGAAGGCAGTGTGGTTTGTGTTATTATGGTGATATCACCGAGGTTACTCCAGCACACATCTCATCTCAACCAATGAAGTCACTGTAATAAGAGGCGCGATGTAATAACTCGTTACTGCCAATAGGTCGCACTGCATGTTGTAAACAGGGTCGCCACGGACCTTTCTACTGTAAACTCCATTTTGAATGTTTTTATGGTTTAGGGATTTATGGCACGCCTCTTTTCTCATGGCCGCAAACGAGAAAATTGCCTGGATTACCCAGATGGGGTTATGAATTCGGACTAAAACGCTGGGCGATATCCGATCTGGGATCTTTTTTACGCAGCTTGGGATTTTTCTTGCTCTTCTGAAACGACCTCAGACTGCAGGGAAGGCTCTCATGTTGTTGCTAATCGCTTTCAGCAGAAACCACACAAAAACAATGTCAAATGATGCAACAAATCAAAACAGGAACGTGAATATAAAAAGGTACGTATTTTTTCGACCTTCAATACGATTTTTTTTTCGTGAATAAAAACATTGTCTTCGATAGCGTAAAAGTATAACGTTAGCAGCTAGTTTGAGATTAGTAACTGTCGTTTCTACATTCTGACTGAACTCTTGACTTGTTTTTCGCGGTTTGCCGTTGAATAGTTCTTGATCTGCTGTTAGGGCGATTTATGCACTTTTGGCTGTTGCAAGTTATTTAAGGGTTCAGAGTTTAAATGTAAATTGGTTGACTCGTCTGTCTGCTGTGGATTAGCAGTGAGAGTAAGTAGGCCTCAGTGCGTGTGTGTCACTGATCCGCGCTCGTGCTGATGCTACAAGGGCGCGAGATCAGCGCGAGACTTCCACATTTGGGGTTTTAATCCGTTTTTTTGTTGAAAAATGTGAGCTGCACGTATTTAGCTGCAGATAACGTATAAATATTAAAGATAACGTTAAAACTATGTAATGCTATTAGGCAGTTATCAAAACCTCTACTTCAGATATATGTGTGCGAGCTAAGTGCGTGACGTATATTTGACGTATGAGGTGTTACTGTTATTTTAATACATTTAAATATCGATAACCCATCCAATTTCACTATATATATACTTGAAAAACATACATATTACTGTTTGTGCAGAAAAAACTACTCGCGGGTCTTTTTGTTTGTTTAATTTCTTTTTTTTTATGACTATTGTTGTGGCTAATAGTTTGCCACAGTTTTGAATGTTAGCAACTATGATATTTTAGAATCAGAATGAGATTTATTGTGAAGTATGCTCACACACACAAGGAATTTGTCTTTGTGAAAGGCCTTAATAATAATAAAAAACATAGATATGACATCCAAAGTGTGTAAGGTAGTACAACTAGATCTTTTTTATCGAATCCAAAAGGTTTTAATTATATTTTGCTACATATAAAGGTATTTTAAAGATTTTGAAGTGTCAAAAGTTTATTCGTTTTAACCGTCCAAAGGCCAATACAGCTATTTCATTTGTGATTAAAATATCTTAAAATGTAATAAATGTATATATTTTTTATTCTGGCATGATTTTATAACATCATATATCAACATAGTGCAAAATGATATTAAAATTATGTGTAGAAGTTGTTGCTTTTATGAGAAAGAATGTCTGGAAAAATGAATTTCATTGATGTCATTCGGAGTAACCAATATAAATTGACCATTTTGGATCGAGTCATGCAGTCAATATCATGTGACAGGATATGACATCATTCAGACACCTGCAAAGGACCACATGGTCATGAAGCAAAGTAACTAACTCTCTTTTAACTATCTGAAAAATTCATGTTTTCACTTGTTCATACGCATGTCCCGAAACATCAGGTCTTTCGGTACAACCGCTATAAAACATGGAAAATGTTGTAATATTTTAAAAACTTGTACTAAATATAAAATGTTTGATTGTCCTTTTGCTAGATATCAGCCTGTTAGCACTGTTTGAAAATATCGTCATTCGGTATAACCAAAAGTGTCATTCGAATAAAATTTTTTGGAAATGCTCATTGGGTTAGCAGGGTTAGACAAAAACAGGTAGAGAGGAAAAGACACATGTTAATTGCAAAATAATTAATAATTAAGGTGAAGAATTAAGAGTGAAACCATCGGTGTGTATATATATATATATATATATGGCTTGACAAAATATGTACAAAATAATAAGCAGACACAATTATGCTAGGGAATGTGAATAAGAAAGGGCCAGGATATGTATAATTATAAATAGTGTGTTGGGTAGATGGCCTGGGGGCAAAACGTTTTTCAAAATAATGTCATTAATTACTCACCCTCATACCGTTCCACACCCGTAAGACCTTCGTTAATCTTCAGAACACAAATTAAGATATTTTTGTTGAAATCCAATTGGCTCAGTGTGGCCTCCATAGCCAGCAATGACATTTCCTCTCTCAAGATCCATTAATGTACTAAAAACATATTTAAATCAGTTCATGAGTACAGTGGTTCAATATTAATATTATAAAGCGACGAGAATGTTTTTGGTGCGCCAAAAAAACAAAATAACGACTTATATAGTGATTTCAAAACACTGCTTCATGAAGCTTCGGAGCATAATGAATCTTTTGTGTCGAATCATGATTCGGTTCGCGTGTCAAACCCTGCTGAAATCACGTGACTTTGGCGCTCCGAACCGCTGATTCAACACAAAAGATTCATAACGCTCCAAAGCTTCATGAAGCAGTGTTTTGAAATCGACCATCACAAGTCGTTATTTTGTTTTTTTTGGCGCACCAAAAATATTCTTGTCGCTTTATAATATTAATTTGTACTCACATGAATTGATTTAAATATGTTTAATGGATCTTGAGAGAGGAAATGTCATTGCTGGCTATGGAGGCCACACTGAGCCATCGGATTTCAACAAAAATATCTTAATTTGCGTTCCGAAGATGAACGAAGGTCTTACGGGTGTGGAACGACATGAAGGTGAGTAATTAATGACATTATTTTCATTTTTGGGTGAACTAACCCTTTAAGTAAATAATAATTATAAATAACAATTAAGGAAAACTGAAAAACTTCAATTTTATTTAATGTTTAAGTCCACTGTATTTAAAACTATTGTTTAGCATTCGTAATGTTTCTCATTTTTCACTTATTTTGATACAGTGGTTGTAAAACCCAATAAATTCAGAATACTGAAAACATTTACTCAAAGAAGTAAAAATGAACTCGAAGTTCATTTTATCAGAACTTAAAAAATTAACTTTGCACTACGCAAACTTGCTAATTACAATTAAATTGAAATATTGAATAAACTAACATCTAATCTTTATGGTGTTTGTTAGTAACAGCACACCAGCATGTGCTAACATGACCAAAGAGACCATTATTTGCAACATGCATTATATTTGCAGCCCATTCTCGACCTAACCACAGACACTACTCTTCAACACGATGGTAACCCTACAAAACTTCAACATCACAGAAACACCTTTAAATACCAAAGTAACAGAACATTACACAATAACAAATCTTCCTCTTGTGCAAAAAACACACACATTAACACTCAATTTCAACATTTCTCTTTACACAGTGTGACGCAAAGCATGCTGGGAACTTGAAATCTGCTGCAACTCAGTTTAATTTATGTCTTTCAGTAAAATTAAAATTTATAATTTAATTATAAGGGTTTACTCAAAAATTTTGAGCTGCACAAAAATAAAAAGTTGCATCAATGATTTAACAGACTTTAATTGCAGTGTACTCAATCTTTATAAGTTAATAGTACTGTTCAGGTTTACAGTGTAGCTTTTTTCCCAATGCCATGGTGCATTTTTGTCTACCTCGTTTTGTTTTTATGTTATTTACAGTAAACTATGCTTAAATTTTTAGTGACATTATTTATGATCCTTTAGAAACTATAATTGTTTTGTTTGTGTTTTACCACAGTAGTGCAAGATGGACCAAGGAAGACTGAAGAACGGCGCCAAGAGAGATGAGTGTTTGAATACTTTGGATTACAGCAACAACCAAGTTGAGGGGATTTTACGAAGCGGAATACAAAGCGCCATGTCTGTCGCCCCCACGTCCATCGTTCCTCAACCCAGTCCACTGATGCAGCCAGTTTCCGCTGACCTTCCCAATGGCCTGAGCAATTCACCCACCCTTGAGGAGCACAGCACCTCCACTTTTGGCATCTTTGCGGAGGATTCAGAACTCAAAGCATTTGGGAAGGAGCAGAGGGCTCAACAACAACAAGCCCAGGGCTCTTACACTCTTGGGGACAGCTTCTCAAGTCTGGAGGCCAGCATTGCAGACCTCAATAGTGCCTCTCCTTCAATGGACTCCCTGATCGGTGGAGTCGACCCCAATCTCTTTCCTTTAAAAACAGAGGACTTTTCTCCCATGGATAAAGGCGATATGGACCTCGACCAAGATTCCTTTGGTCCCATTGGGAAAGATGTTGATGTTGGCAATCATAAGCTCTTTAGTGACAACACTCTGGACCTCCTGCAGGACTTTGAGTTGGACGGATCGCCCTCTGATTTTTATGTGGCGGATGACGCATTCCTCTCCACCATAGGTGAAGATGCTCTGCTTGGAGACTTGACAACAAATACAGAGAGGGACACGAAGGCCACGGTCTCTGTGAGCAGCGCAGTCAATGGTGTGAGCACTTCCAGCCCCTCCAACACCACCACCAGCTTGGCCACTGTGAAGGTGGAGAAGGACTCTATAATCCAGCTGTGTACTCCAGGGGTCATCAAACAGGAGAACGCTGGTGGGACTAACTACTGTCAGATTGGTCTCCACAGCACACCCATTAACATTTGTGGTGTCACCACTTCAAGTGGACAGAGCTTCCTTTTTGGGACCGGCTCGTCCTCAGCTGCTGTCAGTCAGCAGAAAGATCAGAAGCCTGTCTTTAGCGTGTACACCCCTATGACCTCTTCAGAAGACCGTTGGAGCAGGGGCCAGGGCTTTGGGAATGCAAGTGGAATGCAACAGAGGGCCAGCGAATGCTTTTCCAAAAACTTCTCAAGCCCCTATGCCAGGTAAGCCATGAAACCCACCTGGATGGTCAGTGCTTCAGTTACAGATTAAATTGACCACACCCACTTATTACATAATCGCCACAGAGACAATGCGACATGCGTCATAATCTGAAAACCACGTTCCTAAAAATGGTAATTTCTGACTTGTAACAAAAAAACAGAACAATGTCTAAAAGCTGTGTTGGACAGGGTGTACAGCAAACAAGCTAAAAAACCCAGAACTAAGTTTTTATAAGCTGTCGACCCCAAAAAAACCCAAGCATTTAAGGACACAAAAGTGGATACAGACAATTGAGACAGAGTGCAATGTGTCATATTACTCTGAGGACGACGCCCACTGGAGAAGAACGTAATCGGCGATAGGAAATATAATATATAAAACTGACATTTGGATATTTGACTTACCAGTATCAAAATGTTTACTGCACACGTAGGCATATACTGAGTGTTAGGATCCCACATCTTTCTGCTGATGCTTCACATCTTATGGCTTTATCCACTTTTGTCTCCTTAAAGGCTGGCTTTTATGGTTTGGTAGCTTAGTTCTGGTTTTTTTTTAGCTTGTTTGCTGTACACCCTGACACACAGCAGCTTTTAGGCATTGTTCTGTCTTTTGTTTGAAGCAAGAAATCAAAAGGAGGCAGCTTCACGTAATACAAACTCAATGGAGAGGGTTGGATTGTTTCCCCCCCCCCAGTGTGGGTGTCTCTATTAGGGCTGGGACAAAAAATCGATGTATTACTCGATTTTGCGAATACATCGCGATTCTCTCGAATCGATTCTGAGCTTAATTTTTAACAGCAGATGGTGCTCTAGGCTAGTTTTTAACTGCACACTCAAATGCTCATGAAGAAGAGCGCTGAAGAGCGCTCGTGCGTTTGGCTGAGTGTGAGAACGTATTTGTTCAGAATGCCTTTATGACGCGAGATTAATGTAAACAGCCCACTGCAAACATTTGCTTCAACCTTTTCGAACTTTATGAATGATTATTTTAAAGATTTGTGCGTAAGGAATTAGAGGCAAGCAGAGTACGGCTGTTTCTAAAGCATGCAGTTACTGTTAAAAACTAAGCTCAGAATCGATTCGAGAGAGAATCGCGATGCATTTGGAAAATCTCAGGATTAATCCAGAATCATTTCTCGATTCGAGATGCATCGATTTATTGTCCCAGCCCTAATCGCCACAGATCAACGGTAGAATGAAACTTTTTCCAGAACGTTTGCTTTGGCATGCTGTTTCCCGAAACAAACTCCAAAAAAACCTTCCTTTGTCTTGATTTTGTTTGAAATTACATCACACTAGTTTGTTTTTCGATTTTGTATATCAAGTATATCAGGGTCTTAATGAATGGAGAAACAAGGAAATTCATTGCTCATAAGTGTGGCAGTGTTATTTTAGTATTTTTTTTTTATATACTATTATATTTTTTATTAATATTTTGAAAAGTTTTTACATTTTTAGTTTAATTTTAAATAATAATACCTGTTTAGGTTCAATTTTTTTGTTTCATTAATTTAATTTTAGTCTTAGGTTTTATTTATTTTCAGTTAGTAATTTTAGTGCTTAAACTTATTTTAGTTATTTGCCAGGTTATTTCTAATTTTTTAATATTTAGATATTTCTAATAATATTTAGTATTATTAAATATGTCTAATATTTATTGCAGCTTCATTTCAATTAGAGACATGTTTTTAATTGTTTTAGTTTTAGTTAACAATAAAAACAAAAAAAGTGTGGAACCATTTTAGCAGCATTTTATTTTAATAGTTTTGGACATAAAATATATATATTTAGTATTGAACAGAAAGGAATGCACAAAATAAGAATTGAAATTTGAGAGTATCTTTTCTGGGAATAATCATGGAAATGGAGGTCAGACCAGAAAAAAATCAGCGCTGATTTTTAAAGACTGCTCCTAAATTAGCGTAACAATTACCATGCTGTACCATTATTGGTTTGTTACAGTTTAACCCACAGTATTAAACTATTTAAAGATGCTATAAGCTCAATGCAAGAATACAATGTCTGACACTGAACATTCAGACAGTACTACACCATTTCCTTCTTCACATTCATGTTCCATCATGTTTTTACTTCTATCTTTCGTCAACTATTTGCGAACCCTGACTTGTGTGAGCAGAAATCGTAATCGTATGAAATGTGCTTTGAGGGCATAACAGTAGGGCAGAACTTCTGTGGAAATAATCTGTTAAAGTGCTTCTTTTGTTAGTATAAAAACCGTTGTGTGTTTACTGTAAGTCAAGGAAGTCTAAAGATGACCGTACTTATCAAGAAGTTATGTAACTGACACACATTGCCGAGGGATCTCCATAAAGCAGGTCTCTGCAGCTCGACCCGAAACCTGCTCTTCCAAGTCTGCAGCGGTTTGATTGATTGGTAATGGCGTGTCAAGGATAGAGTCTTTGAGGAAGTGTCTGCATATTTGTCATGTGACAGGGCCATTAGTGACACACCCACATAGTCCAGCTTTGCTGGATGCTTAAAATAAACACAAAGATTGTTTCTCTAATGTCAGAGTCACTGAGTTCAGATTAGGGATTTGCACAAGTACTCGGGCGTGTCTGTGATGGTGATTGCTGTAACTTTAGTTTAAAAAATATATTGTAGCGCCAATCTGCCATACATAACATTATAATGAGAACACTTTCGTATGTTGTGAATTCTTTGTGCTTTAGTTGCCCGTGTTTCAGCACATTGTTGTGAGTAAAGCGCATCCCCAACGGGAGTAACACTTTCTGGCTAGCATGTTACTTAGTTCAAGTTCACTCACATTTGCGTCCTTTTGTGCAGATACAAGTTGTATTGTTACGTTTATGTTGTGTATCTAGGATATCTGATTAATCTCATATGTGTCATATAGAACGGGCTTCAGTTTACTGTTGTTCGTTCATTCCTCAGCTTCACCTCATGCAGCTGTTCCTTTTAGATGTTTATTTTTCGAAAACATTGATGCATTGATGCCATATTTTCATATTTTGATTGTCATATTTTTATTTGTCAACATCAATTTTCATAACAGTGTTTTAATTAAAATGTTGGTAACACTTTATTACTTTAGGGTCCGATTATTACTAATAACTAGTTGCTTATTAGCATGCATATTACTAGGATATTGGCTGTTTATTAGTACTTATAAAGCACATATTAATGTTGTATTCTGCATGATCATATTCTATATCCCTTAATCTACACAATATCTAAACTTAACAACTACTTTACTAAATATTAATAAGCAGTAATTAGGAGTTTATTGAGTTGAATTGAATTGGATCCTAAACTAAAGTGCCATAATAGCCACGACAGACATGCCCCGCCCCTGAGTACTTGTTTTTAAGACTTATCAGTACTCAAAAACAAAACCCTGACAAAAATGCCCATCTCTAGTTCAGATCTAGTTCAGGTGTAACGCCAGTTCTCGTTTCAGTAATCGGAGCACTAATAAGAGCATGAAATCTTACTTGATGTCAACAAGAAATCAAAATCAACCCTGTTTACTTACTTAATACATGTCCCTGATCTTATTGTGAACAATTCATTATTATTTTAAAGTAGAAGAAAATCATTCTCTTTGGAATTTTTCATCAAAATGTAACTTGCTCTTCATCTTAAATGACTATTTAATGTTAACCAATAGTCAAATAGCTATTTAGTCATTGTTTAAGGCCATTGTTGTAGGTAAAGAAGCATTTCTAAAATCTTAGCAGCACAGTAATTAAATGGCAGACATTAATATAAGGTTACAGCAGGGTTGTCCAATACAGAGTTGTTATTGTTAACGAATACTAAAGCTATTTTCGATTATTGAAATGAAGCTGAAAATAGAATATAAATAACAACTTAAAGCTAAAAAAAGACATAAAATTAGATATGTTGCCTTAGCAACTAAATTAAATAAAATAAGTTGAAGTACTAAATGACTAAAATATAAAATAAAGTAGGGATGCAACAATATGAAAATTTTGGCTGATCAACTGATAATCGATAATTCTTTATATTTTATATTCTTTATATTTGAAAGCCCATAACCAATATATTGGCCAGATAAATCAAAAATAAATAAATACTATTTATATTATTAATATTACTCAAATTATATGACTAAAGGGCCATCAGCTAAAAACAGAAATGTTTTGGATGTGTTTAGGCCGTTCATTTACACGACAACAGGGTTTTGGGGGCCTAAAAATGCAAATTTTTGAAAACAATATCGTTATCATCTCAGTGTAAACAACAAAAAACGCATCTGTGAAAACGGTGACGGCATTCACATTTCTTTACAAAGTGACATCGCCATCTACTGGCATGGCATGAATAATACAGCGTTTTAGTAATTTTCATGGATCCAAGTGAACCGGGATTGTTTTGATAACGTTAACTGTACAAAGAAAAAAAACTTTCCGTTTTTAGTACATCGTTGTCGTGTAAACGTAATTAACACTGGTCCAATCCTACTCCAGGAGGGCCACTTTTCTGCACAGTCAAGCTCCAACACACCTGCCCTGTGTCTGAAATCGCCCCCTATACCCTTAAATAGGGCACTATTTAAGGGGACAGCCATTTGTAGTGGTGCCAGAACCTTAGTGGACATTATCTAATGCACTCATTCAATCCTACAATGCACCGCAATGGGTGTACAACTGATGTATGGCTAGAGAATACCCATAATGCATTGTGACAGTTGCGCACCGAATCTAAATTATTACTTGGCCACTACATAGTCAGATGTTTTATGAAAAAAAAAACATCACAATAACTTGAAAGTGCACCATAAAATCATCATTAGTTGGTGGTTCTGGTTAGAAAAACAGTCAGTTAGTGGTTCAGTCACGTAGAGCATGAACAGATGGTGAAACACAAGAGAGGTTTCATCTTTAATTTACATGTGGGTTCAATTATCAGGCCTTTGTGGTCTGCAGGTTTTGAGTGGGAGTTGAGGTTGTTTGTGACTGCATCCCAACCTGTGTGACATTTAATGGCTTGCGGCCAGCTTAGACAGAAGCTGTCTCTCTCTCTCTCTCTGTCTCTTTGTTTGTCTGTCTCTCACTTTCTCTCTTGTGTGCACGCTATGCGGCAAACACAGTTGGTATCAGGTCAGTGGCGCCACTTTTCTCACGCAAACATGCAAGACAGTTCACACCCCTTTTGTTTTGTGGCATTTTTTTAATTCCCATCATTTCTCTTATATGGTTGTCTTAATTGAGCCAAACCCTTTGATTTGTAGTGACTCAGACATTCTTCCTGAAAACTTTGCTCAAATTGTTCTTGGCTTTATATGAGTCAATATCGAGTCACTCTCAGGCAGCTGTGAATAAGTAGCTTGTTTTCTCTTTCTCCTCCTAGTCTCTCTCTCCTCTCCTCCCTCCAGCGCACACACCCACTGAGTATTTTTAACTCTGCATAACCAGCTCCACAATGAGGACTTTTGGACTAGTGAAAATGTAGGTTTTCTGGGGGGAAAAAAAGCCCCAGGAGCTGAATAAAACAGACTGTTTGTGCATTAATTTAAAGTGCTCTGAACCTGAAGAAAGTCTATATTACTAAAAATGCAACTTATTCTTCCGTTGGCAAAATGCAATTTGAATACACTTGTAGCTGAACAGAGAGACTCCAGACAGAGGAGGTTTATGCACAGCGTTCTTCACTCTTCTAACTTCTCCACAACAAATGCCATTTAAAAAAGGATTGTTTCTTGAGCAGCAAATCAGCATATTAGAATGATTTCTGAAAGATCATGTGACAAGATTGTCAAGTACTGATATAGAATATGAGATACGATTGCAAACTGGATATGGAATGTCATCTGGCTTTTAGTTTTATTCTCCATGTGGACAAAGCCATGAAAGGAATAAGTCAATATGAAATGCAGTAAGTAGAGATGCACCGATACTAAATTTCTCCACCGATACCGATTTTCAGAGTGATATCTGCTGATAACGATAACGATAGTTTGGGGGCTTCTACCTTTTTATACCTTCTTTTAAATTAATGATCATTTAATTATAATTAATAATTAATCATTATATTTTTAATTATTATATTTAGAAAGAAATGCAAATAAAAACTTTATTTTCTCCATTTCATCAACTTGTTTCAGAGTAACTGGTATCAGTTATAAACAAACACATTAACACACTTTAACTAAATTATGAAGATTAATCTAATATTTCTTAACTTTCTGAATGTTACTAATTCATATAATTACTATTAATATTGAGCATCAAACTGGTTTCTTAGCATTTTCTTTGCACAAAGCCCAAATTCAATGCATTTTCCTGACCTCTTTTGATTGACAGGATATATCGGCCCTGACTATCGGCTGTTTTTAAACTATCGGACATATAAATCCAATAGTTTAACCAGATATATAAATTTGCTTTTATCGGCCAATACCGATTATTGGCCGATATATCGGTGCATCTCTAGCAATAAGCTTATTTTTAAATAAAAATAAAGTTTTAGCCATGTTACACTTGCATAGAGCTGCACGATTCTTGATAAACTGAAAATCAATCAAAACATTTTTTTGTTTAAAATAGATGTGTGTTAGCAGTGTGTGTACACAAACACCCTATAATGATAAAAATCCACCCACTCTTCTTTTTTAATCCCCATTAATCATAAGCAGCATCTCAGAACAAGTCATTTGGAGATTCTAGCAGTGATGTCACAAATGTTTAGGCCCCACCCACGACTGCTGACGGACTCTGCCCTATTAGCATAGCTCCTCCCATGAGTGAGCTGATATTATAGCACACATATTAACAGCATTGCCTTGCCTTGTCAAGGTACTATATGTCATGCTGCTTTCACTTTAATACACAGATCTAATATACACATGCAATTTTTTTTCTCCTGCTGTTCACGTTCACAGACATAACTGACTGTGTTTATGTGAACTTTGTGTGTTTTTGACATAACCTTGTGTGTATTTGACAGTTTAAGCACAATAAAACGTGTAAGAGAACTTAGTTTAGTACTCACACGACACGCCGTCTGACAGACCGCTTTCTGTGCGTGTGCTTCAGGTGTAGTAGTTTAAGTATACTTTATGTAGTAAGTATACTTACATTTATGCATTTGGCAGACGCTTTTATCCAAAGCGACTTACATTGCATTATACTATACATGTATGTGTGTGTGTGATCAGAAAATGATATATCAGAGATTTAGACTGATATGGCAGTCTACGCATGCAGATAATAAACTTGATGATGATGAAGAACTGCAGCGTCACATGAGCGTGACCACATTAGAGATGACAATCAAAACCAAACAGATGTTTTAGATTTTGGCAGCTGTACAGGCAGCAGCTCATTTGCATTTAAAGATACAGTTGCAAGAAAAAGTATGTGAACCACTTGCAGAATCTGTGAAAATGTTAATAATTTTAACAAAATAAGGGAGATAATACAAAATGCATGTTATTTTTTATTTAGTACTGTCCTGAGTAAGATATTTCACATAAAATGTGTTTACATATAATCCACAAGACAAAAAAATTACCTGAATTTATTAAAATAACCCCATTCATAAGTATGTGAACCATTGATTCTTAATACTGTGTGTGGTTACCTGGATGATCTACAACTGTTTTTTTGTTGTGTGATGGTTGTTCATGAGTCCCTTGTTTGTTCTTAGCAGTGAAACTGAGCTCTGCTCTTCAGAAAAAATCTCCAGGTCCTGCAGATTCCCAGTTTTCCAGCATTTTTTGCATATTTGAACCCTTTACAGTGGTGACTGAATGATTTTGAGATCCATCTTTTCACACTGAGGACAACTGAGGGACTCAAACACAACTTTTAAAAAAGGTTCAAACATTCACTGATGCTCCAGAAAAAAACATGATGCATTAATAGATGGGGGGTGAAAATTGTAAAAAATTGTTGTGGGCCTATTTCTCTGCCGGAGGTCCTGGACATCTTGATCAGATACATGGAATAATGGATTCTATCAAATACCAACAGATAAAAAATCAAAACCTGACTGTCCCTGTTAGAAGTCATATAATAGGCTGTGGTTGGATCTCCCAACAGGACAATGATCCAAAACAAACATCAAAATCAACACAAAAATGTGTCACTGAGCACAAAACCAAGCTTCTGCCATGGCCGTCCCAGTCCCCTGACCTGAACCCTAAAGAAAATGAGTGGAGTGAACTGAAGAGAAGAAGCACCAACATGGAGCTGGGAATCTGAAGGATCTGGAGAGATTCTGTATGAAGAAACGGTCTCTGATCTCTTGTCAGGTGTTCTCCAAACTCATCAGGCATTATAGGTGAAGACTCAGAGCTGTTCTCCTGGGAAAAGGAGGTTGCAAAAACTATTGAATAAAAGGGTATGATTATTTGTGAGCAATGTATATTAGAGAAAAACATTTATTTCATAATGAGATTTTTCCCCCATTTAAAATTATTATTCTCCAATGAAAAGGTTGGATTTTTGTAGATTTTTAAAATAAAAGATCAAAATGATTAACGATGCAGATTTATTAATGAATAATTTTAAGCACAACTGTATATAGTGCCAGTAATACTGCATATTGCACTATTGAGCCACTCAAAAATACCGCAAGGGAAATTCCTTAATTGTGACAGCCCTACCCCCCGACTCTTAATGCATTGTGTTTCCTTCTGAAGCATCAGTGAATGTTTGAACTTTTTTTAATAGTTGTGTTTGAGTCCCTCAGTGTGAAAAGATGGATCTCAAAATCATTCAGTCACTGCTGTAAAGGGTTCAAATATGCAAAAGATGGTGGAAAACTGAAGAATTTTTGGGACCGGGAGATTTTTTCTGAAGAGCAGAGCTCAGTTTAACTGCTCAGAACAAACAAGGGACTCAAAAAAACAGTTGTAGATCATCCAGGTAACCACACAGTGTTAAGAATCAGTGGTTCACAAACTTTTGAACTGGGTCATTTTAATAAATTCAGCTATTTTTTTTTTGTCTTATGGATTATATGTAAACATATTTTATGTAAAATATCTTACTCAGGACAGTCCTAAATAAAAAATAACATGCATTTTGTATGATCTCTCTTATTTTGTTAAAATTTTGCACATTTTCACAGATTCTGCAAGTGGTTCACATACTTATTCTTGCAACTGTACATGCACAAAAACAGCATGTTTTTCCTTCCACTCAAAAATGGTCATTCACAACATGATCTGTGGGGTATTTTGAGCTGAAACTTCACAGACTCATTCTGGTGACACCAGAGATTTATATTACATCTTGTAAAAAGAGGCATAATAGGTCCTCATTAACTGGTTTCCCAGATCTCTACACTAAAAGCTATGTAAGCTACTGGGAAGGTATTTAGTCATCGCATAGGCCTATATTTGACAGCAGACAACCGAAGTTTAACTACAGCCATAAAGAGGGCAGTGACTCTCTTTTATTTCCTTCTTTCTCACTTACTTTTTCACTGTCTCGCTGTGGTTCCTGTAGAGCAGGAATCTTGACAGTCAGCAAAAGTGCATAATGGATGCAAGTCACCTCTGTGTTTATAAGTGCTTTAGCACACAGAGATCAGGCTGCCTGAAACACTCTGTGTGCCATTGGTTTGACCTACTTTCTCTTCTGTATCACAGCTGGGCTGAGCAGAGCTTACCCTACGTCTACACTGCAGGCCAGCGGCGCGACTCAACCAAACTAAAACACCCACATTGTAATTAACAAAACAGTCTAAACCGTGTGCGTGCAAAGACCTAAAGGACATACCTAAGTATAATGTAATATGCTACGTACTGTGGTAAAATCATGCAGCCTTGTGCCTACAGCCGAATCACAGCTGATATAGAGTACAACAGTTCGAACATTTTCCTCTTGGTGCGCTACTACGCTTATGATTACTGGTTTAAACTCTGTGACATTTCCATTGAGAAGAATGGAGATAATGTAACTGTATGTCGGCTTGAACAAACCAGTGTGGTTAAACTGGTTGCAAAGTAAATGTGTCCTACATTTTAATTTTTTTTTACAAACATGATGAGTCATCTCTGCAAAAAAGGAAAGCAAGATGGGGCTTCTTGTGTTGTGATTATATATTAATAGAACGATTTATCATGTGTTGGTAGTTTTATTTTAAGAATTGTTGCGTTTAAAACGCAGAGTACTTGCACCTAATTCACGAGTCAGTAATATTATCAGAACTTATTCAAGGCTTTGAGAAGAATGTCAGAAGCAGCAATGGCATGCTTAACTTCCTCTTACTGTTTTCATGTGTTTCTCCTAAGGGTAAGAGCCATTTCCCTTTTTTTATTGCTGTTTTTGCTCTCCGATCCTGGGAGACTAGAGTCTTTAGCCAAGTATTAGGCATTTCCGTCAAATTAAACGGGTGATTAAAACTCATGAACCATAATGTCATTATGTGCCATTTAAGGTATAATGAAGATATTAAAACAAATAGAATAATTAAAATGTTGCCTCGTAAACAAATTGAATGTGAGATTTTCAGCCCACTGTGATCACTAGATGGCAGGGCCTGTAGAGATCGATCAATACATCACTAGATGGATTTGTAATATGGAGGAAATCACGTGTTTTGTGGCCATCAACTGCAGTCTATAAATAAGTTAACAGAAGATGGAGAGAGTGGGATTTTAGCCACAGGTTATCTCATCATTTGCAAACGCAAAATTCTTTTCCATTATTGCATGAAATGAAAATTCACCTTATTTTCTAAATGTATGTTATAGATCTTGGTGTGATCATTTCATACATGCATGCTTAATTTACATTTTTATACATTTTTGACCTTTCGATTTTAGTTAGTTTGATAGATACTTTGCCAAACAAATGTAGCAAAACGCAACGATAGAGACTTTTTATGTTATTATGAGAAGGGTGAAAATATTTTCAGTTCATTATAAAAAAACTGTGGTGGGCCACCACAGTGTAGGTAATTACTGGGAAACACTAGCTATGTTTCCATGCATCTATTTTTATGCACATTTTGGGATATTGCACCAAAAACTACTTGATGGAAACACTAAGATGTGCATAAAAAAACGTATGCGCTCAAATGAGTTGGATACATTTTTTTATCCGACAAGTAAACATTTATAAACTACTAAGGAAACACATTTACTGAATAAATCCCTCAATGCACATAAATAAAAAAAAACATGTGATGTTGCGCAATGGGACGGCATAACCGGACTAACCCGCGGACCGATTTCGAGCATCTGAAATGCTGTTTTGGTTGTTCTGAAATGCCAGAGAAGTATTTATGTCACAGAACGACTGTTTCCAAACAGCAGACATCAGCCTCCGAAAGCAATATAATGCGTTTATCGCATTTTGTCTGCCTGCGCAAATAATTTATTATATACGAAAATTGTTATACATTGGCTTTGCCTACTTTTCTTAGTGATATTTAGCGGCAGTTTATCATGAAGTGATGATTTTGTTCTCTTCGATTCACTAGATGGAAACCCTTATTTATTCGCAATGTTTCCAATTTTGCGTTTAGGTTAAATTCGCAACTTTGGATGGAAACAGCTACTGCTTGTAATGTTTAAAGGCACACTATGTAAATTTTCGGCACTAGAGGTCGCTTATTCAAAACAAAGGCGTAGCTTGATGATGCCTTGATTTTGTGGAATCATGGGAGATGTTGTCTTCACGTCTACAGCCGGTGGAAAAGAATCGGGACAGGCAGAAATCATGTTCATGGATGAGATCATTAACATTACTGTAGTATGAAGCAGAGCAAGAGGGCCGCTGGAGCAAATGCTAATGAGAGACGAGCGCGACACACATCTTGAGAGCAGCAGAACTTCCGGTCAAGCGTATGTGGGGTAACGCAGTGCTTTTTTTGTCATATTAGATACATTTGAGTGTTGAAAGTTGTTATAGTGCTTCTCTGCGTTCGCTTGGCGGCTGCTATGAGACACTTGTTGCACACTGCGGTAAGCTAGATCGATATTAGGCAACTGTGTTGAGCTATATAACATGATTCGTTTTCTGTCGATGAATGTATCCAAACAGTTGCTCACCTGTCTTATAAAACACATAATATATTAGTGTTTTTGGTGTTTCTATGGTTTTTACAAAATAAAACCGGAAACCGAGGGTAACGTGGGTATGATGTCATTGATAGGTGACGCACGGACACAGCCCATGTCCTGTTTAAAATTGCTTATTTCTCTGGATTTAAACATTCTTGGAAATATTTGGGATAATGTAAGTACACAAGTCAGCAAAATATATAACATTGTTCTAGTGGTTTTAATCCAAAAATCTTACATATTGTGCCTTTAATCAAAAATATCATATCTGGATCTTCTATTGAAAACGACGAATGCAGAACTTTAAGCTGCTCGCTTAAACACACCCCTGCAAGCTCACGTTCATCTGTCTTCACTTTTGAGTGCCACGCCCACTTCTCAACATCCAATCAACAACTGATGCACAGACCCCACCCCACATTTTTTCTTTTTTGATAATCTGTTTCACTCAGATTTACTTCTCAGTACAGAAGATCTGCCGCTACTACCGTTTTATTGTGACTTTACTAGTTTAATAAAAGTTTACTGCAGAAATCCAGTGTAGCTCCAATAGTCCTACATCTTCTCATCGTTACAGGTGGTGGTACTTGACACAGCTTTTGTGTTTTCTGATGCATAAAGCTCGTTCACTTCTTTAAAGACTTTCTTTTAGCGTCCAGATTAACCATATATGTTTGAGGACTTTCATCAAACTTTATCTCAGGGTTGCATTTGGCCTCCGGGCCACCAGCACAATTTTGTCTCAAACTATTATTAACATGTTTTCTAAGTTATAGAGAACAGGTTGAGCCTTGATGCTATTAAATTTAATTGCACAAGTAAAACTAGCTCATTAAACTGCCAAAAAAACAGCTTTAAGGATAATAAAATGTATCACGATAAGAGTAGATGTGAGTGTACTTTATATATTGCATAATCATGAAGTATGTCTAGTAATATCAATAAAATAGTTAACACAAATGACAGGTATCATATTTGATTATTTATTTGGAACTTGATGGACGGAAACCAAAAGATAATATTATTGATAACAAAGCAATAAATCAGGCATCTGTGCAAAAACAACTTCACATTATGTAACATGTTAGTCATAGACTTAAATCAGACTAATAAATACATAACAACTGGGTCATGCATTAATGCTGCAAGTCATGACATTGCTTAACAACTGTAAACAAAGGAAGTTTTGCCAGTTTTGCTTTGTACAAAACATGATCTGTCTTGTCTTGGCTTGTTTGGGACATGTCTCATTTTGTATCTTCACATTACTCCATGTTTCTTTGTTTCTCTCACGTGTGAATACAGTAAAGCAGGGCTGACCACTGATAGTCATGCAAATACATTAACTGTAGTATATCACAAAATCTGTACCAGTTGAGTCGTAGGATGTCATAATATAGCCTGTATCATTGTCTACACAGTGAATTTAGACCGAAAATCATAATAATACTACAGCTGTTTGTCTTTAATCTTGTATTTGATCACTGATCACAGTTATAAAAGCAGATGTTATCTGTTATTGCATGGAAACACATTCGTGCTGACTAAAGAGGATATGCAACTGTTCTCTCCTCCTTTTTGCTTTGCTTCACTTGATGGATTTGCATGCAAGCCCCTGTTTATTTTATTTCTGCTACACTGTGAAGGACTACTTGTATTAACGGTCTTTCTCTCACGCTGAATGTGTGTGTGGGCGTTGCAAATGTGGCTTCGTGCAGCCAGTGTGGAGGTGCTACATGTTTAGGCCACGTTCAGCCGTCGCCCCCTGGTGGCTAGTCTAACATCCTCTATTATGTTTCGTAATCATTGCATTGGCTTCTAACTACTTGTTATGAAGATATATTTCAAAATATATTTCAGTGATAAATAAATAAATTTGTGTAGCTGATGGTTAGTTCTTGTCAGTCCAAGTGAATAATGTTGATTTAGTATTTAATTAATATTTTTCCTGTACATTAATATGCTCCTGTGTTCTGTGTGTTTCAGACCTGAAGACAGCACTGCCACATCCTCAGCTGTTGGAAAGTCCGGCACCGGCGTACACAAGATCTGTCTGGTGTGCTCCGATGAAGCTTCGGGCTGCCATTATGGAGTCCTCACCTGTGGAAGCTGTAAAGTTTTCTTTAAGAGAGCAGTTGAAGGTGAGGAATACACCTGTATGCTTGTTTTATATCTGTGGCCAGCATTTATTTGATCAAAAATACAGTAAAAACAGTAATATTGTGAAATATTATTACAATTTAAAATAATGTTTTTCTATTTTAATATACTTTAAAGTATAATTTATTTCAGTCATGCAAAGATGAATTTTCAGCATCATTACTCCAGTCTTCAGTGTCACATGATCCTTCAGAAATCATCTAATATGCTGATTTATTATCAATGTTTGTGCTGCTTAGAAGTTTGTGCTTTTTTCAGGATTCTTTAAAGGAATAAAAAGAACATCATTTATTTAAAGCTGCACTTTTTTTGTTTAATATCAATTTTTGAGCAAGTACATAACCAGCCAGTGTTCAAAACTATTGCCTTACCTTAGCCCGATTCACAACGGTAAGCTTGTAATAATGTTTTCTAATAAGAGTGGTACTGGTAGGTTTCCGCGGGAAATTCGAGCATGCTGCCATTTGTCTTTGCGTCATTATGCTAGTCCCAGAGAGTCCCAGCTAGTAGCTATATCATGTGAGGATGGCAGATAATTTATAGCCTTTTCTCACAGCAGCTGCAATAATTAAACGTATCATTTTGATGGCAGATTGTATGGTATGACAAATTAACATTAGAGATTACAGAAATTGAAATCTACAGGTAAGGCTAATACACACTAAATACACACAGTCACGCAATGCTGATGTTGTTAACATTAACAATTTGAGAACAAAGTATAACAATAATAATAATTTGCATGGTTTGATGTGATATGATCTAAGTGATCTTTACATTTAATCACCATTAGCAGTGATTTATTGTAATCCTTTTTTTCCCCCCTTAGTTGGTCAGAACAAAAGTGGCAGATTTGTTACTTGCTTGTACAGATGAGATTTTCCGGCGAAAATTCTTATTTTGGTCATACTTCCAAGACTACAATTCTGGAGAACATTCTCCTCAAAACATTAGATTCATCCGCGCTGAGGAGACGTGCCGATGCACAACCCACGTAATATGATAATTCCGCATCGAACTGCAATTGCAGGTTTCAAACAGAGATGGCGACAAAGAGGCAAAACTTACGGACTGCAGCTTTAAATTAGAAATCTTTTCTAACAATATACACTACCGTTCAAAAGTTTGGGGTCAGTAATTTTAACTTTTTATTTTTTGAAAGAAATCAATACTTTTATTCAGCAAGGATGTGTTAAATTGATAAAAAGTGATAATAAAGAATTATATTGTTAGAAAAGATTTCTATTTTGAATAAAAGCTGTAAAAAGTATCACAGGTTGCAAAAAAATATTAAGCTGTTTCCAACATTGATTATAAATCAGCATATTAGAATGATTTCTGAAGGATCATGTGACACTGAAGGCTGGAGTAATGATGCTGAAAATTCAGCTTTGATCACTGAAATTATATTTTAAAGTAAATTGTAATAATATTTCACAATATTACTGTTTTTGCTGTATTTTTGATCAAATAATGCAGGCTTGATGAGCATAAGAGACATTAAAAATAGTAATGTGTCCAAACTTTTGATCAACACTGCAACAATTGCACATGCAATACATTTAAGCACTTTTCTTTTTCACAAGGATTGAAGGCTGGTCATCAAGACAAATTAGTGGGAAACAAAAATGTGATATTCTTTGCCTGATTAGGTAGTTAGAGACCACGACCTTCCAGCATGTTCTGACTTCTCATTGCATGTCTATTTCAGATGAGTCGTACTATGAGTCATTTGTCGGTCAAAACTCTTTTTATTCTGTGGGTGTTGAAATGTATCTCTGCTTGACAGAGGAAATGCATTCTGATAATATGCAGACAAATAACCTGAATAGGATTTTACAGGAACTTCTGTTAACTACCGTTTGTTTTAGTGGCAGAAATGTTTATTGTGCACATTTGTTCATTTAAAAAAGTAGCAAATTCATGCTTGACAGCTTCTGTTCATGATGAGCGAGTGCATCCTGTCTAATTCGCACTACTCTTGATTCTCATAGGGCAACACAATTACCTGTGCGCTGGACGGAACGATTGCATTATTGACAAAATCCGCCGGAAGAACTGCCCTGCCTGTCGTTTCCGCAAATGTCTCATGGCAGGCATGAATCTAGAGGGTAACACAAAATGTTCTACTTATTACATAATTATACCAATGTGTCCCCAAATGTCAGTTTAGATTTATAACAAAGGTAGAATTCAATTGGGAAATGCATAAAGTTTGACTATTGCAAACTTTCCTCATTCACTGCTCAGCCCGTAAAACCAAGAAGGGGCGTCAAACAGGAAAGGTAATCCAGCAGCCGACGGTTCCAGAGCGCAATCTTCCTCCACTGCCTGAGCCACGGGCATTGGTACCCAAACCCATGCCTCAGCTGGTGCCCACCATGCTGTCACTACTAAAGGCCATTGAGCCGGACACCATCTATGCCGGATACGACAGCACCATTCCGGACACGTCCACCCGCCTCATGACCACTCTGAACAGGCTGGGCGGCCGGCAAGTCATCTCTGCAGTCAAATGGGCCAAAGCTCTGCCAGGTACAACTTGGGACATCTTTAAAAAAAGTCCTTCGACCGCATAACATTCTAAAAACCTCTATTTTGCACTTTTTAGGGTTCCGGAACCTTCACCTGGACGATCAGATGACCCTCCTGCAATGTTCCTGGCTGTTCCTCATGTCTTTTGGATTGGGTTGGAGATCATACCAGCAGTGTAATGGAAACATGCTGTGTTTCGCTCCAGACCTGGTGATCAATGAGTATGTATCTCCTTGTATGTAAGCCTTGTCATGTGCTTGGTCATTCACTTGTACGAGTAAAAAGTTACTTGTCCGGGGGAGAAAAAAAAGGATAATTTATTCTGAAGCAATATTGTTCTATCAGCTTTTATAGATTAGTTCACTTCAGAATTAAAATTTCCTGATAATTTACTCACCCCATGTCATCAAAGATGTTTGTGTCTTTCTTTCTTCAGTTTAAAAAGAAATTAAGGTTTTTGAGGAAAACATTCCAGGATTTTTGTCCATATAGTGGACTTCACTGGGGTTCAACGGGTTGAAGGTCCAAATGTCAGTTTCAGTGCAGCTTCAAAGAGCTCTACACGATGAATAAGGGTCTTATCTATCGAAACCATCGGCCATTTTCTAAAAAAATAAAAAATTACCTATTTTTTAACCACAAATACTAATCTTGCACTGCTCTGCGATGCACCACGCATTACATAATCACACTGGAAAGGTCAGGCGTGACGTAGGCAGAAGTACCACGTAGGGCGAAAAACTCATTTTCTCCTCCAAATCATCTGACATCGTTGTTTTACCTTTTTTTGTAAAGGCCGTTTGACTTATTCTTTGCACATTCGCTTTGTAAACACTGGATTGAGACTTCCACCTACGTCACGCATGACCTTTCCAACGTGATTCGTCAGAGTTAGTGCAAGACGAGCATTTGTGGTTAAAAAGTATATATATATATATATATATATATTTTTTTTTTTTTTTTTAGAAAATAACTGATTGTTTCTCTAGATAAGACTCTTATTCCTCGTCTGGGATCATGTAGAGCTCTTTGAAGCTGCACTGAAACTGACATTTGAACCTTCAACCTGTTGAACCCCAGTGAAGTCCACTATATGGAGAAAAATCCTGGAATGTTTTCCTCAAAAACCTTCATTTCTTCTCGACTGAAGAAAGAAACATCTTAAATGGCATGGGGGTGAGTGAATTATCAGGAAATTTGAATTCTGAAGTGAACTAATCCTTTATTGTTATGAGATTAATGTTTTAAATACATTTTTGAATATACAAATGAGAAATGTTGGGAAAAATGCAATGATAGTTTTAAACATGAACCTAAACTGCCAGTAGGTGGCGGCATATCACTTAACGAGTGACGTTAGCTGGGTTTCCATCCAAAAACGAAGCAAATCTTTTCAAAGAATTCGCAAAAAAAGACAAATGCCAATTAGGTGTGTTTCCATTAAGTTGTTCGATTGGATGACGGTGGTATTGGTACCCTAGTAACCAACAGTAAATAAAACACTGTGAACAAGCGGTCGGGAAGGGTTCGCCTAAACACTTATGAATAAGAAAACAATAAACGAGAGCCGTCTGAACTCTTCTCGACTTTATTAAGAGAGGACAACCCTGAAAAACCCATGACACTCTAGTACAAAAGTATGCATTTGCACACACAACGAGCACCAGTACATCCAGAATGAATGCATCATAACAGAATCAAACAATTTTTTCTCTTACAACACCATTAGCGGAAAAAACAGCCAATTACGATTAGTTGCGTGGGTTTAACGTTCACTACATCAGAATTTATACGGCAAATGTGTTTCCATTTCCCATTATTACTCGTTTCTGATACGATACATCAAAATGCACATAAAAATGGTGATGGAAACATATTGAGTCATAGCTATTGAGTCATTCAAGCAATTCGCTCAAAACGCTGAATCATTCAGTAACAAAACACACCCGAGAATGCGCAATAGTGCCGCTGTGATCTTTGTTTGAAACTATTTTCATTGGTGAAATAGATCAAAAACAGTCAAGATTGTGTCAAAAATTTAAGTAACTTAATATTAACTACTTGTTTATTGAACTATAAAATCAATGTAACATTTGTAGTCATGATAATATTCAGCAAAATGGCTTCCTTGGTCATGTTATGTTACTTAACTATATCATATGTTATAAATAAAAAAACTCAACTAACCTCTAAGCCTCAACTAACATCTTTTACTTCAGCATTTTAACATCCCATATAAGAGTTATTTGTCTCTGTCCACAGAGAGAGGATGAAGTTGCCCTACATGAATGATCAATGTGAACAGATGCTGAAGATCTCCAATGAGTTTGTGAGACTGCAAGTGTCCAATGAGGAGTACCTGTGCATGAAAGTCCTTCTGCTCCTGAGCACAGGTGAGATACAAGCCATTGATGCTTAGTCCAGATATATTCATTTGGTGTCAAATAAGCTTAACAAACCAACATAATTTTACAGGGGACCATAACAAAACCTTCTTATGTTTTTTGTGGTTTCTCAGTACCGAAGGATGGTTTGAAGAGCCAGTCCGTGTTTGATGAGCTTCGAATGTCTTACATTAAAGAACTGGGCAAGGCCATTGTGAAGAGAGAGGAGAACTCCAGCCAGAACTGGCAGCGATTCTATCAGCTCACTAAGCTACTGGACTCCATGCACGATGTAATGAAGTTTATCCTAAATATTGCTCATAGAAAATTATGGCTCTGCTTCAAACTCTATACAGGAGGCAACTCCCAAACTGAGATGGACTAATATAGAACACTGTTCATAGGCAGCAACTCTGTGCGTCATACTAATACTGCTCGGGAGACTCAATTCAGCAGTTTATCCCAGTAGAACATTGCATGTTGCTAAGCTAATGATGCAATACTCTAATAAGGATGGATATACATGGCTCTCACAAATATTGGGTAAAAGAGACCTTCTTATTGTATTTTACTTAAAGGATTAGTTCACTTCAGAATTCAAATTTTCTTATAATTTACTCACCCCCATGTCATCCAAGATGTTTATATCTTTCTTTCTTCAGTCGAAAAGAAACGAAGGTTTTTGAGGAAAACATTCCAGGATTTCACTGGGGTTCAACGGGTTGAAGGTCCAAATGTCAGTTTCAGTGCAGCTTCAAAGAGCTCTACATGATGCCAGACGAGGAATAAGAGTCTTATCTAGAGAAGCCATCGGCCATTTTCTAAAAAAATATAAAAATTTATATACTTTTTAACCACAAATGCTCATCTTGCACTGCTCTGTGATGCGCCACGCATTACGTAATCACGTTAGAAAGGTCATGTGTGACGCGAAAAACTCCATCTCATTTTTTTCTTCAACTTCGAAATTGTCTGACATCATTGTCTTGCCTTTTTTTGTAAAGGGCATTTGACTAGTCTTTGCACATTCGCTTTGTAGACACTGGATCGGTACTTCCGCCTACGTCACCCGTGACCTTTCAGACGTGATTACGTAATGCGTGGCGCAGTGCAAGATGAGCATTTGTGCTTAAAAAGTATATAATTTTTTTTTTTTTTAACAAATAGCAGATTGTTTCTCTAGATAAGACTCTTATTCCTCGTCTGGGATCATGTAGAGCTCTTTGAAGCTGCACTGAAACTGACATTTGGACCTTCAACCCGTTGAACCCCAGTGAAGTCCACTATATAGAGAACAATCCTTGTTTTCCTCAGAAACCTTAATTTCTTGTCAACTGAAGAAAGAAAGACATAAACATCTTGGTTGACATGGGGGTGAGTAAATTATCAGGAAATTTGAATACTGAATTGAACTAATCCTTTAATAGACCGCACTATATTAAATCATTTAAATATTACTAAATTAACAGCTTTATACTATATATTATAGTAAAATAATTCGGGGTTCAAGCATGTAGAGCTGAAACTCTATTGTAATTGTTAAATTTTCCAAGGATCAGCATTCTCCTCTAAAAGTGATCAGGCAGACCAAACTATAAGTTGTAGAGACTTACAGCGTCTACAACGTCACCAAGGCTCGCCCCAATCAGCCTGACGGGGGCGCTACAGAGGTGAAAAATACAAAATGGCTCATAACTCCTAAACTGTTTGCCGCAGGCTCAATATCGTTGGAGACACACGTCTCAATTTCGATCATCGCCCTGGCAAATTTTTGTGTATTTTGGATTTTCTGCTCGATCGGAACCAAACCAGGTCAAACATCAATAATTATCAAAAAAAGTTAGAATTTAATTTCACTAATGCGAAGGGGTGCCAAAAGGTGGGTGGAGCCACTTTTACTAAAATGGCTGTAACTCTTGAACAGAATGAGATATTTTCACCAAACTCGGTACTCGTGTTTATGGGCTCAATTTTTAATCACATGAAAAAAAATCTCAGCGATTGGCCACTTGGTGGCGCTATAAAATAAAACACGGATACTACACTCAGTCCGATTGACTTAAAAACTGGCGTGCTGTGTTTTTGTCCAAGGTGCCATGATTGTCTACGAGGACATTCACGTATCTCAAAAAACACGGCCTCCGTCGGCCAATGAATTTCGAGCATCTGTCAAGGTTAATGGAGGCTGATTGCAATGAAATTCGCTAGAGCCCGCTTCGCTTTTTTCGCTTTTTTGCCTACTGAGGCAACTCACTGGGTTTTGAAACAGAGCAAATGTCTTTTATGTCATGTCATTTTAGTTTAAAAACAACATAAATCATAATTGGTCCTTTTTTTTTTTTTGATGTGCACTACTATTTAAAAGTTTGGGGTCAGTAAGATTTTTTTTTTAAAGAAGTCTTTTTTGATCACCAAGGCTGCATTTATTTGATCAAAAATGCAATAAAAACAGTTAAATATTATTACAATTTAAACTGTAATTTATTCCTGTGATCAAAGCTGAATTTTCAGCATCATTACTCCAGTTTTCAGTGTCACATGATCCTTCAGAAATCATTCTAATATGATGATTTGCTGCTCAAGAAACATTTCATTGTATTATCAATGTTAAAAACAGTTTTGCTGCTTAATAGTTTTGTGGAAACTGATACATTTTTTAGTGTCACTTTTGATCAATTTAATGCATCCTTGCAGAATAAAAGTAGTAATTTCTTTCAAAATGTATCAACTTCCTCCATTTCTAATTAACTTTTCATTTGATGAAGAAGTGCATTACAGATGCTGTTTGAATCTCTAACCCCTCTGTATCTCTTCAGATGGTGGGTGGACTCCTGAACTTCTGTTTCTACATGTTTGTGAATAAATCCCTCAGCGTGGAGTTTCCCGAAATGCTTGCGGAGATCATCAGCAATCAGTTACCAAAATTCAAAGCTGGAAGCGTCAAGCCGCTGCTCTTTCACCAGAAGTGAATCTCCTCCCAGCAGCAGGACACGATGCCTTAAACATCCACCCCATCCCCTCACTCCAACTCCGCCCGACACCGCGAGGGAGGCGGAGCTACGGCGCAAGGAGGGTGAGGGGTGGGGACAGTATGCAACCCAGCACAGAACTCCATGATTGACCAGAATAGAGTCGGAGGAAGAGACGGGTAATTAGAGGTTCTAAAAAGCTAACAAATGGCTGAACTGTTGAAATCTCATGGATAGGTTATCCCATACATGTCGTCTCAGGTGTTTGACTCCCAGCATCAACTATTAGTAGAAGAAATCTAATTGTCCAAGGTCACTTACTATGTAGTGTTCCACAGGTCTTTTATTTTTGGAGCAGATGCAGCACTTACAGTCCAATATGCTCAGATTATATCGTCTCTTTTACCGATTTATCTTCACATAGCGTACTTTTTAACTTCAGATGATAACAGTTTAAAATAATCATTTCAAATAATATGTACAGAGATAATGGCTTCAGCTTGGTTTGAAAAAATAAAATGCGTTTTGTATAACAACATATCACAGTTTTAAAACATGTCATTAACAGAATTGCATATATATATATATATATATATATATATATAATATATATATATATATACAGAAAAAGGGAAAATATGTGCCTTTTTTTAGCTTGTTTCCTTTTTAACCATTCGTCCGCACCAGACATCTGGCACCCATTGTTTTAGGACTTCTTCATAGTTGATTGTACTTTTATACCCACTTGCACTTGTAATTTTTGTTTTGGCAGCTCTGTAATCATTAGTGTGGAATTCAAAAAAGTGATCCTTATCAATAAGACATGGAGATGCATTAATACTAACGATTATTTTTACACTGATTGGTCAGTCGAGAAATGCAAATCGAGCACTTTCACTCCTTGTAAATGCTTTAAAGTGGCTGTGGCCTAAAGTGGTTTAGGTTTGTTCTGCAGAAAGGTGTATTCATGTCGAAAAAAGCCATTTATTATTAATTTCACCTGTTAATTGATAGAGGAATTATGCAATGTGAAACATGAGTTTTTGTTTTTATGTGTGTGTCGTAATTGTTCCTTTATTGTCGCTGGCTTACATAGTAATGCCACAGGATACAACCAAAACAAGAGGTTGCGGATTACATTCTGAATTCATACACAAATTTTTTTAATAGTCAGATACCGTACAATCGCGCTCAGCTACACCAAACATCAACTCAGGCCCATTTCATTTATATTTGCAGAATTTCTCAAACTTTAGATTCTGTATGTTTTTTTTAACCTTTTTTTTAATCAGGTCTAATCCATTAAACTAACCTTGGCTGTCTGATCGTTCAGTCAGTCGAACCGTGGCGCAGGAGCAGGGTTAACTCTGGGAATTTCTACTCACCTGTATTGTTGCAATCTGTTATTTCTGTGCCAAACATATATTGCTTTCAATTTGTACAATATAAAACTGTGCTTGTCTTAACAGTTGTCAAAGGTATATATATTCAAGAGAGGGAAAAGATGAGAATATTTTTAATTTCTTCCGTGGAATCTTGTTTAATACATGAATAAAAATCAGATGATATCTCCAGCTTCAAACTGCTTAGCGTTGCATTGTGTGGTACAGATTTAGCGATCAACACTTATTTTCAAATTCTAATCAATATCTGAGCAGCACTTTTCACTTTGCTCTTTTGTTCCTACAGATATATATGATACAAATAAACAGATGTATTTACATGAACTTTTGCAACATGTCTAATAAAATGTTCTCTTGGACCCTATAGTATCAGGAGTGGCTTGTCTTGTCAGAATTCAAAAGCATGGAAAGGTGGGTGGGATTTAACTTAATGCTTGGTTGTCAAAAGGGACATTATCTCACCTCTCATGGGGCGAGGGTCAGCTAACAAAAAGGCAATAAATGGTAAATAAAATGATCTTTTTTTTTTAGTAGGGGTGTAATGGTGTTTGCACACTATGTTCAAAATTTTCGAATGCATTTTTTCGTATTCATCATCCCAAAAATTCGTCATGCAACGAAACCTCAAAGTTCAATGCAAAGGAGATATTTTCTTTTAAAGAATTCTCTGATTAAGGACTACAACAAACGGCTGATAGGGACTACAACGAGCTTCTTCCCGGGTTACTGACATAACTAACCCTAAAATTTACATAAACCCGCCCCCGAGAACACGCACCAAAGGGGGTGAGGCCAAGTTTGGCTGCTTTAGAGAAGAGGAAGAGTTGTTGTAGTAGAGTGTTGTTGTCATGCCGTCATTTTACGCCGGACTGCTTCACAAACGAGGGTCAATTCAACACTGGATTTGCACAAAAGATTAACATGACGACACATGCTAGTGGATGAGTTGAATCAACTCCACAGCAACTACATAAATTTATCCACTAACCATTCAGAAACGTCCTAAAAGTTGTAACTTCTTCCTGAGTCTCTCCATCAGTGTCGACTCCGGTTTGAACAATGTAAGGCTGAACACCGTTACTGACAATCCTCATTTTGGCTGCGTGAGATTCTCCAGCTTTGTTGTTGTTGAGCGACCGAAGCGCGAGCTGTTAAAGCTCCGCCCTCTTCTGGAAAGCGGCAGCTCATTTGCATTTAAAGGAACACACACAAAAATGGCGTGTTTTTGCTTACACCCAAATATGACAAGCTATAATAAATGATCTGTGGGGTATTTTGAGCTGAAACTTCAAAGACTCATTTTGGGGGCACCAGAGACTTATATTACATCTTGTGAAAGGGGCATTATTGATCCCCTTTAAGTACTAATATTAATTTACAACATGTACTTGCTGGTTAAGGTTAGGGTTTGGTTTAGGGTGAGTCGCAGCAAAATTTACTCCTATTACTACAGTAAATACGTGTAACAAGGACAAAATAAAATGTTACCTATAGTGGTAGAAAATTATAGTGTAACCAGCATTCAGTAATCCATTTAAAACTAACCGCTTGATATTCATTACTCAAAAAACAAACATAAATAAATCTTAGTGTGTTTTTTTTTTTTTTTTTTTTTACTGGGATTTCATAATGACATGTGAAACAGCCCAGGCAACTCGGTTAATGAATACACGCCGTTTCTCGTCCCCTGCTGCTTCAGCTTTATTAACTGTGTCTCAAATTTACTGAGCTGCCTATCTAGACAGCACTTTCGGCCATCGTATGCACGATCCTGAAACCAGCTGCCCTAAAAAATCTGCAAGCCAACAACTCGCGAGGATTGAGCCACGGCCATTTTCTGTTTTCAAACAGCTCGGAAACATCACTGAATAGTAGGCATGACTGAGGCCGATATTGCAGTGAAATTCAACCCGCCCGACTATAAGAAGCTCACGCGGCTGTACTGTATGAATGGAGGATTTCACCTTCAGATCCTGGCGGACGGGACAGTGGCTGGAGCTCGAGAGGAAAACATTTACAGTGAGTTATGCTGCTGCATGCGTGTGCCATGACTCTGTCACTGCGTTATAATAACGTGTTTCTCTGCAGATGGAGTTCAGTAACTGCTGTTTATGGGTGCTAAGAGCTGCAGTGCACTGATGCTATCAGATCCGAGCTAAATGATAATAATAAAGTACAAATAATAATAGCGTAAGCAACATATATTTACAATATAATTCATGCCTAATAAAGAATGATCAAATTGCATTTCATTTAAAAAGGTTATGTTCACAGACCAGAAAATAATATTTTTGAATATTAATGAAATATTAATGTCTAGAAAAGAATATTTTTCCTGTTCAAAATTGCAATCTACTTATCTGTCATTTGAAAAAAAGGAAAAAAATTGTGGAAACAAAGTGATCATAATTTGTGCATAAATATTACTTATTACTTAATATTACCTCAAAACACAAAATATTAAATAAAAAAAAAATTGCATTGATTTTACTGAAAAAAGTTACATTTGACCCTTAAATTATTATTATTACATAAATACATATACATATTTTATTTATACAGCTGTGTGTATACAGATGTATACCACATTATTATTATTGTTTATTTTTTTCTTTATTACTCTAAAAAATGCTGGGTTAAAAAAAAAAAAAAAAAGCCCAACCTGCTGGGTAGTTTTATTTAACTCAACTATTGTTTAAAAATTACTATATTGCTCCCTTAAAATGAATCCAAAATAGGTTGGAAATAAACATTTATTAAATTGCTTATTAATAAATGTTCACCTTTTGATTATTACTGTTGCGTCTAGTAATTATGTGTCTGAGTTTTAATTTCCAACCTACTTTGGTTCATTTAAGCCAGCCATTACACTCTAAAAAATAGTTGTAAAAAACAAATTTGCACAGTAAAATACCGTTTTTCATTGAAACAGTAATATACCGTAAAAACAATGCATTCTGGGTAATATTTGTCATTTTCGAGAAAGTAGCCTATAGAGCTGCGTCCGAAATCAAATACTTTACTTATAATATGTGAAAAATAGTTTGCGATTTCAGATACAGCTTAGGTTACTTTCATGAAAATGACAAATAATATTACCCAGACTACTGTTTCAATGAAAAACTGTATTTTACTGTGTAAATTTGTTTCGTTTTTTTTTTTTCTAACAATTTTTAGTGTATAGTATTTTTTAAACAATAGTTGGATTAAGTAAAACTACCCAGCACGTTGGTCAGATTTGTCCATTTTCAACCCAACTTAGGTTGTTTTTAACCCAGGAATTTTTAGAGCGTAGTCTTATTTAAATGTTCTTTCTGTTCTTGTGTCATGTACACAAAAACAATTTCCAAAATGTTGACAAGACTAAGTTTTATATAACATCTGTTTAACTTATAACATGAAAGTAAGGTTAATAATATAACTCAGAGAACAACATTTTCAGCTTTACTCAAATTAGGGTGATGCAAAAATGAGTACACCCCACTGAAAGTCTCTGGAGCAAAGCTTAATTTTAGACTACAAATGTCTAATTTAACAAGAATTCAAGCACAGGTGAGTCTGATTCTTCATTACACAGGTGTCCAGCAGACAGCTGACTATAAAAGGGTGTTAAAACCCTTTCCCATTTCATGCTGTCAGCAATGGCACCACATGGAAGAGAAATGTCACAAGACCTGAGAAAGAAAATAATGTCTTTACACCAGAAAGGTGAAGGCTACAAGAAGATCAGCAAAGCTTTACTTATCAGTCAGAATACTGTAGCAAAAGTGGTACAAAAATTTAAAAAAGATGGAACTGCAACCATCTCATAGAGACGTCCAGGTCGTCCACGGAAGTTAACACCTCGACAGGAGCGTCTTCTGATGAGAAGGGTTGAAGAAAATCAGCATGCAAGTTCACTGCAGTTATCAAACTGGGGTGACTATTTCCTGTAACACAATACGGCGTTCATCTCTTTGAATGGGGAAACATCAAATTCTCCAAAGCTGTTTGCCAAGCTTTCGATTAAATTTCATATCTGAAATCACCAATGAAATCTGACAACAACTGTCTCATACATTTTCTTTCTAAACGCTCGAATCATGACAAAAAACGGCATTTTTCAGGCTGGATCAACCTAATGCGCATGCGCGATCCTAAATGCGCGTCTCTTGTGCCTCATTTCGGAGGCGCGCGTCTGACTGTTTCTATAGAAACCGGAGCTTCTAACGGCCGCTGCAGTGACGCGATGACTTATTCAGAAGGCGGGACTTATTCCGCCATATTGCGCGTTGCACTTTCTCCCATTCATAATAATACGAGTGACCCGTCTTGTGTTATTCTATAGTGTTTGATTAAACTTAGTCTTGTCAACATTTTGGAAATTGTTTTTGTGTTCATTGAGATATTGTTTAAAATGTTACTTTTCAAAGGGGGTGTGCTCATTTACTCTGAGCACTGTTTGTATGTACCAAGAGCTCCAGAAATGATATACTGTATACTATAAATAATGCAACATTTCACTGGTTCATGTATATTAAAATATATCTATTTTACATAAACCTATAAGAACTGATCAGTCTTCAATAGTTACAAAATCGTTTAGACTTACTCATAAAAATGAATCTGAAATAAAAAAAAAAATGAAGATTGCGATAAAACATTGTTCTAGTCTTGTTAATCACCTGACTTGAATCCTTTCATTTCATCCCTGAAAACATTTGTCCTTGATCTTCTGTTATCATGGGAAGCTGTTCTGGAATCTGCGATTATTCTGTATCATTTTCAATAATCCTCCCGTGTGTTTTTGTGTTTTAAAGGCATACTGCGCATAAAAGCAACAAGTCCAGGAGTGGTGGTCATTGAAGGAACAGAGGCAGGACTTTACCTCTCGATGAATGAAGATGGCAAGCTGTATGCGTCAGTAAGTATAAAAGAAACCTTTCTGACATACATGAGACACATCAGCATTTGCACAACTATTATGTGCCTTCTCTATTTGCAGTCATTAGTAACGGATGAAAGTTATTTCTTGGAGAGGATGGAGGAGAACCACTACAACACATATCAGTCTCAGAAGTATGGTGAAAACTGGTATGTCGGAATAAAAAAGAATGGAAAAATGAAACGAGGCTCAAGGACACACATTGGACAGAAGGCTATTTTCTTTCTCCCACGACAAGTGGCCCAGGCCAAGGACTGAGGCCTGAAATCTGATCATAAATATATTTAATCACATAGAATAACTGTAATCCAGTCACAGGCTTACTCTACTAACTACACATAAAATGCTTCTATGACAGAAAATGTGCATTTGCGCCATGTCGTAATTACCGTAATTATGAGATTTCAGCTTTCAGTGTTCGCGTCGTCGTTGAGATTCTAAGATGGGAATGTTCTGAGAGCTCCTACTTGTACCATGTGACCGCCGTACAACCAAGCGTGCCACACGAGTTCTGAAAAGTGAAGCCAAAGCGTCTCGATCGCCCCCAGGTGGCTGGATGCAGTATAGGTCATAAACCCCGCCCTCTCCATGTAACGTAATGAGACGTGAGACAAACTAAACAATCAAATTACATGTCAAATATTTTTTTCCAAAGATGGTTTATGTCATTTTAGGCAGTTTTTATCATGCTGATGTAAGTTCAAGTGTTTGTTCGTTAAATAAGTTTGGTTTTATTTAGTTATTTGATGCTATAAAAATGCGGGTTTTGACGTCATGATTGACAGCTTCTCTGAGCGAAGTAGTCACTGAGGCACTAACAGATCTTCAGGAGGAGATTGGAGCTTTACCTTTAATTTCTACTCTTCCAGAACTGTTTATTTCACACCGACATGAGTTGTTCTGCAGTAAACTGTACTAACCGATTCTGCGAGAGTGTGGGCGGGGCTTTGATATCGCGGCTCCACTTCACGCTCACTACTGCGCAAGATGTCAGCGCCATATTGGCACACTGGCTTCACTTACTACAATTGAAGAGAAGCGTCATCCATCTTTTTTTTACAGTCTATAGTGTTGACAGAAGCGCATAATTCCCACTCCGAACGTCACGTGTTATCTCAAAATTACGGTAATGACATGGTGTGAACGCAGCATAATATATAATATATGAAAACAGAAGTTTACTAACATCTTAGATGTAAACGTCAAATGCACTGACAAAAAAAAAAAACTACTGTAATAACTTATTTTTATTTTGCTTTTGTGAATTGATTCTTTAGTTCTCAAATTTGCCATTTCATGTTGTTTTTATTTATTCGTAAATAAGAACTTGTGTCTGATTGTACTTGTTCTATTTTTCTTTTTACAAACAACACAGAAATAGCAGGATTATAGTTCATGTCATTGAACCTTTCTGGATCATGTTAAACACAATAAATCTGTAAGCTGTGCTGTGTCGAGTCATGGAAATATATATTTATGTAGTTATTATCACTGTAAATGAATGAATGGTGAATGGTGGAGATAAGACAATACATAAGACATCATATGAACAGATTATTGTTGATCTTAACTAACACACATAATAGATTTGTATTTAATTGATTTATATATAAAATAAAATACATTTATATGTAAAAGTCTGCAATCCATCTTCAACTGAGGACGTAAAAATGATGACACTGTGGCAATAATAGTGTTTAAACAGTATGTGTGAGGAAAAATAATGTTCAAATAATGTTTTATAAAGAAATTAATACTTCTATTCAGCTAGAATGCATTAAATTGATCAAAGGGGACAGTAAAGACATTTACTATTTCAAATAACTCTTTTCATCAAATAATCCTTAAAAATGTTTCCACAAAAATATTAAGTGTCTTTAACATTGATAATAAATGTTTCAGCATATCATATTTTCGGAAGGATCATGTGACACTGAAGACTGAAGTAATGATGCTGAAAATTCAGCTTTGATCACAGGAATAAATTAAATGTTACTATATATATATATATATATTTTATTAAAAAACAAAAATATGGAAGCTTGTTTCCACCAATGAATAATAAAAAAAAGTAACTGTTTAATCTCACAATACTTTTTCCCCCCTCACAACTGCAAGCTTATATCTCACCATTTCAGACTTTATAAACCCATATTTGCAAGTTATTTTTTTTCCTTCTCAGAATTGAGATATAAACAAAGACTTAATATACAGAAAGACGGTGCACTCGTAATGTTTTGAATAGGAGAAAGTGCAACGCACAATATGGCGGAATAAGTCCCGCCCTCTAAATAAGAGCCAATCGCCGATTGGTAAAGTCATCGTGTCACTGCAGCGGCCGTTAGAAGCTCCGGTTCCTATAGAAACGCGCGCCTCCGAAATGAGACACAACAGACGCATTTAAGACTGCGCATGCGCATTAGCTTGATCCAGCCTGAAAAATGCAGTTTTTTGGTCATGATTCGAGCGTTTTGAAACACAATTTATGAGATAGTTGTTGTCAGATTTCATTGGTGATTTCAAATATGAAATTTAATCGAAAGCTTGGCAAACAGCTTTGGAGAATTTGATGTTTCCTTCAAAGAGATAAGAGCTGCACTTGAATGACCGAGAGGCTTTTCAAAGATGGCCGCCGAGTGAAATGACCTTGTATAAACTCACAAATGCGAGAACAAAAAGTCATAATTGTGAGATAAAAAGTCGCAACTACCTTTTTTATTCCATGGTGTAACAAGCTTACATAGAAAAGTTATTTCAAATTGTAACAATATTACTGTTTTTACTATATTTTTGATTAAGTAAATGCAGTCTTGGTGAGCAAAAGAGACTCTCAAAAACATTCAAAACTCTTACCCAGCCCAAAATGGTAATAGTGGTGTAAATAACTGACAAATACACCAAGTGATCAGTGGTTGTGTTGCCATAGATGTTACATTTATTAAAAGTTACTTGACAGGTGTAAAACATACAAATCACAAACAACATATTGTGAAGCACTATATCTCATACTGAAAGATCAATGAATCATCTACTGCTACATTTGGCATCATAAAACATTCTATCCAGATCATTGATTGATTAAGCGCATTACATATTCAGGTGTGCTTGAATGCTGAATCAGTTTGCCGTTTATATTGAACTGCTATGAATCTAGGCGTATCTTTTATTTCATGAGTATTTTGGTCCGTTTTGTGACAGTAATTTGAAACAGGCTTACATATTCTCGAATAAACTTTGCCCTAATATGCTCTTGGTTTTTTCAAGGACCTGGCAGTTGCTCTGCATTGATCTGGTTACATCTTAAAAGTGCATCTTTATAACTCTTCTCATATACGGTATATACATACTCTTTTTTTTTTTTTTTAAGTTCACAAAAGAAAGCTCGGTTACTAGATTTACTCACAAAGTAAAATTACATCTTCCCCACAAATTAAAAGAAAGCCCACAGAAACAAACAGTGACTGGGAATTTGACAAAAACAGATTCTCTGATGGCATCACTGCCAGTTGGAACTTTAAATGCCAAATACATGCAAATGTAAGTAATAATAAATGCATACTGTACGTCTACACTTTAATTAAGCACTGATAAACTTGCTGGAGGAACTCGGATCCTTTAGTAAAAAATGCCAATATAATTAGTTGCATTGTGCAAACGGAGAAATGCACGGGTGTCTGAAGCAGATGTACTCTTCTTTGTTGCCTGAAGATTCAAAAAAGCTGTAGGCGGCTCTCTTTGATGGCCGTTTTGTTCATTTTGCAATTATCCTGAGATTTTTAATCTATTCCCAAAATCAGAAAGGGAAGATACTTCACCTTCATGTTAATGTCATATCCACAATCATTTAGATCAAATAAAGGTTGTCTTTTAATTCTTTCCCCCCTAATGCAATGCTCATACATAAACCCATCTAAAAGCCAGTAAATAATTTCTTGTGATTTACCTAATAGATAAAAAGAACACGGGTTCGAGGAAGGGTGGACATGGAATGATCTGCCATGTTGCGAACTCTGGAGTAGTTAACAAATCCCCGGAAGAACAGCAGGAATCCTAGGTGTATTCAAAATAACATTAGGTGTAAGGATGTGTTCAATTTTAGAGCAAATGGAAACACTTATATACATTAATGTGCAAATATTCACTCACCTACAACAAGGAAAACCCACCACAGCCAGTACTGGCCGTCAAAATATCCAGGGAAGTAGGTAGAAAACTGTTTAATCACAGAGAGAAAAGGTTGAGTGTTCATCCTCTATTACATTGCAATAACACACGCACACACAAAAAAACAATTTCTTTAAATATAGGTTTAGTTCCTGTCTCTATGAAGCCCCTCCTTCTGAAAAGCACAATGTGCTCTGATTGGTTGGCTGGACCAGTGTGTTGTGATTGGTCAAGCACTTTGAGCATGTTTGGGAAATGTCCTGCCCCTTACCGTAACGCAACTCAACCAGGCCCCAATTTTTAAAATGAGGAATATTGTGTAAATTCCCGGAAGCGCTTTGTAAATTTGCCGAGCTTTTTCCATTCTTAAACTATTAGAAGATTACACACTAAAGAAAGTTTTAAAAAATCTTAGTTATTAAAAAATCTTAAAACATTAGTTATGAAAATAGACATTTTATTCAAAGGTTAATAAACGCTGTAAAAATACATGGCTCATTGTTAATTCAAGAATGAGACATTATTGTTAAGTGTTACCATTATGATGTAATGAGTATGTAAGATTTGTGAGATAAAATACCCTGACGATCAGGACCCATTTGACCAGGGACAGTCCAAACCCAGAGATGGCCCCATAGCGCCCGGCCGCAGATGTGGTCAGACAGAAGGACAGGAAGAAGCCAATCCAGTTAAAGAGGAATGCCACTGATGAGACAAAGAAATGAACAGCTATTAACATATCTGCAGCACTTCTGTGTCCAGATGTTGAACCATCAATTATTCATCCATAATCCATAACACATTATCAAAGTGTATCGCAGTCCTATTTGGATGGTAACTGTTTCTCATGAGGATGTCTGTAAAACACAATCAACGAGGAGCCATGTTGATTTAAACTGATGGATTCTGAAGGCAATTTATTCACAGTAGAGCGAGTTTTGTGATCCTACAAACCTGGGAACGCACTGGTCAGTCTAGCTATAAACCAAATGTCTGTTATTGTGCAGAGAATTAATAAATTCTAATTTAATTTCATACTAGGAAAATGATGCAACTTGATCATTTAAATATCCCATTTAAAAATAGGACAAATGATGAGCTAAAATGGTTATCTTGCATTTTATATGTCTAAGATGTCCTTTAAAAAATGTGGAAATTAACGGATCAGTTCACTTCAGAATTCAAATTTCCTGATAATTTACTCATCCCCATGTCATCCAAGATGATTATGTCTTTCTTCAGTCGAAAAGAAATTAAGGTTTTTGGAATAAAGGTCTTATCTAGAGAGACCATCGGTCATTTTCTAAAAAAAAAAAAAAAAAAAAAAAAAACAATTATATGCTTTTTAACCACAAATGCTCGTCGATTTTGAGTTTTTCGCCCTACCGCGGTACTTCTGCCTTTGTCACACGTGACCTTTCCAACATGATTATGTAATGTGTATGGCATTGCAGAGCAGTGCAAGATGAGCATTTGTGGTTAAAAAGTATATAATTTTATTTTATTATTTTAAATAACAGATGGTTTCTCTAGATAAGACTCTTATTCCTCGTCTGGGATCATGTAGAGCTCTTTGAAGCTGCACTGAAACTGACATTTGGACCTTCAACCCGTTGAACCCCAGTGAAGTCCACTATATGGAGAAAAATCCTGGAATGTTTTCCTCAAAAACATAAACTTAATTTCTTTTCGACTGAAGAAAGAAAGACAAACGTCATGGATGACATGGGGGTGAGTAAATTATCAGGAAATTTTAATTCTGAACTGAACAAATCCTTTAACAGAAACAAGTTAAAGTAAACTCTTATCAACATAAGATAAACATGTGACCCGGTTACTTGTTCAACTAGTTAAATAACCAGCTGTGCAAGACCTAATTTATATAAATATTTAAATGTATTACACAGCATAACAATGGCACATTTCAAAAGTTTACGTGATTGTGTTTTATTTTTCTTTTCAAAGGTGAAGAATGCCGTTTCCTAGCGGAATTATAAAAATAAAGCATGTTTTCAAGCAACCATGCAAACGTCTCTTTCCTGCACCACGCCTCCTTGTGAAGGCTAAACAGGTAAAAGAAGGCAAAAACAAAAGGCCTAACACTAGAAATACTAGCTGTGTTGCTATGTATCATAAGTAAGCAATAGAGTAGACTAACTCTGTCTAGAGCAAATGTGAGTGTCTCATTTAAAATAAACCCATCTGCACATGGCCCATTTTTTGACATGACGCGGCACAACTGTTTGAGGCTTTGATGTGTTCATGACCTTTTTAATCTTTGAAGGTCAAAATGCAGTGAATTTTGGCTTGCACTCCTGTACCAGAAGCTGAATGTCTTTTTTCCATCGTGTCAGGCTAAACACCCTCTGGCTCCACCCACTACAGTAGCCACGCCCCTAACTCTCGCTATAGGTTGAGCTGGAAAGTGACTGATGGATCTGAGTGGACCACTCTCAATGTTTAGATGGTGACTAGGAGGCTGTTTACACTTTTACGGGAGATAAACCCATGAATTCAGATGGAAATAAACCCACTGATTAGCCCCTGTAAATGTAAAAATGACCATATGCCCTCACAACAAACAATTACCGTCCGTACAGGGCTTGTAAACAGACGGAAACATGAACGTGTCTAGACCGAATGTGGCATCTACGTATACATATCTATGGCGAGTATTGTGCACGCTTACTGAAAAATGTAAGCATGAATATCCCATCATTCCCAACCCGCAGTTGATCCGTATCGTCAAAGCTGTCCCTGGCAATGAAGTCCTCATCCTGTAGTGGACATACAAGTAAAGATGTGTCAAAAGAGTGTTTTATTCACTATAAGCACCCCTAAAATAATCACAAACACTCACCCGGTCAGTGACTAGTGGAACAGTGGACTCTGCTTTGCTCCTCTCGGCCTCATCATATGATGGCAGTGATGTGGCAACATTGTATGAGGGGGGTTTAGGGAACACGTCATCCTCTTTGTACTCAAAAAAGGCTACAAATGAATCAAACACAGAGTAGGTGGTTATGAATAATGATACATGAGTTATTTCTGGTGCGTCAGGCTGCAGTGGCTACATTTACACACTTCTGTTACCTGCGTTACTTGCTGCAATGCTGCTGTATGGTGGAGGCGCATCAGCGGCCGGTTGAAACACCTCGCCTGACTCCTCTTCATTATTCAGCTACAGAACAAATCACAAACAAAGAAAAGGATATCATATTACAATACGAATGTTGCATTTTTATGACACACAAACAATAATATTAATAATGTAATCAGAAATATATTATATACATTTATAAAACTTAGTTCCTGTCCTTGATTCTGATTGGTCAATAGCTGTGTTTTATTCACCGCTTCACCCAACGGTTCTGTATATTACTACACAACACCGTTAGCAACCACTCCTAGCAACGTAAACTGTTTGTTCTGAATTGATATCATTAAGGCACACTGTATTATGTAGAAGAGTGTTGTGAGAAAGAGATCGATTGAGCGAGTTTATTACCTGCATTCAGATTTAGCATTTTCCTTCAGGTCAGTCCTATGTTCATAATAAATAATCTGTTTAAATGTCCGATGTATTATCTTGTCCTTTTAACAGTTAAGGGGTTTTCCCGTGACTGACAGTGCTAGTCAAAGCATTTGTCAGTTGCGTCTTTTTCCGTGTTCACAACAATTCAGTCTTTTCAATGTAAAAGTCTTCGCTACTGACTGATACACTCATAAAGACAGTCTTTGCCACCATCTAATGGCGTAATAATGTAACTTCTGTTGCTGTTCACGGTCAGTGACTATTTTTTCCGGTGGAAGGAGGGCTTTTTGTGAAAGTTTACTTCATGAAAGTTGCATTGATACAAATTTTTGGCTTTAATATTTGTATTGTGTGGTAACCATTTTATAAAAGCAATAAGGTACTCAAGGCTAGTGCTGTCTTGTGAATAAGTCACAATTTCCGCTTCGCATTGTGCCTAACAAAGCTCTTCAGCCGTGACTTATTCACGATACAGCACAGCCTCTCGTACTTTACATATATAAATATGAATGACTGAATTCAAATGAATGAATCTGCATTTCGAGTGAATCAATGATTCAATGGCCCTTTCTTAAAGAGAGCCATTTGCTTCATTCCTGAATCAATCAGCTGTTTGAACGAATCAAATATATGAATGACTCAATGACTTGAGCTGCGTCCGAAATCACGTACTGAGTAGGTACTACATTTAAAATGAAATTTACTTTACGATCATTGAAAAACGACGTTCTATATAGTACAAATGCGTGTAGTATGAATGAAATCCGCCATGTTAGTCAGCGTCAGTTACATCCCTTCAACTCCATATACAAATCCTCTCCCGTGGCCTCATGGTATAGTGAAGTGTCCATCATATGCGCACTTCAGAATCTCACCGGAAGTAGTAAGTCATCCGGGTACTTTTCACCTACTTTTTCGAATACTATGAATTCGGACATACTACTTTGTTCACATACTGTTTTTCGCGTACTATATAGAAGAGAAGTATTCGATTTTGGACACAGCTATTTACGTAATTCCTGAATGAATCAGCTGTTTAAACGAATCAAATGTATGAATGACTCAATGACTTACTCATTTAGTCATTTGCCGCCACCTACTGGCAGTTTTAGTTTCTTATTAAGAGTATCAATCCATTAAAAAAATAATGTTTTATTTTGGGGATAGTTTGCCCGAAAAATTAAAATTCTGCTTATACTCGCCCTCGTGTCATTTCAAATCTGTATGACTTACTTTATTTTGTGGAACATAAAAGAAAATATTTCGAAGAATGTTGGTAACGAAACTGTTTTGGTCTGTAAATACCAACTCAGACGCAGCTTCTGAAAAAAATCATGGCCGCCGTAAAACTGAAAGTTTACGTGTAATAAATTCTGTTCAACCAAATAAAATATTTCTTTCTAAATCTCCTTTATGTAATGTCTATTTCGTTCTTTTCTCATTTAACACAATAATGACTTTATCTTTTGGGGGTAATTTTTCCAGCCAAATTTTAATGTGCGATTAATTAGATTAATTAAACAGCATAATATATATATTATTTATGTTTTTATCTGTAAAATAAAATAAATTATTTTTTATATATACACATTATATTTTATATAATATATTTTGTAATTATCATTTAAATCGGAGTAATTTTCAAATTGTTTGTTATAAATCAACATCTATATACAAAATGTTATAGGGTTTCTAATCAAAATGTGACTTTCTGTTACAAAACAGGGCACTGATTTCATACATGACCTCTGAAAAGGACACCAGGACTTAAATCATGATTATCAGGCATTTTGGGAGACACAACAAGTGAATAGTGAAATAAATTATATATCAATATTCCTATTAATTATTAGATATTATTAAGAAAATGTTGCCAATTTTTACTCCTATTATTTCACTTCTTTTTTCATTACATGTTGCTCCAAGAACACATTAATATGCAAATTAGATACAGTGTATAGATGCATTGTATTGAATGGGAAAACCCATGTATGGCCATTTTACCCACATATTGCATAAAGTAAAATGGTATATTGATTCATTCCGTTCTATCTTTCATAACATAGTTTAAAATCGTGTTTATACAAAATTTTGTTAAAAAAATCCTGAAACCTAAAAATTGGTGAATAAAAAAAATCATGTAATTTAAAGGTGCAATATGTAAAATTTTCTGTCCGCTAGAGGCCTATTCAAAACAAAGGCGTAGCTTGATGACATTATGTTTGAGCGCGGAATCTTGGGACATGTGGTCTTCACCTCACAGCCGGTGGAAAACAATTGGGATAGAACTCGGAAGAAATCATGTTCATGGATGTGTTGAATCAGTTGTTCCCTTGTCTATTAAAACATGTAATATATTAAAGCGTCTTTGGTGTTTTCATGGTTTTTACTGAGGGTAACGCGGGTATGACGCAGTTGACAGGTGACTCCTTGGTTTTATTGCAATTTTCTCACGATTTACAAATAGTTGCAAACATTTGGGATATTGTAAGTACTCAAGTGAACAAAATATATTTTGTTCATATTTACATATTGCACCTTTAATGTAAAACAACTTAGTCCTCACTACAGAGGACATAGCATAAAATATGAATTTTCATAAATGTTATTTATTTTTATTTTTTTCCCTTATGCTCTATACAATGTAATGATGTGGGGAAAAATACTAAAGGCTATTATATGAATCATAGCTAGAATATAAAATAATCAGGTAAAATATAAAAATAAATGTCATGTGATGAGGATTTACAAAAATAAACAGGGTCGTACTGTAGTAAATCATGAACTTTAACACTATTTTAACATTAAATATATCTGCTCACTACAACACTTGATCAGAATGACAACCTTAGATATTGATTATTCGCGATAAAGTGCAAACAATATTGAGTTATATTCTGTAACTAATCTAAAACTCCTCGTTTTCCGGTTTGTTATTTGTGTAAATATAGGCCGCTGAAGGAGCGGCTAACCAGCTAATTAGTCTAACTAGGATTACCATCTCTGTTTGGAAAAAATTACAATTCAGAGTCTGAGAAATTATTATCAAAACCGATTTGACTCGATATACGTCTATTAAACCATCAACCTAAGTTAAAGAAGAAAAAAACTCGCTTTAAAACCAAACAAATGATCTTGTTAACGTTACCTGCTGATATCCACTCCTCTGAGCTGACATTCTTCTGCGTCGATCTCTTCACTTAATCGGTCATACAGTAGTAATGATTACTAGTTGAACGTAACTTTTACTTAATATCACAAATTTACAGCTCAATTAAAATTTGTTCGCATGAATACTGATAGACAGCACTAGGCTAATCTATAGCCCAAACAATGGCGACTGCTCATGCTCAGTCGGGTTCAGTGTCAGCCTCTCAGTCTCCGTCTCGACACCTAGTGTGCTCCCTACCTAGACAGCATTTCGGTCGTTATAAACGCGCTTCGAGCAGACTCAGCTCAGCTGCCTAAGTAGGCAGCTCACTATGTTTTGAACACAGTCCATGGGTGTAGTTATGTCAGTACAAAGATTATTGTTATGTAAGCAATTAAAAGAGTTTCCAAAAGTGACTTTGCCAAACCGCTGAACTGAAGGTACACCTTTGAACTTTTATACTTTCACTTGTCTTTACAATGGCTAAAGGGAGACATCAGCATTTTTACTAAATACAACACAGACTTATATTAGTTACTGCACATTCCTTGATGAATTGAGCCTGTCATTGTCTTGCAATATTAAATAAATACTAAAATGACTAAAACTAAAACAAAAATAATGGTGTATACTAACTAATATTGATAAGAAAAGCATGTAATAGAATTAATACTAAAACTTAAACTAAAATGTAATAATACTAAAAATACTATTAAAGGGGACCTATTATGCCCCTTTTACAAGATCTAATATAAGTCCCCAGAATGTGTCTGTGAAATTTCAGCTCAAAATACCGCACAGATCATTTATTATAGCTTGTCAAATTTGCCCCTATTTGGGTGTAAGCAAAAACACGCCATTTTTGTGTGTGCCTTTAAATGCAAATGAGCTGCCACTTTCCAGAAGAGGGCGGAGCTTTAACAGCTCACGCTTCTGTTGCTCAACAACAACAAAGCTGGAAAATCTCACACAGCCAAAAAGTGATTTCTGTAAAAGAAAATATCTCCTTTGCATTGAACTTTGAGCGTCGTAACTTTGCAGATGTTGTTTATGCTCAAACAGCAACATTACACACTAACTAAAGTTAAAAAAGTGCAATCATAATCAAATGACATTTAAAATAACTACCATATCATCAATCAAAAGTCTGTATTTGAGGTCATGTTGAATTTTTATTTATTCACAAGTCTGTGGTTTATTTGTTCATATTTAAGGAATAAGGATTACCAGTTGAATATGATATAAACACATTTTAATTCAATATATCAGGTGTAGGAGATGTTTCATAAAAGAAAAAAGTTATATAAAAACAAAAAAAAGGAGCACAATTTGAGGCAAATCTGTGTGTCCAATCTTCTCGTCAGTTTCAAACTATGGCTCTTCCACCATCTTGTTGTGCACATGCATAATCCCTAAAAACATTAACAAATGGATTAGGGATTTTTCTTGCATTAACAATATTCATGCATTCACTTTTTTCCCCAGGAGAGAGAGACAGAAATCTTTTCTTTTCTTTGTTACCTTTGAAATACTTGACTGTTTTGACCCTGAGCTCATGTGTGGCGTCTTCATCACACACGAACACAGTCTGAGGATGTTGCTGGAACGCTGACACAGTCCACATGTGATTCACTCCCTCTTCGATGGCTTTATAGAGGGCAAATGCTTTATGTGAGCCAGTGATAAGGATCATGACCTAAAAAATGTCATATAATCATGTTATTGTTGCATTTGTTGTTTCAGATCAGCCCACAACTGAAATTATTGGCCTTGGTGATGCTGTCGAATCTGTTGCTATTTCTGGCATAAAGGCTTATAATAGTGTGTGCTAAACACAAGTTACTGTTTTTTTTTTTTTTTGCATATTGTTTTATTAATATTTTATTAATAATGCACATTTTATATGCATATCGTTTTTGCAAGCTGCACACTATGGAAGAGGATTAGGGTCAAGCAATAATAAAAAAATAAAAATCATCGTGAGATTAAAGTCATTAAAATGCGAGATTAAACTCATTAAATTTTGAGAAAAAAGTCGATATATGTTGAGAATAAAATCATTTAATTTTGAGAATATAGTCGTGTTTCGAGAAAAAAAATCATAATTTCGAGAAAAAACTTGAAATAAAATGTTGACAATAAACTCATTCAATTTTGAGAATAAAGTCAATGGGTTTTGAGAAAAAAATGATACATTTCGAGAAAAAAAAGGTAGAAATACATTGAGAATAAAATCATTTAATTTTGAGAGTAAAGTCATTGTGTTTCGAGAAAAAGTTGAAATAAAATGTTGAGAATAAACTCATTACATTTTGAGAATAAAGTCATTGTGTTTCGAGAAAAAAATAATTACATTTCGAGAAAAAAGTTGAAATAAAATGTTGACAATAAACTCATTAAATTGAGCATAAAGTCAAAGGGTTTTGACAAAAAAAAAAACGTTAAATTTCAAGAAAAGAGGTCGAAATATGTTGAGAATGAAATCATTTAATTTTGAGAATAAAGTCGCTGCGTTTCAAGAAAAAAACTTGTTAAATTTTGAGAAAAAAGTCTAAATAAAATGTAGAGAATAACTCATTAAATTTCGAGAAAAAACTCATTAAATTACAAAAAGTTAAAATAAAATGTTGAGAATAAAATCATTACATTTCGAGAATATAATCGTTGTGTTTCAAGAAAAAAATGAAATTTTGAGAAAAAAGCTGAAATAAAATGTTGAAATGTGTTTTGAGAAAAAAATAATAAAATTGACAAAATTTAAATAAAACGTTGACAGTAAAATCATTACATTTTGAGCATAAATTCATTGGGTTTTGACAAAAAAAAAGTTAAATTTAGAGAAAAGAGGTCGAAACATGTTGAGAATAAAATCATTTAATTTTGAGCATAAAGTCTTGAAATTTAATGATTTTTTTCTTAAAACAAATACTTTATTTTCAAAAGTTAATGAGTTTATTCTTAACATTTTATTTCAACTTTTTTTCCTGAAATTTAATGAGTTTTTCGCTAAACAACTTTATTTTTGAAATGTAATAATTTTATTCTCAACATTGTATTTCGACTTTTTTTGACGTTTTTTCTCCAAACACAATGACTTTATTCTTGAAATGTAATGTTTTTATTCTCAACATTGAACATGCTCAACATTTTATTCTCGAAATTTAATCTTGCATTATAATGACTTTAATCTCGAGATGATTTTATTTTTATTATCGCATGGCCCTAATCCTCTTCTATAGTACATATGTTCAAAGCCAGAATGTGGCTACAGAAATATGTAATTTTGGCAATAAAGATAAGTCATCTTACAGCAGCAGCAGCAGGGGTGAATGACATTTATAGACATAATTAAGATGCATTATAAAAAGCTTCTGAAATATGTGTACCTCTCGAGCGTCCATCACTGTGCCGACACCAACCGTGAGGGCCATGGTGGGGACTTTAGAGAGATCGCCATCAAAGAAACGCGCGTTAGCCAGAATCGTGTCCATCGCCAAGGTCTTAACACGCGTTCGGGACAAAAGACTGGAACCAGGCTCATTGAATGCGATGTGACCATCAGGTCCAATACCTGCAACATGAACACAAGGCAGCGTTGTTTAATGGTGCCATTCACAGGTCAAAGTTCAATCTACAGTCTTACCGCCAACAAAAAGTTCGATTCCTCCAGCAGCTTTGATTTTGGCTTCAAAGTCCTGACATTCCTTCTCTAGGTTGGATGCGTTTCCGTCTAGGATGTGGGTGTTTTCTGCTCGGATGTCGATATGCTTGAAGAAGTTATTCCACATGAATGAATGGTAACTTTCAGGATGGTCTCTAGGAATACCTGTAATGACAACAACAATCTGTACTTAGCTCTAAAACACAGTATATGACAGTCAGTTCAACCCTTGATCCCCAAACATAAACGCCCGCTCACGTACCCACGTACTCATCCATATTAAACGTCTTCACATACTGAAACGATATTTCTCCTTTCTTGTGATACTCGATCAGTTTCTTGTAGCATCCAAGCGGAGTGCTTCCTGCAACACACACACACACACACAATCAGAATAGGCTTACATTTCAAATGAACCTGCAGTACACACACAGTGATTTGTACCTGTTGGAAGACCCAGATTGAAGAATCGGTCAGGACCTGGATTAAACTTCCTTATCCTGTTCCTGATGTATTTGGCAGTCCATTCGCTGACCTGGTCATAGTCATTGAGTATGATGAGCTTCATGGCTTCATCTGTGTCTGAGAGAAACGATCAGGTAAATAAATAAGGTTCTGCCCTCTCCAGACTTTAGCCCCTGTGATCGTTAGATTAGGGCGGAAGTGCAGCTGTAGTAAACTATACCTCACTGGTAACCTGGAGAGTTATAACACAAACACGCGACTGATCATTGAGGGCTGTTTTTCGCGTCGCTAAGGTGTATGCTACCTGCTCTCAGTAAGTTATTAAATATAAACTTGCATATAATGCTCTGAATTACAAAAATTGATATAGAAAAACGCGGTAATAATAATAAATATGGAAAAACATTATATACGTCGTATTTAGTTAGTAAAACACTTACCAGATCATATGTTTGTAAGTTGCAGTAACTTTTCCAGCACCGCAGAGGAACACGATCATGTGACTGAGAGGAAATGTTGCGGAGTTTGCACATCTCAGTCAAGACTCGAGAATGGAAATGCGTCACAAAAACGGAATGATTTAGGAACAAAACCGGCCAATTCAGCAAGATTATACACTTGTTAATCCCTGCAACTCTAAAAAACTAAATATTTTAATGTTAATCATGAAATATGGAAGCTTGTTTCCGCCAAAGGAAAAAAAAAAGTTATTGCGACAAAATTAATTTGTTAGTATTATTTGGAAAATACATGTAATTTAACCTGTCCTCAGCATGAGGTCACAATGCCAAACAAAGTTTTTAAAAATGCAAGAAATTCATAGATATACATTTAAATTGAAAGGCAGAGATCTGCAATATGTGATAATTGTGTGGATAATAATGAGGGTGCACGCCCCACGCATATGTATTTATTATGCCTTATAAATAGCGCATAAAGGTTGGCAGACCGCGTAACTTCCCGACGTTTGATCTCTTCCGTCTCCTTCTGGTGTTGTGACCCTGAAGCGCAATAGTGAGGTATGAGAGTGGCATGTTAGATGCTGTAAGAGCTTGTATAAAAGCGTTTTGTTTTTTTGTATATTGTAGAGAGATAACTGATGCAAGAGTGTGAGCGCGTGGGCGGTATGCAATATTATGCAAGTTGTGAGGTATGTGTTTGTATTAGATGGTTAGGTTAGTTATAGTGATATTTATTTGTAATTAGTGAGTGATTTTAAGGATTTTGTGTTTTGAGTGGTTACGACGCTGTGTTAGATTTGCGCCGTGATAGGTGTTTCATTTGTGTTGAGTTTATATTGTTTATTTATTTAGTTTAATATTGATAAAGTTGCTTTGTATTTATGTTTTTGTTTCTTTGTTTGACAGATCTTCCTTTGTGGAGTTCTATGCATACGGACCTCTGATGTGCTGTTTTGCTTATGATTTATTTATTTGTTTCATATAAGTTTTGAGGTGATTGTCATATATTGATGTTTGTTTTGAAGTTATTTCATTTTTTTTTTTTTTTTTTTTTACTATTGATTTTGCTAATTGAGCCCTGTTTGTACCAACCGCTAAGGGTCTATATGTGTGGAGAAAAGAGGAGGTTTTAACCCATTTTTCTATATTCTAGGAGCCCGCCTGCGTGGGAGTATCTTTCTCTGGGGTCATCTGGGTCTACTGCATGTGGAGTGAGGTTTCCTGCACTGCATGGGTATTGATTTGAGAGTGTAGAGTTATTTGCATTATTCACTACACCTCTTTAAATTTGTTGGTTGGTGCACGTCTGTGCACGTGTGGTGTGCTCTGGAGGTTGTGGGTCTTTGGCCCAGTGACTTCTTTCTTCTTCCTGCAGGCTTGGTTGATCTTGCATTCAAGAATTGTGGATTCTGATTTTAAATATTTGACTTAAAGTCTAGACATCTTAAAATTGTGATTCTTTCTTTTAAATGGTTATAATTGTGAAATTGACTGCTTATTCAGAGATTTCATTACTGATTGTTAATAAAAGTGTTGTACTTGAAGGTCACGTCTCTGTTCTTCATTCAGTAGCTACAGAACTTGTGTTGCTGTGTTTAATTATTTCCGCGGGTATCAAAGCCCCGGTGGTGTAGTCGGAATCAAGCGTGATCATTGACTATCGCTCGGTTACAAATATATCGGACAATAAAAAAAAAATAAGGCTTGAATTATATTTCTCATAAAAAATGCCTATTAAAGTTGTGTCCTCACTTGCGTCAACTCCAGACTCACAGTCCTGGAAGTTTTATATATATGACTCTGTGGTCAACATGTCAATTCCGTCATCCCGGATTAATAGTTTCTGTAAATAGTTGTGGGATAAATCTTGGCATTTTTGATGTTAAGGCAACTACAACTGAGTCAGTATTTGTCAACTCCATCAATATTTGTCAACTCCGTCAGTATTTGTCAGCTCCATCAGTATTGTCAACTACGTCAGTATTATTTGTCAACACTGTCAGTATTTGTTAGCTCCATCAGTATTGTCAACTCCGTCAGTATTATTTGTCAGCTCCATCAGTATTGTCAACTACAGCAGTATTATTTGTCAACACTGTCAGTAATTGTCAGCTCTATCAGTATTGTCAACTCCGTCAGTATTATTTGTCAATTCCGTCATTATTATTTGTCAACTCCGTCAGTATTTGTCAGCTCCATCAGTATTGTCAACTACAGCAGTATTATTTGTCAACACCGTCAGTATTTGTCAGCTCCATCAGTATTGTCAACTCCGTCAGTATTATTTGTCAACACCGTCAGTATTTGTCAGCTCCATCAGTATTGTCAACTCCGTCAGTATTATTTGTCAACACCGTCAGTATTTGTCAGCTCTATCAGTATTGTCAACTCCGTCAGTATTTGTCAGCTCCGTCAGTATTATTTGTCAACACCGTATTTGTCAGCTCCATCAGTATTTGTCAGCTCCATCAGTATTGTCAACTCCGTCAGTATTTGTCAGCTCCATCAGTATTGTCAACTCCATCAGTATTTGTCAGCTCCATCAGTATTGTCAACTCCGTCAGTATTTGTCAGCTCCATCAGTATTGTCAACTCCATCAGTATTTGTCAGCTCCATCAGTATTTGTCAGCTCCATCAGTATTGTCAACTCCATCAGTATTTGTCAGCTCCATCAGTACTGTCAACTCCGTCAGTATTATTTGTCAACACCGTCAGTATTTGTCAGCTCTATCAGTATTGTCAGCTCTGTCAGTATTTAACACTGTCAGGTGAAGGTTTTTGTTCATTTTGAAAGAAATGTCTTATTTTTTCAATTCAGTGTTAAAATATTAAAACATCAGCTGAACTACATGATATGTCTAATTTATCTAAGAACATTGGTTATATACATTTACAATTAACTGAATATTATTTCAAGATTGTTAAAATTGTATTTTTTTGGTGTGATTTTAATATTTGCATAGTCAAAAGGAGATGAGGTGGGACAGGCCAAAATCCCCATTTGCCCACTCTAAAAACTGGATCTGTGATTTGCAAATGCAAACATAGGGTACTAAATGTAAAATAAAGCATATTACCAAAATCTGACTATTTTGGCTTATATGTTAAAATTTAACAAGTAACATTTGTAAACTTATTCATAAACCAATAGTTGAAGCAAACCGCACTACACAAAACACACATGCTTGTACATTATGTTAAATTAATTCTATAATATAAACGTGCACACGCTTAATGTTTCAATTCATATTTATTGAAACAACAGTTGACAGAACCAGCATATAACAGAAACTCAATCATGGGCAAACAGAATGGTTCTCAATCAGAAGTATTACAGCATTATGATTTATGTTTTTCATAATATAAAAGGACATGCAAATGTATTCTCTCATTGCCAGAGTCATCCCGCTGCGAGGACAATGATTTAGCGTTAGCGGTCACTGGAAATATATAAGTTAACAAAAACATTATGTCACATAACATAACGTGTAATGTTAACATAACATTACACAGCGCGGTTAATCGAGGTCCATGTCAGGCTTGGCTTCTGTGGCATCTGCACTGTCAGCAGCAGCTTTCTCTGTGCCGCTGGGCTGGGCTTCAGGGTTTTCCTGCGTATTGACCGGCCCGTTGGGTTCTGATGGGTTCTCTTCTTTTGGCAAGTCCACTTTGGGCTTGGGTTTGGTCACAATGGGATTGCAAGTGGAGAACAGCTCCTATGGAAAAAAGGAATAGATTTAATACAAATGCATCAGAATTGTGCCAGTAACCCAGGAACCATAGCACTTTTTTATGCACCATAGTACTGAATGATATCTGAATGCTAACATACTAATGTTAATATATCTGTGACTGACCCGTGTTTTGGCCTGTATCTCTGACGTTTTCACCACAGGCTCCACGGCGAGACTCTGTTTACTCTGCTGGTTCATTTTACTGTTCATCCAGATCATGACATCGTTCACCATCCTGTCCACTTTCTGAACCTCTGCCTCATCCAGGTGATCATACTGCTCTTCCTGCCATTCAAAAAGACACATCAAGTCCATTGTGGACTAAACAAGTGCAAATTTGTAGCTTATGCAACATTCACCCAACACAACCTTACCTTGGTTTTGTAGGCCTCTACAATCTTCATGTATTGCTGCAGCTGTCTGCCCAACTCTTCAAAAGCTTTGGGTCTCTCCTCAAACTCTGTGTACCTCTCTTGAATGGGTTGGCCGAGATTCTGCAAGAATGTTTTAATACATTAATAGGTTCTAAATATATAACGCAAGTATAATTCGCAGTATAATGAATCGAGTAGCTGTACTTTGCACTTGGGCGATACAATTTGGTGCCTGAATGTTGTTTGTTTTGTGTGTAACAATATAGTTAGCTATATGCATTCATACTAGGGATGCTCGTAACTAACTGGTTAACCGACTATAAGAATTTTGACCGATTAATACTATCAGTTAAATGGTTTAAAAGAGTCATTTTTAAAATATTTGCTGCATGGTTAAATATGCTACACATAAAATTGCGTTTCTGAGTGAAAAAACCCCAGATAATTACAAATTATGTAAAATACGGTAAATAAAGCTAAATGTTTACAAATAATATAAACACAGCTATAGGCTATTTCAGTCCCCCTCACTCCACAAGAAATCCTTTAAATTTAAAGTTGGAACAGAACTAGAATGAAAAATAAAAGCAGCTATAAAAACGTCAAGCTAAAATGATTAAATTTAAAGTGAAACTGAAACCGGTGTTGGGCTCACGTAGCCTACCTCGCTCTTTCAGCACGAAACAAAATTGTATTTGGATGCTAAACTATTATTTATTATGCAAACAATGCTTTGTACTACATTCGCGTTAAAATATAGACGTAAAACATCATCCTTCACGTGCGCAAAAATGTGCTTTGCATAACACCACAACACTGAACGTCACAGATTGGACAGCAGACTATTTAAATTGAGCAATGTAACTTTTTATATGTTTGCTTGACTATTTTATTTTGATTATGAACAGGCTTCAATGTCAATTTAGCAATGCTAGAACTGATATTGTGTCTGCTCATTAGGCGTCTGCGCAATTACTTGCAGAAACAACTTAAAATACTCTGTCATTTATGGTCAAAAAGATAAGAGTAATACATCATTCAAAACTGTAAAGGTGTTTATCTGTGTAAACTCACAATAACAACAAAACATTGTGATTTTGGGATGCCGCTTTCTTAGTCTTCCTTCCCATTAACTTGTTTGTGGAGCGTGTCACAAAAATGAATGAAAACTCAGCATATGCTACTCGTCGCAGTTTTAATAGTTAATAATTTTATACAATGCACTTATTGTGTACATGCATATTTTTACACTGTACTTATATTTTAAAATACCTGCATGTGATTACAGCTATAATTACACTGTTAACCCTTCCCTTACTCCTTAACCCACCCTTAAAATTGAATTGAAAAAAGTTGTATATAATTGTATATAAACTTGTATATAATTTTATTCAGTTTTTCTCTGTTCACTGCAGGTGTGTGATGTGATGATTTGTGAAACCTCATGTTCTGTTTTTTAGAACATTCTAATTGAATTCAATTCTAATTTAACAATCTTCTTGGTTAATGATTGGTTAACGAACGTTGGTTAACAGTCAGGAAAACCCCCCAAATTAACACCCTAATTCATAAAAACCTACATCATGAATTAAAGACATCAAAAGACATTACGTACCTTCAGTTCAACAAGTTTGTCGATGTATACTTGTTTAGACTGGTCTTCACCATCCTCATACAGCCAGACCTCAGTGTCCTCTAGTTTTAATGAGAGAACATCTCTGTCCTGGAAGAGAAAGCAGGGAAATCAATGCATTTTTAAAACCTCCACAATAATAATAATAAAAGTCTGTGATTTTTAAGTTATAGCGATAAAAAACATCTAGATTTCAAGCCATGTGACTGCTCTCACACTCTCATTGACGAACTTCTCGAATATCCCATGCAGTTTGTCCCTCATCTCGTACACGTACTCCTCCACGTTGTTCTTGGCATCGTTGCGCTCTTTCTCAAGCTTGTCCTGCATGATCATCTTTCCCTGAGGAAAAGGAGTTTCACAGTAGATTTAACTAAATATTGAAAACACCACCCTTAATGCAGTTGCAAAGAAAGCATACCTCGCTCTCCACGAAGAGATTGAGCATGTCATTGGCTAACTGCCACTGTGGGTTGTTTTCAATGGGCAGCTCCAGGACCTTTGTTTTCACTTTGGGCTTTTTGGCTTGTGGAGGCTGATCTGATTTCTTCTCCTGTTTGCCTTCCTCTGGTGATGTCTGAACAAATCACAATCCATGGAGAGAACCGTTATAATGACCCGTTCACACCAACAACAACTATAACGATAACTATATTAGCATCCACACCAGCGCACAATATAGTTTTGTTTATTTTAAGGGCGCACTGGTTTTGTCGTCTGCTGCTTTAAATGCTTGAGCTCTTTAATGCAGGATGGATTCTGATTGGCTGTCAATCTTTTTATGGTTCATCAGCTGGAAAAAAATGGTTCTGAAAGTGATTCCATCGACATTGTTCCTTATCTTTATAGTTGTGATGTGGACTCTGATATTGTTTTATGTATAAAAAGATTCTTGGAACTATATCTTTATTGTCATCATTATAGTTATCGTCCTTGGTGTGAACAGGCCTTTAGTTATGTGATGGAATCAGCATGATTATCAAATAATCCAAAATATATGGGTAATTTAAAAGGTAGGGTAGGCAATTTCAGAGAGGCTAACAATAGCATGTTAGCTTTGAAAGCATTAGATCCCGCCCTCCCTTCAGAGCGTCTCATAAGCCACACCTCCTCCAAAATACATGAACACACACAGCAGATTCTGCAAAGCGTCACGAGAGACGGTGTTAAATTACCTCATGTCTCTAAGCACATAACGTTAAAATAATAATGAACATAAACCGTTACAGAGCTCTAGATGTACCACCTGATTGCTGCAGATTCATTGATACATTGATAGTGTTGACATGGGAGGAGATATGGAAATGCATATTTTGACAGGCAGGTAGGACATCCTATCAGTGCATTCGGATCAAATATGAAATCCGTTTTATTTTTTCCCAAATTTCGTTTTTTTTCCCCTTTTAAATTTTTATTTTTAACAACACTTTATTAAAAGTTTAACAAAAATTACATTTTTTAGGACCCTATGAATGAAGTTTTTTTTTTTCTCTCTCAAATTACGTTTTATTTTTACCAAATTCTGTTTTCTGTTTTAAATTTTCTGGATTCCATTTATTAAAATTTTATTAACTTTTAATAATGAAAAAAGCATGTCTAATTAATTGAATTAATAAAAACAATAAAATGTATTTATTTTTATTTCATTTCTATGATTGTTTTTTTTTTTTTTCAGAAATAAAATTTTAATTTTCTGTCAATCGAATAAAGGCATAAAATATTAATTTTAATCATATAACATTAAACAAACTTTTTTTGTCAAACAAAGTGCTGCACAACAGAGCTTTACTGTTAAAATTAAAACATGGAAGAAAAATTGTGATTATTCCTTAATATTATTATTATTATTGTTATTAGTGTTAGTATTATTATTCCATTGAGTCATAGCTAAATTCTACTGTACAACAATAATATATTTCTGTCACAATTTCTTCAAGCTAAACTGAACATTTATTTTGGGTTGCCGTGAAGACCTTTGAATTTCTGTGTGTTTATGAAATGACGATAGATTTTCTCAAATGAAACTGTAAAATGCTCATGAAGTGATTCTGGAGATGAAGTTCATGCATTCATGTCTTCATATAGTGATGCAGCAGAGGCTGAAAACACCACGAGCGTCACATGCGCTTCAGAGTGTGTGGTAAATGAAATCGCGCATCTACGCCATTCATTCACACAGAACATTCAGGATTCATATTTAAATAGTCTTTTTGAGGTTTAATATTCACAGACATTAGCCTATATCATGATTTAAGTGTCCTGACCTACTTTTTATTTATTCATCAAAAATTGGATAAATTCCATGACATTCTGCATTATACAGTAAATTATGTTTTTATGACTGGATTCCGCGATCCGTCCGGGTTTTCTGCATCATGGAAATCATAGGGCCCTAATTTTTTGTTCCTGAGACTTCCACAGAAGAGATATAGTATTTAGGCCACCGCTATCAGGATGTGAAGAGTTTTTCAACCATTATAAAACAAATTGCCTACCCTACCTTTAACTGATGCTATTGGTAGAAACCATTTACCTCCATTTCCTCTGTTCCAACTTTTTTCTCTCCATCTTCCTGTTCTCCATTTCCTGGAGTCTTCTGTTCTTCTTGATCAACCTGCATTTTATTCTGTGAATGATTGAAAACACATGGTGGTAACTTTACTTATGAATGCACCAACAACATGGAGTAGTACAAAAACACAGGAAAAGATCAGGGTGTGAAAGCAGTTGTGCAAGAGGGCATGTCATATCCTGAAGCAATACCTCATTTTCTTTTTCTGTGCTCTGCTCTGTGTCCATGCTCTCCTCTTCCTCCTCAGATTTCTGCACTTCCACTAGCGAGGCACTGGACACACTGAAGATGCCATGGATATTCACTCGCACCTTCACTTTAACCTTTGAACTCTCGCCTGAGGCCTGGGGAACCACCTTCTGGATAACGTACTGGCCTGCATGACAGATTTAGTGTACATATTTACATACAGACTGTACGTTTTGCAAGATTGTACAGTAAATGTAAGCTATGAAAAGAATTGAGAGACATGTTACATTTAGTTTCTATAGTAACAGAATTATTTAGTTGTTTTTCTCCTGTTTACTGTATTCAGGTCATTGTGCGACTCAGCCTCTCTGTAAGATGACACAAGGTTTGTTTTTACTCACATACATCACTTAGCAAGTGTGCGTACCTATTGTGGGATCTGGATAAGGGAGCTCTTTAGGGGAGTTGTAATACGCTTCCAAGGAAAACGGCTCTCTCCGGTAAAATGTCAACACTTTGGAGAAAGGTGCTGCATGGTTCTTTGGGAACACCACACAGTCGCTGAAATGAAACAGTTAAAAGCATAAGTAAATAAAATCATGCGCAAACTAATAACTCGATCACAATCTCCGAATGTCACAGCTGTTTGTACCTGACTCCATCTTCTGCTGCAGAATTCCATTTCAGAGAGATGGGAAACGGAACCACATCCGTTATGGAGATCTCACGGACTTTAAAAGCAGGGGAGAGGATAGCGCACTGTGAAATCAGGAAACAGAGCCAATGAGGGAGGGAAAAAAAACACTAAAAAGGTCACAACTGCTATCAAATGCAGTGTTGAACAGCTTCAAGTCAGCAGAAGAACCTGACCTGGAGGGCACATCCTCTGGCCACGGCCTCATCTGCGTTCAGCGTTGTGCTGATCTCCTTCCCAAAGAACTTGCCGATTCTTTCTTTGACGGCCGGCATTCTAGAAGCACCGCCCACTATTTCTACAGCATGGATGTCATCTTTTTTCAGATCTGCACAGAAAGAGGTGACAGACAGACAGACGGGTGAATGAATGATTTCTATGACATGCACTATTATTATTGAAGAACAAGGGTCATTACTTACGAGCTTGTTCCAATAAACTGCGCAAGGGAGGTTCCACTCGGGCTAAAATATCAGCACACATCTCTTCAAACTGAGCCCTGCCACAGGAATAAAACATTAGATAAACTCAGAATGACCTCTGATAAGCGTCCTTTAATTGTGCTTGATAGGAATTAATGTATGACACATCATGACAGGTTGTGAATGTAAAAAAAGAGTTCATGCAAAAACATTAACTTGTTCCAAACACTCAAATCTCATTTGCATGCTATTGGTTTTTGAATCAACACTAAATATGCAAATGAGTTGGACAAGTATCAAGATTTTTACAAGGATAGTTCACACAAAAATTCAAATTCTGTCCTCATTCCAAACCAACAAGACTTTATTTATCTTTCAAACACTAATGAAGGTATTTTTATAGATACCCAAGAGATTTCTGTTCCTCCACTGAAAGTCCATTACAACATCCGTATGAATCAAGTGGTTTCAAGAAACAATCACTTTATATGCTGAATAGATTTAATGTAGGCTTTTATTCACATATAAACATCGATCAATGCAAATATGGAATAACAAAGAGCTCATTAAGTGCGGTAAACGGAAGTGCAAACATACTCACTCCAAAACACTTGGATTAAAATATGGATTATGTTTACAATGTCTTTATGAAGCAACCTGGACTTTCAATGCAAGGGCCAGGAATCTCTCATTAAAAATATCTTCATCTGTGTTTCGAAGATGAAAAAAAGTCTTATGGGTTTGGAACGACATGAGGGTGAGTAATTAATGACAGAATCTTCATTTTTGGGTGAACTAACCTCTCAAGCCTTTTAATAAAAGGACACAAATCATGTAGACTACTTTTAATTTTTATAATCCTTTTTGTTTCCTGACAGCCCAGTGATCCCTCTGACTTGACTTAAAGGCTTAGTTCACCCCAAAATGAAAATTATCCCATGATTTACTCACCCTCAAGCCATCCTAGGTGAATATGACTTTCTTTTTTCAGTCAAATGCAATTGGAGTTATGTTAAAAAATATCCTGCCTCTTCCCAGCTTTATAATGGGAGTGAATGGCATCCAAAAAAGTGCATTCATCCATCATAAAAGTAATCTATACGACTCCAGGGGGTTAATAAAGGCCTTCTGAAGCGAAGCGATGCATTTTTGTAAGAAAAATATCCATATTTATAACTTAATAGACTATAATCACTAGCTTCTGGTAACGTCCATCCATGCGTTCACTAGAGACTCGAGTTCTGGTGTATGACGGAGGATGTAGGAGTAGCGTAAGCTTAGGTGAGAGTGGACATTATAAAGTTATAAATATGGATATTTTTCTTACAAAAATGCATTGCTTTGCTTTCAGAAGGCCTTTATTAACTCCCTGGAGTCGTATGGATTACTTTTATGATGGATGAATGCGATTTTTGGACTTCAAAATCTCGTTACCATTGACTCCCATTATAAAGCTTGGAAGACCCATAATATTTTTAAATATAACTCCATTTGTGTTTGACTGAAAGAAGAAAGTCATATACACCTAGGATGACTTCAGGGTGAGTAAATTATGGGATAATTTTCATTTTTGGGCAAACTATGTCTTTAAGAAAAAGAGCAGCTTGGAAATGACATGAAGGTTTGTAAATGACACAATTTTGCAAGCGCACACTTTATTAAATGACTCCATACCTGTTGAGTTTGCTTGAGACATCAATGTCGTTCATGAAACACTCGATGTTCAGTGGCAGGTCTGAGGAGTTGGCACTCATCAGCTTCTTGAGCTTTTCACATTCCTGGTAGAGTCGGACCAGAGCTCTGGGCTTGGACTTCACATCCAGCTTGTACTTCACTGCAAACTCCTCACAGAAATGTTTGACCAGCTTCTCATCAAAGTATTTTCCTCCCATTTCAGCGTCAAAGGCTGTAGCAAGAATCTGTATGGGCAGAAATCTGTTTATATTTCCACGTATCAGTCACGATCACATTTCGAGGGTATAAATATCATTGATACACACCTTAAGCTTGCCTTTATTAAAGGCACACACAGAGACCTGGTAGCCTGAATGGCCAATATCCACAAACACCACCGTCTTTGGCTTTTCCTCGGGAGCTGGAAGATCCTGCTTGTAGATCCCATATGCCAGAGCCACTGCATGAAAAAACAGCAGATGTTAGAGAGGAAAACTGGTGTGTTGTAACTGTGAACGCTGCATTAAACAACTCACCTGCAGTGGTTTCATTCATGAGTCTCAGACAGTTGAGTCCTGCAATCTGAGCAGCATCGATGACGGATCTCCTCTCAGCATCAGTGTAGAAGCAAGGGACCTAAAAAGCAGGGATTTTAAACAGCGTTCACTTAGGAAAGTGATATCAGATTATTCACAGTCTCTAAGGCACCGTTTCCGCCTTGTATTAAGATGTGTTTTGGTCGATCAGATCACAAGTGGACGACTCTAAATACAGGTGTAAAACGTTTTGACCACTTCCAGAGGTAGTCGAATATGACTGGCCATTTTCTTAATAAATAAATATGTATATACTTTTTAACCACAAATGCTCGTCTTGCACTGCTCTGTGATGCGCCACACATTATGTTGGAAAGGTCACACGTGATGTAGGCGGAAGTACCGCGGTAGGGCGAAAAACTCCATCTCATTTTGTCCTCCAACTTCAAAATCGTCCGACATCGTTGTTTTACTTTTTTTTGTAAAGGCTGTTTGACTTAGTCTTTGCATGTTCGCTTTGTAAACACTGGATCGGTGCTTCTGCAGTGCAAGACAAGCATTTGTGGTTAAAAAGTATATAATTTTTAATTTTCTTTTAGAAAATGAGCGATGGTTTCTCTAGATAAGACTCTTATTCCTCGTCTGGGATCATGTAGAGCTCTTTGAAGCTGCACTGAAACTGACATTTGGACCTTCAACCCGTTGAACCCTGTTGACTATATGGAGAAAAATCCTGGAATTTCTTTTTGACTGAAGAAAGAAAGACATGAACATCTTGGATGACATGGGGGTGAGTAAATTATGAGGACGTTTTAATTCTGAAGTGAACTAATCCTTTAAATGACATATACATCATATATGATGCACACAACTATAGCACATGACCTCCTGTAACGTAACGCCCACATCTGTAACTCAATAGAAAACTAGCTTCTTTTTCATTTTTAAACTCACAGAGATGACACAGTCTGCAACAGGTTTCTTGAGGGCACTCTCCGCAGTCTCCTTGAGTTTGGTGAGGAGCATCGCAGTGACCTGTTCAATGCTGAACACCTTCTCCTCCTCCATGTACATCACCTACAACAAGATCAGAAAACATACGACTGCTAAAGGACAGAAACGACTCACAAATATTCACACATTCATTGCACAACAGATTTACAAGAAGGCTCTGCTGCCAAAACCAGACAATGCTGGCACAGTCATCTCACATCATGTTGTGTTTGCACATGGCAACTGAAATTCGGTTTGCTTGATTATGTTTCACTTTCAGCTACCTTTATGCCCGTCGTGCCCGATGGCATCTGTGCCAGGTCATAAACGAGACTGGACTTCATGTTCTGGACAAATGGATCTGAGAACGCCCGACCATGGAAACGCTTGAATCCTTGGACAGTGTTTTTGCAGTTGGTGACCATCTGTGTTTCAAATGAGAAGAAAAAATCATGCATGATTACACATATAAAGACTGTATGAATATATAAAGTATACATAATTAAATCCTGTCTTTTAAGAATACGTCACATACCTGGCTTTTTGCTGCAGCTCCAATAGATCGATTTCGTGGCCCAAAAGACACACATGCTCTGTAAAGACAAACATTACGACAAATGTATACAATCATTTTTAATGTTTTTGAAAGAAGTCTCTTATGCTCATCAAGCCTGCATTTATTTGATTAAAAATACATATATATCGTGAAATATTATTGCAATTTAAAATAATGGTTTTCTTTTTAAATGCATTTTAAAATATTATTTATTTTTGTGATCCAAATCTGATTTTTCAGCAGTCTTCAGTGTCACATGATCCTTCAGAAATAATTCTGATATGCTGATTTATTATCAATGTTGGAAACGGTTATTTTTATAACGTGATCCTTTTTTTCAGGATTCATTGATGAATAAAAAGTTAAAATAAACAGCATTTATTTAAAATAGAAATATTTTCTTTTTAAATCAATTTAACACATTCTTGCTGAATAAAAGTATTAATTTCTTTCAAATTTGACCTCAAACTTTCAAACAGTAGTGTATATTGTTAGAAAAGATTTCTATTTTGAATAAATGCTGTTCTTTTTTAACTTTTTAGTCATCGATGAATCCTGAAAAATCACAGGTTATAAAACATCATAAAGAAATATTAAGCAGCACAACATTAATAATAAATCATATTAGAATGATTTCTGAAGGATCATGTGACACTGAAGACTGGAGTAATGATGCTAAAAATTCAACTTTGCATCACTTAAATAAATTATATTTTAACATATATTCACATAAAAAACAGTTGTAATATTATTTCACAATATTGCTGTTTTTTCTGTATTTTTAATCAATTTATTATAATGAGCAAAAGAGACTTCTTTTAAAAAACATTAAAAATAGTAATGTGTCCAAACTTTTGACCGGTACTGTATATATGTTTACAAATAGCATACACTTATTTTAAACAAAAGAAAAAGAAAACAAAAAAATCAAAACAATTTGATCTGAATATAACCTGAGATTTAAAACCTGAAGATGGAAAAATGTGTAAAAATATAAAGGTTTAGTGTATCAGCCTGCTGTTTCTCAACATCTACTAAGAAAGTACCATGGTTTACAATCATAATAGTATGGTAATACCATAGTGTGTGTGTGTTTTTAAAGTACCACAGTATTTAGATATTGCAATCACGCAGCAGCAGCAGCACTATGGTATTAGTCAATCTGCCGCTCCTGTCAGACCTGTGTCCGTCACAGAGAGCCAGTTACAGCGGATTCCACTGTCACACATCTGTTAAAGGTTGGTCTGCTCACTACTATGTATATATGTGTGCTATAAATTTGTAAATAATGAAGACTCACGGTGTGCATCGGTCGCTGTATTCATTGGCCACAGTCTCGATTCCTCCGGCTCGAGCTACCGCTACATAGCAGTTCAGAAAACCCACGTCAAAACCCACTACTGACATCTTAAAAACAACGGGATTACTCAAATACTATAAGCCCGAACCCAAATGTGGACTAGATGATCGATCTGTAAAATGTGAGGAGTAAATAAGACGGTTTTAATTCATTATTCTACCGTAACTTCTTGGAGGAATGAGGCTGCGGATGATAAACGCCGCTCACGAGAAAACAGGTCCACTTCCGGTTCAAGGCGGAGCTAAAAGGTCCAACGCAAAGCCAAAGGTTCTCCTGAATTTCACTTCTTTTTAGTTGTACTTCTATGTGTACATTTAGTGATTCATTGGAAATGTATTTAAATGTTTAAACTACATCTATATTTACATATTTAGTATATAGCTCTGAACTGTCAATTTATTTATTTTTTTTAGCACTAATCTAATCATTTTTTTTTCTTTAAGAGTTTTCATAACTTTTAAAATCATATATATATTACGTAAAAATACAGATTTGTCTAATTTGATAAAGTTAGACTGACTAATCCCTGGATAACTGCTAGTTAGTTAGCTGGTCATACTAGTTCTTACGACACAATTGTAAGATAATGACTATGTTTACGCAACTGGACTCTAATCTTACACAAAACTAAAAGTTTTTATTTTATTTTTTATTTAAGCTCGACAAATTTATCTCAAAGTAGGGAAGGTTTGTTGGACCTTTAACTCATTTGTGACGGCGCTGACCCGGATGTTCTCTCACGCGCTTCACAGCAGCTGTCTCGTGATGAGGTCTCCGTGCTGTATTCTCACTACCACCAAAACATTAATCTTGAGATTATCCCGAAATGGAAGGCTTCCCCACGTCTACAGTATTTATCACTGTCAGGCTTTGCGATGCTTTTGCACAGATCATTCACAGAGCTCGAAACCATATTACATCACAACTCCCATCTTCTACGTCAATGCATCTCCTCACATTGGCCATGTGTATTCAGCTGTCACTGCTGACTGTCTGCACAGATTCAAGCTCTTACATGGATATAACTCCAGATTTTCCACAGGTACGTTTAACACATTGTACTGCATGACTGGAAAAAGTTAAAGAGGACCCTTTTACAAGATGTAATATAAGTCTCTGGTGTCTCCAGAATGTGTCTGTGAAGTTTCAGCTCAAAATACCCCACAGATCATTTATTATAGCTTGTCAAATTTGCCCCTATTTGGGTGTGAACAAAAACACGTTTTTGTGTGTGTCCCTTTAAATGCAAATGAGATGCTGCTCCCGCCCCCCTTCCCAAAAGAGGGCGGAGCTTTAACAGCTCGCGCTTCGGTCGCTCAACAACAACAAAGCTGGAGAATCTCACGCAGCCAAAATGAGGATTGTCAGTAACGGTGTTCAGCAATTATGTTTTTATTATCTACATAGAACACGTTAAATCGCCATTTTGTGCCGACATGTTTCTACAGTAGCCCTAAACGGACAAACTGCTCTACAGAGCGCATTTGCTTGACTGGGTACTCTCTGCTGTCTCAGACGACGTTGGCCACCATAGCTTCTATGTCGCAATTCCCAATCTCACCGCTAGATGCCGCTAAAATTTACACACTGCACCTTTAACATAATGGCTTTGTGCAACTGGCTCCAGAGATCAGTATGTTGAAGTGAGGTTGTCTGTATGTGCTCTGCAGGTACCGATGAACATGGTCTCAAAATCCAACAAGCAGCGAGCAACGCTGGTAAAGACCCTCTGAACTTCTGCACTGAGGTTTCACAGAGTTTTAAGCATGTTTTCCAAAGATGTGGTATTTTATACACTGACTACATCCGGACGACAGAGAAAAGACATCGACAGGCCGTTGAACACTTCTGGACTGTTCTCCACAGCAAAGGCTTCATCTACAAAGGCACTTATGAAGGCTGGTACTCCACTCCAGATGAAAGTTTTCTTACGCCAACTCAAGTTATTGACAGAACAGACTCCGAGGGAAGACCGATAAAAGTATCCACGGAGAGCGGCCATAAGGTACCATCAATCCTGTTCTTGAATAAAAGCCTGTGCTTCTCTGTCAGTGGATTGCAACACTTTTTAATGTTTTTTGAAACACTAAAGATATGGTTTGACTATTTTCTAGGCAGTAAAGTTGCATTCCTTTCAAGTTTTTTTACATTTTCACATGTGAATTCCAAATTAAATATAGTTGCACAAGATGAAATGGAATGTTAATAACGCTTTTTTAATATTTTTTGAATCACAAAGATTTCAGATAGTTGAAAATGCATTTTAATGTGTGTGAAGTTTCAGACAATTTGCCAAAAATAATTAACCCTAATAGGACAAAGTCAGTTATAAATGACGAAACCCTTAAAAAGTTTAAAGGTTAGATGTGGAAAACTAATTTTGGAAAATGATTTTAGCTTTAAATGTATGTAAAATGTAACGTGATTTATTTTTTTCTAGCTGTGATTTCATAATTAGTCTTATAGAGAGTAATTTAAAAATATCTTGAAATTAGATATAAAAAAAAATAAATAAAAAAAATCATCTAACTGTACAGAAACAAATTGAGTAGAAATAAAAAGTAACACTATTTTGCAAATAATATTTTACATTGGTATAGTATATTGATTTAAAGTAGTATAAATTGGGTCTTTAAACTATTAAAACATAAGGCTTTTTTTTTTTTAGGATGGAGCCCGTCTCATGAGGATGATAATATTTGGGGGTTTGTGGCATCTAAAAGATTGAAAACCCCTGATCTAAAATACATCCACTGGTTGCCACTGTGTAACTTTTTCTGTTCAAAATTTACAACATTTATATAATGAGCAAGTACATCATGAATCCATTTTCCACACTGTGTTTTTGTCTTATCTTGAATCATTATGGTCAGAGTCCCTTTAAGACAAGTTATTTCACTCGGCGGCCATCTTTGAAAAGCCTCTCGGTCATTCAAGTGCAGCTCTTATCTCTTTGAATGGGGAAACATCAAATTCTCCAAAGATGTTTGACAAGCTTTCGATTCAATTTCATATTTGAAATCACCAATGAAATCTGACAACAGCTGACTCATAAATTCTTTCTAAACGCTCGAATCATGACAAAAAACGGTATTTTTCAGGCTGGATCAAGTTAATGCGCAGTCTTAAATGCGCGTCTCGTGTCTCATTTCGGAGGCGCGCGTCTGACTGTTTCTATAGAAACCGGAGCTTCTAACTGCCGCTGCAGTGACGCGATGACTTTACCAATCGGCGATTGGCTCTTATTTAGAAGGCGGGACTTATTCCGCCATATTGCGCGTTGCACTTTCTCCCATTCCAAACAAAATGAGTGATGCGTCTTGTGTTATTCTATAGTCTTTGCTGCAGTACACATATAAGTGTTTATATTCGGACTATTTCAGTACCTGTGTGACTCATCATAGACATAAACAGAGAGAAGTAGCTCTGGCTACAATGTTCTTTGACAAGACGCATGCAGTTCTATTTATCGAGCGCCAAAAGTTCAATGGCGTTGCTTTAAAAAGTATTAATTTCAATTTTTAAAATTTAAGGTGAAAAATTCTTATCTAAAATTTAGGCCCGTTCACTACAATAACAATAACTATACAAATAATGATAAAGATATTGTTCTAAAAACCTTTCTAGAATAATAGCACTGTCCACACCACAGTTATTACTATAATGATACAGAGAAACGGTATCGTTGGGCTCGCTTTCAGAACGATTTTTTCCAGCTGTTGAATGATAAAACACTGACAACCAATCAGAATTAATTCTAATTTAAGGGCTTGTGCATTTAAAATGGCGGACGACATTGTGTAGAAGTTAGTCGCCGAGGTCCAGAAAAAGCCACCACTGTTTGACAAGACTTTTCAAGGATACTTTAAAGAAAATGTATATATGGAAAACAATCGGTCATTCCCTCAGAATAAATGGTGAGAAGTATAAACGATGAGATCATTATGCCAGGCTAGCAAACAGTGTAAAATAAAATTACCTCAGGTATCCAGCGCTAGTTTCGACAACATTGTTTTGCTTCCTTTGAAGTTGCAGTGAAAAAGAGTAGGTGCTGTTTTTATTCCACTATATTGACTTCGTCAAGACCTAACCAAACTCTTCTAAAGCTCTTCAAAGTGGCATAAGGTAATTTCTTTATCCTCATTGACAGGTGGAGTGGATGAAGGAGGACAATTACATGTTCCGCCTATCAGATTTTCGTGCCGAATTACTTCACTGGCTTCGATTAAACCCAAATATCATCCGGCCTGTGAAGTTTCATCACTTGGTTCTTCAGTGGCTGGAGGACGAGATCCCAGATCTGTCAGTCTCTCGGCAGAAGAGCCGCCTCCAGTGGGGTATTCCAGTCCCGGGAGATCCGGAACAGGTCATCTACGTGTGGTTGGACGCTCTGGTGAACTACTTAACCGTTGTTAATTACCCACAGAATCACTCCCAGTGGTGGACATCTGTGCATCATGTTGTCGGTAAGGACATTCTTAAGTTTCACGCGATATACTGGCCGGCGTTTCTCTTGGCTGCGGGATTGCCTCTTCCTCAGACGATATTCGTGCACTCTCACTGGACGGTGGAGGGAAAGAAAATGTCCAAGAGTCTTGGAAACGTGATCAACCCTTTGGACGCCATGGAGAAGTTCACTGTGGACGGCCTGCGCTACTTCCTTCTGAGACAAGGTGTTCCTGACTCGGACTGTGACTATTATGACGATAAAGTCATTAAGATGTGCAACAACGAGTTAGCAGACACTCTCGGCGGGCTTTTAAACCGCTGCACTGCTCCTTCACTCAACCCCACGCAGGTGTATCCTCACTGCTTCCCAAAAGAGCTCAGTGGAAAAGCCGTCTCAGAAGACTACAGAATGCTGGAGGCCGTATCTGCGCTTCCGGTCTTAGTAGAGCAGCACTTTGAGAACCTACACATATATAAAGCACTGGAGGCCGTTAGCGCATGTGTGCGCCTGACTAACGCGTTCGTCCAAAGACATGCTCCGTGGAAACTTGATCGGAAAGATCCTGGAGACCAGCGGTGGCTTGACACCATCCTTCATGTGTCTTTAGAGTGCCTCAGGATGTATGGGATACTCCTGCAACCTGTGGTGCCAGATCTTGCAGATAAAATTTTATCTAGGTTGGGAGTCACACCTGAGGAGAGAAACTGGGATTCTCTCAACTTCCTGATGAAGTATGAAGGAAGAGACTGTGGTTTAGAAGGAAGAGCGCTGGGTCCTGACTTGGGAGTGTTGTTTAATCGCCTTGAGAGGAGCCAGGTGAAAGGGAGGACTCACAAAATGGCAACACAACACAAGTCAAAATCTAAATGAATGTAGTAATAAAAGATATCAGTGGTAAATGGTGTTGGGATACCAAGGATCAAACAATGATTTAAGGACACACTCTATAATGTTACGACAAGGGATAAAAAGTGACATGATTTTTTTTAATGAGAAATACACGAAACTGAAAAATTGTATAAATTGAAATAAAATAAAAAAAGTTGCAATATTTCTTATAATTTCCTGTACTTCTTTTTACATAAACTCTTTCATTGTTCACCTCAATGTTTCACAGAACGACACCTCTACGACTTTCAGAAATGCATGTCTGAAAAACAATCTACTTTAGATACAGCCCTGTGGGCTTCCTTCAGGCGCAGGGGTCCTCATCTCTGAAAGGTCCACTTGTGTGGACACAAAACTATTCTTTACCACCGCTGAAATTCATTCAGACACTCTCAGTAATATGAATTGGTGTTCTGTCCAGGTTGAGTATCTGGAGAAAGAAAAGAAAAAAAAACAACAACCTAATTTTAGTACAGAAAACAAACACATGAAGTAAATATTAATATTAGAGCTACTACAAAAGCATTTCTTAAAGCCCAAAGTATTCTCCATTAGGGTATGCATACAGTTTGCCTGAATTAAATTTTGTAATCAATCAGTGTAGTAGCTCAGCTGGCACATGCACCTTATTTTTTTTGCACTGATCAGTTGGTCCACCAGGTGGCAACACTGGCCCAGCACAATGTCTTACACTTAAAAAAAAACAAAACAAACAAATGCAAGACTGAACAACAAACAACTGCGGGAGACCACAATAACACAGACGGCGTGTTGACGAGCACTCGGCCGTGGATACACACAACTTCAGTTTAAATGAGAACAAAGACAACAGTCTCATTTACTAATGCTGAAATCTGTGTACTCATGTTTTCACGAACAATTCATGATTCACCAATAAACAAAGTGTTAGTTCACCCAAAAATGAAAATAATGTCATTTATTACTCACCTTTATGTCTTTCATTCATCTTCGGAACACAAACTAGGATATTTTTGATGAAATCTGATGGCTTTTGGTGCGCAAAAAGTATTCTCGTCGCTTCATAACATTAAGGTTGAACCACTTGAACTGTTTTAAATACGTCTTTAGTACCTTTCTGGGCATTGAAAGTGTTAATTAACTGTCAATAGAGGCCTCACTGAGCCATCAGATTTCATCAAAAATATCTTAATTTGTGTTCTGAAGATGAACGAAGGTCTTACGGGTGTGGAACGGCATGAGGGTGAGTAATTAATGACATTATTTTCATTTTTGGGTGAACCCTTTAAATTTTTTTTAATTCACAGAAAAAAAGGAACACCTAAAATCACACATACACAAAAATCACATACTCTTGAGCGCCTTATAGTTATTTACTATTTACTCTGGGCACTATATATTTATTATCGTGTTAAGATGAAATTTTATACAGATATTTTATCTTAAATAGCAGTGTAACGATACACTTGTGTCACAATTCGATACAAATCGCAATACTGAACTCATGATACAATACTATCGCTATATTTTAGGCAAAAATCATTTTTTTTTTTTTAAATCAGCAATCACAAATATTCCCCCATTGCATTATTAAACATTATATTAAACATTATGTATAGTAGTTTAATGTAACAATGTCACTGAAACTATAAACTTTCATTTTTTCCCCTCTCACACAGTACTCGCGCTTTCGATGCAGGCATTTGTTGGATCAGACAAGCCGCGCGCACAGACTCTCCCGGTGCTCGCTATGTCCCGCCTCTCCCGGTATTAATGCACTATACCAGTGATCCTCCAGGGGGGCTACGAGAACTTAAAATTAATTTAAATAAATATATTAATAAAATAAATAAAACAAAGCACCACCTCTCTCGTAAGTATTCTGTGACTGTTTCGGATTAGCCCAAGCTGTTTCTCATCACGCTGCTGTGAAATACAGACTGAACGGCGGCTCAGAACAAGCAACTGCTTCATGAACACAGGATATGCAAACTACATCTCTCAGTTGGCTGAAGAAAACCAGTGTCGCTAAAAAGCGATGGATGACGATTGTAATGAAGGTAAAGACAATTGAGTCGTACATTAGGCAACAAACAGTGTATGTGCGCTCTCGGCTCACTGATCGCTATAACATTTATGCATGAATACAGTTATTATTCATGCATATATTATTCAATATATTCACGTAGTTGTCAAAATTGATGAGGAATGATTTATGTTGATATTGTGCAATATCCTATCATGAGCATTTGAACACTTCTGGAGGGTAGTATATAAACAGCAAAAATACGAACACAACAGTGTATCATGGCCGTTTGAAACTGAGAAACATGAAGATTCAAGCATACTTGAGAGCTGCTGCTGGAGCTGTCTGACCAGTGCTGCAGTCTGCTGCTGCTGCTGGGTTTGCTGCATGCCTTGCCGTGGGAACTGAGGCAAAATAAAACGATATAGAATTAAATGTCTAAAAATCCACAAACGTGAACCAATAAGCCACAAGAGGCTGCTAGAACTGTTTTATAGTGACCACTTTGCAGACCGTTCGGGTTATTACCATGGGCTGCTGCGGCGGCAGAGGCTGCATGCCCAGGGCCTGGGCGGGGGGCTGAGCTGCTGCCGCCTGCTGCTGTGGCACCTGCTGAGGCTGAACCTGCTGCTGCTGGACCTGCTGCTGCTGCTGCACTTGTTGTTGAACCTGTTGCTGCTGCTGCTGCTGTGAAGACAAACACAAATACAATGACATTACAGGTGAGTCACTAGAAAGCCAGTAAGTATGCATTATGTCTTCTCTTGTTGCACGGAATAGCCTGAAATGTGCAGAATACCCCCAAAACATGCTGTATCCCACAATGCAATGTGATAGGGATGCACCAATACTCATTAAACTGCTCCGATACTACACATTGTGTGCAGGACAGTGCTTGTGACAAATAAACACCGACAACTGAGCAAACAGAGAGTAGAATGGATATATCAGAGAAGGATGTCTATGAAGTAAATGTATCAAATTAATAGAATGTTAAACTTTTAAATATTTTACACCTATATATCTGATATATAACATAAATTAAATATTTATCAGACAGCGCACAAATAGCCTATTAAATTGAGTTCTCTTTCATGTCACCTATAATGCGCCTTTCACAAGATGTAATATAAGTCTCTGGTGTCCCCAGAATGTGTCTGCGAAGTTTCAGCTCAAAATACCCCACAGATCATTTATTATAGCTTGACAAATTTGCCCCTATTTGGGTGTGAGCAAAAACACGCAGTTTTTGTGTGTGTCCCTTTAAATGCAAATGAGCTGCTGCTCCTTTTCCAGAAGAGGGCGGAGCTTTAACAGCTCGCGCTTCGGTTGCTCAACAACAACAAAGCTGGAGAATCTCACGCAGCCAAAATGAGGATTGTCAGTAACGGTGTTCAGCCTTACATTGTTCAAACCGGAGTCGACACTGATGGAGAGACTCAGGAAGAAGTTACAACTTTTAGGACGTTTCTGAATGGTTAGTGGATAAATTTATGTAGTTGCTGTGGAGTTGATTCAACTCATCCACTAGCATGTGCCGTCATGTTAATCTTTTGTGCAAATCCAGTGTTGAATTGACCCTCGTTTGTGAAGCAGTCCGGTGTAAAATGACGGCATGACAACAACACTCTACTACAACAACTCTTCCTCTTCTCTAAAGCAGCCCAACATGGCCCCACCCCCTTTGTTGTGTGTTCTCAGGGGCGGGGTTTATGTAAATTTTGGGGTTTGTGATGTCACTAACCCAGGAAGAAGCTTTTTGTCCTTAAACAGTGAATTCTTTAGAGTATCTCCTTTGCATTGAACTTTGAGCGTCGTAATTTTGCAGATGTTGTTTATGCTCTATCAGAAACATTACACACTAACTAAAGTTAAAAAGTGAAATAATCAACCACCCCTTTAATTGAACGTAAACAGTTGTATTGGATATGTGCAGCTCTTAAAGTGACAGCAGCCTAATAAACCTGCTGCTGTCTTTGTCCTCAATGTTAATCTAACAACCAAAGACAAAGAGAAAATCACTCAATGCTCTTGATTGGTTGATCCTTGCTGGAACAGCTCTAAATATTCACTGTGCCATTACATTAAAGATAAAATATGATAATATGAACAGTGAAAGTAACAGTAGCTCCTACAATACTTTTTAACAGGCATAATTAGGCATGAAAATAACTGATCTATTTCGCATCTGATTCATATTCTTTTGGTTTCTCTGCCCAATATTTTTTAAAAATTAAAAAGCAATGAAAATACAGGTATCGGTACTACTCGGTATCGGCAAGTACTAAAAATAAACGCATCGGTATCGGACTTGTTCTGGAAAAAGTGGTATCGGTGCATCCCTACAACGTGATCGACTTCAGGTGTGTGCATGTACGCACTCGGAGAGCTGAATGCTGTCTTATCATCTGCTGTTGTTGCTGCTGGGCTTGTTGTTGTTGCTGCTGCTGCTGTTGGTCCATCATCTGATTGGGCCTCATGTTGGGGTGCATGCCCTGCGGTGCCATGTGACCTTGAGGCAGGCCGTGCATCATAGGCGCCTGCTGCATGGGCTGATGGGAGAATCTGAGACAGATGGTGAAAGATGAGGTAATTTGTTTTACACTGCTTCCAATTAGGGTTGTGCGGTAAAATGTTCCTAAATAAGTATGGCAGTACTGAAAGTTTATGATGATTTATGATACCATCATTAAGAAAATCTGATTATTTTAGGCGAGGTGCTAAGACCAAGCCAAAGAATCTTAAAGAGGTCTGTGACTGACCTTTGAGTGTTCTGCATTGTGTGTCCGTATGCTCCAGAAGCCTGCTGATGGACATAGCCGCTCGGCCTCTGCTGCATTTGCCTAAGAGAATCCACCATGCCTGGGTTTGGGCCAGGATGTCCTCCCCCGAAGCCCTGGTTACTGTACGAGTTAGAAACAATTCCAGCGTTCTGAGAGGGGTGTGGCTGAATCCCCATATGTGGACCGTAGGGTGTGTAGCCCTGGGAAATGTTCTAAAGAGAGAAACATGACACTACTGGGTTATCATCTCTGGGTTTCAGTGAATGCTGAACAATTAACACTGCAAATGTGCCAAGTGGCTGTAAATGCACAAGAACTTGCCTGTGCTGGCTGCATTGATGAATACTGTTGATTAGGTGCCACTGGTCTAATCTGCTGTCCCATTAAATGATTATGATTCCCCTGAAAAGACCAACAAACAAACATACATGCCTCCCATTTCCAATTCTCCTGAATTTAACATTCACAATCACTAAAAGACAAAAAATAGATAGTGCTTGCATGTGTCGCAACGTGGTTGCTAAAGGTGTTGTGAGTGGTTGCTAGAGCAGCTTAAGTTGTGACTAGGGCTGCACGATTTGGGGAAAAAAATCTAATTGCAATTTTTTTTAAACAAATGAAAAAAAAAAAAAAAAAAAAAAAAAAAAAATAATATATATATATATATATATATATATATATATATATATATATATAATATAAATTCTTATATACATTAAAGAAAATAAGAAATATTTCTATTGTAATAACACTTTCATTATTAAAAGTAAAAAATAGAGTATTTAAGAATAAATATAACATTATAAAAGTAATAAAATAATTTTACAAAAATATTCAAGGTTACCTATTAACATGCAGGCAGCCATTACAAAGGATTTATTATAATATGATAAAAATTGTGAGAATTTCATAATTTTTGTCAGGAGGTAGTGTCTATGTCTTTAATATGAAATATGAGTCTTTTATGCATCCACTGTAGAAAAAAAAAAAAAAAAAAAAAAAAAACTCCTGTACACTGGAGAAAAACATTTGGATTATCATTTAAATTTCTTTAGAGAGAAGTATTATTTTTTTTTAAAAAATTTTTTTTAACTCAAAATAGGATGGAGTAAGCATTACTGAGTGCTAAACACGTCTGTTTCATTCATACTGGAAGCCAGAGGGTGCCCTCGCGCAGAAGTATTGACTTCTAGGAAATCCCTAATGTGGTCATCAAGGCCATCAACTATCCCCAGTGTTGCCAAGTTCGTGGTTCTCACATGGATTGTTGCTGTGGGTTGTTTTTCATGTATGCGGATTGAAACGACCCCAATAACGTGATATTTAGCCCCTGGAATGCTTATTTTACCAGGGGAACCCCACCAAAAAAATGCAACTGGGCTAGTTTTGAGTAGCAATTGGGCGGGTTTTGTTGTGAAAATCTGGCAACCCTGTTCACAGAAGTAATAACGTTTGACGTTTCAGGAAATTCCTAATGTGGACAAGGCCATCAAGCTATCGCTGTAGCTGAATAAAAAAAGATAAAAACGCTTTGATTAAGCATGAAGACAACAAACACACGACTACGACAATATATAGTGTTCTTCAAGCCTTCTCGGGTATTTTCAAGTACATTTATAATGCAATACTAATCGACAAAGCCTTTAATCACTGTATAGAAAACTATAATATATTGTCTGCCTCATTCTACGATGACGCCACATCAGCTCACAAAAAAGCTCAAGACTGATGTTATGAAGTGAGGTTGGAGTAAAAACATGTTATTAAATGTTGTCTTTTGTTGGACAACAGGTTTATGAACGCTTCTCATTACAAGTTTGGGAAGACTCTTGACACATGTTGCTTTTATGCACATTATAAGCATTTACTACTTTAAATGTATTTACTACTGATCACAAAGCCGCTCTTCACTAACACGCAGTGCATGTTTAGTTAAAAAAAAATAAATAAATCAATCGCAGCCTTTGCGAATTCATAATCGCACAACGCCAAATCGCGATTTCGGTTTAATTTCGATTCATCGTGCAGCCCTAGTCGTGACATATCGACCTTTCAATAATACTGTTTCCGGCAAGCCTCTACTCCGTTCTCCATCTCAATTCTCAACAGTCGTTTATGAGCACTATTAATTTATAGCACACCTTCAAGCTAAACATGTAAAAACGCACGGTGTACACTAGTCTGTAGGCTCATTGTGTCCCAGACACCAGTATTTTAATGATTCAGAAAAGATAAATCACTGTCTGGCCAAATGAGTTTCAGCTATGGAGATTAAAGTTAGATTATGATTTTTCGCTGGTAGTACAGCACACTGTGAGTGTATATTAGCGCCGTTTGCTGCTTTTGGGATCTGAAGGAGTGTTGGGACCCGGAAACAGTGGTCAAAAGAGCGCCACATCAAGTCTCTATGATATTTTGACTCCTAAATATGTGTGGGGCCTCACATTTGACAATTACAGGACACCTATTATAAAATGAAAAGTAGATAAAACAATTCAAGGAAACCGTGTGTTTTTAGTCTGGGGTCTTGATTAGTAAAACCAGACTCACCAGTCTGACCTGTAGCTGATGGCGGAGAATCTGCCCCTGAGGCATGCTGGGTGGTGGTTTATAGTTCATTTGGTATGGCTTGTCCATTCCCATCATGTTGCCCATGCTAGCAGCCTGCATATAATTGGGACGTGCAGGAATTTTGTTCATAGGAGTCCTGGGACGGAAAGGGGGCTCCAAACCGGGGCCTCCTTGGAGGGGGGGGATGTGGAAAACAAGAAAGCATAAAAGAACAAGTAGATGATGTCCTACATGCATTTTATGATGCAAAAATTACTGAAACAACTGCTTTATGAAGTTTGCACAATTCTTTAAAGTAACAACAACAACAAAAAAAAGCCATGTTATGAGTTTGAGAGGTGTAGGCATGCTGGGATATGTGCTGACCTGGTGGTAGAGGCTGGTTTTGGGCATACATTATTGGAGCACGGTAGTTCATCTGAAAAGGCATGTTCGATTGGCCCATGTTCATAAGATCAGGGGCCATGCCTTGCGGGAACTGCATGACTGCTTGGTTGTGTGGCTTGTAGTCCTAGACCACAGGAACCAATTAAACATCTTGATTTTCATCTTGTTTTCCATTAATAGCTTTTCAATATACATATACACATACATACATACATATCAGGGCATGACATTAAGCCTTGTCATGTGCTTTTCCTTCGGGCAAGTAAATCGGTCATTCACTTGTCCGAGTTAAAAAGGGGAAAAAAAAAAAAAAATAGGATTTTTGTGTTGTAAATATAATTTATTCTGAAGCAATATTCTCATCAGTGTTCTATCAGCTTTGACATATTTAAATCTGCATATTTGTGATATATATCCTGAGGGCATTTTTTTTTTTTTTTTTTTTTTACCTTTTATAAAGGGCATATTTTTCAATAAATCCAATAAGACGACACTATAGGGCTCTTAGCAATCAAATTTAAGAATTTACATTGAAAAATTTCAACTGCATTAAACAATGTTATGAGATTGTTTTAAATATTTTTTGAAAATACAAATCAGAAATGTTGGGGAAAAATTATACTTTCAAACTTTAAACTAAACCGCCAGTAGGTGGCAGCAAGTGACTGTCTGAATGAGTTCAAGAATTCGGCTGATTCATTCAAGAATGAGGTAGTCGTTTATGAATGAGTCATTGAATCATTGACTCAACCGATTCATTCAAACGGCTGATTCATTCAAGAATGAGGCAGTTGTTTATGAATGAGTCATTGAATCATTGATTCAACCGATTCATTCAAACGGCTGATTCATTCTTGAATGAGGCAGCTGTTTATGAATGAGTCACTGAATCATTGACTCAACCGATTCGTTCAAACGGCTGATTCATTCAAGAATGAGGCAGTTGTTTATGAATGAGTCATTGAATCATTGATGAGTGATTCTGTGAGATGCGCTATGGTTCAGCTGTGATCTTTGTTTGGAACTATGTTCACTGCTGAAACAGAACAAAAACAGTCAATATTGTTTTTAAAATGTAAGTGACTTAATTTTAACTACTTGTTTATTGAAATGTTGTATGAAACCAGGGTCACATTTTCAATCGTGATTGTATTCAGGAAGTCGTGTGATGTTGCTTAACTGTATATATGTTATAAATATAAAAACTCCACATTTTGGATTTTTACCACAGTATGTTAACAGCTTATTTGAGTGTGCTGCACTTATTCGATTCAATTTCTCCTCGAGAGGCTGCACGAGCCTCATCATACATTATTATCCACTATCAATTGCCACTTACACTAAATGTAACCCGTGAAATACAATCAGAATCATTCTCACATTTTGGTGATTCCCTAGTTATTATTGACATTTTAAATCAGGTTACTTGTCCGGTCAGGCAAGTAAAATTCTCTTTTACTTGTCCCGGACAAGCGTTAATATCGAGCCCTGCATGAATACACAGATAGACACTTTTGTACCTCTTGTTTATTTGCGGCTGTCTGTTTCTTTTTCTTCTTCTTCTTACTGGGGTCATTTGTGACACTGGAGACGCTCTTCTCCGGCTTCCCTTGATCCACCTTCTTTTCTGGCTCAGGAGCCACAGGTGTAGGTGGCTCCTCCTCCTCTTGGGGCAGGTTTAGGGGCGCCAGATAGTAACTGCGTTGTTTGGGCTTTATGTGGGTGTGGTAAAGCAGGAGCCGCTGCTGCTCCTCAAACTTTGTGACTTTGCGGTCGACCCGCACGGTTCCGAACCAGCCCCAGGAGAGCGGAGCCGAGTACTTCAGCCCCTCAAACACGTCCCATGGAGAAATCTTCTGCTTAGTCGACACCTGAAGACCCTGTGTGCGAGAGATAACCAAACAAATGCAAAGGTAAGGGAATCGCCAGCAGCACTACAACACCAAAAATCTGCTACGTACCTCTTTTTCAAATCCAGCTATTTTGTTGCCCTTCGTGTCAATGAGTGATCCCTGGGGCTCACAGGTGATGACATCACGCGTCTGCTTGGGCAGAGGCAGCAACTGCCGCACTTTCTCCAAGCTCTCGGACTGACGGTCACCGAGTTCTTTCTGCAGGACAAACAAACTGCTGTCTTACATTTCTGGAAGAAAAAGTGAGTGGTGCTTGCCCATGCAAACTTTTTAAAATGTTTTTGAAAGAGCACTTATATGATCAACAAGGCTGCATTTATTTGATTAAAAATATGGTAAAAACAGGTATAAGATAAACCTTTGTAACATTATAAATGCCTTTACTGTCACACACAATCCCAGCTGAGGAATAAGGGTCTTATCTAGCAAAATGATAAAAAAAAAAAAGAATAAAAATGATACTTTTTAACCACAAATGCTCGTCTTTCACTAGCTCTGTGATGCACCATACAGTACGTAATCATGTTGGAAAGGTCACGTGTGATGTAGGTGGAAATACCGCGGTAGGACGAAAAACTCATTTTTTTCTCCAACATCGTTGTTTTAGCTTTTTTTTTGGTAAAGGCTGGTCTTTGTAAACACTTGCTCGGTACTTCTGCCTACGTCACGCGTGACCTTTCCTACATGATTATGTAATGCGTGGTGCATCGCAGAGCAGTGCAAGACGAGCATTTGTGGTTAAAAAGTACATCATTTTTATTAAATTTTTTTTTTTTTTAGAAAAGGACACATTGTTTCTCTAGATAAGACTCTTATTCCTCGTCTGGGATCATGTAGAGCTCTTTGAAGCTGCACTGAAACTGACATTTGGACCCCAGTGAAGTCCACTATATGGAGAAAAATCCTGGAATGTTTTCCTCAAAAACCTTAATTTCTTTTCGACTGAAGAAAGAAAGAAACATCTTGAATGACATGAGGGTGAGTAAATTATCAGGAAAAATTAATTCTGAGGTGAACTAATTCTTTAAAATTTCTCTTGTGGGCCATAGTGAAAAAAAAAAATGAGTATTTTCGTGAACTGAGAAGCATTTTGTGTTAAACATGTTGTTTTTTTGCTTGTGCCCTGAACGGGACATACATGTGGATTTGGATCTTGCTCAAACGCGCGCTGTCTGTGAAGGCCTGACTCAAGCCAAAAGTATCCTTTGGCCGTCCGATGTCCGCGACGGTCCGTGCGACATAATTTCAGGAGGGTCTGCAGCCCAATTTTTGTAACTACGCGGATGGTGCGTGTACATCAGCACAGTGCAACAAAGTCCACTAGTCTTTCCGTTTGAAAGGTTTGTGCGCTCAACTGTGGAACACAGAAAATAAAGTATACCCAGGCCTTAACTGCTCCGAATTGTAGCGGAGCTGACAGCTCACATCGGGAATCTCCACGGCTACAATAAATATGGCCCCCCATGATAACAGCGATGCTTATGAAACACTTTGACTGTTTTTCCAATCCTCTCAGTGTAAGGCCGTAGCTTTTTCCAAACAGTATCAGTATTCGTCTCACCCTGAGCTTCTTGACCAGGTTCATGTAGGCCCTCTTATTCTCCTCCATACTGCCCTGAGAGATGCTGGACATGTCAGCTGCCAGAGTGCCGTTAATCAACACGCTCAGCATGTCTAACACCGTAGTGAAGAGCTCACTAATGGAAAAGAACACACATCATTCAAATCAGATGGTATAGCAAAGATGATTAGTGGCGGTGAATGAGGGGTGTCAGATCTCACTTGTTTGATTGCATGTCCACTGTGCCACTGCTGATGATGTCCAGCAGAAGCACCGCCCACTCTGTCGTCTGCTGCGTGCTACGCTGTACCGTATCAAACATCCCACCCACCTAGACCATGTGACAAGAAATAAAAAAATAAGTTCATTCTTAGTGACACTCATTTGTCTTTTAACCTCAGGCACACAATACAAGGAAATTAAATTGATGAGAGGCAGATCAACACAGAGATTGTACTTGTTTTGTCAACCTTAAAGGCAGATAATATGAGAAAGAGATAACAGTTGCAAACCAGATTGAGCCGCAGCTTCAAGGCCTCGTGCATCATCTGCTTGGCTTTGCAGTCGTCCTGGTACTGGTCCTCACGCCAGTTAGTCACAATCTGATGGAGGAATACATTGTATCAGTCCAAAGAGATGTGGAGAATTCACTGACAATGACTCACGGAGTGTTTTTGAGGGGTGGAGTTGATTAGGTACCTGTTGGACTTGGCTGTAGAGGGAAGTCAGGAGACCCTCCCTCTGCTCATCTTGTCCTTTGAGACACGTCAGCACCAGAGACAGGAAGGGCTGCTGGCTCAAGAGAGACATACTGAAAGAGAAAACATGAACAAAATCATACATGTTCATTATCATGATAAACAATGATTGTGCCAGAAAAATAGCATGAGAACTTTATTATACATGAACTTTTAATCAGTAGTGTTTATTAAAAAAAAAAAAAAAAAATCATAGGACAACCTCAGAAGGCAGCATAAATTTGTTGCTCACGCTGCATTCACACGGGGCGTTGGCGTTAACGCTTCTCATTTACTTTGAACGGGTGACGTCACGCTTTGCCGAACTGAATTGTGGGCTCCCTCGCATCGCTTCACTACGTTGTTCGTGGCAGAAGTTGAAGATTTCTCAACTTTAAGCGCCAACACAGGCGTCAGCCAATCAGATCGCCTTATGCAAATTCCCTAGCGCAGACACTAGCCAACTGCATTCATGCAACACCGGAAAGTAATGTGATTGGCTGTTATGTCGCGTCAGCACAAGCTTCAGACACACCCTCCGTCAAGTGTTGCCGCTGACGCCCCGTGTGAATGCAGTTACCGACTTCTCAAACCCTAGTGAGCAACCTAGGCAACATGTTTAGGCATCACTGGCACACTTAAGATATTAAACATCAGCTTACCACAGTAAAAAGCAACAGTGGAGTGTGGCAGCAGCTTTGAAGTCAGTGCTAAAAGTTTAGTACCTTTTTTGTTTCTGCCGATCTCTTTCTTTTCGTGAGGAGGGTCCCAGGTGCTGTCCCTTCTCCAGCTCTTCACCCGCAGCCTTCAGCACGTGACCCTGCACCGAGGTGTGCAGCTTACCAATCAGAGGGGCCACTAACCAGACACCTGAACGCTCGGAGGAACTGAACGAAACACAAACAATAACAACAGTGTTTGAGAAACACGCAGGTCATGAGCTACACAAACGTCAGGTCTCTTCTTAAGGATAACACATTGATTTGTGTTATTTGTGTTGTTTGAAAGCATGCAGGAAGCACAGTCCACCAACTCCATTAAACTGAAAGTAAATCAGACTACAGACAGGAAGCAATGATTGGGGTCACCCACCTGAGCACAGGTTTCAGTTTGCTGGCACTGTTGCTATTGGAGACGGAGCTGCCAGAGACAGCGGAGCCATTCCAGGTGGGGTTACTAGAGTTCATCTCAGCAGACTTCTGGAAAACTTCAATGGTGGCCTTGGCTATGTTTTCCTGAAGAGCATACAGCTCCTGTAAAGGATTCAGATTAACCAGGAAATTATGAACGTTAGAGAAAGCTGGAGAAATCATCAAGCAGAGCTGAACTCAGCAAGCACTTACATTAGTTGAGCTTACATTAGTTGAGTTTGAATTAGGTGAGCACTGCTTGATCATGAGCTGTAGCTCGAGAGAGGACTGTCTCATGGTCCACTGGTCCATGTTCTATAAGCAGAAAAACAGACGGAATATGGAAAGAATGTTTTTAAAGGAATCAAAGCAGAGCTTCAGAGCCCCAGCTGGATATTAATTGCGACGGGCCCCTGTCTTCACAGTCTATGAAGATGAAAACCAATCCAGAATAATGAGCTGCTGTGAGACCCACACAAATCATTAATGGCTTAAAGGCTAAAGGGTGTGAAATGAATAATTAAGCCTGGGGAAATGACTGTCTGTTCATTCTCTGCTGCTCTTCCATTGCTGACAGCCAGGAACAGAGCTGCCTGATGTCTAAAACAGAGAGTCTTTATGTATGCAGACCTGGTCTGCTGGGTTTTAAAGCTGATATTTTTCCTCCTTAAAAATGTGTATGCAAGTCTATGGTGAGTGGATTCAGACTGTCTAGAGAGCATCTAGAAAATGTTGTACATTGTAAAGACAAATATATTACTATTGTAATACAAATGCACTGTATGGCTGAACATCGTTACTGACAATCCTCATTTTTTCTGCGTGAGATTCTCCAGCTTTGTTGTTGTTGAGCAACCGAAGCGTGAGCTGTTAAAGCTCCGCCCTCTCCCTCTCATTTGCATTTAAAGGGACACACACAAAAACGCTGTGTTTTTGCTCAAATTTGACAAACTATAATAAATGATCTGTGGGATATTTTGAGCTGAAACTTCACAGACACCAGACCAGAGACTTATATTACATCTTGTGAAAAGGGGCATAATAGGTCCCCTTTAAGTTTATACGCCATCAGGTACACAAATCTAGTGAAATGCTGTATACATCTGTCCACAAAATGTTAGAAATTACGCAAAAAGTTAAAGCGAACCTGGCGCACTTTAAACTCACAGCACATGCAGAGATGGAGTTTGCTTCATGTACTGTGAATTGAGATGCTCTGAAACATGGAGCACGTCAGACTATATAGCCTACTTATTAAATTAAATGAAGCTTTTTGTGATTTGACAAGAACACTAAGTGATACTGCAATTTGGATTTTAGTTCAAATTGCCAAAGCAACAGCGCAAGGTTTCACAGACAAGGCTTAAGCTAGTCCCAGACTAAAATGCATGTTTGAGCTGTTTTAAGATATCTTAAAATGTGTCAGTGCCATTGTGTTGTCTCAAGATGCATACCAGTAATGTTTTCTTTCTAGTGAATGTTTATAAAAGTAATTAAATGCCCTAATTGAACTAAGGCCCAATCCTGGCTTAGGCTAAGCACTGTGTGAAACCGGGCCTAAAAATCTTTTATGTTATAAATGTAAAAATACTATTTGTTTCATTAAATATTTATATAGTGCAGTGTTTCCCCTTACTTAAAGTACTATTTAAATTTATTTAAATGAATGGTTAGATGTTAACCCCAGTTAAAAATTCACTCTATACTACTACAAAAAACTCAGTCTACTATGGAGCAGATGTTCTCATCGGGTCATGTGAGAGCGTGTGACCTGCAGGATGCGTTTGATGCGCTGTCTCTGAGGATTCTCGCCCTCCTCGCTGTCCAGCTGCCTGTGCGGGTAACAGATGAGCTGCAGTAACCGCTGAGCCTGGATGTTCCCCAGCACTGGATCCTGTAGTGCACTGCTGTCCTCCGACAGAGACTTCAGACAACGCTCGCCGACCCACTCCTGAAAGAGAGAGAAAAATCAGCAAAATGTAATGGAAACTTCTTAAATGAAGAAAAGTGTTTTCTACAAAAAAAACAAACAAACAAAAACACAACCTACAATGGAAATGAGCAGCATGCTGCTAACCTTGATTACTTTTGGTGTCTTAAGCCCTGTTTCCACCTGGTATTAAGATGCGTTTTAGTCGATCGGATCACAAGTGGATGACGCAAATACAGGTGTAAAGGGCGTGTAAAAAGTTGAGCTTGTCCACTTTTGACCACTTCCAGAGGTAGTCAAAAACACATTTGACCGGATTGCTTTCGCAGTGTAAAGGCTTATGTGGTCGAATGCGTTCAAACAGCCAAAAAAGACCACCTACTGACCTAATGTGTAAACATTATGGAAAGCGCGCTATTTAAACTTTGTCGAATAAAGACCCAAGTTTGGTCGGAAGACGAAAAAGCACAATGTTCTCTCACGGCGTTCGGCGTGACGGTATTGCTGCTATCAGAGCAGAAACGAACGCTGCTGCTCTCTGTGTGTTTTTGTCATCTCCAGGTGCGTTCATATGTAAATTGCACAAGCTTATTTTGTCCATTAGATTGAAAGATCTGAAAAAACCCATACATTTACCCTCCCATAGACCCTCCTCTTGTGGGAAATAAGGACAGAAGTGGTCGAAAGTGGACGGATTAAAACACCAGGTGTAAACGGGAGTGTGCACTTGTGCTCTGATCGACCAAAACGCATCTGAATACCAGTTGGAAACCGGGCCTCAGTTCATTACAGTGATGGAAACACAATTTGAGGTAATACTGAGGGCACAGCCAGGTGACGCATTTCCACAAGATCTGGAAGATTACATCCTTGTTTTTAAGAGAGCGGTTAGTACATCACTCAAGAATGTGTTTCTTTGCCAAGGACATTATTTTCAAAACTTCAGTCTATTAATATTATAATATAGCTCATAATAGCTAAAATCTTTCCAAGGATGAGATCCTCTTATAATCATCACCTGCTGACAGATGCTCTTCAGCACATACTTGGCGTAAACCACCAGACTGGCCGTTTCAATAGAGACGTTACGTCCTCCGGATTTTTTGGAGCCCATGTCATCCTCTCCAATGTCGTCCAATCCAGCGGGATGGGAGAAGCCTGAACCCTTCAGCTCGGCATCTCCTGGAAAAACAAACAAAAGGTCTCACTTTTTTCTTTTTCTTTTTTTTTTCCACCCACTGCCAGCTGGGTCTCATTTGCTCCATCTCCCATTCCTGTGGCTTTCTTCTCCGTCATTTACCAAAAGCCCTTAACACAAGCCTTTCCTGGTTCTCTCGTTTTGCTCTCTGAACACTGGGTACAATTAAAGCTTTTGTATGATCACCAAGACATGACTGGCTAAGACATGAATGCACAACAAAAAGGTACCCAAAATCTCACCCAGCATGAAAACAGCCTTTAACACGGCAAACACGGCTCCCACCACAATGCTGTTCTGAGAAGCAGCCAGCAAGTGTCGGTCGCAGGATGATCTGATGCCCACTGTGGATTTGTCTGTGGACATAAACATTATTCACAATTTTGTGGATATATATTGCGACATGATCTAGAGTTCAGAAGGGATGCGTGAGGTCTAAATTACCTGATTTGGTGCCGTCTTGTGGACAGGGGTTACGCTGTGGGGTTCTGAACAGATGAAGCAGGATCCTGCAGGTCAGTCTGGCTCCAGGTTCAGAATCCTGCTCACTACAGGCTTCACACACACACACATGAACATGTCAAAACCAGAGTCTTCCATAAAAAGGCACTAGCTTCAGAACATGACCCCATCATTTCTGGCTCACAGCTGCATGAAGGCAGTACAAAATGTCTTCTTCCTGAGTCTCTCCATCAGTGTCGACTCCGGTTTGAACAATGTAAGGCTGAACACCGTTACTGACAATCCTCATTTTGGCTGCGTGAGATTCTCCAGCTTTGTTGTTGTTGAGCTGTTAAAGCTCCGCCCTCTTCTGGAAAGCAGGCAGGGAGCAGCAGCTCATTTGAATTTAAAGGGACACACACAAAAGCGGCGTGTTTTTGCTCACACCCAAATAGGGGCAAATTTGACAAGCTATAATAAATGATCTGTGGGGTATTTTGAGCTGAAACTTCACAGACACATTCTGGGGACACCAGAGACTTATATTACATCTTGTGAAATAGGGCATAATAGGTCCCTTTTAAGTTCCCAGAAGGGACTTGATTCAACCAAACACAAATGTTGTCATGAATTGCTCACCCTCACGTTGTTCCAAACTGAATGACACCACTGTTGAACTCAAAAGAAGGTACATAGAGCGCATCAAATGTGGTAAATGGAAGCTCAATGGCACTTGCTTGACATGCGGGAACAAACCTCATTGGTTCTCACGCATCAAGCAAGCACATTTAAGCTACCGTTCACCATATGTGATGAGCTCTGCGTATGCATGTTGATCATTGTGTATATGTGAATAAAAGCCGTAATTAAATCTGCTCATCATATAGAGTGATCATGTCTCTCTACATGTCAGAAGGGATTACACAGCTTGATTCATATGGATTTCTCTTTCTTTATGAACTTTTTGAGGAGTCAAAGTTTTAGTAGACTTTCAGTGGAAGAACAATTATGATGAAAGAATATTTAAAAATACTTTAATTGGAGACTCAAAGATGAATGAAAGTCTTCTGGGTTTAATGACATGACTAACTAAATGACGACATTTACCAATTTTGGGTTAACTATTCCTTTTAATTCTCACACAACGTTATCATATGGCTTATGAAGACTTGAAATGTAGTGCACATATTATATGGAATGTGTTTATGAATTTCGTCAATTTTGGAGTTTCAGGGTACCATTATGAAAAACAGCACATTCTGGCAAAACATCATGGAAGTCGTCAAACAGGTTTGTAATGATATTAGGGTGAGAAAACAACAACAGAATTAATTTTGTGAAAATTATCCCTCTAAATTAACCCTAAATCAATGACAAAGTAGGTGTTTTTCCCCACATCATGTCATGCTCTTTCTCTAAATATACACCACTATTCGGTCTTTCACTGCCGCCCTGAATAGCTCCTTGTGCAGTGAACCAATCAGAGACAGACAGAGTGAGAGACTGTGGGCAGCAGAAAGAGCTCTATGGCTCCAGGACACACATCAGTGCGTCTAAAGATAGAGAATCCCAGAGACATCAAACAAGAAGGCAGTTAGTACTGACTTCTCTTATGGAACTGTGAAAAACTGAACGCCTGCACTTCCAAGAGTGAGGTAAGCGGTGACTGAGCGTCTGTATGGTAGGTGGTTGTGGAATACTGGGAGCCTGTGGGGATCCGTACCTGCGTTCAAGAGGGAGGGGATGGCCACACAGCGCACCAGATCCTCCAGCAACAAACACTGCCGAGCTATCAGGATGGCGACGAATGTCGCCAGCGAGTCATGGAAAGAAAGATCACTCACCTGCCAAAAAGAAAACGCATGCAATTATCACCAAGAACATCTAGTAGTCATTCTAGTCAACTAGACATTTCACCACTCATCCTGAGCAAAAGAGAGACATCCATTTAAGTCTACCAGAGAATCATCATCAGCAGACAACATACTAAGGTGCAGTGACATTTACTGTTGTTTCATAGGCAAAATCCATTCATTTCAATAGGAAAAATATTTCCCCACACAGAATTTACAACAAATTTGCCACGCTGACAAACAAAGCTGTTTAGTTCTCTGTGAAATGAGATTCATACGTCGCTCATTTCACTGTGACTGCACCTTTAGGGGTTTACACAATAGATAATGCGACTCACGTCAACGTTGCAGAGTAGATCATTAAAACCGCAGTTGCCGTTGTTGGAAGAGCAGCATAGAGCCTTGAGCACTCCCAACCACTCAGCACTGAGAGAGCGACAGTACGCCGTCAGCTCCGCACACAGGATACCGATATCATTCACCCTGAAACACACCACACAACATTTGTACACCATGGTAGATATGCCATGCAGGTGTTCTGCTTATCAATGAAACGTTTTTTAATAGTTTTAGTTAACGATTATATCCCTGCTCCATCAACAGAATCAGATGCCAACCTCTCAGGATCACGATGGTCCACGCACACGTCCATGAGCACGTTACACACGAAGCTGTAGCGGTTAGCAGGGCTGTCGTTGAGGATCTTTCCCACCATGGAGTGGTTGAGATTGTGTGCGGTAGGATTAGCGATGGCATCGATCATGAACATCTGATCCCACAACATGTTGGAGTCTGATGGGTCGATGTTATAGTAGATGGAGTTCTTTACCTTTGAGCAGAACTCACTGTGGGAAAACCAGCAACCATTAGAGACCAGGAATATAGAGATATATTTAAAAAGTACTCAGTTCGATGCTCTCACCTGAAAATCTCCCCAAACTTGCTCTTTAGGTGACTGCAGGAGGTATAGAGATCGTAGAGATAGGCCAGGATACAGCGTTCAGCTGAGGAACAGTCTGCAGGGTTCACGCCAGATTTGACTACAATTCGCAGTCTGTTGAGCACAATGAGACATTCATCACTGTCCAAATAGCCTAGCGTCATCCCAAAAGATGTCATATCGAGCAGTAGACATGACGTACCCATCAAAGACCTGTGCGGTCTGGTCAGGGTTGAGGATGAGGCAGGAGTGGTATCTCCGCAGCACAGCCACGATGCACAGACAGAGACCTGTAGTGTAACTGCCAGCCAGGTTTGAGGATTTCAGCAGGAGTTCTGCTTCCACCAGACTCAACTCATTCAGCAGCTACGTGACCAACACACACACTGAGGTTAATCACCAATATACAAAGTAATAATTCTTTCCTTCATAAGCACCACTAAATATAATGTATATGTTGTATACTATATTAAAGGGTTAGTTCACACAAAAATGAAATTTCTGTCATTAATTACTCGTGTTGTTCCACATCCGTAAGACTTTCATTCATCTTCAGAACACAAATTAAGATATTTTTGATGAAATCTGAGAGGTTTCCGTCCCTCCATAGAGATCCAATGCTACTACAAATTTCAAGGTCCAGAAAGGCAGTAAAGATATTAAAATACATTAAAGTACTCCATGTGACTCCAGTGGTTTAACCTTAATTTTATGAATCGACGTGAGTGCTTTGTTTGTGCAAAAAACATAATTTACCACTTCATTTACAAAATAATATTATCCAAAGCGTGTTCACGCAACAATGTCAGCTCTCGCATGAACACAAAATGCATGCGTCAAGAAGCTCTCGTGAATGTGCATTGCAGATCAATATTTTTGTAAGTGGTAAATTATGTTTTTTTTTGCACAAACAAAGCACTCGAGTCGCTTCATAAAATTGAGGTTAAACCACTGGAATCACATGGATTACTTTAATGATGTCTTTACTACCTTTCTGGACCTTGAAAGTGGTAGTTGCGTTGGATTTCTATGGAGGGACAGAAAGCTCTCAGACTTCATTAAGAAGATCTTCATTTGTGTTCTGAAAATGAACGAAGGTCTTACAGATGTGGAACGACACGAGGGAGAGTAATAAATGACAGAATTTTTGGGTGAACTAACCCTTTAAAAATCAAACAAGGAAGAAACCTGAAGGCCCCGACATACTTCAAGCAAAATTGAAGAACGAACTGGAGTGATGTCATTTTAAACAGCTTGCCAAAGCGAAATTTCTGGAAAAGTTCACTCTGGCTGGTAAGCACCTTTGAACTACCACTGCTCCGTGGGGATTATGTAATAGGTAGGTGTGACGTGGACATTTTCTCTGGTTAATTTCTTCTGTTCAGTCCATTGAGGTCAGACGTAAATAAAAACATGAAATTGACACTGACACTGTTCGTTTTCATGTTTAATACTATAAAGCTGTTTGCATTAAAGAAATGTATTATATAAAGTGCCATATGAATAAACATTACATGACATGACTGGTGTGCTGAATTGCAGCGCTTTGATCACTATGATTAGATGCTATTTAACCATTTTTGTTGTGTATAAATGTTTTATTATTGAGGGGACAGAGCAAAGCACATATTTAAATATTCATCTAAACACCGCTCCAAACTATTCGCTGACAGTATACCACTGCTCAGGTATTTCAAACTACTTTTTACCCCTACGTGAAGAATATCACAGCGAGTATTGAGGCCTTCAGACAGCCCAACAGACAGCAGCCCAGGAGGATCTATATTACACATTATCAGCTCTCATACCTGTATAGCAAAGTCAATGAGGCCACTTATATTGAGCGAGTACTCCATGAGGTCAAAGATGAACTGGATGTGTTGGACCAGTGGGAGGTGATAGGACATCCCTAAGGCAAAGCTGGTGATCTGCTCCAGAACATTCCTGGACACCTGTGAGAACCCAAACAATCCAGTTTAGCCTATTTTAAAGCTACTAGATTATAATAATAGTCTTAACAAGTTTAATTAGTAAACAAGTTTTTCCAAGTCTAAAATTTCATTAATCAGACAGCCCTAGCATATTTGAACATCTGAATGTACATAAAAGCAAATGAGATTTGGTGAAGGGCATGATTTACAGGAAATGATAATGATTTTAAAACAGTAAAGGCTGGAATACACCATTCAAGTTTTACCCAGATTTATTTGCTTGGTGAAATTTCATGGGCAAAATCCAGGAATCCATGAGATTGGGAATTTTTGAGTGAGGGCAAAAAAAAAGTTACTAAGGCAGATTTTATTTCTTGTTCAAGTTGGTCACACAACTTCACCACGTTGATCAACAGAAAGCGGCTTGGTTTGAAAGAGACCTCTGTTTGAGTGTTGCTTCATGCATTGCTACGCTACTGACAATAAGCCTATTTTGTCTGTAAAAGGGATAAAAATCACACATTTAACAGTGTTTTCCACAGGATTTTGTGAAACTGTGGTGGGTGGACCAGGGGCATGCGCCCCCAAAAGAAAATTTTGTACATTTAAAAGTTAAATTCAATCAAATCTGGTGCACTTTGAGAGTCCAAAATTTAGAGCCCAAACCCATATTCAGTGTGCAAATTGAACAAGGAAAATAATCTGTGCATTGACTTGTACCTGAACTTTTAAGGGGACTCAACCCTCTTTTACCTTGCGATATAGTGCCTCATTCTACATTACACTACATAATAGTTATAATATTATTCCTTTGGTAGTAATAGCCATTTATTGTAAAACAAATCCACTGAAAAATAATTGTCCTAATTTCTATACTTGAGAGATAAATACATGAGCTTTTATTTTGGCGGAAACTGCAGTCGAGCTTTTATTTTGGCGGAAACTGCAGTCGAGCTTTTATTTTGGCGGAAAACAAGTTTACAAACGCGTCTCATTACATGTCTAGTGAAATGCTGTAATTGTCAACTATGCAAATGTGAAAATAATGCATAATCGGTGCCTGCTACGTTCACAAATGCAGTCTTTGACTGCGTTCATTCACTGTGAACAGACGCAGAGCTGATCACGTGAGGGAAGTGTGCGCTTCTCTTTGCGCAGCGCAAACAGACAGTCTTTTGCGATTTGATAAGGACACAAAGCACAAAAATCAATGTATGGGAAACACTGTTTAGCGTGAGAACAGGGGTGGAAAATGAACCTGCTTTTGGTGCAAAAAACTTGAACATACATTATTAGTGCAACAAAAGGGTAGAATAGGGTGGAATTATGCCTCTAAAGCTCTAAGCATACTTTGTTTTCCACATTCCAACATATATTTTGGGCTTAAGACACAAACCTGTGGGAAAAAGCAAACAGGCCACAGTAGTTCATTCATTCAATTCGGGCTGACCTGAGAGGTGACCTGGTGCTGATCAAAGTGTGAGAGGTGCTGGAATTTAGAGAAAATGTCTTCAGCAGTGGGGAAGGCCTCAGGTTTACTCCTCTTCCTCTTCTGGCTTTCCTCACCTCCTGAGGAAAGACAACAAAAGACAAAAATCAATGAATACACAGCACATATGTGAGAGATCACGTGCCATCAATGGGCTGTGAGCCTGAACAGAATATTAGGAAGATGAAATGCAGAGATTGTGCCCTCATCCAGCATCATCAGTCAACCACTGAGGTCACTGTCAAATGGTTTTTCAAATGAAAAGCGGCTAGATGGGTGACTTATTCACAACGGGTCAGTGTTCTGTGCCGCGCTTGAAATAGTAATAGCTGAGGGTTGAGCCGTTTAATGTCAGGACCAAAGCAACACTTAGTCTGCTGTGAGAGAAATAATAGGATGTTAAATTACACCTCTATTAAAAGGTAAAAGCAAAAGCAGGGCTGCTCTTTCTGACCGAGTCGGCAGCTAAGCTTGAATATAATAAGTCAGTGATTGCTATTAGCATTGAAATGGGGCTAGAGCTATGAATATTCAATGACAGCAACAGAGGTTCAGTGCCATGAAAGCCTTTTAATAACAGGAGAATAAAAGAGAGGGGAGGAAAAAAAAGACTAATTAAATTGAGCATTAATGACGAACGGCCTCTATGAGGGGACGGACATCCAAATGTGTCCCTCCAGAGCCGAAAGGTGAAGCTAAAGTACATAATCGCAGTCAAGACTGATTGGGACTGTCATCATGCAGCACAAATCATTTGTGCTAAATACCACGACAATGGAGAAAACAGAGATTCTAATAGATTCTTCAAAAAAAAAAAGTCAACTTTAGTGTGAACTATTCCTTTAAAGGGGACCTCTTATGCCCCTTTTAACAAGATGTAATACAAGTCTCTGGTGTCCCCAGAATGTGTCTGAACTTTCAGCTAAAAATACCCCACAGATCATTTATTATAGCTTGTCAAATTTGCCCCATTTGGCTGTGAGCAAAAACACGTCGTTTTTGTGTGTGTCCCTTTAAATGCAAATGAGCTGCTGCTCCCTTTCTAGAAGAGGGCGGAGCTTTAACAGCTCACGCTTCGGTTGCTCAACAACAACAAAGCTGGAGAATCTCACGCAGCCAAAATGAGGATTGTCAGTAACGGTGTTCAGCCTTACATTGTTCAAACCGGAGTCGACACTGATGGAGAGACTCAGGAAGAAGTTACAACTTTTAGACGTTTCTGAATGGTTAGTGGATAAATTTATGTAGTTGCTGTGGAGTTGATTCAACTCATCGACCAGCATGTGTCGTCATGTTAATCTTTTGTGCCAAACCTGTATGGACACCCACTATACATAGTGTTATCCAAACAGATGTGTTTGGATCAAACAGCCAATGACAGAACAGTTAACATGCTTTGCTTGAACTTTAGCCATGGTGTTAGAACTGGTACACCGTTGTCGCTTGCGAAAACAAAATGGTGGCGCCGTGGGTGGAAACGTGCAGGTTAAGAGGCAGTAATATTATAATAAGATCCACTTCCTACGTCACAAGGGGAGCGAAAGCGAAATAGAAAGGCCAAAACAAAGTTACTGGGTTGTCCTTTTTCACATTTTCTGGGTTGGTAGATGCACTGGGGACCTGACTATAGCACTTAAACAAGGAAAAAGTCAGATATGTCCCCTTTAATATAACTTTGCACTTAAATTTTCAGAAGAATTACTGATATAGTTAGTCATCAAAATGTGTTAATGACTGAACGGTTGGTTTGAGTTGTGTTAATTGCTGCACCTGTCTCTGCTGTACTCTTGCGGTTGAGAACCTTCAGGATGTCTTTAGTGATCTTCTTGATGGTGTGGCGAGCTTCATCTCTCTGTTTGCCTACTCCATAGAGAACCACCAGACGCTGGTTACACTCATGACTCGCGCTCTCCTCCTGAAAAACAAGCAGTTTAGTTAGAATATTAGTCATGTACTCTACTGTTTGAAAGTTTTGGGTTTTAATGTTTTTGAAAGAGGTCTCTTATACTCGCCAAGGCGTTTATTTGATCAAACATACAAAACATTACAATTTAAAATAACTGTTTACTATTTTCATTTAATATGTCATTTATTCCTGTGACAGCAAAAGCTGAATTTTCAGCATCATTACTCCAGTCTTCAGTGTCACATGATGCTTCAGAAATCATTCTAATATGATGATTTGCTGCTCAAGAAACATTTCTGATTATTATCAGTGTTGAAAACAGTTGTGCTGCTTCACATTTTTGTGGAAACCAAGATATATAATATCATCTCATAATTTAAGGCTGCTGTCACTTTAAGACCTGACGCACAGATTCATTACACATGGGTTTTCTTTCTCAACTCTTTACATTCACTTAAACACAACTGATTGCGTTTACGTGAATACTCACCAAGACAGGCATTTTGACATTATTTTGTGTGTATTTGACTGTTTTAGCACAATAAGCAGTGAAAAAGAACTCTATTTAGTACTGAGAGGCGGCTTTATGTGTGCGCACAACAAAATCTGCGGGAATACCTAAAAAATTACTATTTCATTGTTGTTTTAGCATTTATTATTTCACAAATGTGCATGCTCACCTGAGGAATGGGGAAGTGGGTGGCGTACTGTATGTGGCGAGGCTGCTCGTAAACCAGAGGGAAGGCCGGGTCCATGCCCTTATCCTTGGCAGTGTTTTTGCTCTCCTGCTCTGATGCAGGTTTCTCTGGGGAAGGGCTTCCCTTTGACTCGCAGTGCATTGGAGGAGAGAACATCTGCTGAAGGGTCAGACAATGATGCATTTAATAATTGACCTTGGTTAGCAAACTTCAGGTACCATCACTATTACAAAACAGACATGTATAGAGAAACACTCTACAACCTCATCAAAGTTAGCGCTCGAGTTGTGATCCATCTCCATTGACTCTGACATACCAGTATCCTAAAATAAAAAAATATTAAAGTAAAAATACATCCAACAAATTCCATTACACTATGACTGAAAAACAAATCAGCTACTTGCCTCGATTTTAACACTGCTTCCCGCATCCTGGTCTTTGCGCTCTGATTCGTCAGAAGGCTCATCGCTGGGGGAACGTGGGCGGGGCAGATGGGAATCAGAGGCCAGGTCACCCCGGGAGATGAGGGTGCACATGTAGATGTTGTGTGAGAAGACATCATGACGGATGAGCTCACAGAAGAGCAGAACGAGATTAGAAAACTCCACTCGCTCGCTCTCGTTCCCGGGCTCAGCTTCACAGACACACAGAGACCAAGATTCAGTTAATTTATACTTCATTTAAAAGTATAATTCATTCCTAAAGCAGTTAAAAAACAACCCTAAGGATGCTGATATATTGACTCACTGAGCACAGGGGCCTGAGTGTCCAGGAACTGCAGTAGGACGTCCTGGAAGACAGGCAGTGTGGCAGTAGACAGAGACCCTGATGACACAGAGCCTTTCTCATCTACGACCTCCGACTCTCCACACCTCTAAAAACACACACAGAAACTGTCAGAACTGTGCAGTTGGACATTATCAAACTATTTTTATAATGTAAAATAATATTTAGTGTATTTAGTTCCCAGCAGCACCTCTGCCTCAATCTCCGTCTGTCTCTTCTCCAGGAGTTTGGCCACCACCATGGCTCTGTGCGGCCCTGACCTTTTACAGGAAACAGCCCACTCACACAGCAGGGTCACCACCGCATCGTCGTCTGGACTCATCTATAGTTACCAGCACATTACATGACGTTAAACTTCAAATTAAGCTATTTAATTAGTATTGCATTGTTATTACACATTAATACCATGATTATTACAATAAATACGGTGAAATATCTAAAGGCAGCCAAACACTGTAAGATAATTTGGCAGATTTTGGGCTGCACTGCAGGTCTTGATGGCCAATTCTGATTTTTTTTTACTATATCCGGTTTTTTGACGACCCACCTACATATTTTAAAAGTGACCTGTATCCGATATCTGCAGAAAATAGCATTATGATATCAAGAAATCAATTTCAATAGTGCATTCATAAAAAATATTTTTAATGCAACAGTTTCATCCTTGCATCAAAATAATTATATCGTACAAATTCCTCATAATAGTGATTATGTACACAGATCCGCTGGATGAGTGCGAGAGGAATAATAGTCAGGTGGTCGAACTTTTGTTAAGCATGTCAGAGGTTCTCGGTTTGAATCCGCCCTCGTATAGGTTTTTTTACTCATTAAAACCAAATGCGTTTATCAGTGATTGTATATCAAGGGCAGGGACGTGTTTGTGGGCATTTTATTTTGTGGTTTCACTGGAACAAATAGGCAGTCTCCACAACGGGTCTGCGCACGAGTCGCCGTCACTGACAACAGCGGCAACGAGCACTTAGCATGATTTCAAAAGCAACACATTTCAGCACCAGATCACCTTTTATTTAACACAAATGAACTAAATTAATACTCTGCTAGTCAACTAAAGATGTTTCATTTGTTATTAGATACATCTGTACCGCGAAATGTTTCAAAAAAGTCACTTTTTCAATGACACAACTCGCATTGATGTGAATATCCGATCTGTCTGCTTACACGGCAGGCGCAGATGCATGTATCTGATTCATATCAGATTTATTTCCACATATGAATCCGATCGGAGAATATCAGAATCCATGCGCCTTTTTCCAGTTTACATGTTCGTGGGTCATCTGATCTGTGCCACATGGGAGGGAATGTGTCACATTGTGGCAATTCCAACAGTATAGGAACAAAACTGTTAAATCTATAATTTTTTCATTTTTATCGTCATGTTTATTCATTACTTCTGATTACAATTAATAACTGTCCATTACTGTCACACTACTGGTCAAAAGTTTGGGATCTGTAAGGCTAACCAAGGCTACATTTATTTGATCAAAAAAACTGTTAAATATTATTACAACTTAAAACAATTTCAGTGATCAAAGCTGAATTTCCACCATCATTTCAGTGTCACATGATCCTTCAGAAATCATTCTAACATGCTGATTTGCTGCATAAGAAACATTTCTGATTATCATCAATATTTTTAGTGGAAAACTTGAACTGTAGTGAAGGTTGTTCAGTGGGACAACATAAAAAAAACAAATCAAAACACTTTACCTCGTGTCCATCTTTGCTCTGACCCGAGCCAAAGATCCGGTTATACAGCGAATCCAGGGAATTGCTAAAGTCAGACTTCTCAAAGCTGTGGTTATCCAAAACCTCCAATGTATGCAGAACCCGGCTAATGGTAAAACCTATAGGACATATATATATATATTTTACAGGCTGTACCAAAACGAAATAAGTCCTGTCCATACTGAGATGTCGAAGACCTCATTCACGCCCACCTGCTGTGGTTTCCTGACACTTGTCGAAAGACCAGCGGAACTCCACAGCCTGTCCTCTCTCTTTGATCTGCTCTTCAATCTCCCTCACCTTGGCCCGAACCTGAAAAACATCACATTCCTTTAGACAAACACACTTGATGAAGTGCCAGAGGATCAGATCATGTACTGAAATCAAACCTGCTGGTTAAAGGTGCTGGTGCCCCCCGGCATGGGCAGGTTAGAGGGGGCGATTGGCAAGAGGTCTAGTGGGGAGCCGGTCTTATTACGGCTATCTGTCAGAGAGTAGTGCCAGACCAGAGCGCTGGGGCAACACAACACGATACTCTACAGAGGGACAAACAGAATGAAAGTGACGTCAAAAAAACTGAAAGACAGGAATCAAGAGAAATGCAGCTGAAATTAGATGTATATGACAGTACCTGCAACATGCAGCTGAGTCCAAACACCACAGGCCTGTGCTGGGGGCAGATGTAGAAGTCTGTGAAGGGGGTCTGGGGCTGGTTGCCCCCTGCAGGCTGGGAGGTGGGGGTGGGGGGTAGTGCGTTTCCTTGCTGTGCTGAAATGCCGTGGGCCGGGTGCCCGCCTGGGCCCGGGCCGAGACTGCCATCGCTCAGCAGCAAATTGAGCCGGCGTGTGCAGAAATACGCCAGTCGTCTAGATAAATAGGCTGACTGCACAAACTCCCCCGAGTACTGAATGAAATAATGACAAGAGGTCAAAATAATCACACTCCATTCAGAAAATGACCATGTCAAGAATCTTTTATAGTTCTTTGCATTGATTTTCACAGAAAAATCTGCAGAATTCTGTGGAATTAATTGAAATATGGTAAACTGTGTTAAACTGAGCTAAAAAAGTACTACACTTTTATTGGTGTTTGTTTGGGTCAAACTAGATTAAAATGCAATGAAATGTATAGTAATTAAAACCCTATATAATCTGTCTTTGATATAAACTCTAAAACTGAATCTGGAATGACTTTTTATAGATTTTTAAAAATTTCCTCATTGAATTACAACCACTGCAGTCCAATCAGGGTTATTATCATTAACTAAAACAAAAAACACTAAAAACACAATTTTTATTACTTGAAATAAACATTAACTGAAAATAAAATATAAAAACACTTAAACTTATTTTATTTCAGCTAGTTGCCAGGGCAATATCTTTCATTTTTGTTGTAGTTTAAGTTGAAGTGCTAAAATAAAAACTATTTATATAAAAAATAAATATATATATATAACATTTGAAAAAATAAAAACTATAATATTAAATCAATGCACAATAACAAATAGGTCTGGACGATTAATCAGAAAGTAATCGAAACTCTAACCAACGTAATTTTCCCATGCCGGTTATTTCGGTTTTTTAATTCTGTTAATATTTTCCCCTTAATAACATACTAGCAGGTGTGTCGTCACATGACTCTGCCCAGTCCAGTCAGCGGCATGGAAGCAACACGGAGGCGAACTCAAACGCAGAGTCAACACACACAGCGTGCAAACGCAAAACGAGATCACTTTCGCTTGCATCCTCATGAAAGTTTGTCAATTGTATATTTAAAGGCTTGCCAGTTACCATTCAAGAACATCACGTGAAGATTGCGCGCACAGAGAGGAGCGCAGAAACTCATTGTCAACGCTGTCCTGTGATTTATCACTAAAGTAGCTTAGAAACTCAAAAATTATAATATTTTTCTACTTTTGAGGTAACAACTTACAACCCACAGCTTCACAATTAATAGAGAGATGGTATGACTAATTCACACACGCAATCGCTCTCAATAATGCATTCAAATAAATGTACCGAGTTTGGTACAGTGCCAATTTATATGTATCTGATTTACAATGAGCAGAAATCTGTAAGAAATGTTACAAACCATCGATAAAATAACTGCTGAAAGTGAGCTAGGAAAAAATACCCCACCTTTAATAGTCAAGCATATTTACAGTACAAACATTGTCAGTAAACAAAAACCAAACAAACAAAATAATCACAACGATTATATCATCCAGCCCTAATAACGAACATATCAAATACCAAAATAAACCAATAAACTTATTGGTAGCTGAAAGGATAATCAAATTAGTCAAAATGTGAAATCAATTCAAATGCATAGGGACAGGGAATGTGCAGAACTTAAGATGGCTGCAGCATGCAGGCCTGGATATGAGCAGTGAGAGCGCTGTGTGTCAGAAGTCACGAGTCGTCACGCTGCATTAACTGACCTGTAACAGGAGCGGCAGCAGCAGTCGCAGAAGCTCATCCTCTCCAGGTCTGATCTTCTCGAAACACTCCAGCACCCAGGTGAGAAACTCATGTCTGTCTAACATGCCATCCTATCACACATGTGCACAATAAATAATCTCATCCACAAAAAAAAAAAAAAAAAATTGCATTATAAATGAAAAAAATGAATTATAAATGGTAGTGGTGGGCAGTATGACCAATATCATGGTATGAGTAATTTTGCATCACATATTTTTGCTCTATTCAACAACAATCGGTACATATCATATAGCCATCATATATACACTACCATTCATTAGTTATTTTTAGTAACTAACATTAAAGGGTTAGTTCACCCAAAAATGAAAATTTCTGTCATTAATTACTCCACACTCGTAAGACCTTCGTTCATCTTCAGAACACAAATCAAGATATTTTTGATAAAATCCGATGGCTCAGTGAGGCCTCCACAAAACGCTCACAAAAAATATTCTCATCTCTTCATAACATTAAAGTTGAACCACTGTAGTCACATGAACTGTCTTTAGTAGCTTTCTGGGCATTGAAAGTGTTAATTATCTTGCTGTCAATGGGGGCCTCACTGAACCATCGGATTTCATCAAAAATATCTTAATTTGTGTTCTGAAGATGAATGAAGGTCTTACGGGTGTGGAACGACATGAGGGTGAGTAATAAATGACAGAATTTCATTTTTGGGTGAACTAACCATTTAAGCAAAGATTAATCAATACTGCAGCAAATGTATTGCTCATTGTTAGTTCATGTTAGTTAACATATGTTAACCTCTTGAGCTGACAGACACAGCAAGAGCTGAGCCGAAACAAACCTCCTCCCAAGAAAACAGCACTGGAAGATCTAATTGGACGGATTTTTTTGGGATTAGTTCTAAAATTTCAATTTAGTTTTGTTATTTGACCCAAGATATTTCAATTTCACAAAGAAATATGCAGCATTTTGTCTTAGAAATAATAAAAGAACATTCATAATTTGTCTTAATTTAATAATTGTGACAAATATCGTGAATTGTATCGCATCGTGAGTTGAGTGAATCGTTACATCCCTAGTCCTTGTAATTTTAATGAAAAAATAACTTCCCCTCCCTCTTGCAGCATCTTATCTCTTCTCTGATGACTTTTACTGTCACTCACATGAGATCCACCAATAGCAAACCACAACCATCCAATCAATTCGACATGGACAAAATCAAGCCCCGCCCTACATTTGTTTTGTTCGAGAAGCAGTTCACTCAGAAGTATGAAAAAACTAGCGCAACAGAAGTTTCATGCCGACTTTAAAGAGTCAGTTCACCCAAAAATGAAATTTCTGTCATTAATTACTCACCCTCATGTCATTCCACACCCATTAGACTTTCGTTCATCTTCAGAACACAAATTTAAGATATTTTTGATGAAATCCGAGAGGTTTCTGATCCCCAAGAGAAAGCAATGTAATTACCACATTCAAGGCCCAGAAAGGTAGTTAAAAACGTCGCTAAAATAGTCCATGTGACTACATAAAACAAAAATAACTTCTTTATTCAATATTTTGCACACAAAATGTATTCTCGTCGCTTCATAACATTAAGGTTAAACCACTGGAGTCACATGGACTATTTTAACGATGCCTTTACTACCTTTCTGGACCTTGAAAGTGGTAATGAAGCTCACAGATTTCCTCAAAAATATCTAAAATTTTGTTTTGAAGATGAACGAAGGTCTTACAGGTGTGGAACAAATGACAGAATTTTCATTTTTGAGTGAACTAACCCTTTAATAAATACAGGCCCACCTACCTGGAACATGAACATGGCCAGTTTCTCGTTGTACTCCCACTGTTTCATCGCAGTTTCCACCTCGGCAGGAGGAGCGGGCAGAGGAGATCCGCAGCCCTGGCTGGGAGACTGTCTGTAAAACTCTGCCACCTTCTGCAGCTGCTCCCACAGGTATTTAGTTATTATCTGAGTCCATTCTACAAAGCCAGACAAAACCAGTGAGGCATTGCAGAACAACGCCCAATTACACATCACAACAAAGAACATCTCATCTTCCTTTGAGAATTAAACGAGGACAGCGGTGCATGTTTGATAGAGCCAAATTACTATGTGATGATGCACTAACCTATGCAGGGGTCAATGACGTGCCTCTTCTTCACCTTGGTTTCAGTTATGGCAGCGTGATACGCACAAGTCATTTTAATCATCCAAGCAGATCGCATCACCGGCACAGAGTACTTGGCAAGGTAGCCAAACACTTCCTCTTTCTTGCTGAAGATGGGAACCTAGTGCACACACACACAGCAATTAGACTAATGCAAAACTCAAGATAAAAGAGCATTTGACCTCCTCCTGTGAGGTTTTTGTGCCGTTTACAACATGTTAGTGATCTAGAAAAAGGAACATGGCAAAAGCGAACCTTTTTAGCAAGCTGAGTAAGGGGTTTGGTCCCGGCCAAGTCCGTGAACCAATTATTAATGGAGCTCTGTGACCTCGCTGTGACGAGCCAGAAATTATCCTTCTGGTTAACCTGCGGCTTCCTCTTCCCAGTGTCTGGAAATGTGTTGCAGCGTAACTTCTCTGCAATGATGCTGCTGAAGTTTGAGCTGATCTGAGAAGCAGAAGGAAACAGGAATCGCAAGTTTAAATGAATGAGGATTTGACTAATAAAATGCATGCATGCAAATTGATAATCTTACCTTTGAAGGGTTGAAATTGACATTTTTAGCGCTGCCATGTTCATCGCCTGAAACAGCTGGCTGGTTGTTAAATCCTTGTTTGACGTTCAATGCTGTTAACTCATCCTAAACAGTGAGAGAGTGATGGTTTCGGTTTCTACATGCATATTTCATTCTCATTACAGTGTGCAGGAGAGTTAATCAAGCGGCAATTAATCAGTCCTCCATCCTAATGAGTGATCAAAATTCATCAAGATGACAAACTGAATTCAGATTGAAAAATCTGCAGGCACAAGCATAAGAGATCACATGCAAAGACTTATGATGCACACCAGATAATGTGATTATATATATATGAAATATTTTTCTCCCCATTTTGTTTCTATCTTCTACATAGTCTTAATGCGTTTGTGATATAATGGTTGTGTCATGGACAGCATTTCAGGCATCACAGGCACGTACATCGGTTTTGCATACATAGATCATTAATATACAAAATGCTGAACTAACCAATAATGCCTACAAATGTTGCCTAGCTAGACAGCTCGCTAGATTTTAAAACGCATCCATAAACACTTCAATCAACGAGCAGTTGTCAACAAACATAAACCGACAGTACAAACAGGCTATTGGGGATGTTTACATCTTAACTAAAGGTTTATTGATCACAAATCCTTATTAAATTATTAGAAAAATACAAGATAATGATTAACAACAGTCATATATTACATATGACGCGCTTTTTAAATGGCACCGCGACGATGAAAGTGGCTTTAAATAAGAAGCTCGATAAATATAGATCCTCACGTCATTTTTAAAGCTGAGTTTCACCAATAAAATGACCATTTTGTCTCTTTAACCATCTGTAACAACAAACAAAGATGAAGACCGAAATCATTTGAGGCAATAAATAATGTTTTTTTTTCTGTTTAGCTAGTCGAGCCGTTCGGTTCATTGTTATTGGTCGTTTGCTGACGGCAGGGCCTCGTCTCAACACCGCTGAAAAACACTCTTTAATTCACCGTTTAAACGTTAAATTTGGCTACTGAGGAAGAGGGAAAGTCGCCTAACCTCCTTTTGCTTCGGGTCCTGTGGATAGACGTCCGGAGGACCGAGTCTGGGCCGTTTAAGAGGCCTGTGTTCGTAGCTTAAAATGCCGAAGGCAGCCATCATCCCCGCGGCATGTCAGCCCGGTGTGTGGCCGATCCTGAGCGCTGCTGTAGCGGCTAGAGCTCAGATGCTTCACCGATGCTTCCGCTCCGACGGGAGTGATGGGAAAACACAAGACAACATAAAAGTCCCTCCAGAACAAAATAAGATTTGATTACAAGGACTTCATTTGTTCTATCAAGAGCTTCTGCAGCGATTATTTTGTTTCGTGTTGTGTTTTTGATGAGTGACTATAATCGACAAATGAAAATGAATTTACATGTATGCTATTTAGGATGATAAAAGTCCAAAGTGAGAACCATAAAATCATTAATATATAATGTTTATATAATGTCTGTCTTTATAGAGTGTCATATTTTAAGAAAAAATCTTAAAATATAAATTAAAAATTAATAATCTTTATCTTTCAACTCTGACAAAGGTTACATGCACAAAGCAGTTAAATGTATAAATATACTTTTATTCAATAAAACATTTTTATAACAACCATAAAACAATTTTTATAACAACCACAAAACTATAATCTCTGGATCTTAAAGAACAAGGCAACTCGTCTTAAACATATCTAAGCTTGTGAATGGATTTCTCTTTATCTTGATATTTCCAAGAGGAATATCTAAACAGATACTGCACGGTGTGGCATAAAAGTTCATTTAAAAACAAAAAAATACACTCAAAGGCCTATAGACCCAAATTCCTGCATAATTCAGGTATCTAAATGTGCAATTTTCAGCTTGGAAAATACAACTGTCATTCATTCCTGAAGAGATCATGTAATGAAGTCTTGATATGAAGATGTACAGGCACTCCTCAAGAATATAAGAGATATTTTGGATTTTTCTTTGATGACAGATCAGACAGAAATATGCACTTAGAATACAAATGAAAATATCACTGTCTTGATGAATTATTATAAGAATTCACATTGCACATTTTGTTCTCTAAAACACTAATTGCACAATGCTTTTGACAGATATCTGCCAAATATATAACAGCAGAGGCACACGACTTACACAGTATGAGTGACGACAACAGCACAAGCAAATAATAATAATAAAAAAATAAGTATAATGAAAATAAAACACGTTTCTCTTTTTTGTGCTGATTTCTGGAATGATTGACTGATATGTGACTGATCTGAATGTCATCTTTGGTTGGATTCATATGCATGAAAACGTCAGATAAGGCAAATTAATAGGTTACCTTATGTTCAGTACATATCTTGCATACTTTTATAGAGCCCAACAAGAATTACAGCAAATAGATGAAAAAGAAAGATAAATGAATCAATGACATTTATCAGTGTGCAAAATCAACTTCTACCAAACACAGGCAGAAGAACGTCCAATATGAGAAAAGCACTCAATCAACACTTGTTCAGACTGACTGCAGGAGTCAGGATTATTCAGACATGAACACAAATAAAGTGCCATCAGCATGAATGTTTCCATTGGAAAGCTCTCCTTCAAGACATCACATAGTGTACGAACTCAAAATCTCTCAGTGTGCGACAACAACATTGTCATTATCTTATTAAAGTATAAAGAACAAATGGAACATCTCAGTTTCAGCAGCTTCAAGGATTTTTATTCTGCATCCGGTATAAATCTTCTCAGCAGGTTGGAGGACCAGTCGTCCCTCTGAAGGTGTTGAGCAGAGGGTCCGCCGTGTGTTCAGTGTCTGCTTAGTTCTTACGGGTGAGAGTTTCTTCTGCTGCCTCCATCATGCCGCGAAAACATGAGTTTTCATTGGCCAGCAAGTTTGAAGGGGTGTCGAACTCCAAAATCTGTTTCAAAGATGAAAAGATGTTACATGAACATAACGTAGCCTATATATCTATCAAACTAAGTGCAATCTCTAAACAAATGACAGATTAAGCTTTTCTTTACTGTTCTGAGTCAGTTATTCTACATGTTTCAAAACATAACGCTGTTAAACATTTAATGTTTTTTGACCACTTTCCATAAAAAAAGTTTAACACCATTATGTTTTTTTAACACATTTATCTAATTTGAGACTGAAGATTGAACCTTTGGAGTTGAGACATATTTATGTCTTTCTTTCTTCAGTCGAAAAAAAAATGAAGGTTTTTGATGAAAACATTCCAGGATGTTTCTCCATATAGTGGACTTCACTGGGGTTCAACGGGTTGAAGGTCCAAATGTCAGTTTCAGTGCAGCTTCAAAGAGCTCTACACGATCCCAGACGAGGAATAAGAGTCTTATCTAGAGAAACCATCTGTCATTTTCTAAAAAAAAACGCACAAATGCTCGTCTTGCACTGCTCTGTGATGCTGCACAAATCATGTCACGCGTGACATAGGTGGAAGAACCGCGGTGATAAACTCCATCTCATTTTCTCCTCCAACTTCAAAATCGTCCGACATCCTTGTTTTACCTTTTTTTGTAAAGGCTGTTTGATTTAGTCTTTGCACGTTCGCTTTGTAGACACTGGATCTGTACTTCTGCCTATGTCATGTGTGACCTTTCCAACATGATTATGTAATGTGTGGCGCATCACAAAGCAGTGCAAGACGAGCATTTGTAGTTAAAAAGTGTATCATTTTTATTTATTTTTTTAGAAAATGACTGATCGTTTCTCTAGATAAGACTCTTATTCCTCGTCTGGGATCATGTAGAGCTCTTTGAAGCTGCACTGAAACTAGAATATTAAGTTGGATTGGTTATGATTCCCGATTCTTCCCTGCTCAAATGGATAAAAGGTTTCAAAGCTGGGCTCACAAGGGAATAACTGCATACTGCTCTATTATATCAAAGGGGGAAATTCAAGATTTTCAAAATTTAATGACCAGATTTGGACTGGAGAAAGAGGACTTTTACAAGTTAGACACAATTACGATGCAACAATTAGAAGAGCAATTAATGATTGCTCCCCTTTGATAAATATATAATCTTATAATACAAATGGCAGTAAAAAACTATTAATATCTGGTATATATACTTGTATCCAAGATATTAAAGGTCACTCAACTAATTATATTAAAGAAAAGCGGGAAAAGGAATTGCAGATTTCTATTCCAGAAGAAGAATGGCTAAATTTGTGGCATTCACAGTGTGTGACTAGTCATTCCAGAGCTTTAAGAGAATTTTGCTGGAAAAACACTATACGTTACTTTATTATGCCCAAAATAAAAGCCAAACAAAAAGGAGTAGCAAATCTAGGCTCCTGCTGGAGGCAGTGTGGTACACAAGTGACTGATCTTATACATATTTTCTGGGCCTGCCCAGTTTTGAAACTGCACTAGTCAGAAATACATTCAAGTATAGAGGAAATATTAGAGATTGAGATTGGGGAAACAGGTTATATTTTATTTCTTGGTAATATACCAGATTCAGTTAATAATAGGAATAAATATTTACTGAGGATACTAGCAGCAGCAGCAAAAAAAAATGTATTACTCATTTATGGCTTCAACATCTTCCCCCAACGAGAATCCAGTGGGAACAAATTGTCACAGAAATTTATAAAACAGAAAGACTGACATTTAAGTTGAGATTACAAGAAGAGACTTTTGAAAAACACTGGGGAAAATGGACCACACATACACTACCAGTCAAAAGTTTGGACACAGTAAGATTTTTAATGTTTTTAAAAGAAGTTTCGTCTGCTCACCAAGGCTGCATTTATTTGATTAAAAATACAGTAAAAACAGTAATATTGTGAAATATTATTACAATTTAAAATAAATCTGTTTGAATATATTTTATAAAGTAATTTATTCCTGTGATCAAAGCTGAATTTTCAGCATCATTACTCCAGTCTTCAGTGTCACATGATCCTTCAGAAATCATTCTAATATGATGATCTGCTGCTCAAGAAACATTTATGATTATTATCAATGTTGAAAACAGTTGTCAAAAGAACAGCATTTATCTGAAATACAAAGCTTTTGTAACATTATACACTACCGTTCAAAAGTTTGGGGTCAGTAAGAATTTTTATTTTTATTTTTTTGAAAAGAAATTAAAGAAATTAATACTTTTATTCAGCAAGGATGCATTAAATCGATCAAAAGTGACAGTAAAGACATTTATAATGTTACAAAAGATTATATTTCAAATAAATGCTGTTCTTTTGAACTTTCTATTCATCAAAGAATCCTGAAAAAAAAAAAAATTGTACACAATAAATGTTTCTTGAGCAGCAGATCATCATATTAGAATGATTTCTGAAGGATCATGTGACACTGAAGACTGGAGTAATGATGCTGAAAATTCAGCTTTGATCACAGGAATAAATTACTTTATAAAATATATTCACACAGAAAACAGTTATTTTAAATTGTAATAATATTTCACAATATTACTGTTTTTACTGTATTTTTAATCAAATAAATGCAGTCTTGGTGAGCAGACGAAACTTCTTTTAAAAACATTAAAAATCTTATTGTGTCCAAACTTTTGACTGGTAGTGTATTTCAAAACAGAGAGAGGGGAGATAAATGTGTAATAGGAATACTTATATGCATACATGTAACCGCCATAAGAGAATAATCAAGCTGCATAAAAGCATGGCTATGGACATGAGGGTATTTGTGTATGTATGTCTACATATGTTTGGAAAAAAGTTTGCTTGTCTTTGTTCTGAAAAAAAAAAGAAGCTGCACTGAAACTGACATTTGGACCTTCAACCCGTTGAACCCCAGTGAAGTCCACTATATGGAGAAAAATCCTGGAATGTTTTCATCAAAAACCTTCATTTCTTTTTGACTGAAGAAGGAAAGACATTTTCATCGTGGATGACATGGAGGTGAGTAAATTATCAGGAAATTTTAATTCTGAAGTAAACTAATCCTTTAACTATGAACACATTCACTTGACAATTAAAACTCTCCAAATACCATATGATCATCACCGTATCATTATCTTTAAAGCAACAGCAGATGAAAATGGAGACCCACCTGCCCCTGATCCAGGACCATGATCCTGTCACAGTTCAGCACAGTGTTGAGACGATGGGCAATCACTAGAGTGGTGCAGCCGCTGAAAGAGGTGCGAATCGTGTCCTGGATGAGGCGGTCTGTCTCTGTGTCAATAGCAGCTGTTGCCTCATCTAAGAGTAGGATCTGAAACACATCACAGGATCACATACAGCACAAGTTCTCTGTATAATCAAAATATTTTTAATGGACAATTGTTTCTCTTTTCTTTTTCATTTCAACACCATGAAATGGTTAGATAAGCACATACTGTACAGTTTTCTTTCCATATGTCTAATTGAAACAGGAAGCTTGGGCAGGACATGTAGACCATTTGGGAGCAGACGTCACAGTTTCGTCACTCGCAGCTGTGTGCGCATAGTGGTGGCAGAAATACAGCGGTAACATGTTTTTTTATGGGGCTTTTGGATGTCAGAATAGGAATGCAAAATTCATTTTTATAGAATACCGTCGTTGAAGACGCGCTTTGTTGCGTTTATGTTGCAAGTCACAGACTGGACTGATGAAACCTGCAATGATTAGTCTACTATTAAAGCATGAATTTGATGTAAACAGTAAGTCTACATAATATTCACATATGCAGTTCATAGGGGACATACATACATAACAGTTACAGCATGAAATAATATTTAAACCTATAACATTTTTACATAGAAAACTTTTAAATATAGCCTATAACATTTTTATTTAACAATTCTGACTTTTTTCTTATCTCCCAGATTGGATGTTTATATCAATTCTGAGGGGAAAAAAGTCAGAATTGTGGGATATAAACTCAGAATACAGAATAATGAGTATATCTCACAATTCTGTTTTTCCTTCTAAGCATTTTGTGAGATATAAACTTGGATTTGGGTGTGCTGGTCTGAAAACGAGGTGTGTTCAGGTGCATTGTTGGCGTGTTGCTATTTTGAGGAACTGAAAACGACTGCACCATTGACCAACAAAAACCTGCTCTAAAGTCAATGGCACAATATTTATTTATTTTTTTGTTATTTAAAGGGAGTGTTAGTAACATGCGCCTATTGGCAGGTGCACAACACGCTTGTTACACACACAGGGACGCGCAGCAGCACACAAACATGCCAAATATTAAAAATAAAAGGATTACAATGTAAAAGATTATTATTGTGTCCATGAAGATAAGAATGCCTACATGTCATAATGGAAAGTCATTGCATGTATCAGAATGACCTACTTGCAGTAATGACGAATGAAATTGGCTAATTATTTAACCAATTGTGGCCATTGTATTTAAACTGACTCGTCAGGTTGAGGGTGTCTATATTCCACCATGTAAACAGTGAATCCGCCATGGCGTGAGGGCAACTGGATTTTAAAGGGAATGGGGGATGAGAGTCTGATTAGTTTATTGCCCAAAACACACCCATGACTCATTAAGATAATAGGTACAACCCTTTTGGACCATGCGCCTGGGGCGCCAATCATTTTTCCCGTCATTAAACTAGCAAAAGAGGATTTGGACACACCCTAAGTGCTTCAGACCATGTGCTTAGATTGTTAAAATAGGGCCCTGCTACTGCAGAACTTCCACCAATTAGGCTCCGCCCACGAAAACGCCATCGCTGTTTGCAAACACCCAAATGGTCTATTAATTTAACCAATAGTCTTTCATTTTTGTTCAAGAACATACACAAATAATTCCATAAAAATATTATTATTTATTATTTAAATGAAGTTGTATAAATCAGTGGTTCTCAACCAGGGGTCACTAGCATACTTACAAGAGAAATTTTGAGTGAAAATATTTTTAAAAACATTATGCCGAATCCTCATCCAGTAAATCACGATCAACTGTGAGAGTCCAATAAATTTATTGGTTATTTATAATTTTTTTTAGAACTCATAGATTAAAAAAAGTTTTGTTTCTTCTAATATTGTTGTGGCCTTGGAGTCAAAAAGGTTGATAAGCACTGGTATAAATTGTCCCTGAAGAGCATTATTTATCTAAGTGAACAAACTGCTTGTATGTCACAGATGTAATTCCTGTGGGGACGTTTGCTTCATATGAACTGTTCTGAACAGACAGTTACATCATGTCCCTTTTTGGTATCTCTGCACATTTTGTGCAAAGCTTCCCAGGTTTACATTATCAGCAAGTTTAAAAATAAAAAGAAAAGATTGGATATGATTTTATACGTGCAATAGTCATTTACTGTCTGCCATGTGGTGGCAATATTTAGCCAGTTTACAACAGCTGAGATTCACCAGAATTTTAGATCAGTGCTTCTCAACAGCAGAAGAAAAACAATGATGCACATAATATACTACAACTTACCATATAATCAAATAGAGGGATTAACAATTTTAAAGGGGGATCAAATTGTAACTATGGTCATCCATGATAACAAAACTACATTAAAAGTGTAGATGGTTTGTGCAATTAAATGAACACAGGCTGGATGATAAACTGTGAACCGACTGAACAACTTCGAAAGAAAGAAAGTCATACAAGTTTGGAACGACCTGAGGGTGAGTAAATGATGACAAAATCTTGATTTCTGGGTGCATGTGTGCCAACACACAATAAAATATTGGTTCAATTGTAAATACATTTCAAGTTTAAATTAAGCATGTTTGTTTGCTTCTGCATGACCAATGGGTTGTTACAGAGCTGAGAAGCAGCATCCGAGAGCGTTTCTGATCTTAACAGTTACCTTGCTGTGTCTCAGAAGAGCTCTGGCCACACATAGTAGTTGTCTCTCTCCCACTGAGAAGTTCTCTCCATTATCCATCACCTCTGAATGCAGTGAATTAGTCAACTGGCTAACCTGAAACCAAATCAACACATGACAGCCTTTAAACCACAGCTACTCAAAGTCATTTGCCTTTGGAAAATCATTCCTTACTCACCATGTCCTTAATGTGCGTTTTCTCCAGTGCTTCCCAGATCTGTGCATCTGTATATTGATCCCAAGGATCCAGATTTGATCTGTTGTTGAGATAAGCAAATTAGTCCACATAGTCAACATAAACTGACCCTAGTCTTACTGCACACGATTCTTTAAGTGCATGTTATTCCAAAAAAAACTAAATCTTTGCAACGTTTCATCAAAATTTGTGACCCATGCTGGCAAAATGAGTTGCAATGAGCAAATTTTCTATTAAAAAACCTTCAAAATGATGTATGTTTTGTTGGAATCTGACAAAAAAATGACTTGAGCTACACCTGTATGATGTCAATTTTGAAAAAAAGTTTTCTGAAGGTTCCAAAACAAAATCATCTAGCAACCAAACCTAAAATTCCTGGTAAAAGCACCAAATTCGGCACAAACCATGTTAAAACCCATATAAAAAATATAAATATTCAAACTTATTTCCCATGATTCCACAATTGTTTGATTAACATTAATGAAACAGACAGCCTCTATATTAAGACCTACTCTACCAAACGGATCTAATATAATGTTACACATCAGATGTTTTTCCCCAAATGTAAACCAAACGTTCACTTAAGACATAACAGATAATGTTTGTGTGGATACTCGCCAAGACAGATTTTTTGAAAAATGTATATGTGTATATCGGGATCACGCGCTGTCTGAGGCGTCTTTGTGCACATGCTCAGCACGAGTAAGATCGTTTTATTTACATCAGCATGAGTTTGAAAATCACATTTCATTGGTTTAGATTCGAAAATTTGCTATGAATATTCACAAAGTTGGAATGCTGCGGTTTAAAACGATACCAAACTTGTGCTGAGGGAAACACCAGTCATCCAGAAGCGAGCAGAGACAAACAGCATTTTTTATGGACAAAGGAAAGGTACTCCTCTCAGAAAATGTACAAATAAAGATACTTTTAGATGTTTAATTGCTATTTGGAGCATTGGGATTGCTAGACGAGGGCTTAATGAACTCATTTTTGTGACATTTTTCACTTGTTTTGCCTGTAGCTCGAAATTAACCCGTGCACATTCCCACTCATATTTCCAGCACAGGTCACATTAAATTACTTGCTCAACTTGCAACGCCCACTTTTTCACAATCTGATCAATTCCAGATTAATAAAATGTAGTCTAAATTCACATTTAAGTACTATACATGACATTACAGAAGTGAACTGCATCATTTTGACTTCAGGAGCTGATAGCACATGGCTAGTCTTGGTAAAGTGACGTGGACCGTACCTGACAGTACCAATGAAAAGAACCGGCTCTTGGGGGATGACTGACAGCTTGCTCCTCAAGTCCTCCAGACCAATGTGAGCGATGTTGACATCATCAATGATGATTGATCCACAGCTGAGCTCCGCTAGTCTGAAGAGTGCGACGCCCAGTGAAGATTTCCCTGAAGAAACAACCAACCTGTGTCACAATCTATTTCCTCCACCATTAATATGACCCGCAGTACAGATGAACACAAACAACATCTGATTGGATAAAAAAAGTCAAGTAGACAAGTGTACCTGAGCCCGTTCTGCCAACTATCCCAATGGTCTCCTCTGGAAGAACGCTAAAGGAGATATTCTTCAGAACCAGAGGAAGATCATCCCGATATCGCATTTCTACGTTCTGGAAGGTGATTTGTCCGTTCACCGGCCAGCTGGAAGCGGAAGCGGAGGATTCGGTGATCTGTCGAGGACCTTCGCTTTCCAGGTTCTGAGTAAATAAATGACATAATGATCATACTTTGTGCTTCAGAACTCAGCGAGACTGAGTTATTGGCTTCATTAATCACTGTAAAATGCTCTCCGCCACTTGGGCGGCAGCTAAGAAAGCTGTACTGCTCTGCTTTGATAAGAGCTTCCTGAAACAAGCTGTGTCATATGCTATGATGTTCTGACTGGCAATTAACGCATCCCATGAAGCCCGCTGAGCGGGATATAGCAGGCTTACTATGCACCGCACTGACCGCTGAGAGCTGTTGTCTTGGGTGCGCTGTCAATTGAATAACAAACGGTCTGTCCCTTTCTATTTGACATTGACACAACCAGCATGCATGTGTCACAGATGCTTCTACCTTTATGTAATGATTGATCCGCTCCACTGATGTAAATCGGGCTTCGGTTTCAGAAAGGAGCCTCACGGTGAACTGAAACAGGCCAGTCAGCTGGATATGGGAAGGGAAAGAAAATGGACAATGAATAACAATTAGGAGCAATAGCAAGCAATGTTAAGTAACGGTCCTGCCCTACAAGCTTCCCGTGCAACTCATCCCCCACGCAGATGTGAGAGCAGCGCACCTGTACGGCGTAGGAGATGGCCAGGCCCGCGTAGGCAGGGGGAATGTGGCCGTGCATGAAGACGATGAGGAGGGCTATAGTGGTGATGAGAGAAATACTGATAAGATCCAGACGCACAGCCAGCCAACGCATAGCACAGCTGAACAGATAGTGACACGCTTGGTTTGTGTCAAGCAGGGCTTGATTCCTGGTGGAACAGAACAGATATTCAGCCAAAATCCTCATTTTGTAATTTTATTCATAACATACTTTGAATCATATATATACACATAGAAAGTCTGTGGTCAGATTTTAATGTTTTTGAAAGAAGTTTACAAGATGTCTCTGGTGTCCCCAGAATGTGTCTGTGAAGTTTCAGCTCAAAATACCCCACAGATCATTTATTATAGCTTGTCAAATTTGCCCCTATTTGTGTGTGTCCCTTTAAATGCAAATGAGCTGCCGCTTTCCAGAAGAGGGCGGAGCTTTAACAGCTCACGCTTTGGTTGCTCAACAACAACAAAGCTGGAGAATCTCACGCAGCCAAAATGACGAAAGTGTTCAGCCTTACATTGTTCAAACCGGAGTCGACACTGATGGAGAGACTCAGGAAGAAGTTACAACTTTTAGGACGTTTCTGAATGGTTAGTGGATAAATTTATGTAGTTGCTGTGGAGTTGATTCAACTCATCCACTAGCATGTGCCGTCATGTTAATCTTTTGTGTAAATCCAGTGTTGAATTGATCCTCGTTTGTGAAGCAGTCCGGCGTAAAATGACGGCATGACATCAACACTCTAATACAACAACTCTTCCTCTTCTCTAAAGCAGCCCAACATGGCCCCGCCCCCTTTGTTGTGTATTCTCGGGGGCGGGGTTTATGCAAATGTTAGGGTTAGTGATGTCACTAACTCGGGACGTTGTCCCTACCAGACGTTTGTTGTAGTCCTTAAACAGTGAATTCTTAAAAAGAAAATATCTCCTTTGCATTGAACTTTGAGCGTCGTAACTTTGCAGATGTTGTTTATGCTCAAACAGCAACATTACACACTAACTAAAGTTAAAAAAGTGAAATCATAATCAACCACCCCTTTAAAACTGGGTATGTCAAATTCAGGCGGAAATCCAAAATATGCCCCAAAGTGGAAGCAGTTAATGAACAGAAAGTTCGAAAGAACAGCATTTATTTGAAATATAAATGTTTTGTAACATTAAAGAAATTAAAAAGTATTAATTTCTTAAATAATAATAATAATAATAATAATAAAAAAATCTTTCTGACACCAAACATTTGAAAGATAGTGTATATATGCATTCATTAAATACATTCTTTCATAATTTTAACCTTAGTTACAATACAAAATAGTTCCTCAAATTTGATTGGTCTTGGTCGAGCAAGCATCATAATTGTGGTTACAATTATTTGTACTGAAAACATATTGATTAAGCAAGATTGCTTTAATAGCGCATTATATAGTATAATAAATGTAAGCATATAATGCATTATGAAGGTAATTCTTGATTAATTATATTTTATTTGATAAAGCTTAACAAACCTCTTTTTTGTGAAATATTTTTCTTGAAAAGTGTACATGCGCCATCTTTCTTTAAAATAAATGGCACTAGGTTTGGTATTTTTCATTGTTATCTAATGCAATGACATTTGAGAGCGTAGCTTCAGTATGATATCTACTTTTTGAACTTTGAGAATACTTTCTGGGTTCACGGTACATGCAGACCTCAAATAAAGTGAGCATAACTTCAGTGCTTCAGTGAAAAGTTCTGCAAAGTCATGGAGGGCATTTTGTTGTCTGAATATTACCTGTGTATGAAGTCAGCACCCCTGCCGTAAGCATAGATAGTGGACAGTCCTTGTAGACTGCTGGTGATATGAGAGGTGAAAGGGGATTGGCTGATATTTTCCAGGCGCTTCAGCTCACGAATGAGAACCCTTTGGGTGAAAAAGGACAATCGGAAAAGTACATTTTTATATATATATATATTCAGTCCCTGACAAAAAGTCACCCAGAATATGAGCAGCGATATACGGCTGAGTTTTGATCAAAGCTCTGGCTCATCTCATCTGCTTATCTGTGTGGCTCACAGAGCTGCCTGTGATGTGACAGGTTAGTGGCTTATGAGATGGAGGCCCACAGGGGACAATAACGGTGAGACTGAGGGGATCTTCCTGGCTGAGCTGCAGTCATTTCTGGCTTCTGAACTGATTTATACGGGGCTTTATGAGGCCTGTCACACGTCAGCGCTAACGCAGGCAGGACAGCAGAGTCTATCTGCAGTGTGAGGCCATTACTGATGAAAAGCCAGCTTGCAAGTGCATATATAAAAAGGCATAGCTTGTGAATAATGTTAGTAATGAATCGTACTTTTCTTAAAAACAGGCCAAGCGAAGGAGGACAAACCTGCCCTTGATATGCTTCTCTGTGAGACAGATTCTTTGGTTCTGTTGTCTTTTTAGAGCAAAAGCTGCCAATATGACTGTTTGAACACATTTCACTTCAAAGAGAGAAACACATTTTGTATCACAAAATGTACACTGGCAAATTAGAGGTACATAAAATTGCTGACATATTAAAACAACATAAAATATGTTTAAATACACTACCGGTCAAAAGTTTTTGAATGGTACGATTTTTTAATGCTTTTAAAAGAAGTTTCGTCTGCTCACCAAGGCTTCATTTATTTGATCCAAAATACAGTAAAAACAGTAATATTGTGAAATATTTTTACAATTTAAAATAACTGTTTTCTATTTGAATATATTTTAAAATGCTCTGAATTTTCAGCATCATTACTCCAGTCTTCAGTGTCACATGATCCTTCAGAAATCATTCTAATATGATGATTTTCTGCTCAAGAAACATTTATGATTATTATCAATGTTGAAAACAGTTGTGTACAATTTTCTTTTCAGAATTTTTTGATTAAAAGAACAGCATTTATCTGAAATAGAAAGCTTTTGTAACATTATCACTACCGTTCAAAAGCTTGGGGTCAGTAAGAGTTTTTTTCTTTGTAAAGAAATTAAAGAAATTAATACTTTTATTCAGCAAGGATGCATTAAATTGATCAAATGTGACAGTAAAGACATTTATAATGTTGCAAAAGCTTTCTATTTCAGATAAATGCTGTTCTTTTGAACTTTCTATTCATCAAATAATCCTGAAAAAAAACTGTACATAACTGTTTTTAATGCTGATAATAATAATAAATGTTTTTTGATCAAATCAGCATATTAGAATGATTTCTGAAGGATCATGTGACACTGAAGACTGGAGTAATGATGCTGAAAATTCAATAGGAATAAATTGCATTTTAAAATATATTTAAATAGAAAATAGTTATTTTAAATTGTAAAAATATTTCACAATATTACTGTTTTTACTGTATTTTGGATCAAATAAATGAAGCCTTGGTGAGCAGAAGAGACTTACCATTCAAAAACTATGCCTGCAATTTTATGTACCTCTCAAAAATCTTTATATATAAAAATATTATATTTCTTTATATAAAATAATTAAATTTGTATTTTCTTAATACATATGAATACATTTATATTTTTTCAATTAAATAATTATAATAGAAATAATGAAATTAATATATATAAAATGTTTATTTTCTTTAGTATCTACAACACATCAATTAATCAGCCTGACGTAAAATACTGTGCAAAAGTCTTAGACCACCATTAGACGTTGTTTTAGCAATGGTATAATGACCATATATAATTATTTTTCAGTCTCTTTATTAGAATATAACCAAAAAGTACAGGAAATGTGTATGTAGTATTAAAATCATTGTATTGGCAATAACAGGATCCGGCTCTCTTAAACCTAAATGGAATGAAAAAGGACTGAAAGGCAACTTTCAAAATATGATGAGAAGTTTCTCAGATTTTCTTCTTTGAGAAAATGAAAGAAGTCCAGGAGGTCACACTAAATACTGATTTTTGCCTTTTTTTTTTTCTTCACATTTTGTGCACATATATCCTGTATTTTCAGTTTGTATCGTAATAAAAACCAAAATATAAATATGAATGGTCACTAAAACAACAAAGCTGTTGGTAGCCTAAGACTTTTGCACAGTACTGTATGTTCTACATTGACCCAACTCAACTATCTGTTTCTTTCAAAAAAAAAAATCTGATAGACCAAACCTGGAGATTCGGTTGACAATGAAGAGGAACGCCCCTAAAGGAATAATGGAGAACAGGAACCACGGAAACACTGCGCCGACCACTCCCAGACAGAACAGCACTAGTGTCACATTCTGGAGCAGCATTTCGGCTTGCATAGCCAGACGTACGTCAACTATGCAAAGAGAAGAATAGAGAGCCAATGTGTGAGGGAGCGAGACATCAAAACGCTTTGAGACGCCCCCCGTCATCCCGCATGCGAAAGGATTTGTGAGCTGAGAAAGAAAGAGAGGTTCCTCACCCTCATCCATGTCCCTGGAGAATCGGTTGAGAATGCGTCCCAGGGGTGTTGTGTCGAAAAAGCGCATGGGGCTCAGAAGTAGAGTCTTAAATAGTTTATCATGCAGAACCGAGGCTGCCCGCACAGTGCACTGCAACAACAACAACAACACACACAACAGTGTTAATAATGCATGCCCCCAGACACAACGAAAAATGCAAATAAATGGGCCGGTGATTTAAAAACCTATAAAATGCTTTAGTCAAGGTTCACATTGAAATTAACAGGTCAGGGATGTAAGCAAACATTTAAACAGCCATAATAGCTAGAATATTTAAAGGGAAAACTTGGCAAGTATACAGGAATGTTTCTGTCTGAGCTCTGTGAGGTCCAGACGAGACATCACACACATCCACACTGAAAGTGACCAATGCAAGTGAGTCTGACGTCATGAAACGTAGATCAATCAACCTCAGCCACTTTGTTAACAGATATACAGTATGCTGGTATAAAAAATGGAACAGCAAAACAGCTTAAACAAAGCTAAAATTCACAGGGTTTATAAAGGGCTTCTGAAGCGAAAGCAATATAACTTGCCTTTATTAACCCCTCTGAGCCGTGCGGAGTACGTTTTGCTTTGGATGGATGCACTTTCTTGAGCTTCATACGCTTTGTTTCCCATTCACTGCCATTATAAAGCTCAGGATATTTATTAATATAACTCCGATTGTGTCCATCAGAAAGAAGAAAGTCATATACACTTAGGATGGCTTGAGGGTGAGTAAAGCTTGGGGAAATTTTCATTTTAAAGTGAACTAATCCTTTAAAATAACTTGAATGTAACTCGACACCCTTGCTTCATTTAGTATATCCATGAATATGCTAATTAGCCCCGCCTCCACTCACTCGCACGAGCTCAGAGATCCACTTGGCCAACTTTTCTATAGTAAACGCTGAACAATGGCAAGTGAAAATTCAGCCATATATGTTTGAAGCAGAAACTGTATATTGTGTATACAACTGTATAGAAACTGTATATTTAATGTATTAAATATATTTATACAAATAAATGAAATCTATAAATAAAATCATGTCATTTTAAGTCACACAGGGGAAATAAAGTGGTTGGGATCGCAGTGCAGTGCATCAGCTGAAACAAAGGGCACTTTCTCATGAAGACAGCTTTGTTAATTCTAATGAAAGTGATCTAATTTTGGCACAGCGCACATCCCCAGCACTTTACACGATGTAACTCGCATAAATGCATAAACGTCATCACTGCACTGAAGTACAACTGCAGCACAAATAAACAGATAAGGACAGATATTCTCACATACATGTCAGGAGAATATTGAGAATGTGCCAGACATGCCTTCATAACAAAATTCCTCATGCTATGCTTATGGGAGAACATTTGGATTTGATGGTTTCTGGCACAAGGGGGCAAATTCATTCCATTAATAGAATATGTAAAGTTCCCAAATTTGCTATCTTACCTTTGGGTAAAAAGAGATTAGCCATCATCGAGGAATTAGTGAATACAAGTGGCACACAATTACACAGACACATAACCTCTCTAATGTGCTGTCGGGTCTGCTTAATGGAGAAGAGGGCACAGGGTCCTGAGGGGACACGCATACACAACCCCTCCAGCTCAAAGTCAAGACATGGGACAGATAAATGGATTTAGCCTGCAGGCAATTTCAATTAAAGAGCAGAAAAAAATGCAGAGACAGAAAGGATGAGAAAAAAGAGGACACTTGGCAATGTCATGGATTGCAGAGGAAGGATTTAGTATGGAAATGAAACTGAAACTATGGAAAGCACATGTCCTGTCAATAACATAGTGGGAAAAGGCATTAATTGCGATGCCCCCGTGACAGATTAACCTGGTACTCTCAGGTAGATTCAGGCAGTGATGAATAGTACATGAGCAATGAGGAAATGCATCTGCCTAATGACCCAAGTGTTTGATGAAAAATTCAGCAGGAAGCCTGAACAGAAGAATCTCTCTGACAATAAACTCCAGATTACCTTGACGAACACCAGCCCTCGCACGGTCTTCAGGAAGAGTGCCGCCCCCATGGATAAGACGTACACCCTGGAGTAGTATTGTACGTGCGGATTCAGTCGCATGCTATCGCTCTCGGCGGTCTCGTTCCCCTGCAGCAGCGAGGAATTCTGCAGGGACAAAGGAACATCACCTTGGAAACATGATCCTTCCCTAGAGATTCCCAACATACCAGCTGAACTGCGTGCACGAGTCCCAGTCTAAATTATTTTACAGAATGCGAGTTAACTGCAACATCTGTTGCTGTGATTGTCCCTCTGAGTAAATCGTGTGGAGTCTGGCACTTCTAATTAGATTCGGGATTGATGTTCATTTCAGCTAAGCATCAAAAGTCGGCGATTCAAGCTGGCTGTTTGTTGCCTTGCCTTAAAGGAATAATTCAACCAAAAATGAAAATTGTCATCGTTTCGCCATCATGTTGTTTTTTTTAAATTGCGTTCTTCCATGAAACTCAAAATGACAAATTCTGAAGAATGTGAGCAAGTACGAAAAAACAAATTATTCTTTTGAGTCCGATCATTTCAGTGAATTGGTTGGTTGATGATTTATTCACACAGAGCAGAATTTCTCCTGTTGTTTTCCACAGAAGAAACACAAGCAAGGCCGGATTTACCTCATATTGTAAGATAGGCAAAAGTAATTTTTTCAATTAATAATTGTACCAAAACTGCTACTTTTCAGGAAATAATAATAATAAAAAAAACTATGTTTTACATAGTTTTCAAAGTTCATATTGTGGCTTTATATATGATCATATACTTGCATGTGGCATTATATTATCATTTTACCAAAATCAGGCTCAAATAAAGTTTTTGACCAGCGAATTTCTGTCATTAGAACGGCTGCATCTGAGGCAGTTATGTTTTAATCAACTTACAGGTTGTACTTACAAGTACTTCGCTCATGTTATTAAAAGGGGACTTATAATGCCCCTTTCACAAGATGTAATATAAGTCTCTGGTGTCTCCAGAATGTGTCTGTGAAGTTTCAGCTCAAAATACCCCACAGATCATTTATTATAGCTTGTCAAATTTGCCCCTATTTGAGTGTGAGCAAAAACACGCTGTTTTTGTGTGTGTCCCTTTAAATGCAAATGAGCTGCTGCTCCCGGACGCTTTCCAGAAGAGGGCGGAGCTTTACCAGATTGTCAGTTTACGGATTGTCAGTAACGGTGTTCAGCCTTACATTGTTCAAACCGGAGTCGACACTGATGGAGAGACTCATGAAGAAGTTACAACTTTTAGAATGAAACTGGACGTTTCTGAATGGTTAGTGGATAAATTTATGTAGTTGCTGTGGAGTTGATTCAGCCCTGCATATGAGTGAGTAAATGATGACAGATTACTGTTGGCTGAACTATCCCTTTTTAAATGGCAGAAACTCAAAACTGGTTTTATGAAACTGGTTTACCCCGCTGCCCTGCCTGATCCAGTGACTCAGCCACCAGTTGCTGAAGGCGATGCTGCCTGTGGTGAAGAGGAAGAGGAGGATGTTTACAATGAAGGCCAGAGGCCCTCCGGCAGCCTTGATGTAAGCAGCATACACGGGCCAGGCCACGGCCCCGGTCCCCTTTTCCTCTGCCTGCATGAGCTGTTCTGTGAGGTGCACATCAAACAACAGAAAGAGAGAAGAACAACAAAGAAGTGTGACTCACCCACCGATGTTAGCTCAACTAAGCACAGACTGTTATTCTCAGATTAAACAGTGCTTCTCAACTGACAGGCCGTGATCCCAAGATAGGTCACATGTTGGCTAGCCAAACATCTGAACAAACTACAAAAGATCAATTTATTTGCTGGGTGGTTTATAGTATAACCGTCATGGGATGTTTGTATCACTAAGCTCGTGTTTGCATCATTTCAGATCAGTGTATGTGAGCGAGCTTTTGTATGTGCATGAACTTTTTTGGTAATGGGTTAATGGAGTCGAGACTTGAAATGCAATTAAGATGCAAAAGTTACATTTCTTGTTACTTTTTGGTAAGGGGTTAATGGGGTCGCCAATTGAAATGCAATTAAGATGCAAAAGTTACATTTCTTGTTACTTTTTGGTAATGGGTTAATGGAGTCGCCACTTGAAATGCAACTAAGATGCAAAAGTTTCATTTCTTGTTACTTTTTGGTAATGGGTTAATGGAGTCGCCACTTGAAATGCAATTAAGATGCAAAAGTTTAATTTCTTGTTACTTTTTGGTAATGGGTTAATGGAGTCGCCACTTGAAATGCAACTAAGATGCAAAAGTTACATTTCTTGTTACTTTTTGGTAATGGGTTAATGGAGTCGCCACTTGAAATGCAACTAAGATGCAAAAGTTACATTTCTTGTTACTTTTTGGTAATGGGTTAATGGAGTCGCCACTTGAAATGCAACTAAGATGCAAAAGTTACATTTCTTGTTACTTTTTGGTAATGGGTTAATGGAGTCGAGACTTGAAATGCAATTAAGATGCAAAAGTTTCATTTCTTGTTACTTTCTGGTAATGGGTTAATGGAGTCGCCATTTGAAATGCAATGAAGATGCAAAAGTTACATTTCTTGTTACTTTTTGGTAATGGGTTAATGGAGTTGCCACTTGAAATGCAACTAAGATGCAAAAGTTACATTTCTTGTTACTTTTTGGTAATGGGTTAATGGAGTCGCCATTTGAAATGCAATGAAGATGCAAAAGTTACATTTCTTGTTACTTTTTGGTAATGGGTTAATGGAGTCGCCACTTGAAATGCAATTAAGATGCAAAAGTTACATTTCTTGTTACTTTTTGGTAATGGGTTAATGGAGTTGCCACTTGAAATGCAACTAAGATGCAAAAGTTACATTTCTTGTTACTTTTTGGTAATGGGTTAATGGAGTCGCCACTTGAAATGCAACTAAGATGCAAAAGTTACATTTCTTGTTACTTTTTGGTAATGGGTTAATGGAGTCGCCACTTGAAATGCAATTAAGATGCAAAAGTTTCATTTCTTGTTACTTTTTGGTAATGGGTTAATGGAGTCGCCATTTGAAATGCAATGAAGATGCAAAAGTTACATTTCTTGTTACTTTTTGGTAATGGGTTAATGGAGTTGCCACTTGAAATGCAAATATGATGCAAAAGTTACATTCCTTGCTTTTTTTTTTTTTTGGTAATGGGTTAATGGAGTCACCTGTCAAAATGCAATGAAGATGCAATGCAAGACCAGCTGAGAAGTGCTGGATTAAACAACCCTCACCTCCTTTATTGCTCTCAGTATGCGGCTTGGGTCCATCATTGACATGAAGGGGCCGCGGGCTGCTCTCCTCCTCTGCCCTCTGCTTGTTTTTCAGGTTATTCCTCACCAGGTTCTGGATGAAGGATGAACAGAAAAAAGAGAAAGAGCGAGACCTGGTAAAGAGCAACCCACAACTGATTACTAGAACGCATGAGCCAGAACAACGGCTGTTGGGTCATTAATACAGACATCAGTGACAATGTCCCTCGGCTGTTACTCCCATAGATCAATTCACTTATAAATTACAAAAGCACAGCGTGAATTAACATTTCAAACCCAGTGGCTCTGCAGCCCATGGTTCATGAATTTTGCAGTGGGTGATGTAGGATGTTTTGTGAGCGTGTGACCCTGGTGTTTTCCCATAGGGCACAGCTGCTGCGGGCAGCATATCGCACCTCTTGCTGCATGCTGTTGAAAAGGGCAGCGTAGTTTCGGCCTTTCTCCATCAGCTGGACGTGTGTGCCGTGCTCTGCTATCTGGCCGTCCTTCATTAACACCACCTCATCACACTCTGGCAAGTACTGTAGAATAAACACACCCAGGGGAAAGGACATATAGAGTGTCATAAAACAGGGTTAGGAGACCTTATGTTACATTAAACTAACCCTAAGCATAATAATAACATAGAGCAGAAGTCATTTGCTTGATAAAATAATGTTTTGAGAGAAATTTTTATGTCTTTAAGATTTTAATAGGGATGACATATCGATAACATCAGTTATCAGCTAATATTTACATAATATTTAAATTTTTTATGTATAAGTAACAGTCAATATTGGATATATATATCGTTGCATGTTGAATTTTAAATTGTGCAGCTCATTTCATCTGTTTTTACTTTTCCGTCATCTGACGCTCACTTAAAACAAATCTTTATTCATTTAATAATTTAATTACTCTGTTTTGTGTAATCTTTAGCAAATCTCAAAATAAATATCCATTTTTTTTTATAATGTTATAGCATTTAAAATGTTTCATTTTACTTTTTAGGGTTTAATAAAGCTGAAATAAAATAAAATATAAATATTAGATTAAAAACTCAAACTTAATTTAAAAAAAAACTTGAAAATGATTAAAACTGAAACTGAAATAAAAATAAATCTAAATATGATTAAAAAAACTTTAAGTAAATTTACTAAAACTAACATTTTGTTAAACTAAAATGAAAACTGAAAATCTAAAAATAAAAGCTAATTCAAAATATTAATAAATACTTTAATCATATATAGATAATACTAAAATAACAGCTATTATATGAAATAAACCTAAATAATATATAATAAATAACTAAATAAATATTTTATAAGAGCAAAAAGGATTTAAAGCCATGCTGTATTATAAATGGGTCATTGACAAATAAGGTTTTTAAAAGTTTAAAAAACATAATGGAGATATAATTAATTTTTAAGTTTATTAAGTGTTAACAATGAGATTATGTGGTTTTTATAATCAAGTAACACTGCTTTTGTCATTTTTTACAATATGGACAAAATTTGTCACCAAAAAAGTAATTTGTTTTAACCAAAATTTTGGTTTTACCGAATGACACTTTTGGTTATACCGAATGACGATATTTTCAAACAATGCTAACAAGCTGATATCTAGCTAGCTAGCAAAAGGACAGTCAAACATTTTATATTTAGTACGAGTTTTTAAAATATTACAACATTTTCCATGTTTTATAGCGGTTGTACCAAATGACCCGATGTTTCGGGACATGCGTATGAGCAAGTGAAAACATGGTCCTTTGCAGGTGTCTGAATGATGTCACATCCTGTCACATGATATTGACCGCATGACTTGATGGCTTCTTTATACTGGTTACTCCAAATGACATCAATGAAATTAATTTTTTTGGATTCTTTCTCATAAAAAATCTGAATAAAAACCAAAATAAAAAAAAATATATATACATTTATTTCATTTTAAGATATTTTAATTACAAATTAAATGGCTGTATTGGTCTTTGGAGGGTTAAACCGAATGACCTTTTGACACTTCAAAATCTTTACCTTTATATGTAGCAAAATATAATTAAAACCTTTTGGATTCGATAAAATAGATCTAGTTGTACTACCTTACATACTTTGGATATCATATCTATGTTTTTTATTATTATTGAGGCCTTTGGACAAAAAAAAAAAAAAAAAAAATGACCCGTCACATCATTGTCCCAAGTATAGTAATGGCTGAAAGGATTGCCTTCATAATACAGCACTGCCCCTCACATGAACCATATTCATATATTCTCAGTGGAACTTGGTGGACGAGTACGATGTCACCTGTCCCAGTATGTGATATGTTCTTTTGCTGTACATCACGTGCATTTATAAGCCTCTTGCCTGCAGTTGGTGCGTGACAAAGATGACAGTCCTGCCCTTGGCAGCGGGGCGGATGGCGCTGTGGAATAGGTGGGAGCCCACACGAGCGTCGACGGCACTGAGGGGGTCATCGAGCAGAAGGATGGGTCTCTCGCTGTACAGCGCACGTGCCAGACTCACTCTCTGCCGCTGGCCGCCGCTCAGGTTGGCCCCTCTCTCTCCTATCTGCAGCAGATAATTCAGTTACAGCCACAGTAATGATTACTTTTTCAAGGCCATTTACAATTGAAAAAGTAATACGGATATCATACAAGTGAGAATTGTACGAACTTGATTGTATTTGTCGAGGTCAGAGATTATATTAAGAGCATAAAAATGTAGATACCTCAGTCATGTCGCCATATGGTAGCTCAATAATATCAGGGAATAAACAGCATGCCTCCAGAACAGCATTGTACCTGGTGAGAGAGGCTTGCTTAATTTTCAAAGAAAGGCCCAAGTTATTTTTATATGCATGGATACAACTCCTTACTTTTCCTCAATGTACTGTTTTCCAAACAGGATGTTCTCCCTGAGGGAGTCGTTGAGGATCCAAGCCTGTTGAGCAACATATGCGAATCCTCCATTTACAGCTACTGAGCCGTCGAGAAGGGTCATCTAGACAGAAGGCGAAGAATCAAACCTATACATCTGCTTTCACCCTGCTGAGAAGACCAGCTGGTTTATGTCCAGGCTGGTTTATGATGGTTAAAGGGGCGGTTATAAAAAATAAACGCTTTTCATTATTTACTCTAATTTCGTGCCAGACCCATATGCTGTTATTTTCTCAGAGGAATGCTCCTCTTTTTTGTAAAACAACAGCTGTCAAGAACTCCAAAGTTATACCATAAAAAATGTACTATACGATTTGTGTGCTAGTCATAAAATTTCAGTCTGTTTCTCACACAAAGTTATTATAAGTTATTCACTGATAATCTTCCCTAAATCTCATTCGGCTTCAGACGTGTGGCACCAGGTTCGAATGAGCTGAATGTAAATGAGATTCGAGCTGCAGTAGAAGGAAAGATTATCAGTGAATAATGACCGACACAAAGATATTATGTGCAGTTTAACCATGGTGACAAAGTGAACAGAATAAAATGATGCCTTGACTTGAACTTGACATGACTATGAACATAATAAACATAAACTACAACCACTAAACTCAGCTCAGACCTTCAGACTGTCTGACTCGGTGTGTTGTATCTTTTCAAACTGATCCGACTTACAATTTTCGTTAAATGGACGATCAAAAATACAAAAAGTCCCATAGACTTTCATTGAGGGGGTCAAAACTTTTGTACAATAAGACTTATAGAGTATTTAAGCTATCACTAGCAAAACGTAACAACTATCCTAGAACAACATGCTAAAACATGTTAAAAACATGCTAATTCACGCTATCTACATGCTAAAACATGTTAACAACATGCTAAAACATGTTAACAACATGCTAAAACATGTTAACAACATGCTAATTCACGCTATCTACATGTTAAAACATGTTAACAACATGCTAATTCACGCTATCTACATGCTAAAACATGTTAACAACATGCTAATTCACGCTATCTACATGCTAAAACATGTTAACAACATGCTAATTCACGCTATCAACATGCTAAAACATGTTAACAACATGCTAATTCACGTTATCTATATGCTAAAACATGTTCACAACATGCTAATTCAAGCTATCAACATGTTAAAACGTTATCAACATGCTAATTCATGCTATCAATGTGTTAAAACATGCTGGCAACATGTTAATTCATGCTATCAATGTGCTAAAACATGTTAACAACATGCTAATTCATGTTATCAGCATGCTAAAACATGATAGCAACATTATAAAAATGATAACAACATGTTAGATCATGTTAGCAACATGTTAAGTCATGCTATCAACATGTTAAAAAAATGCCAGCAACATGTTAATTCATACTAGTAAAATGCTAAACATGCTAGCAAGATCTTAAAAATACTAGCGACATGTTAATTCATGCTATCAACATGTTTAAAAATGATAGCAACATGTTAATTAATGCTATCAGAATGCTAAAACATGCTAGCAACATGCTAATTCATGGTAGCAAAATGCTGAAACATGCTAGCAACATATTAATTCATGCTATCAACATGTTAAAACATGTTAATTCATGCCAAGACATGCTAGGAATGTGTGAAAACATGCTAACAACATGATATCAATGTTAGCAACATGTTAAAACATGCTAATTCATGCTAGCAATGTGCTAAAACATTCTAACAACATGCTAATTCATGCTATCTACATGCTAAAACATGTTAACAACATGCTAATTCAAGCTATCTACATGCTAAAACATGTTAACGACATGCTAATTCATGCTATCAACATGCTAAAACGTTAACATGTTAATTCATGCTATCAATGTGCTAAAACATGTTAACATGCTAATTCATGTTATCAGCATGCTAAAACATGATAGCAACATTATAAAAATGATAACATGTTAGATCATGTTAGCAACATGTTAAGTCATGCTATCAACATGTTAAAAAATGTCAGCAACATGTTAATTAATGCTATCAGAATGCTAAAACATGCTAGCAACATAATACTAGTGACATGTTAATTCATGCTATCAACATCTTTAAAAATGCTAGCAACATGTTAATTAATGCTATCAGAATGCTAAAACATGCTAGCAACATGCTAATTCATGGTAGCAACATGCTAAAACATGCTAGCAACATATTAATTCATGCTATTAACATGCTAAAACATTCTAACAATATGCTAATTCATGCTAGCAATGTGTCAAAACATGTTAATTCATGCTAGCTGTCTTTCTTTCTTTCTTTCTTTCCACTTCACTCAATTCAAAGCTTATAAAACTTTCAAACATTCATACAGCTTTGTCAAGCCAACATCAAAGTTTCTCTACAAACTTTTTAATCTTGTTTACTTTAAAATATATAATTTATTCCTGTGATCAAAGCTGAATTTTCAGCATCATTTCTGCAGTCTTCAGTGTCAGAAATCATTCTAATATGATGATTTGATGCTCAAGAAACATTTCTGATTATTATCAATGTTGAAAACAGTTGTGCTGCTTAACATTTTTGTGGAAACCATGTTACATTTCTTTCTATGGTGAACAAAAGAACAGCATTTATTTGAACCTTGTAACATACTAAATGTCATTACTGACAATTTTGATCAATTTATTGCCTCCTTGCTGAATTAAATTATTAATTTCTTTAAAAAAAAAAAAAAATCTGACCCTAAACTTTTGAATGGTAGTGCATGTAATGTCTCACCTGTCCCAGGAGAGCAGATAACAGCGAGCTCTTTCCACTGCCGACTCCACCACAAACCCCCACCAGAGAGCCCTGGACGCACAGCGCAGAAAGCAGGCCGTCAGAATATGTCACAGATATTTTACGAAAATAGAGTGAGTTTCTTGTTATGAAAAACTACATGAGCCCTCTCTTTATGAATGGTTTTCCTGCAAGCAAGGGTTGAGTCGCCTATGAAAACCTTGTTTTTATCTGAATATAATGAGAAACGTTGAAAAACACATCTGACCTTTGACACTGAGCTATGTAATGAACGTGAAACCTCACATGGAATGGTAAAAATATGCTGACAGTACCTTCCGGATGCTCAGGTCCATGCGGTGCAGGGTTTTGTGCAGCGGCGGGCGGATGCTCTGGGTTGAGGAGATGGTGCTCTGCGGGCTCTCCTGCTCCATGTGTGTGAGAAGGTGCTCTGCATTGGGTTCCTCGCTCTTTCCTTTACTCTCCTCTGTGACGATGTACAATCTCAGTTTCTCCTTCCTCAAAACTCTCCTCATGCCTCCTCTTTTCTGCTGAACTTGGCTCTTTTTTTTCTTCTTCTCCCAGACCAGCGTAGCATCTTTAAACTCCACTGCATTACAGGGATCTTCTGTTTTGACCGAGATCTGCTGCCTATCCTCCATCATGAAGAGCTTCTGTGGGTATAAGTGGAGGCATTAACACCAAACCTGTTTGGTAAACAACTCTTTGAAGGAATAGTTCTCTTATAATAAAAATTCTGGTTCACACTGAAAGCAATTCATGTTTGGAAAAACACGAGGGTGAGAAAATAACAGCAGATCAGCCGTTTCTAGTTCTTTTGTGTATGTGGATGTGTTTTTGACCTGAAATCGTTTCACGGCCACGGATGCCTCGGATAAAGCACGCACTGCCAAGGGCGTGACCTTTAGGGCAAAGGTCATGGAGTTGAAAACAGCAACAACGGTGAAGGCCTGCACGTTGTGACAGAAATGAAAACAGGTCTCTGTGAGTTCAAGTTCGCTGTTGTTTATGAGCCTCGGCTAGAAAGCGAAAAGCAGAAATATGGCTTAACCTGTGCTGCCGTGAGATCATAACCCAGAGACATGTGAAGAGTGAACGTGCACACGCTGGCTATCACCACCACGACTGGAGCCACGCCCACCGTCAGGCTCTGAACACAGCCGGCCCACTCCAGTATCCCCCTCTCTTCTGATCGAACCTCTGGAGACACAAACAGAGGAGTCGTCAAATAAGCAAGAGAACAGATTTCTGTCAGTGTTTGAGATTGACAACTGTACTACTAACAGGTGAGACTCTCAAAAGTCCTGGGCTCAGTTGCATAAACTGCTAGTCATTTAATTTTTCCATATAGACTGATTACAATATTGCACAACAGTAAAATGTATAATAATAAAAAAATATTCAATTAAGAACTGTACACAATTAATACAAATAACTTTTTTCCATTTTTCTAATTTATTTTTTTATCATCAAAATAACAACTTGAGTGAAAAATTGAAAAACATTTCATTGATGAATTTAGTTTTTTTAACTTTATGTCAAATGTCTTAATGACATGACAGACGATCAAAAACATGACGACTGTATCTGTGGCTACTGAAGATGTAAACATGCTAGCTGGGTGTATTTAAAGGTGCTGTAAGCAATTTGTGAAAAACGCTGTTGAAAGTGGATCGGACCGAGCGCTACAACAATCTTGTAGCAAATCAGCAGTAGGGGGTGTGTCCACTCATGGTGGGGGAGGAGAGTTAGCCAATCAGCAGTAGGGGGCGTGTCCACTCATGATGGGGGAGGAGAGTTAACCAATCAGCGGTAGGGGGCGGGTCCACTCATGGTGGGGGAGGAGAGAGTTAGCCAATCAGCGGTAGGGGGCGGGTCCACTCATGGTGGGGGAGGAGAGAGTTAGCCAATCAGCAGTAAGGGGCATGTCCACTCATGATGGGGGAGGAGAGAGTTAACCAATCAGCGGTAGGGGGCGGGTCCACTCATGATGGGGGAGGAGAGAGTTAGCCAATCAGCGGTAAGGGGCATGTCCACTCATGATGGGGGAGGAGAGAGTTAACCAATCAGCGGTAGGGGGCATGTCCACTCATGATGGGGGAGGAGAGAGTTAACCAATCAGCGGTAGGGGGCGGGTCCACTCATGGTGGGGGAGGAGAGAGTTAGCCAATCAGCGGTAAGGGGCATGTCCACTCATGATGGGGGAGGAGAGAGTTAACCAATCAGCGGTAGGGGGCGTGTCCACTCATGGTGGGGGAGGAGAGTTAGCCAATCAGCGGTAGGGGGCGTGTCCACTCATGGTGGGGGAGGAGAGAGAGTGTGCCAATCAGAAGCAGGGAGCATGTCCACTCATGATGGGGAGGAAAGAGAGTGAGCCAATCAGCAGGACAGGGCGTGTCCACTCATGATGAGCGAGGAGAGGGAGTCAGCCAATCAGCAGTAGGGGGAGTATACACATGATGGGGGAGGAGAGAGACTGAGCCAATCAGCAGTAGGGGGCGTGTCCACTCATGATAGGGAAGGAGAGAGAGTGAACCAATCAGCAGCAGGGGGCATTTCCACTTATGATGGGGAGGAGAGAGAGTGAGCCAATCAGCAGTAGGGGGCGTGTCCACTCATGATAGGGAAGGAGAGAGAGTGAGCCAATCAGCAGTAGGGGGCGTATACACTCATGATGGGGAGGAGAGAGAGTGAGCCAATCAGCAGTAGGGGGCGTGTCCACTCATGATGAGGGAGGAGAGGGAGTCAGCTAATCAGCAGCAGGTGGCGTATTTATGTTTATATTTTTTTCTTCATTGTCGTTCGTTCGTCATCTTCGCCTAATTTTTCTTAATTTTTATTTTGCTTTGCTTCAGCTATGATAAAGAGACAGTCATTGTTGCATTAAGTGTTTGTGCATTTTGGGGGCGGAGCAATGAAGGGAGGGGCGTGTTTGTTTAGGTTGATTTCAAATATCAAGTGTTCAACAATGATTCTCAGAAAATCGCTTTGTGCACCTTTAATAGCGCTCGCATCTCGTGTCTTTTACTGCGTCTTGCGCATGACACAGCATTCAAAGAAGTTCAGCTTTTAAAAAGCGCATCTCTAGACCTTGCGCTTTTTTCATTCCTCTGACCTACGTCTTGCATTTTTAACAGCACATGTATTCTGTGTGAACCGGCCTTAAGGGAGTCAGTTTGGTTATATAATGCATTTGTCATTCTCTTTTGAAACTGGACTGTGTATGAACAGAACCATATTTAGCGCTCCAAACAAGACTGGAAACCTGCTGTGTGAATGCAGCCGTATTGTGTTTCCATCCTACAATGGACTTTCTAATTTACAGGAGCCAAACTATGTCCAATCCGGCAGTAACACTGAGAAGTGTGACTGTATGGAAGACAGATCGTAATCATAAATGGGATGTTGTAGTAGATGGGAATGGTTAGGCACTGGATGGTGTCCAAATGCCCCATTTCACCCTCCTTCTGCTGCACTAATATTTATCTCCTGACTGCCCGCAAGCTGGCACATTCATTCAGTGCCTCTCTCTGGCTCATGGCCAAAGTGTTTTGCTGCTGGTCTAAACAACCAGAAGCACAGGACGTAATCTCTGAAAACATTGCTGGATCTCCATAATTCAGATATAGAAGAAGTTAATCTATGCAGGTTGTGATATTTTATTCATAAGTGCACGCAAAAAAAAAAGTGTAGATATAAGACAGAAGATCATGCATCCTTCATTTCTGCTCAGCTACATAACAGGCAATATCTGATGTGAAAATGGATTATTAAAGCAGTATATCCCATTTTAAAGTTTTAAATCATCCATTGCCTACATATACAGTGAATTTTTGAACATTTAGGACACAACTTAAAATGAATGTCATTTTTTTTTTACATTCAAAATACCAAAACGAGTACCATTTGTTATAAAGAAAGGATAGTACAAGCAAACTTTTCAAGAAAGAGGTTATAAATAATAAATTGATGAATAAATATACCATTCAAAATGAAGACAAGTTATATTTGGTTTATGTCATGTACTGCACCTGCGATTACTAGATTTGATATTTTGTTTTCTATGCAATGATTCAATAGTTCATACATTTTTAAAGGGTGATTTAAGTGTTTTTGAAAGAAGTCTCTTCTGCTCACTATGGCTTTACAAAAATACAGTAAAAACCATGATATTATTGCAATTTCACAATATTATTCAAATTAATTCTAATATATGCTGATTTGGTGCTAAAGAAACTTATTGAAAACTGCTTAATATTTTATGCAGGATTCTTTAAAAAAAAACAAAAAACAGCATTTCTTTGAAATAGAAATCTCTAAATGTCTTTACTGTCACTATTGATCAATTTAATGCATCCTTGCTGATTAAAAGTGTTCATTTCTTTCAAAAAGACAAAGACATACTGACCCCAAACCTTTGAATGGTAGTGTATATGCACGTCACCCAAATTATTATCTAACATTCAACAAAGTCAAACCGCTCCAAAGGCATCATGGAATAAAGAGCGCTAAATGCTTTGTGAATTAATCTTGACGCTCAGGGACTGTCAGGACATTTCAGTGACTGAGGAATGAGGAAGGACAGAGCCAAGACAGTGGATTAGGAAACTTGAGATTGTTCCTTTGAATGCAGTGTAAAGCCACAGAGATGATCCTTTGATTTCCATGGAGACTATGACATCTAAGCACTCAGACAAACAGGAAGTGAGCATATGATGATGGTGACTTAGTCAGTGATACTGTGTGAGTGGGTGTAGTTGAGCGCTGTCTTACTTTGGATGTTGTGGGCGAACACCATCTCCCAGCAGTACATCTTAATGAACTTAATACAGCCCAGGATCTCGTTCATGAGTCGGACGCGCCGGTCCGTAACCACCACACACTTCTTACGGAAATACGCTGTCATGCGGGAGGCCAGCATCTGTGGGAAATAATTATTATGTGAAGAACAACCTGTACAGGCAGTCACAAGGCTACAGTGTGTCCTGACACAAAGGGAAATCCCCCGAGTGAAACTATTAATGTACGGCACAAAAATCACAGAATGTTCAGATTTTCTGCTCAAATACATTTTTGTGACATTTTAATGCGACTCAAATGACATCTAAACTGCTGCCGCACGCATTAAATCCTCTTATCTGGCATGCTCATCATAACATCACCATATTTTATAATATAATTTAATCTGACTACATAATATTTTGTTATTAAATGAGTTTAGAGGACCTTTTGACTTCCAGTCTTAAAGCTTAAGGCAATTTTTAGCTAGTCTGGATGGTTCGATTTTAAATGTCTCTCTATATAAGAGGATCTTGAATTCAATTCTGAACTATACAGGCAGCGAAGGTATCTGAGTGTTGGAGTAATGTGATTTCTCATTTTAGAGCTGCAGTCTGAACTCTTTGTAAGCTCCCAGCAAAACGCTATTGGAGAAGTCAAATCTAGATGTAACAAATGCATTAAAAAGTTTCTCATTGTCAGAAGGAGAGAGAATATCACATACTCACATGGTTCTGAGGTAAAATATGCTGAGGATAATATGATGTTTTAGTAACAACTGAGGTCACTGCTGTCAAACATGATTTCTAAGTTCTTGACCTGATTACTGGCTTTTAGATATGGAGCAATAGATGTTCTCCATGCGTCATTACAGATAACAAGTACATCTGTCTTATCTTTGTTTAGCTATAGAAAGTTCTGTGACATCCACAATTTTATGCTTTCTATGCAGTCCAGCAGGGTGGAAAATTGACATCTGATGCAAGTGAAAGATAGAGTTGCATGTCATATGCATACTGGTGAAAGGAAATATTGTACTGATTAAATACACCAGCTAAAAGAAGGATGTATAGGTTAAACTATAGAGGACCCAAAATTGAGCCTTGAGGTACACCACAAGATATGACGTAACGCTCCAGGCATAGGTTTCCAGTGCAACGTAGTTGCTTAAGTAGGATCTGAACCAGTCTAAGACAGGACCAGATAGACCCAGCCCAGTTCTGAAGTCGGTCGAGTAGAATCTCACGTTCAACGGTGTAAAAAGCAGCACTCAGATCTAAAAGAGAATGTCAAATAAACCAAATAGTCCCATCATTTAAAACCCTAATCAAGGCTGTTTCTGTGCTGTGGTTTGCCTGGAAGTGTATTGCTTTTGAGATGTTTGCACACTATTTTTCAATAATTTAACCAATAAATGGAAGATGTCTGTAGTTACTGAGGACAGTAACTGTGTCAATGACGTGACGGGTCATTTTTTTGTCCAAAGGCCTTTAATAATAATAAAACACCAAGATATGCCATACAAAGTGTGTAAGGTAGTACAACTAGATCTCTTTTATTGAATCCAAAAGGTTTTAATTATATTTTGCTACATATAAAAGTATTTTAAAGATTTTGAAGTGTCAAAAGATCATTCGGTTTAACCGTCCAAAGGCCAATACTGACATTTCATTTGTGATTAAAATATCTTAAAATGAAGTAAATGTATACTATTCTGGCATGATTATATAACATCAACATAGTGCAACATGGTTTTAAAATTATGTGTAGAAGTCATTGCTTTGTTATGAGAAAGAATGTCCGGAAAAACGGATTTCATTGATGTCATTCGGAGTAACCAATATAAAGGGACCATTTTGGATGAAGTCATGCAGTCAATATCATGTGACAGGATGTGACATCATTCAGACACCTGCAAAGGACCACATGGTCATGAAGCAAAGTAACTAACTCTCTTTTAACTATTTGAAAAATTCATGTTTTCACTTGATCATACGCATGTCCCGAAACAACAGGTCATTCGGTACAACCGCTATAAAACATGGAAAATATTTTTAATATTTTAAAAACTCGTACTAAATATAAAATGTGTGATTGTCATTTTGCTAGATATCAGCCTGTTAGCATTCTTTGAAAATATTGTCATTTGGTATAACCAAAACTGTCAACTGAAATTTTGGTTAAACCGAATGACTTTTTTGGTGACAAATTTTGTCCATCTTGTAAAAAATTACAAAAGCAGTGTTAATTGATTATAAAAACCACATAATCTCATTGTTAACACTTAACAAAACTTCAAAATTAATTAAATCTCCATTTTGTTTTTATTACACTTTTATTCGTCAATGACCCAACTACAGCAGGGGCCTAACAATTACATTTTGCTGTATGAACCTTGCTGTATGGATTGATTAACATTATTCAATATGTCTGGTAATAAGCAGTTTATAACTGTTTTGAGAAATTTAGTGGGTAATTGGTCGAGAGAGCAGCTAGAGGAATTCATACGTGATATGACGTGTTTAAGTATATTGAGGCTGAGAGCTTAATTTTTTTCCTGTTGAAATTTAATTTGAATTGAGCTCAGTCAGATTGATTGAGGTGTTTACAATTAGGCCATCAATCCAATTACAATGATTTTTGCTATCAAACTGTCCTCTAAGAAAACCTATGTCACATGTGAGGAAAATGAAAAAAAAAAAAAGTGATTTGAGCCACATTCAGATTCGTTAACATATCCTTTGTAAATGCATTCAATTCATTACCAAAAGCATTAAATGTGCTTATCTTACCATGGTGGGATAGAAGATGATAAAAATGGCTGATCCCATGAGTGCAGTTGGTCCTAAGAAATAGGTGGTGTATGACAGACCCAGAATTCCAACAAGAGGCCCTCCGGCCAGCAGACAGCCCACTGAGACCGCCTCATACAGACGCTGTCCATCACTGGAGCAAATGTTTACCAGCTGAAAGAGTAAACAGTATGAGTCACTCAAAACTAAAACATGCCACGCGCCACCATGCTATATAGCACTCAGACCTCACAAACACAAACCCATTTCGGTTTTAAAGGGCTAAAAGCACACGTGACGAGCCATGAAAAGAGGGTTAAAACTACATAGAGGACCTGAACCCTCTCAGATGTTATTTTTCCTCTACATTCGAGCAAACAAGGCATGACCTGAGAAGCTGTTCTCTCAATATTGAAATTCTTAGTGGAGAAACTTGCTTATAAGAGTGCTGTTCCTAATGAATAGTTTACTATTTATTATGGGAGTATTAACACACAGTTCACCTCTCCCGTGCTGACGTCTTTAGTGCTGCGTAGTCGGAGGATCTTCTGGAAGGCAAAAGTGAGCGCGGCTCCCCTGAGGCGTGCGGCCGTGCGGTAGTTGACAGCCCACATGAAAGCCAGAGACCAGGAGCGTGTCAGTTCCATAAGGAAAATCCCCCCGACCAAAGCCAGGCCGTACGGCAGCTTCACCTCTGAGCATTGAGAATACTCGAGCAGGGCTCGGATCAGCAGAGCCTGAGAATAACATGGCACAACAAGGATGCTGAGGGAGGAGACAGGTGTACAAAGACTTTTCAGAGCTTTTTTTTTTATTTGGACAGAATCCATTACATGAGAATGGTTTCAGCGGTGAGCTTTGAGGTTTTATATGGTATCAGAACATCCTCTGACTTCTGCTGGGGTCATGGGATCAAGCACTGCTCATAGGAAAACACCTTTTCTTTAACTCTGTCTCAAAATATTATATATATGGGTCAATGATGTGACGTGTCATTTTTTTTTTGTTCAAAGGCCTTAATAATAATAAAAAGCAAAGATATGACTAACCGTCCAAAGGCCAATACAGCCATTTCATTTGTGATTAAAATATCTTAAAATGTAATAAATGTATATATTTTTTACTCTGGCATGATTTTATAACATCATATATCAACATAGTGCAAAATGGTATTAAAATTACATGTAGAAGTCATTGCTTTGTTATGAGAAAGAATGTCCGGAAAAAATTTCACTGATGTCATTTGGAGTAACCAATATAAAGGGACCATTTTGGATCAAGTCATGTGGTCAATATCATGTGACAGGATGTGACATCATTCAGACACCTGCAAAGGACCACATGGTCATGAAGCAAAGTAACTAACTCTCTTTTAACTATTTTAAAAAATATTTTTTTTCTCATACGCATGTCCCGAAACATCAGGTCATTCGGTGCAACCACTATAAAACATGGAAAATGTTGTAATATTTTAAAAACTCGTACTAAATATAAAATGTTTAATTGTCCTTTTCTTAGCTAGCTAGATAGATATCAGCCTGTTAGCATTGTTTGATAATATCGTCATTTGGTATAACCAAAAGTGTAATTCGGTACAACTGAAATTTTGGTTAAACCGAATGAATTTTTGGTAACAAATTTTGTCCATATTGTAAAAAAATTTCAGAATCAGTATTAATTGATTATAAAAACCACATTGTTAACAGTTAATAAAACTTCAAAATTAATTATGTCTCCATTATGTTTTTTTTACACTTTTAAAAACCTTATTCGTCAATGGCCCATATATACAGTACATGTATATATATATTATATAATATTCAGTAAGGACCCATTACATTCATCAAAAGTGACAGTAAAAGGTATTATCTTTTGTACTTTCTATTGATTAAATTATCCTGAAAAAATGTATCACACTTTTCACAAAAATATTAAGCAGCACAACTGTTTTCAACATTGATAATAATCAGAAATGTTTTCCTGAGCATCAAATCATCATATTAGAATGATTTCTGACGGATCATGTGACACTGAAGACTGGAGTAATGATGCTAAAAATTCAGCTTTGATCACAGGAATAAATTACTTTATAAAATATATTACAATAGAAAACAGCTGTTTAAAGCTGTGGGCAGGATCGGTGAGGGAATATTCAATTTCTGACATGAAAAGAGCATTAAAATTGACTGCAAATAAATAAGCGTGCTGCAGAGACAATGGCTGACCCGTGCAACACTAAACAAATCAACGCAAGGAAATAAGTGTGCTATTTTGTAACATGTAATCCCTGATAATGCTATTAAGCGAGTGCTGTCAGGGGCATGTGCGGCCTTGTGTGGAGAAATAAAATTAACAGCTGCGCTCCCAACAGCGGCGCAGTAAGAAACTCCCAGCTACACCAAAATAAATCCCCTCATAGTGAAACTAATAAGATAAAAAATGTGTTTTTGGGGGGGAGAATTTTCTAATCCTAACTCTAAATCACTCTTTGTTGAATAAAGATCTAAGCTCATTTGGCAACAGAAATAAAGCAGCAGGCAATAACTTGAATAATATGAATAACATGCCCCCTGGACCATGGAATATCCAGACACACGTCACAATCCTGTGGATTAATAGTAGTTTAAAGTAAGAGAAAGTATGAAAAACCTCTGCTTCCCATTATAAATTTCATTTTGAATCAGCATGAGCTGCAAATATAATCTCTCAAATTTATCCCTTGAATACGAAACTGTTCATAATTGTGTGCAGGTATGTTTTCAGTGTGAAAAGTCAGAAAACTCCTGAACCATCAAAGTTCATGGACGCGCTTCCATTGTCACACTACATTCATTATTATACACAGTTAAAGGCACAATTCATTCATTAAAAAATAACTTTCTGTCATTATTTCCTCACCCACATTATTACAAACATGTATGACTTGATTTCTTCCATGGACGACACACCCAGACACACAAAATCTTCACATTTTTTTTCATTCAACAAGAATTCATAATGATCGCTGACTGTCAAGATCCAAATAGGAAGTGAGTCACACAAGTTTACGACAGAAGAGTAAGTCATAATGACTACATACAGTATATAATGCTTTTTGTCCTTTTGGATCATGGAAGCCTGTGATCACTATGAATATGCGATGGAAAAAGTCTGTCAAGATTCTTAAACATTGTCCATTTGTTTAGTATTTATGGGTAAACTATCCCTGTAAGACAAACAGTTAGGGTCTGGATAGGGGAACAGGTCAAAGGTCAGCATGAAAGTAAACCCTAACCCTGGGGCTGGTTGCATAAACTGTTAAGACTTCAGTCATTCTTTATTTCTTTAAGACTGTTCATATCTTTTTTAACTCAGTTACATAAAAACGTAGATTGGTCAAATTAGATGGGTCACTGACGAGTAAGGTTTTTAAAAGTGTATAATTAATTTTGAAGTTTTATTAAGTGTTAACAATGAGATTATGTGGTAATTATAATCTTTTGTCAGTTTTTACAAGATGGATCACCAAAAAAAGTCATTCAGTTTAACCAAAATTTCGGTTTTACCGAATGACACTTTTGGTTATACCGAATGACGATATTTTCAAACAATGCTAACAGGCTGATATCTAGCTAGCTAGCAAAAAAACATTCAAACATTTAATATTTAGTACAAGTTTTTAAAATATTACAACATTTTCCATGTTTTATAGCAGTTGTACCAAATGACCTGATGTTTCGGACAAGTGTATGAACAAGTGAAAACATTAATTTTTCAAATAGTTAAGAGAGAGTTAGTTACTTTGCTTCATGACCATGTGGTCATGATGTCACATCCTGTCACATGATATTGACCACATGACTTGATCCAAAATGGTCTATTTATATTAGTTACTCCAAATGACATCAATGAAATTTATTTTTCCGGACATTCTTTCTCATAACAAAGCAACGACTTCTACACATAATTTTCAAACCATTTTGCACTATGTTGATATATGATGTTATAAAACCATGCCAGAATAAAAAATATATACATTTATTACATTTTAAGATATTTTAATCACAATTGAAATGGCTGTATTGGCCTTTGGACAGTTAAACCAAATGACCTTTTGACTCTTTAAAATACCTTTATATGTAGCAATTTTTGGATTCAATAAAGAGACCTAGTTGTACTACCTTACATACTTTGGATGTCACATCTTTGTTTTTTATTATTTTATAAGGCCTTTGGACAAAAAAATGACCCGTCACATCATTGACCCAGATACAGAAAAGTAAGACTGGTTGCCCCTTAGTTAATACTGGTCATACTAGTTCTTCATACACACGCTGCGTCCGAAATCACTTACTTCCCTACTATTTAGTATGCGAAAAACAGTATGCCAAAAGAGTAGTATGTCCGAATACATAGTATTCGAAAAACAGTAGGCGAAAAATCCCTGGATTACCTACTACTTCAGGTGAGATTCTGAAATGCACATTTGATAAACACTTTACTATCCCATGAGGCCACGGGAGGGGGTTTATGAATGGAAGTGAAGCAACGTAACTGACTATGGTAGGTCACGTGACAGTAACAACATGGCAGATGTAGTACGTTCGATTTTCATTCTTACTACACATATTCATTTACATTACATTTTACATTTATTTATTTGGCAGACGCTTTTATCCAAAGCGACTTACAAGTGAGGAATACAGTGAGGAATACAAGTGAGGAATACATATTCATACCATATAGAGCAACTGGCCCCAGCAGGTAATTTCTGTCAGAAGGAAAATGAGGAAAACTAGAACTCACAGGTCCAACAAATCCAGCCACCATGGCAATGAGCAGGGAGAAGATGGCCACCAGCATACGGGTCTGACAGAACCTCCATAACACTCGGGACAGAGATGCATCCTTCCCCCGCCGCTTGAGCTCCTCGTGCCACAGCCACTCCAGTCTGAATGATGCATTAAAACATGCAAAGACATTGTGTTTTAAACTACATGGCAAGTAAGTAGACTGTTTATTGAAACCTCTAAATGCATGTTATTTTGTTATTTATGAATGTGATATTATTGTGTACAATTCATCCATGCATATGTTTTTATAATATTTATTTAATGCCAGGTTTCAGAGACAAGGCTTAAGTCTAGAGCTGTTTTAACAGATGCACACCAGTGATGTTTTTTCTAAGGCACGTTTATAAAAGCTACTTAAACTTCCTAATTGAACTAAGGCCTAATCCTGGCTTAATCTAAGCCCTGTCTGTGAAACCGGGCTTTAATGTCTTGACTTAATCAGAATGTCATCACTGGATGTTCCGTTGAAAGCGACAGACTTCTCTCTGGCGACGTATGCAGGACTTCTCCAATTATTTAGTCGCTCAACACCCCAATTAAAATTCAGTCAACAATCAATGCATATAAAAACCAAATACACTTGTTACATTTTCTGATAATCCATTACACAATTCACATTATAAAAAGGTTAGTTCCTGTTCTTGATTCTGATTGGTCAATAGCTGTTTCACGATAAAACACGGCTATGACCGCTTCACCCAACGGTTCTGTGTATCACTACACAACACCCTTAGCAACCACTCCTAGCAATGTGTGAGAAAGAGATCGATTGAATGAGTTTATTACCTGCATTCAGATTTAGCATTTCCTTCAGGTCAGTCCTATGTTCATAATAAAAAATCTGTTTAAATGTCCGATGTATTATCTTGTCCTTTTAACAGTTAAGGGGTTTTCCCGTGACTGACAGCTCTAGTCAAAGCATTTGTCAGTTGCGTCTTGTTCTGTGTTCACAACAATTCAGTCTTTTCAATGTAAAAGTCTTTGCTACTGACTGATACACTCATAAAGACAGTCTTTTCCGCCATCTAATGGCGTATTAATGTAACTTCTGTTGCTGTTCACGGTCAGGGACTATTTTTTCCGGCGGAAGGAAGGCTTTTAGTGATTTTACTTCATGAAAGTTGCATTAATACATATTTCTGGCTTTAATATTTGTATTGTGTGGTAAACGTTTTCTAAAAGCAATAAGGTAAGATCTTATTGCTTAGATACAGAAGAAAACGGTCGCTACTTCCGTTTTCTCGCAACTTTAGGAAATCAAACTGTCTAAATTGTTAGATGAAATTAATAACAAAGTTACATCTGTCACTAATACAATTCCAAAATCCCTCCATCACTTTATTAGACAGCTCTAAAAACTGTCTTTATGAGTGTGTCAGTCAGTAGCGAAGACTTTTACATTGAAAAGACTGAATTGTTGTGAACACGGAACAAGACGCAACTGACAAATGCTTTGACTAGAGCTGTCAGTCACGGGAAAACCCCTTAACTGTTAAAAGGACAAGATAATACATCGGACATTTAAAGAGATTTTTTATTATGAACATAGGACTGACCTGAAGGAAAATGATAAATCTGAATCACTCAATCGATCTCTTTCTCACAACACTCTTCTACATAATACAGTAAGCTTCAATGAATGATATCAATTGAGAACATACAGTTTACGTTGCTAAGAGTGGTTGCTAAGGGTGTTGTGTAGTGATAAAACACAGCTATTGACCAATCAGAATCAAGGACAGGAACTAACTGTTTTATAAATTATATATAAAATTCATCCGAAGTAGTATATACAACCGCATTTGGCGGCTTGGCGGGTGTTAATGTCAAACCCTACACACATTCATTATAAATCATAAATGATGTTCAATTTCATGCAAAATATTAATATATTGAAACATTCAAACAAAGCCTCTTTCAAAACATCGAAAAATTCCCCCTTAGAATGAACAATCAATCTGAAGGACCAAAGCTTTGAGCTTTTAGTTCCCATGCTATAGACCTACAGCTGCCTTTCAAGGACTGATATAAAAATTCCACTCACAACTTTTATCTCTCACAACAAGGCTAAAAACAGTTGGTGAATTGTATCTTCTTCTTTTTTTAATTTTCAACAGCCTTGCAAGGCCCCAACCCCCTCTGTTTTGAAGATAACACTTTATGTAAGTGTTCCAGACCCCAGAAAAATATCCACTCCTCACACACACATGTACACATGCCATAAACACATCCCAGCTATCTCTGACATGAATCCAGTAACGGGAGAAACAAACCCTGAGGTCAAACACTGAAAACGGACACCGCTTGTTACAGAGTCGCTGAGGCATAACTGTCAAGCTATTTGGACGGCAAATACATGAGCCTGTGTTTAACATACGATCATTGATCGCAACAAAAGAAGGCACAGTCTGATCCAAATGTGGGTTAATCTCAGATCTGTGAAGCGAAAGGGCAATTACAGATTATAGGTGCTTTTCCATGTTCCCATGTCCTCGAGAAACCTTCTGAGCCCGTCTGACTCTCGCCAATGAGCCAGCTTAGTCGAAAGGGACAGGGAGCACCGATCTCACATGTTAATGACATAACCGTTCTGCAGGAAAGGTGCAGACTAACTCTCTCTCTTTCTCTCTCTGATGTCTAATCCTTACTAAGACTAACACCCACCTGCCATAACTCTCTGGGCTGTGTGAGCATGGGCGGTGAGCATCCATCACTCCCCTCGGTACCTCGAGGGATTCCCACACCAAACCTCTTATCACGCCATCAACTGTGTGAGACCTTGGCTCAGGAGGTGTTTTCTAAAAGTTTTGTTTGTTCACATTTCAGCATTGGGAAACAAGCACGAGAGATGCCTAACTTGGGCTTGGCTCCAGGGTACTTCTTACAAACTCAACCTGACAGTAAATAAACCTTGCTGAACCTTGACAACAGATCAGACACTTTTCACCAGCGGCTCACCTTTGGCAGTTTGTTTCCGAGGCCTCGTTGCAAGACAGACCCCACACGTCTTCAATTTTGAGACAGGACGCTTTGTGGGCCCTCCACGCCAGAGGGGACAGCCATTGCAGGGTCATGAAGGAGAAAAATCCTGCATTGTCCACAGGGTGCTGATGTCTAGGGGTGAAAAAGGAACAGTTTGGCTCGTATCAGTCATCTAAGCGCTATGTGCTATGTCTGAGAGCGGTGCGACCTTGAACGCGAGAGGAAAATCTTTACTCGCTATGGCCAAATAGAAGATGAATCACATGCTTGTGTTTGAACGACAGTTTGCACGTCCCTCTCAGAACTCTTACGGAGCAGTGAAAAAGTTCAGTGGCACTTTATCAGTCAGTGTGTAAAAAATTGAGCCGTCTGTGAGAAAAGGATAAGAGCGTTCTTATCAAGACCTCATTGATTGTCGTTTGAGTTCAGATGGCAACATACCAAACATATCTTAAAACCTGTTTCACAAAAATGTATTTCAGTTTGTATATTTATTTTGGTAACATAATAACAGGTTACAGTTTACACAGAAGATTGTCAGGCTGAACTCAGCATGTTGAAAATACATTTGGTTCCACATTATGTTAGGTGTCTTTAACTACTATGCACTTGCATAGAAAAAAAGGAATAATTTTTATGTACACCAAAAAAAGTTAAAAACATCCCAAGTTGGGTTGAAAATGGACAAACTCAGCGATTTGGTTGTTTTAACCCAGTAGTTGGGTTAAATGTTTGCCCAACGTGTTGGGTAGTTTTATTTAACTCAACTATTGTTTAAAAATTACTGTATTGCTTGCTTAAAATGAACCCAAAATATGTTGGAAATTAACATTTATTAATATGTTTAATGAATAATAATTAAAAAATATATATTTTTTAAATTGCTTATATTCACCTTTTGATTATTATTGTTGCCTCTAGTAATTATGTGTCTGATTTTTAATTTCCAACCTATTTTGGGTTCATTTTAAGCCAGCCATATAGTCATTTTTAAACAATAGTTGAGTTAAATAAAACCACCCAGCAGTTTTGGCAAACATTTAGTCAAACCTGCTGGGTGGTTTTATTTAACCACCAAGCATTAGTTTTTTAACCCAGCATTTTTAGAGTGCACAATGTACAAAAACACTTTTGCTGCTTTTGAGGTGGATACGGATAAGGTAAGGCACAGGTTTGGTGGCATAGGTAGGTTTAAGGTTAGAGAAAACGGTTGACACTGTAATTATAGATGCAACTGCAGAAAATAATTACATATGTAATTACATGCAGGTTTTTTAAAACAAGTACAGTGTATAAACACGCATGCACACAATAAGTGCATTGTATCAAATGATTCATTAAATGTTAGTGCATAGTAGTTAAAGACATATAAAGAGGGTCCACCTATTTTAACAACACAAGCCTTTATGAAGCAACATGAAATACTGGAGAAATTTCATCATTTCATTATTAATGATGCAGGTTAAACATGCGACATGCACACAAACCTTTTCTTTTCAATCAAAGTGACTAATTTAGATGTTAAAAGCAGCTCATAGCTTCATTTTTAATAAGTAATAAGTAATAACTTGGGTGATTAAGTAATAACCCCGCTGTGTGCAAGTCTCCTGTTGTAGTTTACACACTGCTTGTGCGTGTGAAACTCAGGTTTGAAACGTACATGGGCGGTTGACATCGCAAGCTATTTTATTCTGCTAGAAAAATTTTGCAAAAAAACAAAACGTAATTTTGTCCATAAACATAAAAATATATTTTTAAATATTGTCAAATTTGAAAACTGTGACTGTCCTCATGAACTGAGAAACACAAAATAAGTATCAAAATTAACAGTGTAGACAGAAATACTAATTAAATATATTCTAATATCTAATTGGGATCTAATATTATCACAAATGACTGCTCAAAAATGTTAAATAAAAAGCTTAACAGCCAGTCTATAACAACAATGTTACTGTCACCAGTTAAAGGATTAGTTCACTTTCAAATGAAAATTACCCCGAGCTTTACTCATCCTCAAGACTTCGTAGGTGTATATGACTTTCTTCTTTCTGACGAAGACAGTCTGAGAAATATTAAAGGGTTAGTTCACCCAAAAATGAAAATAATGTCATTAATTACTCACCCTCATGCCGTTCCACACCCATAAGACCTTTGTTCATCTTCGGAATGCAAATTAAAATATTTTTGATGAAATCTGATGACTCAGTGTGGCCTCCATAGCCAGCAACGACATTTCCTCTCTCAAGATCCATTAATGTACTAAAAACATATTTAAATCAGTTCATGTGAGTACAGTTGCTCAATATTAATATTATAAAGAGGATATTTTTTTTGTGCCAAAAAAACAAAATAACGACTTATATAGTGATGGCCGATTTCAAAACACTGCTTCATGAAGCTTCGGAGTGTTATGAATCTTTTGTGTCGAATCATGATTCGGATCACGTGTCAAACTGCTGAAATCACGTGACTTTGGCATTCCGAACTGCTGATTCGACACAAAAGCTTCATGAAGCAGTGTTTTGAAATCGGCCATCACTATATAAGTCGTTATTTTGTTTTTTTGGTGCACAAAAAATATCCTCTTTATAATATTAATATTGAACCACTGTACTCACACGAACTGATTTAAATATGTTTTTAGTACATTTATGGATCTTGAGAGAGGAAATGTCATTGCTGGCTATGCAGGCCTCACTGAGCCATCGGATTTCATCAAAAATATCTTAATTTGTGTTCTGAAGATGAACAAAGGTCTTATGGGCAGGGTTGGGCAAAAAACATCAAAATGTATTTTAAAATAAAATACCAAATACCTTAATTTTAAGTGTATCAAAATAAACTACAAAATGACATCATACCCTCAATTTCCTTTTTTTAGACAGTTGAGGAACTATTTGGATATATTCATCAACTGAAAACTAATCATGTCATATACCTTTTTGTTTAAATTTCGTTTTCTTGATTTACCGCGAGTACCATGTTTTACCATGACTAACATCGATCTATGTAGCTTACTGCAGTGTGCAACAAGTGTCTCATAGCAGCCGCCAAGCGAACGCACAGAATAGCATTATGACAACTTTCAACATTCAAATGCATCTAATATGATAAACAGAGCTGTGTTACCCCACATACACTAGACCAAAAAAAGCGAAAGCGGCAACTGTGGCATAATAAAAGCTCCGTCGCGCTCGTCTCTCATTAGCAATCTCTCCAGCGGTCTCGTTGAGCTCCAACATCACTCGCCCTGCTCTGCTTCATATTACAGTAACTTTAATAACCTCATCCATGAACATGATTTCTGCTGAGTCCCGTCCCGATTCTTTTCCACTGACTGTAGACGTGAAAACACAAAATCAAGGATAAGCGACTGAATAAGTGACCTCTAGTGGCGAAAATTTACATATTGTGGCGTTAACAGATCAAATATTCACATGTGATCTCCCAGATGAAGGTTAGTTTTAAAGTAACCAACAGTTTAATTTTTAACAGTTTGCAAATGACTTATCCTAATTTAGTTACTTGGTGTTTGGTAACAAAGGGCCTACTTTGCATCAGCAACACTGACTCAATGACAAACAAGTCATTCATAAAAAGACAACTGATGGCACCTGTATTCATAGCAACTAGTATCTAACTAATTAATTGATTGTAATCATAAATATAAGGGGCTGCTGCTCGGTATAATAGTTTTCAAGAACATTATGTAAATTGTTAAACTATTTAGCTTAGGCTACTAAAATGAACACCAAAACTTAACATCTGTTCTGAACTCAACAAGTCTGGGCAAAACACTGGGTAAGCACCAATCAGAGGCTGCATTTTTATGATGTCATCATGTAGACGAAGTATTTTAAAACTACAAATATACAAAACACTAAAGTATTTTGATACAAATACAAAGCCATTTTCATCAACCCTATCAAATACAAATTACAAAATACTATTTTGTATTTGAAATACATGCATCATAAATACTGCCCATCCCTGCTTATGGGTGTGGAACGGCATGAGGGTGAGTAATTAATGACATTATTTTAATTTTTGGGTGAACTAACCCTTTAATAAATATCCTGACACATCCAAGCTTTATAATGGGAGTAAACAAGACCAACGAGTATGAGCTGAAGAAAGAGCTTCCATCCACATTCATCCGTCATAAACGTACTCCACACGGCTCTGGGGGTTAATAAAGGCCTTCTGAAGTGATGTGTTTGTGTAAGAAAAAAATACATATTTAATAAAGTAAAATATCTAGCTTCCATATTCCACTTATGAAGAAAGTGTAAATCTCTCACTGTTCAAAACGCTTATACTACGTCCTCCACCTTCTTTATTCAACTTACGGAAAAAGCGTAACTGATTCGATGCCAGTTTACACTTTCTTCGTAAGTTGAATACAGAAGGCAGAAGCTAGATATTTTACTTTATAACTTGTTAAATATGGATATTTTCTTACACAAATGCATTGCTTCGCTTCAGAAGGCCTTTATTAACCCCTCAGAGCCGTGTGGAGTACGTTTATGATGGATAGATTTCCCGTTCACTGCCATTATAAAGCTCAGGATATTTATTAATATAACTCCGATTGTGTTCATCAGAAAAAAAGAAAATCGTATACACCTAGGATGGCTTGACGGTGAGTCAATTTTGGGGTAATTTTCATTTTAAAGTGAACTAATCCTTTAAATAATGTGGAATGACTCCCCAAAAACCATGCTTGTATAGTCACTTGTCACATAAAGGTCTTCCACCTACTTTTCTACAAAAATTATGATTTTTTAAAATTTAATTTTAATGTAACTAATTTTTATGGAACTTACTTGTGTGTGATCCGGAAGGGCTTCAGTATCTGTAAGCTATGACGATATCTGCCTCGTCTTTTTGTTTCATTGCCCAATTCCACATCATCATCAGGGTCTGGAAGATTCTGGGAAGTGGACAGGGTCAAACCCTCCACCTGTCCTGCGGCCTCCAAGGCATCTGCGAACATACCTACCTCTAGAAAACACAAACAGAAAAAAACAACAAAATACTTTCAGACTCTTGGGATGAGCTCCCATCCATTCCCATCACTCCCAAGAGAAGGAATATCTGAATCTGCTGACTAACATCAGTGCATCTAACGTTATGGCCTTGGCTACAAATTTAAACTGCTTATCTATTTAAAGACACCGGTTGGAGGCCTCGTGTATACTGAGACGCAGGACATTCGAGCTCATCGTGTGTGTGCTGACCCTGTCACTGATCCATCAGTGGCAAAAGACACGATAAGGTAAATCCAGCAACACTGTGACTCTCTGTATCTGCTCGGTGTACGTCACCAGCGGCTGCCAGATAGTGAAAGATAACCACATAGTTCCATTATTTACACTACAATACAAGAAAGAGTCTGTGATAGATGAAAATCACTAATGCGATAGCAGGCTATGAATGTAAACAATGATAATAGGGACATTTTGAAATGGGATAGTTCACACAGAAATGAGCCACCAGACCTGTGTGGATTTATATCAGAATTTTCTGCATATATAATTTATGCATTTAATGCATATGCACCACAAAACCAGTCACAAGTTGCACGGGTATATTTACAATACATTATATGGGTCAAAATTATCGATTTTTCTTTTATGCCAAAAAACAAAACAAAATTAGTCTTACCGTAAATATATCAAAAATGTATTTTTGTGAGTGGATATGCATTGCTAAGGACTTCATTTGGACAAATTTAAAGGTGATTTTCTCAGTATTTTGATTTTTTTGCACCCTCAGATTCCAGATTTTCAAATAGTTGTATCTCAGCCAAATATTGTCCTATCCTAATAAACCATACATCATTGGAAACTTATTTATTCAGTTTTCGAATGATATATAAATCTTAATTTAAAAAAATTGACCCTTATGACTGGTTTTGTGGTCCATGGTCTCTCACACACATATATATATATATATATATATATATATATATATAGTTGTGAGGAATAAACTGAAATTTAATTCATTGTTCACTAAAAATCCACTCTAGTTATCACTTTATGAGGGCATTATGAGCTTTTAAGAGCATTTATGAGAGTACATGAAAGAACAAGCATTCTTTCGAGAATAAATCAATAAATTGATTTAGTTTATCATGTCTTTTGTCCTCTTAAAAAACATCTGTGCCACATTTTCCAAAGAAATGCTGTTTATAGTGGCTTTGTATTTATGTCGTAATAACTACACTCTTAAAAATAACTAAAATTTACACAAACACTGTAAAAAAAAAATACTGTAAAAACAATGCATTCCATTTTTAAGAAAGTAATCTCGAAAATGACAAATATTACCCAAAATGCATTGTTTTTACAGTATATTACTTCTGTATATTACAATGCATTCTACAATGTAATATTATTAGTCATTTTCGAGAAAGTAGCCTATAGGCCTCTTTTCTTAAAATGACAAATATTACCCAGAATGCATTGTTTTTATGATATATAACTGTTTCAATGTAAAACGGTATTTTACTGTGTAAATCTTTTTACAGTTATTTTTAGAGTGTAGCTATAACAAACATACTATTGATGAGATTTAAAGAGAGTTGACACTTGTGTAACACAAAAATAACTTTTTTTTTGTTTAAAAATATCTTGCGTTCCACAGATGACACCCTATTTCAACAGGCATTCAGTAGGACAAAACACTTTTGGGGCCTATATAAGGTATATTGTTTATGTTTGTATTCCCCCAGCTTCAGTTTCAGGCTATTTATCCATACGAACACAATTTGAGCAGAAAACAGATTTGAAATCCTCTTCTAACCACTACTATGCCTATGATGATCCAGTGAGACTAAACCTATAAGAACTTTACATAAGTGTCTGCTAAATGACCTTTAGTTTAATAATAAAAAATAACTTTATGATCATTTCAATCGAGTATCACACATGTTCCCTCTATTTCTGGCTGTTCCTGTTCTGGACAGCTTGAACTGTGTGTTCCCTGCCTTTGGGACACTTTATGGATCTCTAATAAACATTACATGTCATTAAATGATGAACAAGAACATTGACTGTCCACTAGTTACAGTGTTTTTAGAGCAGAATCAACACAAAACTGTCTCTGAGAGTTTATAAAAACTTTTGGAGTGTGGAAAAAGGTCACTTACATCTCAAACAGAAAACTCTTTCCTTTCAGCTTCAGGATGTTCCCACAGGTTATGAATGATTTATTTAGAAAGTCAGCGCTCTCTGGGTCCCCTGCTGCACATGACACATCTTCTTCTGGTAAAATAACGTGCACAGCATGTACAGTGATCCGGTGTAAAAGTTTCACCGCGTTATTAAAAGAGGTGTGGTGGAGAGAGAGAGAGAGAGAGAGAGAGCTCGACCCGGAGCGACGTTTTGAAACGTGCCACTTGCTACAGCTGACGGAATTCCCTAAATGCATCCTACGTCACGCCTGAGCAGCCAATCGCGGATTTGCTTGGTCGTCGCTACGGTAACCGGACACGGTGGAGAAGGAAGGGGCACGTGGTGATCTTTACAACAGTCAGATTACCAGACTATTTATGGCCCGTCCGGTCACTTGAAGAGCATTGCTACATATGGAATAAGAGCAAAAGTCGGAGAATACGCTCTGCGTGCGCGTGAATTTGTGTTCTGAAAATGTTACGTAATGATAAGACTTCAAAAGTTCAATTTAAAAACAGTAAGGCTTTATTTTTCATCACTGAGTATATAATAAAGTAGTTAAATGATTTTTGTTACTGTCTAGGTGATGTTTTTTAATGCAAAGGTCATGACCTCGTGCTCATGTTGATTTTTATGTAACAGTTCCATGCAGTCCATACTGAAATAGACAATAAACACACTAGAGATGTTGAAAAATAAACATTTATTACAGCATTAAGATTTTAAACCAAATATATAAAAATGATAATTTTAGGTGCCGTTTCAATCACATTTTAGCAGTTTAGTTTAACATGTACTTTCATGTTCTTTCAATAAATATATGACATCATAAGACCATTATAACAGAATTTGAAAACAAAAAAAGTAGTTTTAGTTGAAGCATTGAAAAACTGCTGTGTGCTAAATTAATCTCAGGTACATATGAAGTCATCAAATCAAGTCTACATTCAGGGAATCATACATGCTGTGCTGTAGTGACCTCTGTTGGCATTTAACACACTATTTACATTAGAATTGCCTAAAGCAGTGCACTTTTCAATCCTAATGCTGCATGCGGACACACAGCACTGCAAATATTGTATTTCTTTCTTATTTAACACGTTTAACTCATTAGCAGATTGAGCTTCATCCACTCAACTGGATGCATGTGCTGAAAAAGTCCTTTTCATGTTTGGTTCCAGAATGGAATTTATTTTTTTCCAGGGTAGATGATGATTCGGGACAGTACCTGAAAATCCTGGATGGAGAGCAAGTAAAATAAGGGATACAATTACAATAAACACTAAAAAAAAAAAAAAATGCACATCAAGGACAGTAATTATAATGATAACAATAACGAAATAGCTCTAAAAATCTTTTTAAATATAAAAGAATATAATCATAAGAATAATCATAATATAAACAATAGGCCTACATGTTTTTTTTTCTGCATAACAGTAATGAAACATTAGGTTAATGTTTTGTTATGAAAAAAAATGTCTTGATTAAAGAGCATGTTAAAGGGTTAGTTCACCCAAAAATGAAATTTCTGTCATTAATTATTCACCCTCATATCGTTCCACACCCGTAAGATCTTCGTTCATCTTCAGAACACAAATTAAGATATTTTTGATAAAATCCGATGGCTCAGTGAGGCCTCCATAATAACACTTTCAATGCCCAGAAAGCTACTAAAGACATATTTAAATCAGTCATGTGACTACAGTGGTTCAACCTTAATATTATAAAGTGACGAGAATACTTTTTGTGCGCCAAAAAAAATAAATAATGACTTTATTTCACAATATCTAGTGATGGACGATTTCAAAACACTGCTTCATGAAGCTTCGAAGCTTTCTTTTGTTTCGAATCAGTGGTTCAGAGCGCATATCAAACTGCCAAAGTCACATGATTTCAGTAAACGAGGCTTCGTTACATCATAAGTGTTTTGAAATTTCAATGGTTCACCACTGGGGGGCGTGACTTTGGCAAAACAATAGATTCATAAAGCTTCATGAAGCAGTGTTTTGAATTCGCCCATCACTAGATATTGTTGAATAAAGTCGTTATTTTGTTTTTTTGGCGCACAAAAAGTATTCTCGTCACTTTATAATATTAAGGTTGAACCACTGTAGTCACATGACTGATTTAAATATGTCTTTAGTAGCTTTCTGGGCATTGAAAGTGTTAATTATCTTGCTGCCGATGCAGGCCTCACTGAGCCATGGGATTTCATCAAAAATATCTTAATTTGTGTTCTGAAGATAAACGAAGGTCTTACATGATACCCTCAGAATTTTCATTTTTGTGTGAACTATCCCTTTAAGTCATAAAAGGCTTCAAAAATACATATTTTTTCTTTTGATTTTGGTGTGAAATATGATGTATTTGTGACACTGACCCTCATACTGCATTGTCTTCATCACATATGGAGAGGTTTGTGCTTCTATGCTTAAGATAAGTATTTAAGATCACTCACTCACCTTAATGTAGTTATGGAGCTTGTCCACTGCTGTCTGTTAGCCTGCTGAGAGTCATACATTAACAGTGCAGATATCACTTAGATGGTTTCACTTTCCTGCGCTGGGAAATCTGCTGAACGCGGCAATCAATGAAGTGGATCCAAAGCTCCCTATCAATTTTCATGAGGCTTTATGATACACGCCTCTGCTGGACAACCTGGTTAAAGACATGGATGGATGAATGCATAGACAGACAAATAACCCTAATGATGCTGATAAAATGTATTAAAAGATAAAATCCCACAATTTCTTGTATAATGCAAGAATAGGCCTATGTGAAACTGCCTTTGTAGTTCTCCAGCAAGTGTAAGCAGCATATATTTATTTTGTTCATAATCACTATCTTTTCAATTTCCTCAGTGAGAGCCAGAAAGAGAGAGATGAGTATGAGATGAATCCATGAGCGTCGTCCTGTCTGACCTCTGGTCCATCCCATCGCCCCAGCAGTATGAGGTCAGCGAGAATAGAGGTCCAGCGCTATCCCACACTCCATAAGGTAGACTAAAACCTTTATCTGTCTATTCCCAGCACAGGCTGCCCGGGCCACAGCCGCTATCAACAGAGAGCCTGAAATATGCCTCACAGAAACAAAATCCAGTCTCAGCTCTGTCTCAAAATAGATTTCTCTTTCTTGTCGTTCACCCCTTGTTGTACACGGCGCTGAAAAAGACTGTCTGGAAAATACAGAGTGGAAACAACACCAGGGCCGGACAGATTCAACCTCGGGTTTCCATTCAGCAGCATGTTCAGAGGAGATAACAACAAAGATTTATATTTCTATAGGAAGTGTGAAGGCCAATCAGCTTACAAAGGAAAGTTTTGGGTTCACTATAACTTGAGCTCTACACACTGAAAATCATTTAGACTTGTCCCTCAGTTTGTAAAAATAAGCAAAAAGAGTTATTATTTATTTATTTTTTTAATAATGCACTTTTACAATGGAAGTATATAGCCACAAAACTTTAACATTATACTAGCCACACGAGGCGAGTGTGATGCAATCACTAACCTGAACCTAAATATTGGTCAGTGACATTTAAGAATGTCCAGGATACAAGAACAGTTAGAAAAGTATATATATATATATATATATATACACACACACACACTACCAGTCAAAAGTTTGGACACGGTAAGATTTTTAATGTTTTTAAAAGAAGTTTCATCTGCTCACCAAGGCTGCATTTATTTAATTAAAAATACAGTAAAAACAGTAATATTGTGAAATATTATTACAATTTAAAATAACTGTTTTCTGTTTGAATATATTTTATAAAGTAATTTATTCCTGTGATCAAAGCTGAATTTTCAGCATCATTACTCCAGTCTTCAGTGTCACATGATCCTTCAGAAATCATTCTAATATGATGATCTGCTGCTCAAGAAACATTTATTGTGTACAATATTTTTTTTTCAGGATTCTTTGATGAATAGAAAGTTCAAAAGAACAGCATTTATTTGAAATATAATCTTTTGTAACATTATAAATGTCTTTACTGTCACTTTTGATCAATTTAATGCATCCTTGCTGAATAAAAGTATTAATTTCTTTAATTTCTTTTCAAAAAAATAAAAATAAAAATTCTTACTGACCCCAAACTTTTGAACGGTAGTGTATAATGTTACAAAAGCTTTGTATTTCAGATAAATGCTGTTTTTTTGAATTTTCTATTCATCAAGGAATCCTGAAAAAAAAAGTACACAACTGTTTTCAACATTGATAATAATCATAAATGTTTCCTGAGCAGCAGATCATCATATTAGAATGATTTCTGAAGGATCATGTGACACTGAAGACTGGAGTAATGATGCTGAAAATTCAGCTTTGATCACAGGAATAAATTACTTTATAAAATATATTCAAACAGAAAACAGTTATGTTAAATTGTAATAATATTTCACAATATTACTGTTTTTACTGTATTTTTAATTTAATAAATGCAGCCTTGGTGAGCAGACGAAACTTCTTTTAAAAACATTAAAAATCTTACAGATTCCAAACTTTTGACTGGTAGTGTGTGTATACACACACACACACACACACACACACACACACACACACACACACACACACACATATATATACATTTATAAAACAGTTAGTTCCTGTCCTTGATTCTGATTGGTCAATAGCTGTGTTTTATTCACCGCTTCACCCAACGGTTCTGTGTATCACTACACAACACCCTTAGCAACCACTCTTAGCAACGTAAACTGTATGTTCTGAATTGATATCATTCATTGAAGCTTACTGTATTATGTAGAAGAGTGTTGTGAGAAAGAGATCGATTGAGCGATTCAGATTTAGCATTTTCCTTCAGGTCAGTCCTATGTTCATAATAAAAAATCTGTTTAAATGTCCGATGTATTATCTTGTCCTTTTAACATTTAAGGGGTTTTCCCGTGACTGACAGCTCTAGTTAAAGCATTTGTCAGTTGCGTCTTGTTCCGTGTTCACAACAATTCAGTCTTTTCAATATAAAAGTCTTCGCTACTGACAGACACACTCATAAAGACAGTCTTTGCTGCCATCTAATGGCGTAATAATGTAACTTCTGTTGCTGTTCACAGTCAGGGACTATTTTTTCCGGCGGAAGGGAAGCTTTTAGTGATTTTACTTCATGAAAGTTGCATTGAAACATATTTTTGGCTTTAATATTTGTATTGTGTGGTAAACGTTTTATAAAAGCAATAAGGTACTCGAGGCTAGTGCTGTATCGAGAATAAGTCACGGCTGAAGGGGTTACAACGCTTCACGTCTTGTCTAACAACGCCCTTCAGCCGTGACTTATTCACGATACAGCACAGCCTCTCGTACCTTATTGCTTACACAAACACACACACACACATATATATATATATATATGAAATGTAAATATTTAATATGGGTGTCTTTATTTACATGTGGGTGTTCATTTTTCAAGATGCTTTTTTGTCATTTATTTTCAATATCATGAATTATTAATCATTAATCATAAATGTCATTAAATATTTAGGAGTTGCACCACATGAACTATGAACATCTTTAACTAACATCATAAAATCTCAAATTATTTGATGTTTTAATGAGACTGACTGACCACATGACTTTCATTTGAAAAGATTTTAAAACATCAACATGCAGTTTTATTATTATTTTTATGAAATAATACTAAAAGATTATTTAAAACTGAAGCTTTACTTTTCTTTTGTTCTTTTAATGAGATCAGGACAGTTGTATCACCCTGACATTGACTTTATATGTGTTTTCAAGTCACTGTTCAAGTGAATCAGCTTCACGTTGCTGTTTTAAACTCTCCAGAACGGCCAAAATTCTCCACAGTCAGTGAGTTACAGCAAACACAATTTTCGTTTGACATGCTTGGCTTTTTTAACTGAGGAAGGAGCCGACATTAGTGTCACTGTCGATAGAGCTTAACTTGTTTTGAAGCCAAAAGACCCCTTTAAAGATTCAGACGGCGAGTATCTGCAAACAGTTTGAGAAGCACAACGATTGACTGGAGCTGAACTTTATGGACTGAGGCGAGTAACCAGCCCTTCAAATCAGCTCTAATGACCAATCGCTCAAGCGTGACGTGAGCCGTCACAGAACATTTCATCTTCGCATATTCTTAAGATCTTTATTGGGCAGTGCAGCCACAAATCAAAACTCATTAGGGAAAGGCCTTGCTAATTTAGATTTAATAAAAGTGACTTACTGTTACACAAAGTCACCATGACTTCCCTCATTAAGCAAAGACGTTAAGACACAACTAAGTTTGAATAGTTTCAAGATTTCTGTCACAGTGACAGTGGGAATCTTGCTCTACGTGTCGCAGGTTTCGTGGCTGAAAGAACAAACAAGACTGAACTTTTGTTCGCTCATAAATATGCAGCGCTACTTTTTAAGACCTGCTGTTGAACCCTTTATAAAACTATTTGTGCAAGTGCTTTTTTTGACTGAGGAAACATGAGTGACATGAGCGATGTTTACTAATTAATAGAGTTTCTACTGGAATATAGTCTGTTTTACTTTTCCACATGCTGTTAGCATGAGATGGCAAGCTTTAATAAAACCCTTGTAGATTTGTAGAAAACTTGAGTTCATTATTTTTTGGGGATAGAGTTCTGATATCCTGCTTTGTTCAAAGACTTCATAAAACAGCAGATGACAAGTAAGATCTATTTAGAGGCGCACAGCTTGCTTTTCCCAGTAAACACAAGGAAATAAATCTTTAGAACATGATATTTAGACAAAGCTGATGTTAAGTCTGAGTCGCTTTTGGGAGCATCGGATTGAAAATGAAAACAAAGCGGCACTTTGTTGAAAACTAAGTGATTTTCATGCTTAAAAATAGAGTTTTGAACGCTCTTGATAATCTCTCGCACTGAGGTGATCTATTTCTTCATTTGTTTTTGAAAGGTCGGAGGCGTAATGAAGATGAGTGTGACTGTAGTTTATTAATCAGGCAGTGTGTCTCAGCGCTGTCAGGACCACTGGCATTTCAAATCAAATACATCAGGACCTCAAATCAAATTATGTAAAAGGCCAAGAGGCAATGACATTATTGCAAACATTTGATTTTTAATTCCAAGACAAACAATGTGTATTGTAAAGAAATAAGTGAACTATTGAGAGTGTGATGTTACACCTGAAACTTTTATATGAAACTCCTTTTTATATGTCATATTATTTATGACAAAATACAGTCAACATGACTGATGAAAGTGGAGAAGTAAGTACCTATGAATTATTTACAGTCTCATTCTATTGCAGCGGACAGATATGTAACGCTCTCTAGAACATAATTTCGATTTTAAAGGATTATTTCACTTCAGAATTAAACTTTCCTGATAATTTACTCACCCCCATGTCATCCAAGATGTTTGTGTCTTTCTTTCTTCAGTCGAAAAGAAATTAAGGTTTTTGATGAAAACATTCCAGGATTTTTCTCCATATAGTGGACTTCACTGGGGTTCAACAGGTTGAAGGTCCAAATGTCAGTTTCAGTGCAGCTTCAAAGAGCTCTACATGATCCCAGACGAGGAATAAGAGTCTTATCTAGAGAAACCATTGGTCATTTTCTAAAATAAATAAATAAATAAAATTATATACTTTTTAACCACAAATGCTCATCTTGCACTGCTCTGTGATGCGCCACGCATCACGTAATCATGTTGGAAAGGTCACGCGTGATGTAGGCAGAAGATCCAGTGTTTACAAAGCGAACGTACAAAGACTAAGTCAAACAGCCTTTACAAAAAAAAGTAAACAATGATGTTGGAGGAGAAAATGAGATGGAGTTTTTCGCCCTACCGTGGTACTTCTGCCTACGTCACGCGTAACCTTTTCAACGTGATTATGTAATGTGTGGAGCATCTCAGAGCAGTGCAAGACGAGCATTTGTGGTTAAAAAGTATATAATTTTTTTTTTTTTTTAGAAAACGACCGATGGCTAGATAAGCCCCTTATTCCTCGTCTGGGATCATGTAGAGCTCTTTGAAGCTGCACTGAAACTGACATTTGGACCTTCAACCCGTTGAACCCCAGTGAAGTCCACTATATGGAGAAAAATCCTGGAATGTTTTCATCAAAAACCTTAAAGGGTTAGTTCACCCAAAAATGAAAGTTCTGTCATTAATTACTCACCTTCATGTCGTTTCACACCCGTAAGACCTTCATTAATCTTCAGAACACAAATTAAGATATTTTTGATAAAATCCGATGGCTCAGTGAGGCCTGCATTGACAGCAAGATAATTAACACTTTCAATGCACAGAAAGCTACTAAAGACATATTTAAAACAGTCATGTGACTACAGTGGTTCAACATTAATGTTATGAAGCGACGAGAATACTTTTTGTGCACCAAAAAAACAAACAAAATAACGACTTTATTCAACAATATCTAGTGATGGACGATTTCAAAACACTGCTTCATGAAGCTTTACAAATCTTTTGTTTCGAATCAGCGTGTATCAAACTGCTAAAGTCACGCCCCCCAGTGGTGAACCATTGAAATTTCGAAACACTTATGACGTAACGAAGCCTCGTTTACTGAAATCACGTGACTTTGGCAGTTTGATACATGCTTCGAACCACTGATTGAAAACAAAAGATTCGTAAAGCTTCATGAAGCAGTGTTTTGAAATCGTCCATCACTAGATATTGTTGAATAAAGTCGTTATTTTGTTTTTTTGGCACACAAAAAGTATTCTTGTCGCTTCATAACATTAATGTTGAACCACTGTAGTCACATGACTGTTTTAAGTATGTCTTTAGTAGCTTTCTGGGCATTGAAAGTGTAAATTATCTTGCTGTCAATGGAGGCCTCACTGAGCCATCAAGATTTCATCAAAAATATCTTAATTTGTGTTCTGAAGATGAATGAAGGTCTTACAGGTGTGAAACGACATGAGGGTGAGTAATTAATGACAGAAATTTCATTTTTGGGTGAACTAACCCTTTAATTCCTTTTCGACTGAAGAAAGAAAGACATCTTGGATGACATGGGGGTGAGTAAACTGTCAAGAAATTTGAACTAATCCTTTAAAAATGATTATATTCTTGTTTTAAAGTATCTCCCCATATTGATTTATACTCTATTTATAAAGTTATCACAAAAATCTGAAGCAGAACAACTGTTTTCAACATTGATAATAATCAGAAATGTTTCTTGAGCAGCAGATCATCATATTAGAATGATTTCTGAAGGATCATGTGACACTGAAGACTGGAGTAATGATGCTGAAAATTCAGCTTTGATCACAGGAATAAATTACTTTATAAAATATATTCAAACAGAAAACAGTTCTTTTAAATTGTAAAAATATTTCACATTATTACTGTATTCTCTTGATCAAATAAATACTTCTTTCATAAAAATGAAATAAATTGAAACTGTAGTATAGACATATTATTACAAGACAATGTGTAAGTGTCTATCCTAAGTTAAACATTTAAAATAACTACAACATTTTATTTGCCTAGCTATATAACATTGTTCAAACGAATCAGTGGTCCTTTACTGAAAGGTTGACATTGCTTGATCTCTTCACTGCATGTGCCGTCTCGCTTTCTGTCCAGAAGGGGGCGCTCATGAACCGCTATACTCCATGTATTGGCTGATTTTTGATCCATAAGCATTATTATGGAAGCGGTGACCCTCTGTAACCTCCACGGGTTCCTCCTTAAACAGATGGACGCTTTCTGTCATAGGCTCTGACTGCTGAGGAGTAAATGAGGACCTTTCACTTGTGAGGGACGACGGGAACATCGGCTCTCCTCACGATCCAATCACCTCCCTCTCATCTGATCGCTCAAGGGAGTCGCTCTTTGTAATTGCCTGGATTCACTTTGACTGGAGGAAGTCAGGTAAGAGTGATCTAATTAGCTAAAGCATCAAGATACGGCCTCCTAAAAAGAGATCCACGGAAGCTGGAACACTCCATATCCAATTACTTCCAAGCATGTGAGGAGCACGGCATTCAGGGGATTATGGGTTATGAGCCAGACTCTTGGGTGTGTGCAGTTTGACATCGCTGCCCTTTGGATTCAGAGCTGCTCCGCTCTTTAGGAGAGCTCAAAATCAAGGCCAGGTGCTGAAGGACACTCCAGCTTCCATAGGAGGAATATAATCGAGGATTCGCCTCAATCCACGCAGAGCTGAATATACGAACTCTCGGTGGTGCTGCGTGAAGAAGACAACAGAATGAAAACATCTCCAGGGCACCACAGAGAGATCTAATTAGTCTGTTTAGGGCTTTGTGTGATGTTTAGAAAATCTCAGAAAAATGGAGGACTCCAGTCGGAGTAGTCTACCGGGGAACAAAGGTACATAAAAACGACAACAACACAAAATAATGGCATTTCAGAGAATATCTGTGTTTGTCGATGTGAAAACCACAGCCATTTGTCAAATGTAGGCTGAATGACAGTGATGGAGTCTGCATAAAGCTGGAGAATTGATGCCGGCCGCACACAGCTCTCCGGATAAGTGCTCTGATGGAACGGTTGGGGCTTCCCAAAAATAGAGGAACGAGGGAGGAAAACAGGACACGTACGCTCGTGCCGCGACCTTTCAGTGCTCCTGCATCTGTGCACGTGTTGTTTGTCTCATCCAAGTTCAAAAACATCTAGACCAGTAAAAGCTGCATGAGAGTGATCTGACAGAGACCTTCTGAAGAGGGACTCGAGCTTCTGTTTTAATGGAGCTGATGAGTGCATTTAAAGACATATTCTGGGTTGAGCTCAACTGTGGCATGTTTATTACCATAAATAGATAAAAATAAATAAATACCCTAATATTGTATGGTTTATCCCATACGTATATATATATATATATATATATATATATATATATATATATATATATACACACAAAGTCAAAATAAAATTTATTCAGACACCTTGAACATTTCATTCATTAATACAGTTTATTCACTATAGTTAAAAAAAAATGGTTATAAAATTTGACAAGATCTCAGAGTTAAACTGTGTTAGAAAAAATTAATCTTAATTATGTCAGATAACACTTAAGCAAAACATGGTCAGGTCAAAGTGTCTGAATAATTTTTGGTTCCAAATTTTCATCAGTTTTACTGGTAGTCCACTGTATGAAGAATTTTTGGTATAATATGTCAAGTTTACTTTATTTTGCTATCCTCACTTACATAACTGAACTATAGTGTCCTGCACCCACTAGTAAAAAAAAATATAAAAAATTATATCTAGTGTCTAAATAATTTTTGTTTTGACTATATATATATTAATGCTTTTGAAAGAAGTCTCTTCTACTCATCAAGCCTACACTTATTTGATCAAAAATACAGAAAAACAAACAAACAATAATATTGTGAAATATTATTACAATTTAAAATAATGGATTTCTATTTTAATATACTTTAAAGTATAATTTATTCCTGTGATAAAACGCAGAATTTTCCGCATCAGTCTTCAGTGTCACATGATCCTTCAGAAATCATTCTAATATGATGATTTATTATCAATGATGTGCTGTTTAATATTAATATATTTTTTTTATAACCTGTGATTCTTTTTACAAGATTTACTGATGAATAAAATGTTAAAAAGAACATAATTTATTCAAAATCAAAATCTTTTCTAATGTCTTTACTATCACTTGTTTTTAATCAATTTAACACATCCTTGCTGAATAAAAGTATTAATTTCTTTCAAAAAAAAAAAGAAAAAAAAAAATTACTGACCCCAAACTTTTGAATGATACAAAAGGTTTCTATTTTAAATAAATGCTGTTCTTTTTTTAACTTTTTATTCATTAAAGAATCCTGAAAAAAGTAAGTAAAATATTAATATTAAACAGCACAACATTGATAATAAATCATCATATTAGAATGATTTCTGAAGGATCATGTGACACTGAAGACTGGAGTAATGATGCTGAAAATTCAGCTTTGATCACAGAAATAAATTACTTTATAAAATATATTCAAACAGAAAACAGTTATTTTAAATTGTAATAATATTTCACAATATTACTGTTTTTACTGTATTTTTGATCAAATAAATGCAGGCTTTATGAGCATAAGAGACTTCTTTCTTTCAAAAACATTAAAAATAGTAATGTGTCCAAACTTTTGACCGGCACTTGGGATATTCAGAAACACAGCAACATAGTACAAAAAACATGTTGAAATTAATGTTTAAGTGACAGAAGCCTCTTTGTAAAAATGCTTTACATGTTCATGTTCAGTCACTTAGATTTCAGTCCATCTTAAGTGTCTATATAAAAAATTCATAATGAATTGAGGGCTGTTCAACGACAAGGGGAAACACAATCATTAGCCATTATTAATTCATGTTTGAGAGGCCAAATGTCTGACAAGCATTTGAAAATAATTTTTCATACTTATGGCCCAAGGAAATGGAAAAAGGGCAGTGGGAACCAATCATGTGTAATAAAGCTTTAGTCTCCCTCAGCAATAAGCGGAAAAAAAGAAAAAAAATCACCTTACAAATTGCACAACAGAAAAGCATTAGGAACGCTTGACTGTGCCGGAAGAGCGTTCTCTCCTCTTCCGACTAACACACACATCTGCACACGAAACACATACATGCAGCGCTGCGATTGTTAATTAGAGTTCACAAGCTCTGTGCAAAAACAGCAACACGGCTCGACACGTTCACAGCTGCTCAGTCTGGTTACCAGTCAACTCAAAGTGATTATAAAAAACTCCATACATTAGAATAACATGAGCCATTAGAGATGGGGAAAACCCCACAGACTGACTCAGACCGCTCGAGGACACAGATCTACTGCGGTCACCAGCTTAAGCAGGAAAAGCCCGAAGGTTTGAAAGGACGTGTGTGGCATAAATGCAGCCGAAGTGAGAGGAAACGTCTAACGAAGGCATATATTTATCCCATGATTCCTCTTTTAATTAGCAGACGTGCTGAAAGTTGCACTTTTGAAGATTTCTGGAAGCACTGGCTTAGATTGTTGAACTAATAAATTAGTCTGGTTGCATATTTTGTTGTCGTTTTTTTATTTAAAAATAGCAAGTTATTCAAACATTTACAGGATATGTGAACAAAAGATTCTATGCAACTGTTTCTGCAGCCTATACAGAAGAGAAAAGAAATATATTCATGTTATTTATAAGGTTTTTCTTTTTTACAAATTAGAGGTGAAACGAGAAAAAGAAAATGTATGTTGACAGTTCAAGTCCTCGGTTCGGCAGACCCTGATTTTTACCCGATGCGCTTTCTGTCGCCGCAGCAGCTCAGAGTCACGTTGTGTGGCACGTACACACGCTCCGACATGTGCTCGTGTGTACACATACTAAAACATACTACACACACACCAAAGTCTTGAGGTTCTCCAGGTCTCCAAGTGTTTTCTGAGATTTAAATCCCATGGGGCTGGATGGATGGACACGGAGAGCTGGCAGGTGATTGGTTGTAACCCCTTCGGGTCCATCGGCGTGTTGTTTCAAGCGAGAAGCTCAACCCGTGTCTCTACGCCGTCTTAATGCCCTCAAACCCACAGAACTTCCAGCGTTTCTCCAAACTAGCCCCGACACCCGTCAACTCCTGCTTGAAGGTGCAGGGCAGCCGACCCAAAAGAGTCTCCACTTCTGTGGTACTGATCTGAAACAACAAGAACATCAATGATTAGACTGATCCAAACTCTGAGACTACCAGTGAAGATGCTTCCATTTTTTTTTCATTTAAAAGGAATATTTAATAGTTAATTTAGCACTTTTCACAATACAGATCCAAAGCATAATGACTCTGAGCTCCAGTGAGTACACTGTAAAAAAAATTGTTGGTTTAACTTAAAAAAAAGTAAGTTACCTGTTTGCCTTAAAATTTTGAGTTCATTGAAATTAAAAATATGAGTTAAGACAATGAAGGCGATTGGTTTAATCAGCAGAAACTATTATGTTATCTGAACCACATTAAAGGTGCAATATGTAGGATTTCTGTCCGCTAGAGGCCTATTCAAAACAAAGGCGTAGCTTGATGACGCCAAGTTTGAGCGCGGAATCTTGGGACATGTGGTCTTCACATCACAGCCGGTGGAAACAATCGGGACAGGACTCGGGAAGAAATCATGTTCATGGATGCGATTATTAACGTTACTGTAGTATGAAGCAGAGCAGGACGAGTGTTGTGGAGCTGAACGAGGCCGCTGGAGCGATTGAGCGACACACGCCTCACGAGCAGCGGGACTTTTATTATGTCACAGTCGCCGGCGCCGCTTCCGCTTCTCCGGTCATGAGTATGAGGTAACACAGCTCTGTTTATCATATTAGATACATTTGAGAGTGTTGAAAATGATGTTATAACGTGTGCGTTCGCTCGGCGGCTGCTGTGAGACACTTGTTTGAGACACACTGCAGTAAGATAGATCGATTTTAGAATATCATATTAAATGTTGGATGGCTTGTGTTGATAAATGGCATGCAATTAATTTTAAAACGTATTGTATGATGGAGAAAATTCTGTATTACTGTTACTAAAAATAAAGCTGCATCTGATTATGCTATGTTAGCTACTTGACAAAATAGTGTTTTTCTCTGAGGCGTGGTAAAGAAAATTAGATTTAAACAATAAGAGCTATATACATTTGGGATATTGTAAGCAATTGAACAAAATATATAACACTGGCCTAGTGGTTTTTGCTGCAAAAATCTTACATATTGCACCTTTAATTATCCAAGTTAATTTGAAAAAAGAAAAAGGTTTTTGATAAAAAAATCATGCAAAAAAATAATTTTTTACAGTGCAGACCCAGATGTCTGTATGAAGGGAAAAACTCCATCGGTGGTGAGATGTTTGGAGAAAAAACTTGAAGGGAACCAGACACATCTTCCTCTAGCAGCAAAATAATGTCATATGATAATCATATACAGCTCTAAGATAGCCGAGTTAAACAGATGAAATGATGATCTTTCAACGCATTAAGAGGAGTTTTTCCATTCCACTGCGCTACATTTCCATTGTTTTTCCATGTAAATATGCTGGACAGACGTGTTCGACCATTGCGCTTACGTCTTTTGCAGCGTCTCCCACGTTACACGGCATTTTAAGTTAAAAGAAGGTCAAGTTTTTTAAAAAACGCATCTCTAGACCAGTGATGCCAAGTCCGCCGTTTTAACACTGTTGCCGCGGGTTGAAGCGACCCCAAATGAGAAGATATTTAGCCCCTGGAATGAGAAATTTATCAGGGGAACCCTGCCAAAAAATGTGGATTTTACCCCCCGGAACGTGATTTTTACCGGGGGACCCCCTGAAACACGATTAGGATAGTTTTGAGTGTCAGTTGGGTGACTTTCGTTGTAAAAACCTGGCAACCCTGAAAGCGGGTTGTTTTTCATGTCCGCGGGTTGAAGCGACTCCAAATAACATGATATTTAGCCTCTGGAATGAGAATTTTACCAGGAGGAACCCCACCAAAAAGAAGATTTTATCCCCTGGAATGCGACTTTTACCGTGGGACCCCCTCTTGAAATGCGATTGGGCTAGTTTTGAGTAGCAATTGGGCATGTTTTGTTGTGAAAACCTGGCAGCCCTACTCTAGACCTAGCACTTTTTTTCATTCAACGGATCTACATTTTGCGTTTTTAACCTCAAAATGCATTGAACTGGCCCTAAAGCAGTAAATAAAGCTTATGATTGTGTAATTATTGCAATATACTGTAAGGATAATAGACTGCGTGACCAAAAAAAAAAAAAAAGACACTGATTGGATCACAATTGCTGTGATTATTACGTTTCTAGCGTGTTATATGTTTGGCAACAGTAGCCAATGTGTAGCTTTTCAGTTCTTAAACAGCCACACATCAGGCCATATTCCAGGATGACAATGTCAAGATTCATCAGGCTCAAATTGTGAAAGAATGATTGGGAGGGAGCATGAAGAATCATTTTCACACGTGAACTGGCACCTCTGAATAGAGGTCTTCACAAGTCCAGTTGAATCCGAAAACCCGAGGTTCAGGTCCAAAACTTCACTGAGTGTCTCGTACACGGGTCGGGTTTGGTATTAGTGGCCTCGGGTAATTTAAAATAAATGTGCTTTTTTTCCTCGGAATGGATCTGAGAAGACGCAAATTATTTTAAACTATGACGGGCATTTAACATTTAAGTTCTCTCTGGACCTGCTTCTGCATTTAGACTGAGTCGCTCCACAATTTTGCCTACCATTTCAACGAGCGCCGTCAGCATGGATTTTAGACTCTCTGCTTGCAAGATCTTCCACGGATTACGGTGAACAATGTCAATCGAACACCCTCTAGTAAGAAGGAGAAGGGCTTTAAATCGGATGTTTTGACTTATCTCAACAACTTTGAGGTAAAGAGCGTTGCAGACAACACTAGCGAATCCATGAGCAACGGCTTTCTGGCTTTTACTGTTAAAAAACATTCACACATCAGCACCAAAATACCGGTAAATTCTGTGATGTCAGTCATTGGAAATGATCGTTAAACGCTGTGCTGTTGTCTTCATTTGCCCGCAGGAGGAGAAGCGCTTTAGTTTTACTATCTATGACAACATTTTTTGACGTCTGAGTGACAGGCATAATGGATGATCAAACAGAATGTGTTTTTGCTCTTTTTGCTCTAGTATCCAACTGCACAACCACGGTGCTGACGAAAGTAGGGTCTCGAGTGTGACACGCTTAAAAAGCTGCGAGACATGGCGCAATGGTCAAAGATGTCCATTTAGCGCATATTTACATAGAAAAACTATTAAAAAGCAGCAGAGCTTACAGTGCGCAGTAATCACGTCATCTCCATATGAAGTTTATGATTGGCCCAAAGCAGACTTCTTACATCAGTGCGTTCTGACTTCATACATGCTCACCGGTAGATTACACCGCTAATCTTCATTCTGTGTTCACACAGCATCATACTGTGATTTACTGCAAATGTTACAAGGCAATTTTCTGGGATCAACGGTCTGTGTGAAAGGCGCTTCACTGGTAAATTGCCAGAACCGATATACTGGTATTTTTGAAAAGGTCCTGCTCACACATGATCTCTTACCGGTAATTTACCAGTAAAGACTGTATGTGTGAAAGGGGCTATACACGGTCATCCTGGAATATGGCCTTGATGTGTCTTCCTACATGGTTGTTTAAGAAATGAAAACTGTTCCCAAACATAAAACATGCTAGAAACATAATAATCACAGCAATAATGATCCAATCATAGACTCTTAAGCATTTGCTTATTAAAATCCAAACAGTGACTTTTTTATTAGTGTATATTAGCATGTCAAGTTGGCATATTCTGGGTAAAATACAAGCTGAGCTCAATCAACAGCTTTTGTGGCATAATGTTGATTACTTTATTGACTTTATTCAAAGAAAAAGCAGCAAAAATCTGGGTCAGAGTGAGGCACTTACAATGGAAGTGAATGAGGCCAATCTGTAAACATTTCAATAGTTTATAAACAAGAATTTTTTAACATGCATTTGGAAAACAACTTTAAAAAAAAAAAAGCAACTTATTGCCTAAAACCCTAAAATGACTAGAACAATTTTAAATAAAACAATATACAATGTTTTATTAATTAATTTTATGAATTAATGCAAGTGCTTTTATAAAATAAGTTTCACATGTCTGCTTTCAAATCCTTCAAAAATTGACCCCATTTTTTATTACTATTATTTATTTTTTAAAGAAAATGAGGGATGATTAGAAATGAGTGTTGTGGCAATCCACATTACACCATAAATGCTATTGATTGAGCTTAATCTAATGGTCTGGGATGGATTTCCCGATAACGTTGTCTCTTAGCGCGCTACGAAGACCCTAAAGGTATACCGTAACTGAAGATATACCTTTTTTAGGCGTGTTCCCCGAACTATACCTTAGGAGGTTGCTTAAGATACACATTCTTAAGTGCAACGCTCCATGGCGCTGCTGCTGAATTAGTTGATATCGATGACTCGAGAATCGATAATTCACTCTATGCAGGGGCTGCTTCATTGCGTTATGTGAAAAACGGTGATCTTTATAAAAGAAGCACTTCAGAAGTAGAAAATGCATTTATCAGGACTCATGGGATCTTATAAAAATAATCCAAATTACAAACTAAATCGACTTCCACTCTACATTTGGAAAAAAATTCGCTACTGTTTGAATGGCAAAATTGAGCAGTTTGACAAAATCGTGCGCTCTTTTCTCTGTTATCTTGATGGAAACCCTATGGACTAATGCATCATTTATCACTGTAATATTTTAATATTTTTTCACCATATTTCACAATTTAATGTAAACAGGTCTGGTAAGGGACGGTTGGTGATGTTGTTGTTTTTTTTTCTTCCTTCCGTCTTTTTTTTCCTATTTTGACTGTAAGAGTCTGTAAGATTGCAATCCTTCTTTAAAATCTGTCTTTTTTAATAAAACATATTTGATAAAAAAAAAAAAAAAAAAAAAAAAACTAAATCTATATTGTAATTTATCTATAGTCTGGGGCTCTATTTTCTAGCTGAGCCCCCAGCGTGAGTTTAAGGCGACCATAATTTTAGAATGTATTAATTCCTTTGAGACGCGTCATGCAGCTGGCAGATATGTATGTAACGTGTTTATCTTGTTTTTCCTTTTTTATTTAAAATATTCACAAACTTGTTAACTATACCATGCATTTTATGTTATATTCCAATTGTAAAATATGTGGAAGTGAATTTTTGTCGCGCAATGAGTTTGCACCGCAATTCAGAGCTGTCAGATTTACTTAATTTTCCCTGAAATGCATGAAAGTATGTGGCCGGTGAGCTGGGAGAAGAATAAACTTCATTGTTTCATACACAATGTGTATCTGATATGAATAAAACACTTCATCAAATTATATAATTGAAAGGGTTATTATTGCAGCTTCTATAGACATCAGTGTATTGAATTTGAATTTAACAAACTATAAATGTATTTTTTTATATAGCCTAGTACTTCATTCATATGTGTATTTAAATGTCTGAAACCTAAAATAAACCTGATGTGGTTGAAAACACTAAATATTAGGGCTGGGTAAAAAATATCGATTTCTCGATTTTAATCGATTCTCATTTTTACGAACCGATATCGATTCTTAAATCCCAAGAATCGATTAGTCTAGTCTGTTTTCAGTTGATGAATGAACAGAACATGTTGCCTCCCATCCAATAAATCGCAATAATCTTTGTGCTTTGTTACTTTTGATATGAAGCAAAGTCTCAGATTTCAAATGACGTCCATCTTATTATGAGATTCAAAAAATAAATACCGTTTTGGCGCTGTTTAATGTGACGTGACCAATCGCATGTGAACATCCTCTCCTCCGCTTTAATACCAGTTACAGCGTGAAATAAACATGAATAAACATCTGAAGGTATGTTAAAATACACAGTACAACTTACCGAAATACGTATCATGTCTCGTGTAATCGCTCAATCAGTGTTTCAACCTCAGAAACACGTCAATGTCACGTAACGTCACATTTACCTCAGAAAAACATATTCAGTGACCATAAACTCATTAGTCAGCTAGAAAAGTGTACTCTAGAAAGCAGCATTCTGATAAATATAGCTATGCACTGTTACATATTCATTTTAATTTTTAATGTTCTTCAATATTTAATGCATGTTTGAATAAATCAGTTATGACAGCCGCGATTTAAATATTTATATTTAAAAAAAACGAATTGGAGTAGAAATATGATTATGTAATTCTAAACTTTATTTATAATAAAAACATCATCAACAGTGTAATTTAAGTGTTTGTATATAAATAAGTTAATTTAACCTTCAATATTATTATAGTAGTACCAACTGACTGCATGTGTAGATTACAGCATTAGTTAAGAGATTTTTTTCCTCTAGAAAATTTGCCATGTACTGTAACTGATATACTACATCCAAAATAATCGATATCAAATCGAAATCGAAAGCATGTGAATAGTAATCGAATCGAATCATGAAAATTGTGTCAATACCCAGCCCTACTAAATATAGTGGTGATATATGACAAGCGCTGAGCGCGTCTGTCTCTGTCATGTTTAGTGCCGTGAAAATGTAAAGTTGCTTTCCCTACGATAACAGACTGGCATGCATCTAATAAATTATTCAGTAAGAACATTTGGCCATCTGTACAAAGAGCCAAATGATCAATGTCACAGATGTACTTGTTTGATCATTGACCCTGAAATAGTGCAGAATCTTAAATATTTCACGCAGTTTTCTAAAACTTCCAAGGCTTAAATCCAATTTTGATGTGGTCTCAGATTTTTGGACCCCGCTGTATACAAGCGCACCATGAATCTCAGAACTCGCATGCGAGGTGAATTGTGTTCTTCACAGGATCGTGAAACCCACTTGCACCAGCTTATCGAGTGCCAGGCAGGGCGACGTGAATGGCGGTTTATCAATTAAAGCCTCCCACTGGAGTGTATTGTTTTTAGTGAAAACAAGCGGGAGTGTTGATGAAGATATGAAGGCATGTGTGCGCTGCGGAGAGGGAGAGCGTGGGCACTGACAGCCGGAGGGCTTCAACTCAAAACTGAAAAGATATAGAGCCTCATTTTCACCCTCCATCTGTAAGTGTAAATTAGTCACTGTGTGACAGCAAAAGGAGAGTGAGAGAGAGATAAAGCTGGAGAGATGAAGGAAAATAAAGCGTAATCAACACTGTGCTATAGTAAGATGAGCGTTTTATTTCAGCATTAAACATTTTGCCAGGAAAAGCTTGAGGACTGTGTTTGAGAACCGGAAGATGAAAACACACACATGAAATATGTGTGTGTGTGTGAGCTGTGCTTACACCCTGAGCGCTTTCTGTCTGCTCAAGGGCTGTTTACTCAGCAGAACATTAGAATGGTAAGCAGAGCGCCATACATGCTTTCAGTGTGTGTGTGTGTGTGTGTGTGTGTGTGTGTGCAGGTGCTGTGAAGCAGCAGTAAATACATTCAGTCAGACTGAGTAGCCTGTGTGTGTGTGTGTCAAGGTTATAGTCATCAGTTAAAGCTTTTATGAAGACTGAAACGGATAAAATAATAATGGTGCTTGCAAAAAACTAAAAATCAACTGAAATTATAAATGAGCACTAGAATAAAAACTAAAACCCAATTACAGAGGAGACAAGTGTAGTTTGTGTATTTTTAATTAATGCTGGATGGTGTGATTTAGTAATTATAAAGTGCAACAAGTAAAACACTTTTGGTATGTGAAATTCGAAAATTGCAACAATAAACCATTCAGCAGGTGACGACAGCAAATAATGACTGTGAAATGTTGCAGAAAACCCCCAAAATAAATAAGAGCCTACTTTAATTGATCCAAACTGACTAAGAAGAAACACTTGAATATATTTCAGATGTTCTGTATCATGAACTGCACAAACTTTGTGACTAGTAATTCTCCTGTGTGGGCTATTTGACTCAAGATGCTGAAGCAGAAAACCCTGGAGAAGCCAGAGTAATGATAGTCACAATTTACTGCTAAACATGGCACATTTACTGCTAAACATGGCACATTTACTGCAGCTGTGTTCTTATGAATGTCACAAATAAAACTTGAACTTAAAGTGTTCCTATTATGCTTTTTTGAATATTACCTTTAACGCAGTAATATGGCTGTTTGTGAATGTAAAAGGTCTGCAAACTTTCAAAGATTAAAGGGCATGATAAATAAAGTTATTGTCTCCTAAAAGAACTGTTACGTAACAAATTTGCATAATGGCAGCCTATGTTCGTCATTGGCTGTCTGAGAACAATGTTTATTTTGACCCTCAAACACTGTAGTTGTAGCTGAGACTGGAAGAGTTTGGTTCATGTTGTTGATGCTGTTAAAGGGTTAGTTCACCCAAAAATGAAAATTCTGTTATTAATTACTCATCCTCACCCGTAAGACACAAAACACAAATTAAGATATTTTTGATGAAATCCGATGGCTCAGTGAGGCCTCCATTGACAGCAATAACACTCCCTTTTTCAATGCCCAGAAAGCTACTAAAGACATATTTAAAACAGTCATGTGACTACAGTGGTTCAACCTTAATATTATAAAGCGACAAGAATACTTTTTGTGCGCCAAAAAAACAAAATAGCGACTTTATTCCACAATATCTAGTGATGGATGATTTCAAAACACTGCTTCATGAAGCTTCGAAGCTTTACGAATCTTTTGTTTTGAATCAGTGGTTCAGAGTGCCAAAATCACATGATTTCAGTAAATGAGGCTTTGTTATGTCATAAGTGTTTTGAAACTTCAGTAGTTCATGTGGCAGTTTGATACGCGCTCCGAACCACTGATTCGAAACAAAAGATTCGTAAAGCTTCATGAAGCAGTGTTTTGAAATCGGCCATCACTAGATATTGTTGAATAAAGTCGTTATTTTGTTTTTTTGGTGCACAAAAAGTATTCTCGTCGCTTCATAACATTAATGTTGAACCACTGTAGTCACATGACTGATTTAAATATGTCTTTAGTAGCTTTCTGGGCATTGAAAGTGTTGATTATCTTGCTGTCAATGCAGGCCTCACTGAGCCATCGGATTTCATCAAAAATATCTTCATTTGTGTTCTGAAGATGAACGAAGGTCTTATGGGTGTGGAACGATATGAGGATTAATGACAGAAATTTTCATTTAACCCTTTAATGTCCACTTTGCATGTGCTTCAAAAGGATGAGGACTTTAAAAAAAAAAAAAAAAAAATAGCGCCACCGTTATTGTTCGTATCACTGTTTATCAACTGCTAAGGAAGATCTGGAGCTGAAACTCAGATATGGCAATGGGCATTTGGTTTGCAACACGTGCTGTAAGCAGCAGACCAATCACAACAGACTGGGCCATCTGACCAATCAGAGCAGTCAGCTCTCGGAAAGGAGGGTTTAGAGAGACCAAATCTTCGAAGAACTGTTTTCAGACTGTATATTATGAGAAAATTAAAGTGTTTTTGACCTTGGACACATGTAAACCTGTCGTAGAAGACCTTTAAACCTTTTAACCTTTAAAACGGCACAATAGGGGCACTTTAAACTCTGATGGTATTATTTTCTTCAGTTTCTGCTCATGTATCTGTAATCATAGTAAGATCGACTGGCTTATGATGCTACAATAAGGAATAAAACATCTGAAGATAAATAAAACTAAATAATAATTAACTAAACTGAAAATAAATAGTGATATTCTCTGAACTGTAAATTCTGGTGTGTGTGTGTGTGTGTTTCATACTTTAGTGTCCAGCCGCTGTAAATAGGAGCAGATATATTCAATGCTGGCTCCAAAAGGATGGACGTGAAGAAACGTTGAGATGATTCCTGTGGAAGCAAAGCCAAAGATGAATCACTCATCTATATAATATAAACCTAATATCTGTTCCAAAACCTTTGATGTCTCTATTAAATGGATTTTTTTTTCTCAATTTCAGGGGATGAAATGAGTAATTACAGCCATTCAACATTACAGTATAATTGAAAGCCACCATTTTTAACATTTAATAGTTTAATAGGCTTAAAAATATAAATATTGTATTGATAAATATACATTCAAATACACATAAATTGAGTGTGCTTATGTTATTGCATTTATATGATTATATAAATATTCTTCATTTAATAACAAAAAACTATTTGAAGAACATTTTGGCATTGCTTGCCCAACATAGGATACAATGCTGCCTCAGATCTTGGCTCAAATGAGGTATCTTAGAAGACAGAATAATTATTAAAATGAGAGCGTGCCTACGAGGCCTTAAAATGCCGTCTAAGTAGGCAGCTCACTTGGTTTTGGAACAGAGCGCTACTGCATCAGCGATTGATATTTCCAAGCGCTGATTTGCAAATGATTCCAAGTACTTGAGGTGTTTTCCCTGAAGTGGATGTCCTCATCGGCTAACTCTGCCTCTTGAACTTTCCAAATGATTATAAGTGTTTAATTGCAGTTTTGATGCTGTTTGGCGTAATCAAGGTTGTTCTTCGGCCTGCCGAGTGCTTCATTCACGCACTCAAACATATGGAATAACAATAACAGCTGCTATTAGCACTTCTGGCTCGAATGTGATTGAGAATAACTCAATTATTCTGAATGCATTACGGTATGATCAGGGAAGCAAAGCAGCTCTCCAGAGAGAAGGGCACAGGTGCCGCAAAGTCAATATTCCATTAGTCTTGATGGACTGCAGACAAAGTTTATATATTATACATGGTTTCAATGCAGTGTTTGGATACCTTTTTCATTTACACACATTGATCCAAAGCCAAACATTGTAAAGTGAAAGAAAATGGACCTTTCATAATGTAATGCGATGTTTCACTAATTAATGCATATCTGCTTGAAGATATAATGCTGTATGTGCTTAAATAATCACCCCGAGCTGGCAGCTGTACTGGGTACTTCATCCAAAAATGAAAAGGTGCAAGAGTCAAATTCTGGGAGCCCAGCACACAACATGTGGAAGTAAAAATAGATCTTGTGGTCACAAATAAAAAATTCCTAATTTTGTTGTAATTAATTCATTTCCTCGTTTAACTAAAAGAAAGTCAAATGGGCTTGGAACAGTAGTAATTGCTTAGATTTACAGTGTTTTTCAGGACACACCAGATATCAGTGGAGGGGAGGGCAGACTGATGTTGCCAATTAGATGGAGATTATTAGGAGGCCATGATGGATAGAGATCAATAGGAGAAAACTGACCTGAACCACTCTTACCCAGAAATACATGAGATTTTTAACCCTGTAAAGCCTGACATATAAAATGATACTCAGAAAAATCTAAATTAAAAAAGTTGAGTATCATTTGATACATTATGGCACATATAATATAAGAGAATATTATTCAGAGCCCAAACTGAGCAATAAATATGTTTATATGGCCAAAAGATGAAATCATGATAGCGTTTAATGAAAATAAATGAGACTACTTGCAAAATGCATATACATATCAGTTGTCAATCTATATTGCCCAATAATATGTCTTATTAAGATGATTTTTGATGCTTAGTTTCATGATCAAAGCTCTGTAGTTTTTATTAATAATATAATGCAATGCAATTAAATGCAAATAAACGTTCCTCAAAATTCTAATATATCAAGTTGATACATTTTAACATGATTTTTCTAAAAATGATCAGGTACATCTAAGCTGCTTCAGTATAGTGAGTGTTCATCTTGAAATATTACTAGCAATATATTCATTTATAAAACATTTCAGTTACACTTTCCTGGACTTTTGGCTCAATAAACTCCTAATTACTGCTTATTAATAGTTATTAAGGTAGTTGTTAAGTTTAGGTATTGGGTAGGATTAAGGGATGTAGAATATGATCATGAAGAATAAGGTATTAATATGTGCTTTATAAGAATTAATAAACAGCTAATATGCAAGATAATAAGCAACTAGTTAAAAGTGAGAATTGTTGCCCATAGGGATGCATGATATATCGGCCACCATATCAGTATCGGCCGATATATGTTCATTTTTAATGTTATCATTATCGGCCTAATAAGAAAATTTGGCCGATATATTAAAACTGATAAATAATGGATTATTTCCTTCAGCTGAGACACTTCAGATGTGCACTGTCCACCATGATGGCGCTTGAAATATGATTGAAATCACTTCAAAAAGGAAAATACAGTTAAGTGCAACATGTGCAGCACAAGTCTGTCATATAAGATACATAATATTATAATGAGAACATTATATTTGTGTGCTTGGGACATGGATTTAATGGTGAGACTTTTGTCTTTATAATCAAGCGCTCAAAAATTATATAAACATTTGGATTTAGATTTATCGGCCAATATATCGGTTATCGGCTTTCAAATATAAAGAATTATCGGTTATCGGTATCGGCCAAAATTTTCATATCACTGCATCCCTAGTTCCCCAAACTAAAGTGTTACCAGAGTTTCTTACGTTTATAAAATTCAGTAAAGATTTCACAGCAAAAACACACATATATCACAATCTGAAATTTTACAATTCCACTAAGAGGCCTTTTATCTGCTAAAAAAGTATAAACTACAAATCTTACGACAGAAGACATGCAGAAGATTGCGTGCAACTGCAAAGTTTTGATACAGTTGGTCATTTAAACGTAAACATGACGGTGAAGATGACAGCATGGAATAAAGCCGTGCATACCAGACTCCTCCCAAAGTCCCTTGAAGACAAGTCATTTCACTCGGCGGCCATCTTTGAAATGGGGAAACATCATCTCTTTGAATGGGGAAACATCAAATTCTCCAAAGCTGTTCGCCAAGCTTTCGATTACATGTCATATTTGAAATCACCAATGAAATCTGACAACAACTGTCTCATAAATTTTGTTTCTAAACGCTCGAATCATGACAAAAAAAAAATGGTATTTTTCAGGCTGGATCAAGCTAATGCGCAGCTAGTGCACATCTCTATAGGAATCGCACGTCTGACTGTTTCTATAGGAACCGGAGCTTCTAACGGCCGCTGCGGTGACGCGTGACTCTACCAATTGGCGATTGGCTCTTATTTAGAAGGCGGGACTTATTCCGCCATATTGCACGTTGCACTTTCTCCCATTCAAAACAATACGAGTGACACATCTTGTGTTATTCTATAGTCTTTGCTCCTCCTCAATAATTCAGATCAGATTCCAATCAGATTTGGACTGACAGTGTGAACACAGCCATAGACTGCACAGGACTGCAGTGAGTAAACGTGACAGGTCATATAGTGATGTGGCTCCTCTCTGCTTTCCAAAAACATTTGATTTGCTACAAGGAAGCACTATCACAATGCACATTTCATTACGTCTGAATGCAGGCCTGATCTATTCTCCTTTAGTCCTGACAGGAGCTCCTCCTCAAACACTGGAGCTAAAACAGATCTGATGGACTGAAAGAGGCTGAAGGAGAGCTCATGGAAATCTAACCAGCAGATACTCCACTAGGAGTTACTGAAGCTGCTTTCAGCAGGATCAGCACTCTTTCCGGTCACTGGACTGGCAAATAAGCCAAATAAAATACAAATAAAAACAGCTGTGCTAAACGTGCGGTGGCAAGACAATTACACGTACAGAAAATTCACGTCTGGATTATATATCTTCCTCTTATGCCATGGCAATAAACTTCTCATTCTGAAAATATGAAAAATGTTTTGGCATAAACGAAAGTACATGAAACAAGTGGAGTAATTGACTCTGGATTATTGAATTATTAAAAATCAGAGGTGTAACCACCCCTTCACTTTGAGGCCACATTACCACCTCAGGGTGTGCATTCATTTTTAATAATTCAACAGCACAGAGTCAATTATTTCTTCCTTTCTGGCTGTTTCTCAAAATATAGCGAGCTGTCTACCTAGACAGAGTTTTTGGCCATCAATTTTGGCACATTTCACAGCCTCTCTCTCTCACACACACACACATTTCTAGCTGTGCTGTGGATGACATGTTAAAGTTCCTCATTAAAAAGCATCCGAGGTGACTCATTTGAGGCTCATTTGGTCAGGCAATTAACACCTGCACCCTAGCAGAGATAGCTGTGGATGATGGAAATAATGAGAAGAGGTTTTTTTTGTCTTGTGTCTGATTAGATGAAGTGTGAAAAAGAGCTTCCTGTTGGTCGTTGAAACTCACCCACGAGCAGAGCCTCTCTCTCAGACTTCACTGGGCTCGGAGGACCCTTCTCCGGCAGGCTCTCCTTCTCCTGGCTGCAGGACACCACGGCCGATGCCGCCGCCTCCTATGGCAGGAAATAACAACAAAAAAGAAAGTTGTTTTCTTCTCACAGGCCCTCTGCCCCTCCCCTCATTACCCCGGCCCTCTGACGGGGCGGCAATCTCTTCGCCCAGTTGTGTCAGAGTGATTTATCCCGCGACAAATAAAGTTCTCCTGCGCTCGATTGGCCTGTAATGATCTGTCATGTTCTGCGAGAGGATGGAGGAGGGGAAATGGGACAGCGGGAGAGGGTGTTGGGTGCTGCACAGAAAGGAAAATGTAGAGAGAAAGAACAGAGTGGAAGGAGCAAAAAGCTAGAGAGAGCAGAATCATAGACACTTTTCACCAATAGGGCCTGCAACTTTTTTTTGTGACCTCTGACTCAACGCATGACGTATTGATGGAAACACAGAGGATAAAGCAAAACAAAACACCGGTCACAAATTGGTAGTCTAAAATGAGAATTTTTAAAGAGAAATGTCGAAGGAGCTTGAGTTTGTTTGTTTGAACCGCGAGAGCGTCAACTCTACTCTTGTGAATGAGACGTTACCGGAAGCTAGTGATTATAGTCTATAAAGTTATAAATATGGATATTTTTCTTACAAAAACCCATCGCTTCGCTTCAGAAGGCCCTGGAGTCGTTTGGATTACTTTTATGATGGATGGATGTGCTTTTTTTGGGCTTTGAAATCTGTTACTATTCACTCCCTTTATAAAGTTTGGAAGAGCCAGAATACTTTTAATATAACTCTGTGTTTGACTGAAAGAAGAAAGTAAATTATAAGATCATTTTATAATTCATTTTTGGGTGAACTAACCTTCTGTCATTAAGTCATCTTCATTTATATATTCATTTCATGTCATCACCATAAGCAGGTCAAACTAAACATCACATTTTTTTATTTTCTATTTATTTCCTAAAGGATTTTTGCAACCCTGTCGGCAGCATTTAGGACATGTCTAATAGCAAGTTTAAATCTTATTTTGGTAACAGTAAACATTAAATAAGCACAACAAAACATTAAATAAAAAAATTTATAATATAAATATAATTTAAAAGTATATACACTACTGTTCAAAAGTTTGGGGACAGTACATTTTTTCTTTTTAAAAGAAGAATACATTAAATTAAACAAAACATTTATAATATCGCAAAACATGTTTCAAATAAAACACTGATAATAATCAGAATTGTTTCTTGATCAAATCATCATATTAGAATGATTTCTGAAGGATCATGTGACACTGAAGACTGGAGTAATGATGCTGAAAATTCAGCTTTGATCACAGGAATAAATTACTTTATAAAATATATTCAAACAGAAAACAGTTATTTTAAATTGCAATAATATTTCACAATATTACTGATTTTATTGTATTTTTTGGATCAAATAAATGCAGCCTTGGTGAGCAAAAGAGAATTTTTTGTAAAAAAAAAATATTGTCGAAAAGACTAGGACATTTTAATCTTTCATAGAAGGCTAATTTTTTATAAGAAATAATACTTATTTAACATATCTGTGTCTCACTAAATAAAACATTCTTTTTTTTTTTGTGCAATTTGTGCTTCTAAAAATGTTTTTTCTAAAAGCCATGGCACAGACAGACCAAAGTGTACCGTACCGGTGGAATGTGCCAGTGTGAAGTGTGATGTGGACAAGTGTCAGTGATGGAGAACAGCGTCTCCCACTTACGCTGGCGTGATTTGCACTTTCATCGCTTCCTCTGTCCTCCTGCTTGGCCGTCTCCAGCTAGTCAATTAAAAGAATGAGAGAGCTGTCAACAAGCAATATGTCACAGGCTCGCACTCACACTCACACTATTCACACGGGGAAACTAAAGGACGCGGGACAGACCGCAGGGCAGGAAGTGGAATCACAGGCCTGACACGGCGAGAGTTGAAGGTCAGGTTTGCAAATGGATTTCTCTAAATGCCAAATAAGCAGCAAAGCTCCACAGCATTAGTCCTGCTCAATGAAAGTCTAATGAAGCACATCTTAATCGCAGCCATTTCAAGCCGCTGAGATTAGTAATGCTTACAGAATATTTAGAATCACTATTGTTATTGCTCATGCTTATGGTTAGGGATTTGAACAAACCCCAAATCCATATATTAAACTTTGGATTAGCACCATCTGGGCTACATACACGAAAGATATCTCAAATCACGCGGCCTGTCGAGGAGAGGCGTGTTATTACTTTTCTAAGTGATCAGATTTTTGTCTAGCTACTGTATGATAAAAAAGGTGAACAAATCCCATGAAAGGCCTAAGCCGTATCTAGATAGCAGAATATTATAGACATTTTTTTCTTCTTGTGGCAGCATACAGAGGGCCCTGGGGGGCAGCTGAATATAATAAAAAATCATGAAAATATCGGCTGGCCAACGGCAAGCTTTAGAGGGACAAGAACCGATTACATTTTCTTCATAAAATGTAAATTGTTCGTATTATAAAGCGGATGGCTTCAGCTCTAAAATCTGATTAGATGAATCACATTCAAAGCTGTTTTGAAACAGACAATATACACTCTAAAACACGCTGGGTTAAAAACAACCCAAGTTAGGTTGAAAATGGACTAGGGCTGCAACTAACAATTATTTTGATAATCGATTAGTTGGCCGATTATTGTTTCGATTAATCGGATAAAATCCTATTTTTATTTTATTGACTAAAAAACACACTATTGCACATCCTGCCCAATGTACTTCAAACAAATGTGCCAATAAGTGAATGCTATGAAAACATAATCATTTATTACACTACCTGTCATAATAAAGAGAGAACACAAATATTTTATGAATCTATCAAAAACTTGTTTGAAACTAAAAATGTTATTGCCTATTACTAGTGAAACAACTAAACACATATTCACACATAATATCCAAAAAAACTTAACAGCCTCTGTTCTTCATGACTGTAATTGGGCATCTGAAAAAATAACAACTATGAAGTGTTTTACTTCTTCCTGCCTTTCTTGTAAAACAGTAAAATCAAAAATTCATGGATAACAACAATAAATATATTGTAGCTTTAGAAATACTGCTGTAACTAAAGAGCTTACGCATACTGGTGGATTAACAGAAACATGAAAAATGATTTTAGTAATCACCAATACTGATAGTTTAGGGCAGAAACTATACATTGGGTATCAGATGTCAAATAACTTTAGCACTGTATATAGTGAATAGAGCTTAAATCTCTATTCTACATTAAAAATGAAGATAGTAATAAAGATAATAAAGAAAAACACAAACTCAGTGTTAACCAACAGGCAAGATAAATGTTCTGCAGGATCACACACATTCACTCTGGACACAATCACCTCTTACTGTCATTTCTTTATCCTGTAAATAATAAGAAACGTCTTACATTTATAATCAATTAGTTCTCCCTTTACAGTTACTATCATAAAACACTTGAATGACATGTTGACTTTTAAATCTAAATTTAACTTTAAACAACAGATATTTCAGCAAAATTAATATTTTTGCGCTGAATATTAATTGTCTCCCTCTCTCCCGCGTTCCGTCTGTCTGACGCGGGCGCGCGCCGGCGCTCATTCAGTAAAGTTTGAAGTTTAACGCAGACTGTCAGGACGAGCCTTTATGCAAAATGGAAATGCTCGCGTGAATTTGTAACATTTACAGATAAGGATATAGACGTAGAATGAACGTTTTGCGCTGAGGACGCACATGCATCTGTCAAAGCGCCTGACAGGGCAAGCCAATACGCTAATGCATTAGCTTGAAGCTTAAAATAAATAATTCTCATGTTTTGGGCAGCTTGGGTCACGTACCTTTCCTGCAGCTGCTCATTCTGTTTCCTGCACTATTTTTAATGCATTTTTGTCCATAGAAATGCGTTATTCAGTGCTGTGATTTGACGCGAATGGCGGAAGTCTTACGTGCACGGTGGGCGGAGCCAACTAATCTATAATGAGAATCGTTGTCGATTATTTTCATTTTCATCGATTTTATCGAATAGTTGTTGCAGCCCTAAAATGGACAAACCCAGCGATTGGTTTAAATGTTGCCAGTTTTATTTAACTCAACTATTGTTTTAAAAATTACTGTATGTCTGGATTAAAATGAACCCAAAATATGTTGGAAATTAAAAATCAGACACATAATTACTAGAGGCAACAATAATAATCAGAAGGTGAACATTTATTAATAAGCAATTTAATAAATGTTTATCGTTTCATTATTATTAATTAAACTTACTAATAAATCTTAATTTTTTTTAAATATATTAATAAATGTTAATTTCCAACATACTTTGGGTTCATTTTAAGCAAGCAATACAGTAATTTTTAAACAATAGTTGAGTTAAATAAAACTACCCAGCAGGTTGGTCAAACATTTAACCCAACTGCTGGACTAAAACAACCCAATTGCTGTACTTTAAAAAGTGCTGGGTTAAAAACAACCAAAGTTGGGTTGAAAATGGACAAACACAGCGATTGGGTTGTTTTAACCCAGCGGTTGGGTTAAATGTTTGACCAACCTACTGGGTAGTTTTATTTAACTCAACTATTGTTTAAAAATGACTATATGGCTGACTTAAAATGAACCCAATATATGTTGGAAATTAAAAATCAGACACATAATTACTAGAGGCAACAATAATAATCAAAAGGTGAATATTTATTAATAAGCAATTTAATAAATGTTGTTTCATTATTATTATTAAACTTATGTTAATTTCCAACATATTTTGGGTTCATTTTAAACAAGGAATACAGTAATTTTTAATCAATAGTTGAGTTAAATAAAACTACCCAACCGCTGGGTTAAAACTACCCAATCGCTTGGTTTGTCTATTTTCAACCCAACTTGGGTTGTTTTTAACCCAGCATTTTTTAAAGTGCAGCGATTGGGTTGTTTTAGTCCAGCGGTTAGGTTAAATGTTTGCCCACGTTGGACAAACATTTAACCCAATCACTGGGTTTGTCCATTTTCAACCCAACTTGGGTTGTTTTTAACCCAGCATTTTTTTAGAGTGATGTACACCTGTGACTGCACATAAGTTCAAATCTATATTCATATAATTCTATATTAAAATAAAAAAGATCTACAGCAGTGGCCAAAAGTGATGATATTTGTCTTTAATGAATCTAAAAGAAAACCATCAAATTACAAGAAAAAAAAAAAAAAATAAAAAAAAAAAATAAATAATATATATATATATATATATATATATATATATATATATATATATATATATATATATATATATATTAAAATATTTTAAAATTATTTTAATAATAATAATAAAAAATAAAAAAACTACAGCTACAGGTTTTATTTTACTATGCAACAAAAATGAATAGATAAACAAAAAGCTTATAGGAAAAAGCTTTCACTGACTACAACAACATAATGAGTTATTCATATTTTTTTGGTTCTCTCTTGTTTTTAGATGTATTCATTTTGATGACAGCCTGGCCAAAAATGATGTCTGCACAATTTGGCATGTTTTATTGCATTATTATCACTAATAAAACAATCGACTTCAAACTCAACCACACAACATGCTTACAAAACCTTAAATAATATTTGAATAAAGGGTGAAGATGTCAATTTTCCTACATTACTTCTGGCCTTCTTTTTCATTACTTTGTTGAAAGAATCATTGCATTTGATTCTGGTAATCAATAAAATATTTATAAATTACTCAAATTAAAATAAATAAATAATCATTTAACTATTAATAATTCATTATTATTTACTGAACATTTGTGTCTTATCACACTACTGTAAAGTAAAAGGCCTGCTTTTAAATGCAGTGAGCTGATTTGGGACGCCGCATAAAACTCTAGGAAAAAATATTAATGAAGTTTATCACAGCAAGAGACGGAAGAGCAAACACTGAGTCACACACGTACAGGCTGATGTATGACATACGCAACACATTCATCTAGCAGAAAACAATAAACTGCTCTCACAACCGATGGGCACAGATCTATAGGAGGAATGGCTGTGTTAAAATTGATTTTCATTTCTTCCATTAATGAGTCTGTCTCAGGTGATTCATCAATGCACATGCTGATGCCTTGAACTCTCCTTCAGCATGGATCAGTGGTGCCGAGATAAATTCCACTGCAGAGTGCCAATCAACCCAGACTCACTACTGTACCACATGCAGACTTTTCTCCTTCTCTTCCTGCTTTGAATTACGAGTAGCCGACCAACCATTTCCAAAATGATTAGTCTTGGTGGTGATAAAACCCAAACTTAACCTAAAACGATCCGCTCCACGGTACCAGATAAGGAAAACTGAGATAACAACATCTGTCTGTACAAGATAACAAGCTATCAAATTTTGGGGCGTGCGTCGTTTAGCCTTCTCAAACCGCCGTTACCTTTTGGAAGTTAAATTTGAAACTCGATCTGATTTTAAAATGTCACTTTTCCTACGTTTCATACATGAATGAACAGTTTTTAAATCATTTGTTGAGAATGGTTCCCTTAAGCAACACAGTCATCAGGTTTCCCTGAATAAGAGCTGTGTTGAAGACAGCGCCAGTGACACGCGATTAATTGAAAGCGGCTCGTTGTAGCCGCTGGTGTGGCGTGTCGGCCGGCGCTGCAGAGGTGCCATTAGTTTTCATTAGCGTCTGCTGCTGCTGTTGGGAACACGTGCGCTGATCGCACTGAAGACCTGTAGCCTTTAAGAGGACCAAATGGAAGATGGTTTTTTTCTTTCTTTTCATTTTCTGCACATATTTTGAGAAACATCTGCAGAAGTTTTGTTATTATAGATTCCATGTGGGCCTGCTCATCAACACGAGCGCTATATGTGAACGGTGAGAGTGATTTTGCCAGGAGAGATCCCTCACTTCAAGACTGTGTGCTAACAAGCACAATCACGAGCATAACACGTCAACGTGACACGCAATTGCATGTCAGCACAAATTCATCAAGAATTACACACAGTGTTAAAGGGGTGGTTGATTATGATTTCACTTTTTTAACTTTAGTTAGTGTGTAATGTTGCTGTTTGAGCATAAACAACCCGAGAACACACAACAAAGGGGGTGAGGCCATGTTGGGCTGCTTTAGAGAAGAGGAAGAGTTGTTTTAGTCATGCCGTCATTTTACACCGGACTGCTTCACAAACGAGGGTCAATTCAACACTGGATTTGCACAAAAGATTAACATGACGGCACATGCTAGTGGATGAGTTGAATCAACTCCACAGCAACTACATACATTTATCCACTAACCATTCAGAAACGTCCTAAAAGTTGTAACTTCTTCCTGAGTCTCTCCATCAGTGTCGACTCCGGTTTGAACAATGTAAGGCTGAACACTTTTGTCATTTTGGCTGCGTGAGATTCTCCAGCTTTGTTGTTGTTGAGCAACCGAAGCGTGAGCTGTTAAAGCTCCGCCCTCTTCTGGAAAGGGGGCCGGGAGCAGCAGCTCATTCGCATTTAAAAGGACACACACAAAAACGGCGTGTTTTTGCTCACACCCAAATAGCGGCAAATTTGACAAGCTATAATAAATGATCTGTGGAGGATTTTGAGCTGAAACTTCACAGACACATTCTGGAGACACCAGACTCTCAGTGTCACTGTTTCTGAACACCCTGAAACACCTCTATTGTAGTCTTGAGTTTTTTTGTTTTTTTTTTCCGGGAACAAACACGTCACAATATTCCTCATTTAAATAATTCTTAAGCCATTCACAAAATAAAAGGGCGGAGCCTGGTTGAGTTGCATTAATAGTAAGGGAAACGTGCTCAAAACTGTTGACCAATCACAACAACACACTAGTCCAGCCGACGCATTTTCCGCGCAGCTTTTCCATTGTTTTCTATGTAAACATATGCTAGACAGACATATTTGACAGTTCAAAACGCATCTTGCACAAGAGAGCCGCATGTTTAGAAAGCCATGCAAAGTTAAAAGAAGGTCAACTTTAAAAAAAAAAAAAAAAAAGTCTCAGACTTTGTGTTTTTTTTCCATTCCACTGCATGTCAAGTTTTTAAATGGAAAAAAATACTCTGTGTGATCAGAGATTCGGCTCTTCGTATTAAACTATGCATAAATACATGATGCTGTTATGTTCATAATGCTTATGAAATTTACGAAACAGTCATGTTATTTCATTGCTTGAATAACATATTTCTCTCAGTGCGCCCTCTTGTGGCATTTAAAATATTAAATAATTTAATTTAAGTTATATTAACATAATTTCAATCAAAATGCTAAAAAATAAAAATACAGATGTACAATTAACTGACATATTTTTGAGTTTATTTATTTATTTTACAACAGAAGAACCACAGGTAGATGGGAGGGCCTTTGAATATTGTTTTGGACGTGGAGTTGGCCTTGGAGCCAAAAAGGTTGAGAACCACTATTATTTTTTGTTATTTTCCAATGGATCATTGCTATCAAATCTCTAAAATAATGCCTGTAATGTTTATGCGTTAACATGAAGGCCTTCGAATGGCTGTTTCCTTGTAAACAACAGAGTCTAATGCAAGAATTTCACACTGTTTTTCTTAGTTTCAAGCCCCGAGACTCATCCTGAGCTCATGTTATTTTAATTAGAGCGCAGGGAATCAGATATTCCCGTTCTGATCTGATTCCCTGGAGAGCGTTCAGCAGGACAGACTCATTAATACACGCTGTCCTCAAACTGACAGCCATCTCATCTCCTCTCGTCCTCGTCCTCTTCCTCCTCATCAGACAGAACACACCGAATCCAGACAGAGATAAAAGAACAAAGACGCAGCACAAGCACAGACAGGAGCCCCAGACAGAGAGAGACATCTGTTACTCACGGGCAGAGCGTGTGATGTGGGGAAAGCTTGAATCCGATCTTTCAGACTCTGGATCTGGCTTTCGAGCTGTTGTTTTTCCTCTGAGTTCTTCTCCAGCTCCATCTCTCTCTGTTTCAGATCCTCACGAAGCTTGAGCAGTTGCTAGAGAAACGGCACAAAGGGAAATCGACGGCATTAAAAACACATAACGAGAGACGAGCTTTATAAGAAGCTCAAAAGGCCTGACACGGCATGCAGATAAGATCATCAGGTTTTAAAGAGAACACACGCTGCGCACAATCGCTTTGATGGCAGTTTGAGCCGCTTCATTAAACTTAAGGTTAGTACTGTATGTGCGAATATCTATGGCTCTTGTCAAAATCTAGCGATACCACCTACCTATTCAAATAGGTCACGATTCGGCTGGTTCGAATGGACCAGTTAGTTCCTGCTGGTTGATGTAGTAACTAGACCCAAAAAAAGCATCGAGTGTCGTAATGCAGCCGTGTATTCAGAATTTATTTTTGGAAGCAACATATGTAAGCAGTTCCCCCTTTTTTTAGCGCTCTTAATAGTGTGAAATGTATTTTCAAGGTCTGCTGCCTTCGACATCACAGCTCAGGATACTGTAGGTGCTAGCAGGATCCAAAATGAACACTCAATAATAAGTGCCAAATGAGATTTAACATTGGCTTTGGCCTACAGAGCCCCACACATGACATGCGGACAAAATAAAAATTACAAATTCGTTCCTACAAATTAAGAATTTGTTCTCGTTTTAGTAAATCATGGCACCGATTTACTAATTCGTAATTGTCCATGAATTAAGAATTTGTTCCCATGAATTATTCATTTGTTTTCTTGTTTTAGTAAACTGTGGCCACACTGAACTATTTGTTCCCTAGCTTTGGTAACACTTTATTTTAGGGTCTTTTAACTAGTTGCTTATTAGCATGCATATTAATAGAATATTGGCTATTTATTAGTACTTATTAAGCACATATTCATGCCTTATTCTGCATTTTTAATCCTACCCAATACCTAAACTTAACAACTACCTTACTAACTATTAATAAGCAGTAAATTAGGAGTTTATTGAGGGAAAAGTCGTAGTTAATGGTTTATATGTGTTCCCTATACTAAAGTGTTACCGAACATTTACTTGCTAAAACTATTTTTTAACATCCCTTGAAACAAAATCAGACAGTTATGACACCAATATTTTAGATACTAGTGAAAGTTCATAATCCTCTATTCCAATTTCGATACCACTACTAAAACTACGGTAACACTTTAGCATATGGAACACATATAAACTATTAACTACGACTTTTCCCTCAATAAACTCCTAATTTACTGCATATTAATAGTTAGTAAGGTAGTTGTTAAGTTTAGGTATTGGGTAGGATTAAGAATGTAGAATAAGGCATTAATATGTGCTTAATAAGTACTAATAAACAGCCAATATTCTAGTAATATGCATGCTTAGAAGCAACTAGTTAAAAGACCCTAAAATAAAGCGTTACCAAAACTACTAGTTTAATTAATATAATTTTAATAGCCTACATTTTTAAACAGACAGTAATAAAATCAGAACAAATAATCAAATTACAAGCAATAGCACAAATAAATACAATGCAAGTTATGCAACAAAGATACAAATGAAATAAACAGTGCTTTTCAGGCAGGTCTAACAGTAGTTTTCAGGTACAGAAATGTAATAAAGTAGGCTAATCAATATAAATAAATAACACCGAATAGACTTTATATCCTTTTTAAAGTTCAAGAACAGTAAGTGTTTTTTTTTTTCTCCCTTTTGTTGTTTGGTTAACATTAAAAACGCAGACAGCAGCAGGATTATTAAGATGCTGTCACTTTAAGAGCGAATGCGCGCACGGATCATGCATTTTCATTCTCAACTGAAGACATAACCGACAATGTTTACTAGGATACTTGCCGAGACAGGCATTTTTTGCCATTATTTTGTGTGAATTTGTCAGTTCAAGCACAGGAAGGCATGAAAGAGAGCTCAACTTATAAGTATTTGCGCGCTGTGTGAGAAGCGGCTTTCAGGGTGTGCGCTTCGGATGTTTCAGATGAATTCCTTTCGCATGTTCTAGCGTTTGTATATTTACATTCAAAAGGCTTATATTTTCGTGACAACGCAGCACTGACCCACCACCTGTACAGAGCGTCATTCACGTTCATGTTCTCATAACACTGCGTTGTTAGAATTCATAAAAATGTTACTGGCGACACAGATTTTCACTCACATTTGGTGCTTGGCGAGTGTTAATTTTAGGCCCTGGAACAAACTATTACAACGTGGCCACGATTTAGTAAACCAATTGAACAAATTATTATATCACATGCACGACATACTTAAAACATGCTGACGTATTAGTAAGTCGTGGGAACAAATTCTGAATTCGTGGACACGATATACATATTTTTCCCTCATGTCATGTGCGGAGCTCCGCATTGGTGAGTAAATAAAGTGGAACTGCAATATTACATGATTTTAATTAAAGGCTGATTACAATTGAAGGCTGATTACTGTTGATTGTAAGAGATGTGGGTGATTGAAATACAAAAAAAAAAAAAAAAAAGAAGAAGAAGAAAAGAAAAGAAAAAAAAGAAAAGAAAAGAAAAGTTAGAAGTAAGGAAGAGGTACAGAAGAGGTAAGGCCAAGCAATAAAAAAAAATAATAAAACCATCTTGAGATTAAAGTCATTATAATGTGCGATTAAACTCGTTAAATTCCTAGAAAAAAAGTCGAAATACAATGTTGAGAATAAAATCATTACATTTCAAGAATAAAGTCATTGTGTTTCAAGAAAAAACTCGTTAAATTTCGAGAAAAAAGTCATATTTTGAGAATAAAATCATTGCACTTCGAAAAAGCTTGTTAAATTTCAAAAAAATGTTGAGAATAAACACGCATTCGATCAGTGTCATGTTCATTGCATACTGATAGAGGACATGACACAGTTAGATCACAGTCAAGCCATATATTAGGCTTTCTTTCAAAAACAAAGATATATAAGCTTTGTATATGACGTATATGAGATAGTACGCACTTATGGGAGATTATGTGCCAACAGAGGAACTGCTATTAAGACGAATGGGAAAGCTAATGGACAGATAGCGCCAGTTATTACGTATACGTCCTTGACCTAGACATCATGCGATGCCCAAATATGCTGTCTTAAGAATGCTTCTAGGCTTTGAGACTTCTTGCTATCAAATAATTCAATCTCAGATGTTATGACTGTGTTGAATATGGCTTTATTTGATTACCTCTAGCTCATAAAGACATTTCAACAGTATGCTCCAGATATGACAGCTGTTCCCCGACCTCCAGAGGTGCTGTGCCAGTGACATTCAGAAATGAGAGGGAAAATATTTGGACGGTGTGCATTTCAGCCAGAGACGAGTAAATAGATTTTGTGCCTTGAGGATGTTTGTATGTCTGTAGCGGCTCAGGTGAGGGACTGATTAAATCCAAAGCTGGATACACACACAGGCTCTGTGCTGCCAGGGGCCAATCTCAGCGGAGAAGTGTGTGTGAATCTATATAAATTAAAATGTACAGTGGGGGAAATAAGTATTCAACACATCAAGATTTTTTTTATTAAACACAGTTCCAATGCAGCAATTCACATGAAACATAGACCAGACACTGGTATTAACTCAAGAAATCCATACAGATCAAGAAATCATAATATTAGATTCCATAAAGCAAGTTATATTTAATAAAGTAGAATGACACAGGAAAAAAGTATTGAACACACTAAGAAAAAGCAGTGCACCAAGGCAAGGCAAGTTCTTCCAGTGCAAATTAGAATCAGTTGGGTTAGTGCATGTTGATAGGTTAGAAAAAGGCTTACCCACCTCTGAGTGCAAGTATACAAACATCTCATGATGGGCAGAGGCAAACAGCTCTCCCAAGGCCTTCACATCAAGATTGTTGGGCTACATAACAACGGCACTACTGATGCATTTCACAACTCCTAAATGCACCATTGGGGTCATTATCTGCAAGTGGAAGGAACATCGCTCCACCATCATCCGGTCATGCACAGGAGATCCTCGCAAGATTTCTGATCAGGGAGTCAGAAAGTTAGTCAGAAGAGTAGCCCAAGAGCCAAGAAGCACTCAGAAAGAGCTCCAGAAAGACTTGGAGGCAGCAGATACAGTTGTCAATCCACTCCACCGCCATGATCCATGCACGCTCACCCCAGAAGAAAAGGCATGTTGAAGCTCATTTGAAGTGTGGTATACAACATTTGGAAAAGCTGGGAGAATATAGTCTGGTCAGATGCGACAAAAATCAAACTTTTTGGCAATAATACCACCCGCCATGTTTGGAGAAGAAATGGCTCTGCATATGACCCTAAAAATACCAAACCAACAGTGAAGTTTGGAGGTGGAGGCATCATGGTATGGGGCTGTTTCTGTTCTCATGGTACTGGCAGAATCCATATTATTGAAGGGAAGATGAATGGTGTTGAGATGAATCTGTTGCCATCCAGCAGGATGATAAGGATGAAGGTGGACCTTCCAGCAGGACAGCGATCCAAAACATACTGCAAAGGAGATTCTGAATTGGTTCCAGAGGAGCAAAATAAAGTTGTTGGAATGGCTCAGTCAAGCACCAGTCTTAAACCCAATAGAGCATTTGTGGAAGAAGCTGAAGATCAAGATTCACAAGAGGGAATGTTCAAGATTTAAAGATGAAGAATGGACCAAAATCCCACCTGAGCACTGTGAGCGATTGATTTATTCATACAGGACGTGTCTTGAAGCTGTCATTGCAAACAAAGGCTATTCCAACAAGTATAAGACACAATTTCAGTTAGAGTATTCAATACTTTTTTCCTGTGTCAATTTACGTTATTACACAACATGGGATTGTAATATGGGTAACACTTTGTTTTAGTTGCTTATTATCATGCATATTACTAGAATATTGGCTGTTTATTAGTACTTATTAAGCACATATTAATGCCTTATTCTGCATGATCATATTCTACATTCTTAATCCTACCCAATACCTAAACTTAACAACTACCTTACTAACTATTAATAAGCAGTAAATTAGGAGTTTATTGAGGGAAAAGTCATAGTTAATAGTGAATATGTGTTCCCTATACTAAAGTGTTACCGTAATATGATTTTGGTAACACTTTAGTGTGGGGAACAATTCTCACTTTTAACTAGTTTGCATATTGGCTGTTCATTAATATTTATAAAGCACATAGTAATGCCTTATTGTGCATGATCATATTCTACATCCCTAAATCCTACCCCATACCTAAACTTAAACGCTACAACAACTACCTTACTAACAATTAATAAGCAATTAGGAGTTTATTGAGGCAAAAGTCATTTAGTGAATATGTGTTCTCCATACCAAAGTGTTACCATGATTTCTTTATCTGTGTAGATTTGTATCCCTTTAACATAAGGGATTTCTTTTAAAAAACTCCTATGTATGTTGTATGTAACCAAATGTAATGTAATGTAAATGAGTGTATTTTTTTAAAGAGGGAAACAGACGTTTATGAATAGAAGTAATGCAAATTACTCCGGTATTATGCTAAAAACTGATTATGTAACATGTTACTTGTAATGCGTTACCCCAAACCCTGTTTCTAAGCAAGCTAATTTGTTGACAAACCTAATAAAGCAGAAGCCACGAGGTGCTCAAGACTGCTCAGATTTCTCATTACTGCTCCTGCTCAGCATTCAGACGCCAGGAGCTATCTGAGCTACATAAACTGTGGTGATGTAACCTTTTTGTTTGCCTTCATGCCCTGCTCATCATGAATAAATCAGTCCGAGGGTGAGTTTAACACGCTCTGAGTGCAGGAGCGAAAACATCTCGGCTGCCTCGCCTGCTATTTCAGAGTGATTCAACTCTGAGAAATGGCCTACACTATCCACTTCATGTGACAGAATAACATGCTGTCTTCACAGGCTCGTTGGAGATCAGTGAACACTCTCATTTCCAACTCGAACAAATCGTTCAGCGTACGGCTCATATGTGATCCGTGCAGCGTGTTGGCACAGCAAAGTTCAATATGCAGAATCCCATTAGAGCTCATTAGCAGCAAGGGTACACCTTTAAAGTGAGACAAACGCCCCTCTCAGATCGGGTCTCCTTCATGGCCTAATAACGCTTACATGGCAAAGTCAAAGTCATGTGGAACATCTATATGTGCTGGGATTATAGGACCAGAATGAGGGTGACCAGGATTCTTTGTGATGGATACAGTAAAGAGGAGGTACAAAAATAGATGGACAATGGGACAGATTGACCCTGACCATGTAAGTTTGTATTGTGTGAAAGCACAGTTTGGGAAAACAAATGTGGCTAAAAATCACCATCAAATCTGTGGGTCACTTTGAGCGCAGAAGAACAATGAAGAACAGAGGATGATAGCGGGAGACTGTTCTAAAAATAGCGCCAGTCCTTGAGAGAAGATAAAATAATGTGATGAAAGTGCTTGATGGGTGGGAGACGTCTACAGTTTTTCATGTTTTTCAATTTCCAAGATTCCACATGTTCAACATCTCTTGTGTTTATCATTTCGTGTTTGTTTGTGATTGTTGACCTGGGTGATCTGTAGAAATTAAGCGTTTCGTCTCAAGACTGCTCTAAAAATTCTCACACATAACAACACCGTATTCACTGTGAGAAAACAGTAGGTGTGTGAGACTGTAAACACACACTCGACGAGTGATGGTTCTCAGATCACCTCATGCTGCTTTTGAAACGACACATTTTTGGTTACCGGCACAGATCTTTGCTGTGCCACATCACCGACAGGCATCTGCCTATGTCTTCAATAACCTCCAGCAGTTCTGCATGAAGTTCAACACTAAAAATATCATTTTGTTATTCAGTATTTTTGTCATTTTCCAGTGAAAATATCTAAGCAACCATGTGCCAGTGGCATAAGAAAAAAAAAACTGTAACTTCTAATTATTCTATAAAAAAACCAAGACATAAAGTCATGATGAAATAGAAGCAGAAGTGAATTGTATGTGCCGGGGAATTGGTTCTATGAATTGGTTGTTGATTGGATGCAGGCAGATCTAAATGTAACAATGGGATGAAATGATTGGAAAAGTCTGTTGTTTTACTGGAAAATCGAGTTATATTTTAACACAAATTATAATGAAATTAGTTTTTTTTTTTAAATGCTACATATTTATTAGGGGTGTAATGGTACATGTATTCGCCCCGAACCGTCACATTTCGGTGCATACAGTCAGATGACGAATACAGTCAGTCACAGGCGATTAACACTCCAATCCAGAAGGGGGCGCTCGTGGTAATGCAACACTGTTTGCTAACCGCCACAACAGGAAAAAGTGCAACAACAGACGATCTATGCATAGATATGTTTACGTATAATCTCTGACCCAATGTTTCAACCGTGGAAAGACATCAATAAAAGAGAGAATAATCTCACGTAGCATTACATTTACCTCAGGCAAGTCATTTAGTGTCCACAGCATGTTAGTTCACTGAATTTCACTAAATATATGCACTATATTAGCTTATATATTTACATTACCTGTTAGTAATGACTTAATTATTTAATATATGTTTTAATAAATTTGTCATGAAAACAAGTTATGACAGTAACTGTGTAAATGATTATATTTCAAAAATGAATTGGAGTAGAAAAATTGAAAAAAATATTTTATATTTAGATTTAGAAGTTAATGCAAAACCTGCCTTGTGTGCAATTTACATGTTTTTTTTTTTTATTTGAATGTTGATTATTATATCTAAAATTAAATAGCAACTGAATTTAATAGTTTGGGCTCTGTTGTTAATTATAACCTTTAATATTACAGTAATGTGTAAGAAAGGGCTCCTTATATATAGCTTACTGCATTAGCTGAGTTGAGATTTTTCTTTTATCCTTAAAAAAATGAAAAAAGACGAAATTTTACCCGGACAACTTCAATGCCGAGGTATGTACCGAATGTTTGCGTACGTTACACCCCTAATATGCATGGATGAATCGCTCATAATAAGATAAAAAATGCAGCTTTTAGAAAAGATAAGGTGAAATTTTTATTTTATGTTGACTTAAATAATAATAATATACAATCATAACCTCAAATAAAAATAATTTATTTTAAGGATTTTTACACATTTTAACTGGAACCTAGACAAAAACACTGCTTAAGAAAATGATTTGTTTTGCTGTATACCTTGTTCATTGTGTGTTTGTACCTTCTGCATGCCCTGCAGAGCCTGCTGCAGGAAGCTGAGCTGCTGCTGGCGGGTGGCATCCTCCTCGCTGCGCTGGGGCTGCGCTTTACCCTGCTCCTGTTTCAAAAGCTCCACCTCGTTCCTGTAGGCATCCAGCTGACACCGCAGACTGTCGTTCTCCTCTTTCAGAGCCTCCACCTGAGCCAGCAGCCCTGGGAGGGCAGAGACAGATTTGGAGAGATATGAAAAATGACAATTGCATTGGTGACAGGAAAGGGAAATAAGCAGACAGAGACACACGAGCGAAGAAGGCAGGGGTGAAAAACAATAATGTAACAGAAAAAGAAGAGGCACATATTAAGAGTTGTGTGCAGAGTAATAATTCACAGGGTGAGGCCTGGAAAGGGTAAAATGAAAGGACAGACGAAAACAGTGTTCCTCAAAAGCTGCTTAGAGAATTCTGCTGATGGACTGAGATGAAAGGACCCTCAGTACCACTGCTGCGTTCGTTTTGCTTCCAGAGGCTAATTAGAGAGGATTAAATGGAGAGAAAGTGTATTACTTAATGCTTGACTTAATGTACCATGGGCATTGTTATCAAATGGCTGTAATTAAAACGGACGCAAAAGGGTTCTTCACACCGAGACATTCCGTCATTCAGCCATCTCTTAACAACTCGATGATCAGAGACGCCACCTCTGCCCCGTTTCTAGTGGGAAGAGATAACGGGATTATGCCGAGAAGCGTGTCTCTCTCAGATTGGGCAGGGAGAGGGAGCAACAGCTGGCTGCCTGATCGCGAGGCTCTTTGGTTATGCGTCTCTGAAGATGCAGACGATGAGCATCTGAGTGACGTGGGTGGAAGATAAGGGAAGCCAGGTTAAGCTATGAACACCAACAGAAACGCATCGTCATCTGTCTCAGCTCTGTTCCAGGACCTACCTAGGCTACATTTTTAACAGTAAAATTTACTAGAAATACACTTGTATTTCATTCAGTACTGAAAAGTATTGATGAAACATTATCTTAATAATTCAAATGTAATATTTTTCACAGTATTTGTGTGTGCTTTGTATTTCTTATGCTTAGAGTATCAAATTAGAAGCATCCCAATTCACATTCTAGTGCCGTTTTGTAGCATAGAGTATTGATTATGATTTCACTTTTTTTACTTCAGTGTGTAATGTTGCTGTTTGAACATAAACAACATCTGCAAAGTTACGACACTCAAAGTTCAATGCAAAGGAGATATTTTCTTTTACAGAAATCTCTGTTTAAGGACTACAACAAACGGCTGGGTAGGGACTACAATGAGATTCCTCCCGGGTTAGTGACATCACTAACCCTACATTAACATAAACTCTGCCCCCGAGAACATGCAACAAAGGGGGCGGGGCCATGTTGGGCTGCTTTAGAGAAGAGGAAGAGTTGTTGTAGTAGAGTGTTGTTGTCATGCCGTCATTTTACGCCGGACTGCTTCACAAACGAGGGTCAATTCAACACTGGATTTGCACAAAAGATTAACATGACGGCACATGCTAGTGGATGAGTTGAATCAACTCCACAGCAACTACATAAATTTATCCACTAACCATTCAGAAACGTCTAAAAGTTGTAACTTCTTCCTGAGTCTCTCCATCAGTGTCGACTCCGGTTTGAACAATGTAAGGCTGAACACCGTTGTCATTTTGGCTGCGTGAGATTCTCCACCTTTGTTGTTGTTGAGCATCCGAAGCATAAGCTGTTAAAGCTCCGCCCTCTTCTGGAAAGGGGGCCGGGAGCAGCAGCTCATTTGCATTTAAAGGGACACACACAAAAACACCCAAATAGGGGCAAATTTGACAAGCTATAATAAATGATCTGTGGGGTATTTTGAGCTGAAACTTCACAGACACATTCTGGAGACACCAGAGACTTATATTACATCTTGTAAAAGGGGCATAATAGGTCACCTTTAAATATCTGAATGATGCACTTAATTACTTAAAAACAAAACAAAAGGTGCATCCCAATTTGTGTATGTGTGCTATTCTATTCCATTTCATAGTATAAATAGTGTGAGAAGTGTGTTCACACTGGAAATCCAAAAAAGAAAAAGTGCACTTTAAATACCTGGATGATGCACTTAATTAACCGAAAAAATTAAGTGTGGAATGTTGGACACTTCATGCACTCAAGTGTCACAGCTTTAATTGCGTAGAGGTGGGGGAAGGGCTATCAGACTTTGACCGTGAATGACAAAATAACCTTAAAAAGTTCAATTGAGTCGAGAATCAATTGAATCGAGTTTCTTTAGAGCGTCAAGCATTATTTCTGTGCGTTCAGAGTTGCTGCATAAAGCATTTGAATGAATCACTTCATGACACTGTGGTCAGGGTGGCGCCTTTGGATTTTTGCGTTTTGTCTGTGTCATTTTTAAATCGTTTGTCTATGTACACATTTAGCAGCATAAGCGCAATATTTTTTAACATGCTATGTGACACTAAAGATAGTTTGTCTTTGAAAAATGTGTCTTGAGACCCCTGAAGCTTGCAGAATGGACACTCTGTTGCGCTAGACCGAGCACAATGGAATGGCAATTCCCATGGGATGCAAGTACGCATCCTTTAGGTAGCTGCCATGTTATAGATTCTGTGTTTTGTCTGGAAACATGTTTGGTGTGAATTAGAGGGGAAAGAAATAAAGAGACAGAGAACCAGAGCAAGAGAGATATAGAGACACAGACAGAGAGAGAGGGGAAAGCAAGCCGTTTTTATTGATTTGTCTCATCAAGCTGCTGCCCTCAGAAACTGTCCGGTTCACCTTCCGCAACAAGACAGGCAGCTCTATCGACCTGTGCTGCCCAGGGGTGCTGACAGTAAAGTAAGCAGCTCCCGTTTGCACACTGCACCGTAGAGCGAGCTATTGTCAGAGGACACTTGCCCGTTACCAATGATTAACTCTGGGGGAAAATAAAAGCATCTGCTTCAATATGGCTAAAATTCACACAGAGGTTAGCATGAGCCACACCTCTTTACGGCGGTCGCTTGTCTTATTGGCAAGTATGAAATATTTGTTATCATAAATGAGGAGAGTGTTGAATTACCTCCTTCATTAACCGTGTGGATCTCCTGGCCTTTTCTATCTTGTGACATCCTTTCAAATATCTGACAACCCACTGACAGTGATTGTTATCAGTGTTTTCTAATAACTCAGGTCGCAGATGAGAAGACGTGTGAATCAAACCTGGGAAATGTATGATTACATTTGCATATATTTGCATACTAATGAGGGTCTCTGTTACACTGGTGAATCTCTAATCGTTGAGCGCCACATATGAGGGGTCAACATGGGCCTTCAAATTTACTGTAAAGAGGTTGCATGTGTGAGATGAGTGATCTCAAGGTGCCGAAAAAGACAATCCAATATTGATCATTTTATGCTATCCCATGGTTCTCTGTCCTGAGCAGCTGTGGTACAGGACTTCTAATATGAGTTTTTTTTTTGACAAGCAGGACCTAAAATGAGCTCGAAGAGCTGACTCATGCTCAGCTCAGTACCACCACAGGGGGATATGGGAGTAGTAATACAAAAATTACACTTTTCCACCATGATTGATTTGGCTGCCTAGAGACAGATTTGATTTCATTTGCTCACATGAGGAAGTGAAATCATCTTGTGTTGGAACCGTAGTCTAGTGGTTTGAAAGCATTGTTCAACACATTGAGCCTTAGTGCTCATGAGGGTGATGCAATATTGCTTGTTTACGTTCCCTTTCCTTATTATACATAAACAATTCATAAATGATTCTCAAACTCAAAATGACTGAATCAATCAGAGAAGCTGTGGAATTCACTGAAAGTCAATCAATTGTTTTCTTCCATTTTAGAACTAATTTAATCAAAACAGATACAACAATATTAGTGCTGTCAATCGATTAAAACTAATTAACCAATTAATCACACATTTTTCTGTAATCGCGGTTAATCGCACCTAACATTAAAGCTTTTAATATATATTTAAATGTTAATAATTTCATATTTAACCTCCAAATTAACGTAGAAACATCATAAAGACAGTATATTTTAAATATGTGATCTAACAGGTAGGAAACATCCAGAAAATGAATAAAGTTATCAAACACTTCACAGTCTTCACTGCATAAATGATAAATTAAATATAGATGAATCCTTATTAAAGCTACAAAAGTTATTCAGTCAAGAGCACTGAGTGATTTTCTTTGTCTTTTTCCTTATAATTCCCAGGCCTGATTTTGCTGTTGGAAAAAGTCTACATACAGCAATTGATATTTATGTCTAAATTGTTTTCTGATACAAAAACTTCTAAAAAATTCTAAAACACTTTGAGGCCTCATAGGGAAGGGAAATTCTATGAGCTTCATTAGTTCCTGAGAGAATGTTTATAGAAAAATGCTGGGGAAAAGTGCAAGTTACACAGCCTGAATCCAGATATATGTCAAGGGTCATTAAACAGTCAGAGCTTTCCATGAAGCTGGATTCCTTATTTCCCCTCTTCATTTCTACTATGAAAGTTAGCTGGTTATTCTATCTGCAAATGTATCAGCATTGTGTGATCCGGGAAAAGGTTCCACATAAAACTGACAAATCACCAGTGGATTCAATCTGTATGCAGTGGGTTCCTCAGAAACCTCTTTAAGAGAATGAGGTAGTAGTAGACTGTCAATCTGACACAGTGCATACCTGAATCATCCGAATCTTTGCTTTCTGGGGCGTCCTCCATGTCATCATCTGACATCTCCATTTCCTCCTCCCTCCGAATTCCCATCAGCTCTTCATTGTGGATGTTTCTGATCTCCTGTGAACGAGAGGAACAGAGTCTTTAATCCCAATCGCTGCTGGATGATCTCTCACACTTTGATTAACACATGAAATTCATGAGCCGGAGAGGTAATAAGCCATTCGATCAGATTGTAAAAAAGAGATCATCCTCGTAAAGTGCTGTAAAAGCAGGTGGCGATGCTCCAGCGTTATCGATGCAGAGAGACACCTGATGTTGGCTGACCTTGTCTCTGCACGTAGTCAAACAGGGACTCTTAATGTGTTATAATGGCTGCCAATGGAGCTTCAACGTGGCAGGAAGTGATTGCACAGCCACCACAGATCGGCAGGGCCAAGCGGGGCCAGATGAAGCAGATGTCTGCGTTTGGGCGCTGCCCTGTTGGCTCTCCTGATGGGGGAGCTCTTCGGCTAATGAGGCATGCTCATAGCAAAGAGATAGGGCTGTGCAAAGACACAACATGACCGCCACAGGGAGAGAGACTTACTGCCTGACAACAAACAAAAGGCCCAGCATAAACATTACCATCTGTCTAGCACAGCAACACATGATCTCACTGAGAATTGCAGAGGTCGAGCAGGTAGCGGAAAAGCAAACAGGCCCATCTGCCCAATCAAGAGAGCGATAGATGATGTAGAGCTACCGCAAGAAGACAACAAAAGTCTAGCTGCCTGCAGTGTAAATGGGCCAGGTAGTCTTTCCAAATGCAAATAGTCAACTTTCTTGGAATAACAATCAGCCTAAAATGAGGAGGACAATTGACTGGACATTTCTGTCACTTACCGAAGCTTTGAGCAAGAAATGGTTGGGAAAATTTGCAGGCGAGCTCAAGAAAATGAGGATGAAATTCCACTAAGCCTGAATGTAGCTCTGGATCAAAAACTCCCAAACTGGATCAAAAACTCCCAAACCGCCATCTTACCATCAAATTTATGAGAGAAGAGCAGTGAGGGTCCAAACAGCTCCGAGGGTGAGAGAAGCAGTTTAATGGTGTGTCATCTATTACCTATCACTTACTGTCACCTGCTCCAGAAATAACTAACTAGATTCCGGACTGAAGCAACCTCTTCCTACAGTGAGGAATGTTAAAATGGCACTAATGGGCTCCATTAGAACATAAACATTTCGAGCAAGAGGTTCAAAGGCATGTGAAAGTGTGACATTTCCCTGAAGCCCTGCATTGTCATACTAAAGGGAATCCAACAGTTTTGAGGCCGACTCTTCTCAATACATAATGTAAAAGGTGAGAGAGGCCTGCTAACTCTCTCTTTTGAAAAAACGAGGCTTCACCCTGCTGTGACAGCATCGAGAGCTTCCTGTCACAGCCACGGTGAAGCTGCAAGCACAATGCCAGCCCGGGAGCGAGAAGAGGCTCACATCTGAGGATAAACATATTCAACTTAAGTAGTAAGAGAAAAGGTCAAAAAAAGGGAGGATTGGGGGGGACTACATCAGCTTCTAGAAATGATCAAGGCTTATTAGGGTTGTTGCATACCCTTTTTTGTCGTCTGATGGTTGAAATGAAAGAGGTGAAATGAGAGGGACTCACTAAAAGAGGGAGCTCAATGAGGACGCAATTACCGCTGCATTAATAAGCTCCTTTCACAGATGAAAAACAGGGTAAGTTCTAAAAGTACTCTATATGTAACTTTAATTTGGAGACAAATCAAATAAAATGTCATTTCAAATTTCGAACAAGGCGGTCAATCAAGGACTTGGCTGAAGTTACCAAAGCACTAACTGGCAGCAATAGCAAATCGTCTTAATGGGCTTCACATGAATGGATGTGTGTGATATTTCTGACAGAAACGTCCAGTTCTGATGACTCAAAATTTTTGCTCATGGGAAAGAAAAATTAACATGTATATCAGACATGAATGAAATCAAATGGATTAAAATGTCTTTTTTCTTTTTAGAAATTATGCAACATGGTGCATATTTTACACCTACCTTGAACAGTGAGGAGACTCTTTTGGCATTTACAGTACCTGCATCTTAAAGTTGTTCCAGTGGCTTCAAGTGAACATAAAACAACATTTGCAACCCCTCCATAGTGAAATAGAAAATTCAACTAGAAGGACGATTCAGTTCGTGAATTGATTAGATCATGAAAAGTGTCTGTTACATACTAGAACAAAGTCAAGTTGGGTTGAAAATGGACAAACCCAGCGGTTGGGTTAAATGTTTGCCCAACATGCTGGGCAGTTTTATTTAACCCAACTATTGTTTAAAAATTATTATATGGCTGGCTTAAAATGAACCCAAACAATAGTTGAGTTAAATAAAACTACACAGCAGGTTGGGCAAACATTTAACCAAACCGCTGGGTTTGTCCATTTTCAACCCAACTTGGGTTGTTTTTAACCCAATAGTCATGAAAATTAATTACTGTAAACTCCTAGAAAATTGTGTGACACAAGGACAATCCAGTCCTCAGTTGACTTCACACTCATTGTTTGCTGAGCAGGAGTTTTGTTATGTTAGATGTAAACAATATCAGCTCTCTGATCCATGTAAAATGGTGTTTTAATGCTGCTTGCAATGGAAACTAAAGTGCTAATTAGAGACCAGATTGGGTCATTGTGCACTTATAATGAGAGAGTTGTCTTAAAACTTACCTAATGACCAAAGAAATCAGAGGAAAGAGACAAAATAAACACTTCAACAGCAAAACATGTGGATTGTAGCTCATTAATTAGTGTACAGTATCTGTCTCAAGCTTCTAGTGATAGAGAATAAATATTTTTCTCTTGTATGGAGCATTTTAGAGCGCCAATGATTCAAGATACTGGTATTTCTATTGCTTTTATCAGGAAAGACTCAAATGTTACCTGCCGGTTGTGAACCGCTGAAATCTCAGGCAGACTCGGGTCAGATTTTACTACCAGAGAGAGCTGAGCAATTATACTGTCATACCATTAACATTCAAACTCAAAATAAAACATGTGGACTTCATAATAGTTCAAGTACATGGGTAGCTTGCAGGGAAGGGGAAATGGACACGGGGAATGGGAAAACTAATCTCTGACAGAAACATTCTGCATAGTTAATTCTGAAGATGTGAAGCATGAATACATTCACTTAGAGAAATGAAAACACCAACCTCTGCTTGCTTTCGCCACATGTCCAGGTTCTTGCGTTGGGCTTTGGAGAAATGGTCCCATGCCTTTTGTTTGGTAGCAGCGTGGAATACAGACACAATCTGCTCAACTGTGGCAGGGGATGCAGGGGCCAGTATGGGCGTCCAAAGAAAGAAAGAGAGAGAGGGGCGATTGGGAAGGTGCAGAGGAGTGAAAAAATTTGTGTCAGGTTGGAAGGAAGTGATGTTCTTTTCCCCTATACCCCCCTCTATAAAGCACAAACACTGAGCTGGGGTGGACTGGTGTAGTTACAGGGATGAGATCTGAATGAGATCACATTTCTGTCTCTTCTGAAAAAATATGGGTTAGTTTACCCCAAAATGAAAATTCTGTCATCATTTATTCACCCCAAAGCCTGTATGACCTGTAATGTGGAACACAAAAGATATTTTGAAGAACGATGGGGTCAAACAACATTGGACCCCATTGACTTGCCCTGTGTGGCATGAAATGCTGAGACTTCTCAAAAATATCTTCTTATGTTTTCCACAGAAAAAAAGTCCTAAAGGTTTGAAACGACATGAGGGTGAGAAAATGATGACATAATTTTCATTTTTAGGTGAACTAGTCCTTTAACAGCTGTAAACTGTTGTTGAACGTAGTACAACATCAGCTGGAACATTATGCCTAACATCTCCTTTCTTTGCAGGTCAATGGAAGAATGAAAATCTACGGGTATTGAATGACATGAAGGTGAGTATATAGTGACAGATTTTTAGACTCTCTTTGGGAAGATCAAACAGTTGAATAGCGAATTCCCTAGCTTTACCTGAGAACAACTGTTCCATCTCATGTTTCTTCTTTCTCAATTACCACAACACACCTCTCACCTTCATCGACTCCACTGCCTGGATACTCAAAGAATCTCCTGTATTTTAAGAGGTCATCAACTGATAATGAGATGAATGTTTCATCTACGACAGGCTGGGCTCATTACTTCACTGTGTATAGATTAGAGAGGACGTTTCGCTTATGTAAACTCGTTAAAGCAAACCTTCCAGAAATAGTCATCTGTTCAGAATTAAGAGACGAGGCAGTCAATCAAGTATTTTCTGGGGTGTGAGTGCTTTGGATGTTAGAGATACATGGCAGTAATTTCCTGTGAGAATGTAAGACAGGAGGAAGACACAGGGCGGAAGGGGAACAGCTGCCGAGAATCACAGCTGCTAATAGTATGTGCTGCTCTGACATCTCTGACACAAACTCTGTTCCAACATCAAGCAAGCTGCCAAACTAGATGGCATTTCAAGATAACATAGGTGTGCCAATGACATGAAGGTTGGACCAAAAAGGAGGCAGCATAATTACACTGGCTTTCATTCTTGTGGCCTAAATCTAAGGCAGCATCATACTTATCCTTTGTAGACAAGATTAGGTGAATGACAGGAATAAAATGTTGATTATAAACATACACTCTGGTTCAAAAGTTTGGGAATGTTTCTTGAGCAGCAGATCAGCATCTTAGAATGATTTCTGAAGGATCATGTGACACTGAAGACTGGAGTAATGATGCTGAAAATTCAGCTTTAATAAATTACATTTTAAAATGTATTCAAATAGAAAACAGTTTTTCGAAATTATAAAAATATTTCACAATATTACTGTTTTTACTGAAATTAATGAATTGAGAAATCAACTTTTCCTTGAGCTTTTGATATATTAGAGGTCATTGTACTATAAGAATATCATGTAAGTTTCAGAACTGAAAACTTCCATGTTAGTCCAATAAAAGCTTTTATTGACACCAGGACCAGCGAACGACGCGTCCTGTCATAGATAGGTGAAACTACGCCTGAAGAAATCAACGTCTACTTCATCATTGCAGCGTTAGCTCCGCCCACTGGTGTGTTAGTGAGATGAGGAGGAGAGAAGAGCGATGCAGGACAAAAATAACATTATCTTTCAAAGGATCCTAATGCTAGGAATATGGTTATTTATTTTCAACAATGTGAATGTCTCAGTTGAGCTTCATTTATTTGTATTCGGTACATTTCACTGTGGATTCTTTGGTAAATCAATCACATTTTGGAGCAGACTTTGCAAACAGACTTTTACAATATGGACTCGACAGTAATGCAACAACATGTCAGTAACTGTGTTAATCCTAATGCCTGATCTGATATTAATGATTCATGTACAGTGTGTCAGTATGTGTTTATGTGTCAGTAAATCAAACCAGTGACTAAACAGTCAACTTTACGTTGTTTCTCCTAATAATCTGTTATTTAAACGGTGATTAAATGAAATAAAGCGATCAAAAAACGCTCCCTTTACAATCGCTGGAGCTGTCAATCAAACAGAGCAAGTTAATTAGTGACTGAGTTCTGGACTCCTGGCAAAACTCCTGTTTTATTCAACGAATCTCTTAGTTATATTGCGTTTGCACTGTTAGTTATGAAAGCTTTCGTTAGTGTGCAGAAATCAAGGTACAATGACGAGATCACTGCTTTCATGAGCTCAACAACATGTCTGTGATCGGCTACAATGTTCATCACTGCAACCTTTCATGCCACAATCTAAATATAATGGCATAGATTTAAGTGTAATGCTTTTCACGATTAGTTAACCTTGAGAGCTGTAACAGTAAAAACATGCTAAAAGTTTCCGAGAAGGTAATACTTAGCTATTTCAAATGGAAAGATGTCAGCCAATCACAGCAGTGGGCGTTTACACTGAAGTCTCACAGCAGACACGCCCCTTAAAACTGAGCGTTCAAATCAGAGGACTAAAATCAGGGTAGGAAAAATGCCTTTTATTTCTAAATTATGACATTTTTGATGCATAAAAGCATACTAACATTATAAGTGCACCCCATGAAACATTATAAAACAACAGTTCATGACCCCTTTAAAAAATGCAGTCTTGGTGAGCATAAGAGACTTTCTTGAGATTTTAGAATTAGAATGTCTAACATAAAAGGTATTAGAATCAGTTGTTAAAAGTTGTCAAAATTGGAATCAAAAGTTTCTGTTTTGCATTAAATGTTCCAAATCGTTCACTTAAAAGATTCCATTTCAGTTATTTTGCATAAAGTTCTTTATTTGTGTCACCATCACTCATGTCACTGGAAACCAACTCTCACTGAACACGAATGACTTCAGGTTGGTTTATCGCTGTTTAACACTGTCAGTGTGAACAGCCCTTCAGGAGGAAATATCATGGCATCTCACTGTTTTGTGCCACCGACACTATTATAACTTTAAATCAATCTTGCCTGTTTGCCGGTTACTTTTAGAGAAATCCAATAAGTCTTTAAACAAGCCTCTCTCATGACTAGATCATCTGAGAGTTTCATATCATATTTCAAAGAGTTACTGTTTGTGCATTTCATCACAGATCCAAAAAACTGTCTGTGTGTTAGCACTGAAATGTCCCAGTGTCTGGGAAATGACATCAAAACATCCATCAGTCTAAGTGATGTAACAGTAGGACTGAGAGACAGAAACATATGGTGCCAGCAGCTTGATGGATGTATGACATCATTACTGATGGTATAACGTGACCTATGCAGATTCACTCAGAGATCACATTTCTCTCTCTCTCTCTCCCTGAGAGGGGGTTAATAAACCTTGGGGAGTCAGGAAGGCTGCCAAACACATCTGTCTGCGGCATAGGCATGAAAGAGAGAGAGAGGCTGGATCGATAGTGACTTCAGCATCCTTTAATTTGATGGAAGAGATCGATGGCAAAGCCAGGACGGAGAGCATGTGCCTGAATGCATGTACGTGTGCAGGTGTGTCGAACGCTTTAGTCTAAGAGGAAACAAAACAATGAGTTTTAGATGTCCACTGTTCACAAGTATGAGTCGCATCTTAGCAATGCCGCAAGGCCAGCTATCACTGCACTCTCTCAGGTGAACAACTGTCATGGCGGAGCAACAGTCTGTCAGCATGTTAGTTTAACGGCACAGATGTCTGAAGAGAACTCTATCACCCTTTTGAGCTCTGGACTATGAAGCTGTAACGCAAAAACATGATAGATACGGGACATTTACATTCATGCATTTGGCAGACACTTTTATCCAAAGTGACTTGCATTGTATGCATTTGCATTACGTTCATGCATTCCCTGGGAATAGAAGCCATGATCTCAGCGTTTTTAGCGCCTTGAGCTTCTACATGTTTGCAATGCATTGGCCAAACCTTCACTTCTGCATCTGCATATTTGTTGAATATATTTCTCTGCATTTATATTGCTTCTAATTTCCAAACAAATACTGTAGTATAAGAAGCAAAACAGAATTCCTTACCTTTCCAATATTAACTATATCAGTAAGATTTTTTGAAAGTAATTAATACTTTTATTCAGCAAGGATGCATTAAATAAATCAAATGTGAGAGAAAAGACTTTTACATGCTCGACTATTTCAAGTAAATGCTGTTTTGAACTTTCTATTAATTTTGGGAAAAAAAAAAAAAAAATCTTGAAAAAAATACTAAGCATTTCAATGGTTTTCAATATTGATTATAATAAGAAATATTTCTTGAGCGGCAAATCAACATATTAGAATGATTTCTAATAGATGATAAAAATTCAGATTTACCATCAAAGGAATAAATTACCTTAAAAAACAGTATATATATATATATATATATATATATATATAAAAGATAATTTATTCCTATGGCAAATCTGAATTTTTTTTAGCATTTTTTACATTTATTTTTTTTTTTTTTAGCATATATATATATATATATATATATATATATATATATATATATATATATATATATACACATTTATATATAAGAAACATTTATTGTGTACAATATTTTTTTTTCAGGATTCTTTGATGAATCAAAAGTTCAAAAGAACAGCATTTATTTGAAATATAATCTTTTGTAACATTATAAATGTCTTTACTGTCACTTTTGATCAATTTAATGCATCCTTGCTGAATAAAAGTATTAATTTCTTTAATTTCTTTTCAAAAAAATAAAAATAAAATTCTTACTGACCCCAAACTTTTGAACGGTAGTGTATAATGTTACAAAAGCTTTGTATTTCAGATAAATGCTGTTCTTTTGAACTTTCTATTCATCAAGGAATCCTGAAAAAAAGTACACAACTGTTTTCAACATTGATAATAATCATAAATGTTTCTTGAGCAGCAGATCATCATATTAGAATGATTTCTGAAGGATCATGTGACACTGAAGACTGGAGTAATGATGCTGAAAATTCAGCTTTGATCACAGGAATAAATTACTTTATAAAATATATTCAAACAGAAAACAGTTATTTTAAATTGTAATAATATTTCACAATATTACTGTTTTTACTGTATTTTTAATTAAATAAATGCAGCCTTGGTGAGCAGATGAAACTTCTTTTAAAAACATTAAAAATCTTACCGATTCCAAACTTTTGACTGGTAGTGTATAAATATATATATATAAACCGTTAATTTAAATTGTGATATTTCACAATAGTATACTTTTTAATGTATTATAGATCAAATAAATGCAGCCTTGATGAACAAAATAAAATTCTTTCAAAAATACTTTTAAAAATCTTACCGAATCCAAACTTTTGAACGGTAGTGTATTTCACTTCACATTAGGGATGGAATATATTGGGACCATATCAGCTTAATTATCTATCTGAATGCTTATTTTCACCCATTCAAAGTTAATTTAAGTTATAATTTTAAATTATAAGCTATAATTTAATGACAGTTTTACTCTGAAATGTATTATAAGTTTTTTTTTGTTTTTTGCTCAAATGTGCTAGTTTAAAATAGTTATAAAATAATATAGATTTACGACACAAGGCTGGTTTTGCGAGGTCGTTTACAGCCACGTTAACACTTTTACTGCAAACCATCCCTCAGATGTGGCAAATACAGATTTAGTTTGTGACAGCACCTGTCTGCTGCCTCAGCCGGGATCCACCGTCTTAAGCTGAAATAGTCTTACCCAGAATTCCCATGTCATCATGTCCCACCTGCCACTGAGACAACCTGCTGCTCTATCCTCCTGCAGGGCTGCGACCCCAGCACGCTTTTAGCTGTATACTGCATTTCATTATTTATACTGTTGTGTGTTCTGCCTGCGTTCAGATAAGACAGATGCTCGACTGTCGCAATGCTTTCTCTCCTCTGTGTGAGCGACTGTTCCGCTGCATGTGTTTGTCATCGTGACAGAACAGATATTACTATAGTGCCAGATACTTATTGCAGGTTGTTGAGAGAACTGTATCAAAGGTTGCTGTCTGTCGGGCGCAGATAAAAGGCTGGACAGTGTTAAATACCAGGGGAAGCTACTGGAAGGTCCTTCTAAGGCGACATGACCTTTCTGATGAAACATCTGTAGGAAGTTTTCCTGATAGAAGATAATTTTGACAGACAGCCCGAGCAGGCTTGGTAACAAATCAGTATTGTCACTTCTTCCTCAAGCAGACGTTCTAAACCCATTAGAATAACCTGGCAGGTTTCAGAAGGAAGAAAACAAACAAACAGAAAAGACATAGTCTGGCAGATGAAGCCTGTATCTCTGGGAAGGTGATGTTTTTGTCTCTTGAAAACAATAAAACACCTTTGGATTTCAACCTGCCACTTGAGACGAGTCATATTCGTAAATATGTGTCTGTTCCATCTCTATATTACATCAGGATGGATGTCAACCACAGTCTAAGATAGACGGACATCAGTGATGTGGTCTTGTGTAGTGATGAGCGTGAGGGGATATCTGGGAATGTCCTAAGAGAGAGAGACTTACCATGCCATTCAATTTAGGTCAAGTTACTGCGTGACATCACTGATAAAATGAGCACTATTCCTGCTCTCCACGTCTGTGGGACGGAGAACCATGATTGGACCATGATCTCCATGAAATCTAGTCGCATCAATAAATAATAGCACCTAAGTCAGTAGAAGAGGAGTTTCTTTCTATGAAGCCTGTATTATATTTCATAATGCCTTACACAATGTAACCTTAAATTATTTGTATGTCCTTGTAAATACTTTAACATGGTTACAACACTTCCAAGAGTATAAAGAATTACATTACGTGTCATCATGTGTTTCATGTTCATTTATTCTTTAAAGGTGTAACCATGAAAACACAATAGTATTACAACGTGCATTATAGGGAAGTGCCTGAAGTCAAATGCCTTACTTGTAAAGGCTCAAATGAGGTACAGTGATTTAATATTTACAAGGGGGAAAAAAAGAAAAGAAAAAAAGAGCAACATTTGTTATTCAACAAGCACAAAGACAAAGGATTTTTTTTTGTGAGTCTGCAAATATGACTAAAGTGTGAAAATGTGCACGGATACTAATGATTACAGGTGAAGGGGGAGAGATTTTTTTTCCCAAAAACAAAAGGAGATTTGTGTTTTTGTGAAGCTTAGATATTTTTTTCTACCCCTTTTAAGCACTTTTTCATCTTTATTTCATGGCATAGTCATTAAAACAGAATAAATAACTTTATAAATAATACATGCCAAATTTGCTATACTATAAATGGAATAGGGTTACATCTAAAACTGGGCTTTTTTAACACACTTAAAGGGTTAGTTCACCCAAAAATGAAAATTCTGTCATTAATTACTCACCCTCGTGTCGTTTCACACACGAAAGACCTTCGTTCAGGTGCTTTGAAGCTTTACGAATCTTTTGTTTTGAATCAGTGGTTCAGAGCGCGTATCAAACTGCCAAAGTCACGTGATTTCAGTAAACGAGGCTTCGTTTCGTCATAAGTGTTTCGAAATTTCAATGGTTCACCACTGGGGGGCGTGACTTTGGCAGTTTGAGACACGAACAACTGATTCGAAACAAAAGATTCGTAAAGCTTCATGAAGCAGTGTTTTGAAATCGCCCATCACTAGATATTGTTGAATAAAGTCGTTATTTTGTTTTTTTTGGTGCACCAAAAATTCTCGTCACTTCATAATATTAAGGTTGAACCACTGTAGTCACATGAACTGATTTAAATATGTCTTTAGTAGCTTTCTGTGCATTGAAAGTGTTATTATGGAGGCCTCACTGAGCCATCGGATTTTATCAAAAATATCTTAATTTGTGTTCTGAAGATGAATGAAGGTCTTACAGGTGTGGAACGACATGAGAGTGAGTAATTAATGACAGAAATTTCATTTTTGGGTGAACTAACCCTTTAAAAACCCACCCATACCTGATAATAGCCATATACAGATACATATAGTTTTGTCATTGCAACAGATCCATCAACTACTGCTAACTTTTTTCATGTTTTTGAAAGAAGTCTCTTATGCTGCATTTATCTGATCAAAAATATAGTAAAAGCAGTAATATCATGAAATATTATTACAATTTAAAAGAACTGTTTTCTATTGGAATGCATTTTAAAATGTAATTTATTCCTGTGATTAAAAGCTGAATTTATTCCAGTCTTCAGTGTCACATGATCCTTCAGAAATCATGCTTATTTGCTTATTATTATCGTGCTGCTTAATATTTATGTGGAAACTGTGATTCGGATGAATAGAAAGTTTAAAAGAACAGCGTTTATTTGAAACAGAAATCTTTTGTAACATCATAAATGTCTTTACTGTCACTTTATCAATTTAATGTGTCCTTGCTGAATAAAAGAATTTGAGGAAAAAAAGGTAACACTTTTAACTACTTGCTTATTATCATGCATATTACTAGAATATTGGCTGTTTATTAGTACTTATTAAGCACATATTAATGCCTTATTCTGCATGACCTTATTCTACATTCTTAATCCTACCCAATACCTAAACTTAACTAACTATAAATAAGCAGTAAATTAGGAGTTATTGAGGGAAAAGTCATAGTTAATAGTGAATGTGTGTTCCACATATCAAAAAAATAAAAATAAAAATCACTGACCCCAAACTTTTGAATGGTAGTTCATACAGAAAATGGCTTCACTGCACACTCCCAGTGCATTATAAGGAATTGTGAGGCCTCTATAATGCAACATACATACAGACTTCACAGAAAGTGTTATAGAATAGTTAAAAGCCTATGCGTATGTGTGTTGTTGAGTGGCATGTCATCAGAAGTGTATGTAATTCTACAAACTCCAGTCAGTGTTATTTAAGCAGTTAGTCAATGACAATCTAGTGACCGTTTGGGGTTACTTACTTTTAATCTATGAAGGGTCATCAGGTGTGCTGTCCAGAGACTAAGTAGCTAAACAAAATCAGACTCAGGATCTTCTACACATGTCTGTAGCTGTGCACTTATGAAGTTCACATACTCTACCTTCTTCTGCATTCAGCTCAAAGTGGTAGAGACCTGAGGAGAACTTACCTTCGGTCCACACTGATCTCAGATCAAAGCATGTACACTATCAAACCGAGACATGGAAAAGTAACTGATGGCAGAGCGTAAAATTCGCTTGCCCTGGATTTGAGGTCACAAGTTTAGCAGATTTTCTTAGAGACAGTAAAACAACCTTTGCCATTACATTCAAAAGCTTTCTAAGTGTATCTGCTTGTACAGTAAATACACAGCAAACAGGTACATTTAATTCAACTTTCATTAACGAATGCATATGTATGATATTCACCTACACTAACTTCCTTTCTTTTGGAAATTAATCATTTTCAAGGCAAGATTTTCTGAGCTGTGACCTTTTAATAAGTCTGTATTCATTTGTTCCCATCTCTTATACCACAGTTTCATGTTAATGAAATATTAAATCTCTACTGGATTTGTTCTAAGTTCACTCTGAATTTCTACATCCCTCCTTATACTTGAATCAAACGCAGACTGAACATTACGCCTGCTCATGCATCAAGGAAACTATATGTGTGAGAGTGTGTGAGTAGTGGCTCCATTTCTCTGGGCATTGGATCAATCAAGAACAAAGCACTGCTGTGTTGGGCGTACTACCAAGATGGCAGGAAGTGAAGTGTAATCATGGAGTAGCTGACAGCAGCCATTTACTGAATGCTTCCTTTTGTGTCTGATAGTATAGATGAAACTACTGCCACGTCACACAACAGGCAACGGCACTTCAGAGTTCTTCAGAAAAGCAGCTTTGACTTGATGTGAGCAGCGCGGCAGCTCTAACGATCTGTTAAGAATTTCAGAAATTAGGGCCAGGTCATTTCATGCATTTTCTCTGATGGGATAGCTATCCGATCGTGAAAAGACCAGGTATAAATGCCTTCCGAAATGCATTCGAGATTTAAATTAAAACCACTTCAGGAGATGCATTCCAGTCAAAACTGAACAAGTCTAAATGCATCTGGTTGTTAAACCACATAAGTAAATCTTACTCCTCTCAAAAATGTTACGTGTGAGAGCGTGTTATAGGCTAAATAACATGTTATAGCCAGATATGACGGCGTCATGCATCGCCACAGATGAGCAGCTGAGTATCTCTTCAGCAAGCCGAGCGCAAACCGAATAATAATGAAACTAAAAGTAAGTCACAGATGCTTTAAAAATGAAATTATCTTCATTAATAGTAATTAAACTAAATGATCTCACCAGTGCTGTTGCCGCACTCTCTCCTATTGCGGTCTTTGATTTTGAAATTAGCTGATGATCTATAAAATGCAGCTCATATTTGTTGCTTTCGGTGACGTGAACTCCATTAAATCTGCATATAGCGCAGAAATTGAAGATCGGACTTATATCCGTTTTGCGGAGACACATTTATGTGGCCAAGTGTAAATGGAATCATTTTGATAAATCAGATCAGTAAAAACGCATGAAGTGCAATCAACAAAACCAATTTTAACTTTATTTAATGTTGAATTTGTTGGACATACACTACCATTCAAAAGTTAGGGTCCAGTTTTGGGCTTTAAAAGAAATAAATAAATAAAAATGAATACTTAGTATATCTAGTGATGGGTGATTTCAAAACACTGCTTCATGAAGCTTTACGAATCTTTTGTTTCGAATCAGTGGTATCAAACTGCCAAAGTCACATGATTTCAGTAAACGAGGCTTCATTACGTCATAAGTGTTTTGAAATTTCAATGGTTCATGTGACTTTGGCAGTTTGATACGCGCTCCGAACAACTGATTCAAAACAAAAGATTCGTAAAGCTTCATGAAGCAGTGTTTTGAAATCACCCATCACTAGATATTGTTGAATAAAGTCGTTATTTTGTTTTTTTTGGTGCACAAAAAGTATTCTCGTCACTTCATAACATTAATGTTGAACCACTATAGTCACATGACTGTTTTAAATATGTCTTTAGTAGCTTTCTGGGCATTGAAAGTGTTAATTATCTTGCTGGCGCTGCAGGCCTTACTGAGCCATCAGATTTTTATCAAAAATATCTTAATTTGTGTTCTGAAGATGAGCGAAGGTCTTACAGGTGTGGAACGACATGAGCGTGAGTAATTAATGACAGAATTTTCATTTTGGGTGAATTAACCCTTTAATAATAACAAGAAATGTTTCTTGAGCAGCAAATTAGAACGATTATAAGGATCATGTGACACTGAAGACTGGAGTAATGATGCTGAAAATTCAGCTTTGATCACAGGAATAAATTACTTTATAAAATATATTCAAACAGAAAACATTTTAAGTTGTAATAATATTTTACAATATTACTGTTTTTGATGCATCTGTGACTTTTAAAACATTTTAAAAACATTAAAAAGCCCAAACTTTCGACCGGTAGCGTTTATTGCGTTATTGACTACACATCCTCACACATATAGTGCCATCCTTCTAAATGTGAATTGTGGCATATTATAGTAAAAATATAAAAGTACAATAATCTCTAAGAGATGTGTGAAACGTGTCTTATCCGGCCTAAAATGAGTTTGACACCTGTGTTAGTCAATGCTCATGCATTTGCCAGTATATTTGCTTTAAACGGTGAAATCAGTGAAATCACTTCAGGGTTTGTGCATCAGAGAAATGCAAATCTGCAGCCGCCAGCTGCGGGCCAATCGGGTCTTATTACAGCAGGTGATCATGATGAGCTGTGATCAGTGAGATATCATAATTTGTGTAAAATCCTATTCCTCTACTGATAATGATGGAAAAATGCCCAAAAATGCTGTCTAGGTAAACAGCTTTTTAGGTTTTGAAACAGAAGCAACATCTGTAAAGAAACACTCACATTGTACTAAAATCCCAGAAAGGGCGTTCTTGAACTTCTCCTTGGCCTCCTCCATCTCCTTCTCATGAGAGGCCTTCTCGTTCATCAGCCTACGAATGTGGCTGTTGGAGGACTGGATCATCGAGTAGAAGTTGTTGGCGTTCCTGCGGTTTACCTCCCCTCGTTCCACCCAGGTCAGCAGGACACGCACCGCCTCGGGAAATTTGGAGTCATCTGAGTGGAGAAGGGAAAAAAAGGTGGGGGGAGAAACAGATGGTGGGAAGAGAGCTGAGTACAATGTTGGAGAGGAACACTTCTCATCTGGGACCTTCTAGTGTCAAAACCTATTATAGCAGGACATGTTTATTGGGCCAAATGCAAAGGTAGAGGACATTTAGGAGAGGACAACAGAACAGGGAAGGATATCTACAGCAAGGACATCAATCATAACACTTTACTGATATTGATAGTGTGTGTTCATTAAAAATAAGGCTACATTGTTCATGAAGTCCTGAGATACTCAGGTGTGTATGTGCAGACGGGAGGGGAAAACAGTCATGATGGACTACAAAGATTTGGCTTGCAACTTTCGTCTGGGAATGAGATAACAGAGAAAACTGAAAATCATTGTAATGAATGCTACAGGGATAGCAATCTATTATTCTTTAGTGTTATTGTGTTTATGTAAAAACTGCAATTAAAAAAAAAAAAAAGAACAGTTTGGCACAGATTTGTTGAGCTGTTTGGCGTTAACTGTGAAACAGAAGAACGAGTGTTGCAAAGATATTGCCGTTTGTACAGCGAAGATTTAGAAATAAAGACAAACAGACAATTATGTTGTTCTTATTGCTGTAATCCTGAACACAAACACATGTACAATTGAGAATTCCAGGCTGCTTTGATTTATTTTTGGATGTCCTAACTACAGATAATCAAAAAATGCTGTCAAATAATTAATAATCCATCAACCCTTTTAAGACTGCATCAATGTGTTGTGAACATGAAATCCCTCTCCATCAATAAACTGATTTTGCTGCTCATTCACCTGATTTACACTCAACACTAACAGATTAACTGTCAAAAATAACCATCTAATATTGAATATACAGACATATCTAGCAGATATGAGAGTTGTGTTGAGATTTTCTACAGCAAACAGCACAAAAGGTTCACAATCACACAGCATGTAATTTCATCCTTTCTTCTCTTCCTTTCATCTGTTATGTGTAACCACTGCAAAGTGAGCTGAACATCATACCCACTGCATATAAAATATTACATGGAAAAGTATGATTTCAACTGATTTCATCTCAAAAACTTCTCTTTACTGCACTTTCTCTCCTTGACAGAGAATCAAGATGCACTCACTAAACAGATGGCTGCTATTAAACCGCATGGAACATCAATCTCAAAGAGACGAATAGCTTTTAGATGCATCCAGCCAATGGGCACACGGACTGAAGAAGCCTCTTCACACGCATCAGGAAATGACACATAAAAACAACAAAATCACTATGACGGAGGTATAACATGTCATGTGTCCCACCTTTGAGCTTTTCTCCTAACTGGCCGCATTCGTGCTCAGAGTAATGAACGATGGGGGGCGGTGAAGGGGGCCGTAGACGGTCCTCCTCTATCCTGCGACGGTGCCTCTCTTCCCGGGCCAGCATGCGCTGTCTGCACTCCCACTCGTACAGGTCATCTCGAGCCTGAGCGAAATCTACATGCAGCCGGCCTGTGTCCTTCTTATCTGTGCTTGATCCCAGCCTGATCCTATAACCTAGAGGAGAGGAGATGGAAATGGGCAATGACAAAGAACAAGGAAAGGGAAGTGAAGGAAAGGAAAGTGGAAATGGAAGGAGGAAGGGAGGAAGGCAAAAGCAAAGGGAAGAATGAGGAAAAGGGAAGGAATGGAAAAGATAAAGGAAGGGGAAAGTCAGAAAAGAAAGAGGAAAAAAAGGACAGGATGAGAAGGGAAAAAAAGAAAAGGACAGAAAAACGGAAGATGAAGGAAAAGAAAAGAGGAAGGGGAAGTAAAGGAATAGACAAGAAAATACAAGAGGAACAGGAAGGGGAAATGGAGCAAAGGAAAGGAAAAGGAAGTAAAGGAATTAACAAGGATAGACAGAGAAAAAATGAAGGAGAAAAAAAAGAAAAGAGGAAGGGTAAAGGGAAAAGGAGCAAAGAAAAAGAAAGGAAAGGAAAAGAGAAAAAGGAAGGAGAAAAGGAATAGAAGGTGGAGTAAAGGAAAGGGTAATAAAAGATAGGAAAAGAAAGCGGAAAAGAATGGACAAGAAAGAAAAATTAAAGACAAGAGGAAGAGGAAGGGAAATGGAGCAAAAGAAAAGAAAGGAAAGGGAAAGAGGGGGAAAAGAAGGGGAAGGAGAGTAAAGGGAAACACAATAAAACAGGAAAGGAACAGAATAGATAAGAAAGAGAAAAGGAAAGTGGAAGAGGAAGAGGAAATGGATCAAAGGAAACATAGGAAAGGGGAAGAGGGAAAAAGGGGAAGGGGAGTAAAGGAATGGCCAAGAAAAAAAAACAGGATGTAGGAGAAAAAAAGATAAAAAAAAAAGAAAAGAAAGAGAGCAGAAAAAGAAGGAGGAATGGGGAAAGAGAAAGGGAAGGTAAGTAAAGAAAAATGACAAAAAAAAAAACAGTAATGGAAAAAAAGAGGAAAGAAAAGGAAAGTGGAAATGAAAGGGGAAACCGAGCAAAGGAAAAGAAAGGAAAAGGGAAGGGAATGGGGAGTAAAGGAAATCACAATAAAACAGGAAAGTAACAGAATAGAAAAGAAAGAGGAAAGGAAAGAGGAAGAGGAAGAGGAAATGGATCAAAGGAAATATAGGTAAGGGGAAGAGGAAAAAGGGGAAAGGGAGTAAAGGAATGGACAAGAAAAAACCAGGAAGATAAGAAAAAGATAAAAAAGAAAAGAGAATAGAGAACAGAAAAGGAAAGTGGGAGAGGAAGGGGAAATCGAGCAAAAGAAAAGAAAGGAAAAAAGAAGGGTGGGGGGGTAAAGGAAATCACAATAAAACAGGAAAGGAGCAGAATAGAAAAGAAAGAGGAAAGGAAAGAGGAAGAGGAAGAGGAAATGGATCAAAGGAAATATAGGTAAGGGGAAGAGGAAAAAAAGGGGAAGAGGAGTAAAGGAATGGACAAGAAAAGACACAAGAACAACAAAACAAAAAGAAACAGGAAAGGAAAGTGGAAGTGGAAGAGAAAAAAAAAAGAAGAAGAGTAAAGGGCAAGAAGTTTAATGGTATAAAAGACAAAAATGCAGGAAAAATGAGAACAGCAGAAAAACATTCACCCTTAACAAACCCCAAGAATGATCTGAGAAAAACAACATACTACAAGCACTGACTCATGAAGTGACCTGTGACAATGTGACACACGCAGTTTAATCATTACTTCTGAGATCTGAGGCCAAACCTTTCCTATCTGTTTATTTTGTGTGACATGTAAGAACTCCCAAATGTTACACTCAGATGGGGAGGTCGAATCAAAAACCTTACCGGCACAGACAAGCCATGATGTATGAGAATAATCTGGTTTGTGATGGGGATGAAAAAAGAAAGTGATTTTATATTAAGGCTTATATATTTCAGCATAAACCAGAAAATTGCTTGGAAAAGTATCTTGACAAATGGCCAAGTGGTATGAAAGAGGCTCCAGTGAATTATGAATCATATGATGCTCTGAGTACATTACAGAGAGGGCTGAAAAGTGTTTTTAAGGAGAATGTATATTCAGAGATGGCCGTGTCAACAGAAATGAGAGAAAGAGCTTCACAGTTTACTTCCGCCTCTCCATCACTGCTTTACAGCCCCCAGACGCTGTTAAATATTTTACGCAATGTGTTCACGTTAGAAATGAGCACCATTATTTATGGAAAGGCCTGAAGAGCTCCGTCACGAGGCCACATAATATATGGGGCGCCGCTCCAATCTCACCCCTCTCCACTGAGAGAGCAACACTCAGAGAAGAATAAATAATGGAAAAGGGTATTATTGGAGCGGCCGGCACTTTAAACTCGCTTTCTGGGGCAGAGATGGACATCCTAATATTTGCATACAAAGACTGATTTAAGATGTGACGGGAGACTTGTCACTGGGAACTAAAGATACGAGAAGCAGACCCAGGCAGGTCATGTGACAAAGCCTGGCCCATGATTGATATGCAGCGTTCAAAGGCAGAAATTTATTACTAGATGTCGGCGCTTGTCTTCTCGTTGACCTCTTTTGTGAGGGACTCTTGACGGCCAGTGTCTACAGATCTCGAGTTCTCTGAGTGATGTGTGGAAGCCCCGCCCCCCTAATTAATTCAGCATCAATCAATCAATCAAGTCAAGAGGGAACTTGTGGACACATGGCCCTCATTTACAAGAGATAAAAGGTTAAGTGAAATTATTCTAAATCACATGTGTGGCACACAAGCTTCTAGGCATGATTTAGCATACTTTTTTGTATTCTTGTTTGAAACGTTGTGACATTGTGAAACGCTAGGGGCCATCGATCCGTCCATCTGTCCATGCATTCATCCATCCATCCATCTATCTATCTATTAGGGGTGTAACGGTACACAAAATGGACGGTTCGGTACATACATCAGTACTGAAGTCACGGTTCGGTACAGCAGGGGGAGAAAACTAAAGATAAAATTGCTTCAGTAGTTTACTGAACAAATTGAGTCTCTCTCTCAATTCAGTTCAATAATTAAAAAGTTTTATAAGGATACAAAACATATATTAAATATATAATATTATATATAATATTAAAGGTTACAATTAACAACAGAGCCCAAACTATTAGCCTAAATTCAGTTGCTATTTATTTTTAGATATAATAATAATAATTTTTAGATATAATAATCAACACAAATTGTAAGCAAACATGTAAATTGCACATAAGGCAATTTTTGCTTTAACTTCTAAATCTACTTATAAAGTTATTTTTAATTCGTTGTTGAAATATTTTCATGACAAATTTATTTAAACATACATTAAATGATCAAGACATCAGTAACAGTTTAAGTAAAATATAATGAATACATAAGCTAATATAGTGCATACGGGTCATTGACAAATAAGGTTTTTTAAAAAGAGTGAATAACATAATGGAGATATAATTAATTTTGAAGTTTTATTTATTACAATGAGATTATGTGGTTTTTATAATCAATTAACACTGCTTTCATCATTTTTTACAAGATGAACACCAAAAAAGTAATTTGGTTTAACCAAAATGGTTATACTGAATGACGATATTTTCAAACAATGCTAACAGGCTGATATCTAGCAAAAGGACAATCAAACATTTTATATTTAGTACGAGTTTTTAAAATATTACAACATTTTCCATGTTTTATAGCGGTTGTACCAAATGACCTGATGTTTCGGGACATGCGTATGAACAAGTGAAAACATGAATTTTTCAAATAGTTAAAAGAGAGTTAGTTACTTTGCTTCATGACCATGTGGTCTTTTGTGGGTGTCTGAATGATGTCATATCCTGTCACATGTTATTGACCGCATGACTTGATCCAAAATGGTCCCTTTATATTGGTTACTCCGAATGACATCAATGAAATTCATTTTTCCGGACATTCTTTCTCGTAACAAAGCAACAACTTTTACACATAATTGTAATACCATTTTGCACTATGTTGATATATGATGTTATAAAATCATGCCAGAATAAAAAATATAAACATTTATTTCATTTTAAGATATTTTAATCACAAATGAAATGGCTGTATTGGCCTTTGGACGGTTAAACCGAATGACCTTTTGACACTTCAAAATCTTTAAAATTATATATATGTAGCAAAATATAATTAAAACCTTTTGGATAAAAGAGATCTAGTTGTACTACCTTGCATACTTTGGATGTCTTATCTTTGTTTTTTATTATTATCAAGGCCTTTGGACAAAAAAAAAAAAAAAATGACCCATCAAGTCACTGACCCATGTATTTAGCGAAAGAGATAATTTCTCTGGTAAACTAACAAGCTGTGGACACTGAATGACTTGCCTGAAGTAAATGTAATGCTTTTGTGACATATTGTTAACAGGCTAATTTATTGACGTCTTTATGCCATTGAAAGCAATTACACGAGATATGATACATTTCAGTAAGTTGTACTGTATCTTTCAACATACCTTCAGATGTTCATTCATGTTTATTCTCTAACTAGTGTTAAAGAGGAAGAGATGATCGCGTTCACTTGCTCCCTGCTGCCGCTTTACCTGAAGCGCCTATACAGCGATCTGTTACGCCACATTTAAGAACATCAAAATGGCGTTTATTGTTTGAATTTCATGATAAAATGGACAGAATTTGAAAGATGACACTTTGTTTCTTATCGAAAGTATCAAAACGCAGAGCTTATTGCGATTATTGGTGTTTAATGGTGGTTAGGATACAACACTGTATTCGTCGAACTGTCAAGACATATACGGGACGAATATGTGTACCGTTACACCCCTCTATCTATCTATCTATCTATCTATCTAACTATCTATCTATCTAAATATGTACCTGACAGGAAGAGGGCCTTGTCCACTGTGTGCTCCTCGGCGAAACGGATATGACAGAAGTTCTTCTTGCTCTTGCGGATGGCGATGATACCTCCGCACTGTTCAAACACCTCCACAATGAGCTGCTCTGTTGCGTTCTCTGGCAAACCACCGACAAACACTGTCTTACAGCCAGGGGGTCTCTCTCTGGTGGCAGGGGGAGGCAGGTCTTTGAAGAAAAGCAAAGAGGATTAAACTACCAGAATTTCTGACATTTTGTTTTATTTAGTTATTGATCTCTATTTTTCCACCGCATTAAGTTTGCAGCTCATCATTGACTCATATGCCACATATGAAAAAGATGAAACGTGCAAAATCAATCATTGATTTTTTTTTTTTTTCACGACCTTGACATTAAAATGATTAATCATCCAATTTAAACTTAAAAGACTGCGGTTCATCTGGAAGATCATTAAAAATGGTAATGCACCAAAACACACTGACACATATGCCAAAATATAAATGATTATAGTGTTGACATTTTTTTTGGCCTTTTGTCACTTTTATTTGATTATTTGATTTTTATTTGCAGTACAAACCATGGATCTTTCCCTTGATTGGTTTAATTTGCAGTACACAGTGCTAGAACCTCCAGGTTCACAAAGCTAATCTCTTTTTGATAAACCAATTCAACCATGAATGAGATGCATTGAGAAAACCGGGATGAGAAGGAATAATCAATGAAACCCGGCACTTGTTACATGACTGGATTACAAGTGCAAAGCTTGCCATCTAAAACTGGCCTGTTCTGGTGTTAGCTGATTACTCAGTGATGCTGTGAAGACGAACTTGTGATAATCCGTGCTTTCCATCAGGACTGAAGAGACTGTCTTAACAAGCTATGGGAATGCAGTTGAAGGAAGCACCTGCTGGGACTCAGAGGGGACCGCATGTATGATTGGGGGTCCAAACGGAGTTGGAGGCAAAGCAGTTCAGGCATGTTTGGCTGTGAGCCAGTCACTATAAATAAGTAAGTCTCTTTGGACCCCACAGCTGCCCCCAACACTCGCCATCCATCATCACCAACATTACACTAACTCCTGTTTATTGTGGCGGCTTATGATGAGCATTATGTTTATGTCAGCTCCTGTCAGTGGAAAATAATGTAGCCTAATATTCTCTTGTCTTGTTCATGACGCCAGAAGAGCATATGAGTACAGTTTCAATGCAATCCTACAGAAAAAGAATTTGAGTAAAGCGACCAAGATGATTTACAATTCATTCTTGGGCTTTGGATGATGTGCTGTGGGGTACTTTGTGTGTGAAGAAATAATATTTCTATAAACATGTTTACCAAGCATAAAATAACTTGTCTGTCTGATCATTACTGAAGTCTCAAAGTCTAAACTAACACTCATGGGGAATTCACTGGGAAAAACACATTCACTGACAGTTTCATTTATTAGCATGCCTCATTTTAGCACCTGATTCACTGAAGGAATTATGCAAATCAGGTACAGGTACAAATATGGCAACAAAATTAGTGCTGATAGCAATTCATGCCTTGGCTGGATCTAAAGGATGCAGCAGAATCCCATGAGACATGCATCAGCTCTTTACAAAGCCGAAATGATTATTTACGGTAGCCATAATGACTAGAAAATATACATAAACAATCATTTTTTTAATAAAATCCAGTTCAAATTGTAATAGTGAAATGTTTCTGCTTTAAAAACACAATGTTCATTGTGTCTGCCAATGCTTGTGAATCTGATTCATTCTATAAAGAGTCTCATTTGCATAGAAAGGATTTGCCCCCAAAAAATGACAATGAATTTGAATATACATGGCACAGCAGTGCACCACATCCAGCACCTGGTTATGCTGTGAGCGGTATATGAATAAAGGTGCGGTCACATTTACCATTGCACGAAGCAATTCTGCAGGCGAAATGCAGTAAACAAACAGGAATACATGCAATATTGAATACCAATATATTTTGGATTGTCAAAAGCTATTGACAATGGACCTCTGAAATACTTTGCCTCCAAAAGTTTCACTAACATGAAAGCACCTTAAAGCCCAAAGTATACTTAACTTTTTTACGCGTACGCGAGACGCGAATTTCGTCATCAGAACAGTACGTGCATTGCCATATTTAGCCCTGGTTATATTCCAGTTCGGACGCGTACACGGACAGCTGCGGACAGCATGGACGACTGTGATTATTTTATGCGCAGCTTGTCAGAGCTGTACAGCCAGTGATCAGTAGTAAAGCTTCTCCATCTGAAAGCCAGAGGGCGCTCTCGCAGAGAAACTGCAAATACGCCCTGCTGTAGAAGTAGATAACACGTTATATTGCTGTAGCTGAATAAACAGAAGACTTTGATTGATTAAACATGACTAATAAACACACGACTGCCTTATTCTGTGTAAGAAGCCACATCATCTCACAGAAGGATGCTCAACTGTCATTATGAAGTGAGTTTGGAGTAAAACTTTATTAAATGTTGTCTTTTGTTGTACAAGATGTTAATAAATGCTTCTCATTATAAGCGACTCAAACTCACAGTGCTTTCAGATGGATTAGCATTTGGAGCCATACTTCATGAAAGGAGATCGGCTTGAACAGTAAACAAACCGATTATTGCACATCTGACTGACTTTATATTGTTTTAACAACGGATTGTAGAGGTGCGGGTAGCGATGGACTTCTTCACACAGACTCTCTTTAAATTTGTCGTTTTTCTAGCACATGCGCAGTTGGTGCTTTTGTAGCCTAGTGACCACGCGTACTTGTCCACAAACAGCCTCTGCGTACACCCTCCCATGGCGATTTTTATGTCACGTGGACCTTCACGCACTAGCGTACTTTGTACGTGCAGGTCGCACGTGCGCATTTCATTTTTTTTTGTGCAATAATTAGTTTATCTGTGGCTGTGTGTTCGACTGTAAAAAAGTACACCCAGGGCTGAAGGTGTAAGATTCTGTGATGAAACACCTCAAGCAACGGTGCAGCTGTTTAGTGAATTCTCCCAACAGTGTTTTGAAATGAATATTGTGTCTGTTTTCCTACATATATTATCACAAGTTTGCATGTACATGTAATCAGATATGGTAATGTATGCATATTTGGCGTGGTGTCCGAGGGGAGGGCTGCGAGCTTGGAATATCATTTTTGACTGGGATAGGAATGAGCCAAAAGTGAGGCGTTAAGATGGTGGAGAGATGCTGCGAAACCATCATGGGACAGAGGTGAGGGACGGCTATACTGTATATACAGGTCTCTTCACGCACAGATTGGTTGGATTACCTGAACTTGCTCCTTCCGAACTTCATTTTGTGTATTCAAAGTGCTTTGAATATCCCGCCAGAACAGTAATTTAACACCCAGGCCTATATAAAAAAAACTAAAAATGCATGCACTAATAAAGCAAAAATGCATTCAATGCACCCAGAATGCCCATAATGTGTTGCAAACTAATCTAAAAGCCGAATACTAAGGCAAAAAAGTTTATTTTTTCTTATTATGAGTATATTAAGCGAGACTTAAGGCTGCTACACTAGTTTAAGAGCAATCACTGAGAATCTCTAAGGGGCAAGTAGTTTTGTTTTCATCTTCCGTCACTTCTTACGCAGAGCTCTATTAAATATTGGTTGCTGGCCCAGGTGATCAAATGTTTCCTTTATCAAATGCACATGAAACATTTTGTTTTGACATAAGCAGTCCCTTGAAAGTTGAAACTTTCAGCAAAAAATAAAAACAAAGAGTAGATGTTTGCTTTAGAAGGAACAGAGGAGTTACACAAGAAAGAGCTTGATACCTCTGAACTTTTCTAAATCAAATACGCCCACTTTTTGTTTTCATATTCACACTGTGGGGAGAAAGCAAAGTATATCATTTGAGTTTCACGATGCAGCCGGTGGCTGATTTGTTTTCATTGTCACCCAAGACGGCGATATGAAATTACACGGAACACTGCATCAGATCTGAGATAACTTTGGAGAGTTTCTCCAGTAACTATAACGTCTCCAAAGTGGAAACCGCACAGCAATGAAATCAAAGCCTATTATTTCACAAACCAATGCTCTTCCCACTGCTCCATGGCTAAATATCCTGTGCCGTCAAAGGCGCTTCTTTGAAGAGTGAGCTAAGATGACACAGGAGGGTCTAGGACATAAATTCAGGAGGGCACTGTGTACCTCCAGCACTCCGAGCGCTCAACCGAGAGACACTCGTCAACAAGCTTAACGCTAATCAGCTAAAATGAAGACAGCCGCAGGTGTATCTCTGTCTCGCACACACACACACACAAGCTCAAATACACACAGACGGTGGAGGTGACAACTGTACCGCAGACAGAAGTTGATAGGAACGTGGGTGCAGAATGTATATAGAACAAGTGAGGCGGAAGAATTGAGGAAAATGTCCAGTGCTGCCACCCTCACTGAAGACAGACGTGTGCATAATGTACATCATCAAAAAAAAAAAAAAAACTCAGGAGATGTACCACACAGATAAAACAAAGTGCATATCGTTGATCCTAACAAGCATGTTGCTCTGTGAAACCCCAGACCTGCAGAAGACTCAACTGCACAGGAAGCCTGACTTAGATCTGTGTGTGTGCGAGATGGTAAAAGAAGGAATCCTGGGTCTTTTGTTAGCTCGAGTGGGCTGACAGGAGTGAGACTACAGATAAGATGAGCTGACTTCTCAAAAGCCAGTCTTCACTCATCTCGACAGCCGTCTACCTGCTGCGCATTGGCCCTCTTGAAAGAGGAAAGCAGGACAGTGTCTCTGTGGGAAGCCTGTGGCGATCACAAGCACCTTAAACAGGGTTTTCTCTACAGGAGAGCAATATATGATCAGTATGTTTTTTACCCCACATCCTTTTTTATTAATGTTTTGCAAGTGTAATTAAATTGTGGATTGCGTCTACACAACGTGAACGAACGCCTTCCACATTCAAGCATTTGGATCGAGGCATCACATCGAGGTTCAAACTATCATATTGAACCTAAACAGCTTTTTAGAAATCAATCAAACAATCAAAATGAGCCCAGACAGCATTTTAGACATCAATGAATGTCAAAAATCAAGTGTGCTGCATACTTTTGAGGATTATAAACAAGTTTGAATGTTTGTATTTTCAGTGTAAGTGTTTATGATGTTTTAAAAATTCTGTTTAGGTTTGATTTGAGCATTTGAACAGGCTTATGATGCTCAAGTTTGATTCAACATACATATGATGTCCAAATGTTCAGATTGAATGCACTCATAAGGTCTATAAATGCGTCTAGATTTGATTCAAGCATTTGCACATCCTGTGAAACCCAGAAATGCTCTTAAGTTTTGATTTGAATGTGTCTATGATGACCAATTATGTTGTCTAGGTTTGAGTTGAACATTTAAATGCATCCATGCAGTACAGAAATGCCTAAAAAGAAAAGATGCCTACCAGACTTCAAAGTGCCAATGTCAGTATGATGCCCAAAAAAGCTGGTGGGTTTGATTTCAACATTCAGTCACACCACAGACAGTCCTGGTGACCAAAAATTCTCTCTAGGTTCAGTTTTGTTATTGTTAACATAAACTATTAAAAGTGGTTTCTGTTAACTGAAATAAAGATAAAATAAATTAAATATAAATATTAGATTAATATTTGGCAACTAACTGAAGTATTAAAGTTACCAAAACTAAAAAATGAAGCGAAATAAAAATATTTTAAACCCCCAAAACTAATAAAAAAATTACATCAGCACATAACAAAATTACTAAAACTTAAAGGGGACCAATTATGACCTATGATGTAATATAAGTCTCTGGTGTCTCCAGAATGTGTCTGTGAAGTTTCAGCTCAAAATACCCCACAGATCATTTATTATAGCTTGTTAAATTTGCCCCTATTTGGGTGTGAGCAAAAACACGCCATTTTTGTGTGTGTCCCTTTAAATGCAAATGAGCTGCCGCTTTCCAGAAGAGGGCGGAGCTTTAACAGGCTTTTTTAGCAATCGAGTGTGTCAGGGTCAACTTGCAGGCTATCCAAGCTAATGAGATTCTAAATAGTAACGACAGAACAGTTAGCATGCTTTGCGCAAACTTTTTCCATGGCATTAGATCTGGTACACCGTTTCGCTTTCAAAAACAAAATGGCGACACTGTGGGTGGAAACGTCCAGATTAAGAGGCGGTAATATTATAATAAGATCCCCTTTCCATGTCACTAGGGGAGCGAAATCTGAGCGGCTCGTTTTTTCACATGCTTGCAGAGAAAGGCTTGCCAAAACAAAGTTACTGGGTTGATCTTTTTCACGTTTTCTGGGTTGGTAGATGCACCGGGGACCCGATTATAGCACTTAAACACGGAAAAAGTCAGATTTTCATGATATGTCCCATTTAATATAAACTGAAAAAAGTACTATACTATAATAGTATATAAATAATACTAAAATCACACTGATTCGAATGAAAGACAGCAGCTATAACATCCCTAGGCTTGGAGACATACTTTAGTAATACTTATTTTAAGCAACAGTGTCACTGAGGTTAAAGGCCTCTGCAGGCACAGGAGGGTTTGGCGGAGGGACGGGTGGGTGATACGTCGTGAGTGGGTTTAAGTGAGGAAATGGGCCAGATTGGCAGTGCCGTCAGCAAACTGACACTTCCAGAAGCAAAAACACAGTGACACGGCCCTCTCGGCTCTTGGAAGAAGAGAGCTTTGCCTGATATAAAGGTCAGTCTCAGGCAGAGAGCCAGGGCAGACCGAAGGTGTAGAAGCCAGTGAAAGACAGCATATGCAGCCTGACCTGATGGTGGAAGGTGCATCTACAACTGGGCACTGAGTCACTGCTATCCTTTCATGCAGTCTGTGGGTTTCCATGCTCAGCAGAGAATGATATTTGCTATGCTTGGTCTCTCTCTCTCTCTTTCTCAGAACTCAGTGTCCTTCAGAAAGCCAGGCCTTTCAAACGGCAGTGAGTGAAAGGCGATCGATGGCCATTTATTAAGCACAGTAGACTAGAATGGGGTGAAGGTGGTGATGCAGAGATGGAGTTAAGTCAAGCTGGGGCTGTGTAGAGCTGCAGAATAAGACTGATGGGTTGGGAAGGTGTAAAGCCATGCTGGAGCTGCGGGACAGTGATCCAGAGCGGAGGCAATTCAGTCTTTTCACTGGAGTCCTGAGTTAGACTGTGGAGCAGACCTTATACCTTTACCAGCCACCATCAATAACAGAAACATTCAGTTTTCTATGTCAGTATATTTGAAACAGACCTGCAAACTTACAAGAGGATTTGAAAGGATTTACAAAGGTGACATGTTTCCGAATAAAATTATTGTAGGGGGATCTGGGGGCTTCTTACCCCAGGATAAATTTTTTTTTGATTTTAACATACACTACCGGTGAAAAGTTTGGAATCTGTAAGATTTTTAATGTTTTTAAAAGAAGTTTTGTCTGCTCACCAAGATTCTTTTATTATTTTTAATAATATTTAATGTATTTATAATATATAATTCAAATTAAAATGGTGTAATATTCATGAATTTGATTACATATTTATCCATTTTGTTGCGAGTGCCGGGAGCTTGCCGAGAGAGCCCGCCCATGCGCTCTTTTGATTTGCAAAGATTTTTTATCGACTTTATCGTGTCTCATAAGCCAGGTGTCACAGTTCCCGTCTGTCCCGGACTCCATCTCCCATGATCCTTCCTGTTCCACACCTGCACTCACTTCCCATCAACTCCCCATCATCACAGATTACTTGCACCTGGACTTCATCATCAGCACTCCCTTTATAATGGACTCACTTCCCTGCACTCTTTGTCTGTTCTTATGTTGGTTATCTTGGTTTAGTTGTTCTGGTCTTTTGTTAAATAAATCTTTATTTACTGATGTCCGATTCTGAATCTTTTCTGCTGCAACTGAACCGTAACACTAGATTTCTATTCAAGGATTTTTTTTTTTTTTTTTTGTGAAAAAAGGTTTAGCGTTTCAAAATAACTGATGGAAATGCCATTTGTCGATAATTTCTCAAATGTCAGCACAATCTATTTCTGTTTATCTTTAGTGCATAAATTGTATGTCAAAATTGGTTTGGAAACACTTTTTGTCAAGAAAAAGGGCTTTAATGCAAATAAATCTGGTGTCACATGACAGAATTAGCCAATACATGCAGTGTCTGTGTTTGTAGTGTTACTCCCGTTAAAGCACCGTTTCTCTGTAGTTCAAAGGTGCATCAGAAGGATGAGGAAAAGTGCGTCATGTTACAAATATTTGGGATGCAAAAGACATGAATTTGTGATATATTGCGATTTTTTTCAGGGATGACGTCATCATGCACACCATTTTATCGGTAAAAGGCCAACTGAAAGGAAAAAGCCTAGAAACAGCAGATTTAGCAAATATTTTTTGCGCATATTTAATTTGTCGATAACAAAACATCGCAAAAACTGGATGGAAACTTGGCTATAGTCACATCGTGTCTGGTGTGGAGAGAAAAAGTCACTGGAATCTTATCACATTGCATATGGTTGATTTTTTTGGACATTGAATGGCTTTTCTGAGGTAAATGTGACGGTACATGTGACATTATTTATTTGACACTTTTCCAGGGTTGAAACACTGATTGAGCGATTACATGGCATGATATGAATTTCAAAGCATGAGATATTTAAAAGACAAGTTACGGTAAAAAAGGCTCCAGCATCATTTGTTTGATATTTTGTTAGCTAATGCAATTCAGACATTTTTAAGTGCCACTCAAGTATCCACATACTATTTAAGGCCGCTGCAGATTACAAGTAACATGATGTGTGACCGTGACAGGAAACACAACGCAAAAATCAGCATAATTGCAAGAGGAACTGCCTGTTTTTTATATCCTTATTAGAAAGTCAGGCGAGGAAAGATTTAGGCTTAGCTCTCCACTGATCCGCTGAGACGCCACGAGTTGAATAAAACAAGGAGGTTTCAAATATCCCCATCGGTCAAATCTAATAAATAACAAGGGGTGAAGCTGACAGCAATAAGCGTGTGTGTTTTTAATTCAGCTCCGATCAAAGCGAAAGCTGCTGCCCTTTAAAAAGCACTGATAAATGACATACGGTATAAATGCTGATATTTCCTATCATATTATGTCTTGAAGGGCATAAGAGCGGATAGACAGAGGAAAGGGTGGATGACTTTGACAAAGATGGTGAAGGAAGGGCGTAGAGGCAATGAAAACCGGTTATGCTTAAAGAGAACCAAAAAAACGTAAAAATATAAAAAAAATAAGAGAGCAGGTGCTGATCTAGAGAGGCTCAAGTTTGTAAAATTTCATGTTAAATGGCATAAGCCATCGCGGGCCCTTGGGAAAAGGACTTGGGTAATTTTTTTCTGGCAACTGAGGTGAGAATAACCATGAATGATTGCTTCGCATTACTGTATGCCGTAGTCAGGAGAGCACAGCTGTCACCGGCTATTAAATCCACTTCTGCACGGACTGGTGCGGAAAAAAGGAGACTCGTTACAATGCAAGATATGTGCATGATAGCCTGTTCTGTCTGAACGAGATGAGAGGAGACTGTCATGTTTATGGATATGCCCAAATTTCATCAGACAGTGTTCGCTGCGTTCACCGCAATGGCCGTCTCTTTCAAGTTACTCTTTTCTGCTCATCATTAAAAACTACAATCCCAGAATGTGACGACCCCCACCCAGCCCCAGAAACAAGTGGGCCTTTGTTCTGCCTCCCCTTTCCTGTCTTTCTCCTCCATGATCTTGGCATAATTACCCATGCACTGTTTGATCACTGAGCCCTGAAGGTATGACTGCAGTGACCGGGGTTCATTCATTTCTAATCTGTAACATAAAGAGAGGGAGGGAATATGAACCGTGCTTTTCATGTTGTTGTGTTGCGACTCTAAGATCGATATACAGCTAGATGCCTCTGTTGTCAATTGAAGCATCAATCTGGTTGAATGATGACAAGTCCACAATACTAAAGAAAAGCAGATTCCTTTACAGACGATCAAACATTCCTTCAAAATATATTTTTCTAGCTAGAGAGAAACCTTTCTAAAGTGAAAACTGAACTGCACCTTCACATCAATAAACACACTTGAGTTGAAAAATAGCCACAATGCTTTCCAGTTTAGCAGAATTAGTACTGATAACAAATAACACCACATAAACTCTTTTAAACTCACAATATGACACACTATTAACATCAGGGTTAATACATCATTAGTTTTGTCATTTATTTTTATGTAGTTACATGTTTTGTTCGATTATTTCATTCATAATGTGGTGCACATCCTCTTACTGCCAAAGCAGGGAGTCTTCAAAGAGGTGCTGGAAAAGTGCCAAAAAAAGGTCAAATTTAGCAACCGTGACATTATACTAGTTTCTTTTGCTGCTTTTTTTTAAAAAAAGATATTGTTTTATTCAGCAAGGACGCATTGAATTGATCAAAAGTGACAGTAAAGACATTTTAATACAAACAATTATATTTCAAATAAATATTGTTTCTTATGAACTTCTATTACTCAGAGAATCCTGAAAAATGTCAGGATTTCACATGTCAGCGTATTAGAATGATTTCTGAAGGATCATGTGACACTGAAGACTGGAGTAATGATGCTGAAAATTCAGCTTTGATCACATTTTAAAATCTATTTAAATAGCAGTTATTTTAAATTGTAATATTATTTCACGATAATATTGATTTTACTGTATTTTAATCAAATAAATGTAGCCTTGTTGATCATAAGAGACTTCTTTCAAAAACATTAAGAAATCTTACTGTCTCCAAACTTTTGAATGGTAGGATATGTAGGAAAAAAATTGTGTCAACTTGATATAAAGTAAATATTTCCCAGATCAAATTCGACACATTAATAATATTTGTGTTTTTCACATTGTAAATGGGTCTTTATATATGAAAAAATATGCTTATAAACTGTAAAACCGAACAGTGACATTTATTTAATGAAATTAGTTTGTTTCACTCAAATAAAAATGAAAGTTGTGTGATTGAGTTGAGTTGCAGCAGATTTCTAATTCCCAGCATGCTTTGCATCATACTGTATAAATAAATGTTGAAATATTGGGCCCTATTTTAACAATCCAAGCACATGGTCTAAAGCGCATGGCGCAAGTGCACTTAGGGCGTGTCCGAATCCACTTTTGCTAGTTTAGGGACGGGAAAAATGGTTGTACCTAGTCTCTTAATGAGTCATGGTTGTGTTTTGGGCGTAACGTGCAATAAACCAATCAGTGTCTCATCTCCCATTCCCTTTAAAAGCCAGTTGCACTCGTGCCATGGCAGATTCGCCATTTACAATTGTGGAATTTCCAGGTGGAAAAACTGAACGCTTCTCTAGTGAGGAAACTGATCTGCTCGTGTGCAAGGTTAAAGTGTGCGAGCAGACCATTACAGGAAAAGCCGGATTTCACCAAAGCACTCATTTTTATCTTTATGCACACAATAATAATCTTTACTGCTGCACGTCCCTGTATGTGTAACAAGCAGAGTGTATGTGCGTTGTGCACCCACATATAGGCGCATATTACTAACATGCTCTTTAAATAACATGTTTTCAGTTGCCTCAAAACAGCAACACGCCAACAACGCACCTGAACACACCTCGTTTTCAGACCAGCACGCCCATGGGTGCACAAATGGGGTCAAATGCATTTACTATCTAAACAACATGGCGCAGGATGTGAAAATGAAAACTGTATTGGGCTGAAACTAGTAAAAAACACTTGCGTCTTGTCTAGTGCCGCGTGTATGATAGTGTTATTTTGTGTGTTTTTGCACAAGATTAACATATGAAGACATAAGTTAGTGTTTAATGTTGTGTTATGTCAGGATTCACAGGGGGTTTTGTCATGTTAGTTTTGTAGGTTTACCATTGTGGTGAAGAGTAGAGCCTGTGGTTAAGTTGAGGATGGGCTGCAAAACTTTTAAGATCATACAAACTGTATGTTGTTTGATTATATTCATGCAAGTATATAATGACAGTCTCTTTGATAGTTATAATAGCATGTGTTATTTGCTATCTAACATTTAATCAAGATCTGAATGTGATGTTTATGTAAATTAACTGTATCTGATTACATTTACATTTATTCATTTGGCAGACACTTTTATCCAAAGCAACTTACAAGTAATAAACATTATGATAAGTTGGGCGAGGCTGAGCACTGGATGTCGGTGACGTGATTGTTAATGAGAGACACCTTGCTCCACTTCCACGGCTCTCGGCCCCGCCCCACTTATCTCAAAAATGGTAAGTTATACCAACTTAAAAAAACTGTTTTGAGGTTATAAGTCTCCTCAAATGTTTTGAGTATTCTGAACTTATTGAGTTTTACAGTATATATTTTAGGGGGTTCTGCAAGGAAATCATAAAATTGTGTGGTCCACGGCAATAGATTGAAAGCCACTGTCATCAATGCCTACAGTATTCCATTATGCATAAAAGCCACAGCACATTAGGCTTAATATTATCTGGACTGATTACAATTCTTTAGAATTTGACACAGCATAATTAAGATACCTATCATTGTGTCTTGAGCGCATAGTTAAAATGCTCCCTCGATAAGCAGTTCACATGATTTTGTAACAGAGCCTTTATTTGTCATTCAGTCTCTGTTCTTTTACAAACTTTCTTAGAGATATTTTCACTGGTAACTGCTGTTTTTGTTGAAAAGAATAACTTGTGGCCAGGTTCTGAATGCTCCTCTCGTATTTTCTGCTTTGGCATCAATCAACGTCTCACATCGTTTGTTTGAGTATTAGAGCAGGCGTGTCAGTCCGTCACTCTCTTTTAGTCAGGTGGGTGAGGACACTTTGCAGGTGAGGCTGACCGCAGCATTATGAGAGCGCCTAGCCTGTGTTTACAGATGTGCATGTGGCGTGTGATCGGCAGGCAGAAAGCTCAGCTGTTTGAAGGACACTGACTCTCTCAGGTAATCATTGTCTCCTCTGACCCTCCTCTTGCTGTGTGGCATATTTTACATGCCAGAATACCTCAGTCTCCTTAGAGGTCAACTGTCCAATTACAGTCAGAGATCCACCCCAGTCCCCCCGGACAGGCCCCTCCTGTTTCATTCTTCTGCCTGACCTCTCTCTCTGTGACAGGAGACGAATTCAGATGAGCTTATTCAGCTGGTGGGATGAGGCGGATATCAGGGTAAATATGAAAGAATAGATGACAGCTCCTCTCTCAAATAAAAACATTGGCCTTCTATCAAGCATCAGTCTGACGCTTTGAGTGGCAGCTGGCTTTTAAAATCGCATCTGCATCTCATCAAGGTGACATGCCCTGCTAGGCTATGGAGATCGAAATTTTATAGAATTACAATATTAAGTTATTTACAGGCTGCACAGTTGCTCATGTCTTTTCATCTAGTCAGCATTTCAGATCACATTGCTCAAGTCAATAATATCATTTAAAATGCATGAGGGTTATAAATACTTGCATACATGTAAAATGGAGTGAGATATAAGCTGTGTTTCCAAACCTAGTGTGCTGCCTCGCTGCCTACGACCTACAAAAGTGGTTGCTTTCTGAAGGCTGGAATACACTACGACTTTTAAAATCTGAAGAGATTTTTAAACACTAGGCTTCATACACTTGCTGACTTTGGAAATGTTTACAGAGAAAATCTGGGCATCATACCATAAACCGGGGTTTTCCATTCCAGAACCAACCAAGGCAAGTATAATCGATCTCTAGAGATGAGCCAGTCTGAGACGCAGAAAACATTGTTTTTTACAATTTGCATTTGAGCGCTTCACTATAAAACACACAGCTCGCACATACATATATTTACATTTATTAAATCGCAGCGTGTGCGATTCAAACAAATGGGCCGTGACCAAGTGTGCCTCACAAGTCATGAAAAATGAAGCAAAAACGTTTTGATCGCCCCCAGGTGGCTGGAAGCAGTATAGGTCATAAACCGCACCCTCTCCATGTAATTTAATGGGACATGAGACAAAATAAATGAACAAATTACACTTCAAATACATCTGTTCCAAAGATGGTTTCTGTCATTTTAGGTAGTTTTTTATCGTTTTTGTTCAACCTGGTCTGGAAAGACACACATTTTCATGAGTAGAAAAATACGTACCAATACGTACATATCACTGCAGTTTCCAACACAGATGAACAATAGAGGCAGTAAAACAGCAAGCGCTTTTAATTGTTTTCATACACAGTTACGATTACAGGGTCAGATTATGGTTTAATAAAGACTTGTTTTCATGTCTATATTATGACTTCAAAATGCTTTTTTACCAAAGTGCACAATTTGTAAATGAATATATTTTGGACTTTGCATTGGTTAACCATATGTTTCGCTATTCTGTCATAACAAGCCTGCTCGGTAGCTCAGCTGATACGGAGTTGGACTTAGGACGAGGAAGCTTTGGGTACGAATCAAGGGAAAAACGAGTCACGGTAAAAGAGCTCAAAGACGAGAGATCAAAACAAGCTAAAACGGCATGATTATGGATGTCACATTTGCTTTTATTAACACTATTGTGTAGGTTTAGGTGTAGTGTTGGTGGTACGTAATTTTAAAAAATAATGGAGCACTACACTTTTAGCGCCACTCACCGGACAAAATTTCAAATCAGAACTGCGGTGATTCGTATAAAAACGTACCATATTCACGTTTATCTGTTCCGGCAAAAAAATTAACATGCTTTTAGCGGCACTCAGTGGACATTTCACATTGAAACCGCAGTGATATGTATGTATTGGTACTTATTTTGCGACTCGCGAAAACATTCCCACAGGTAAGTTTTTCTAATGAGACCAGGCTCTTTTTGTTCGGTTTTTAAAATAAGTTTGGTTTTAGTTAGTTATTTGATGCTATAAAAACGGGGGTGTGACGTCATGATTGACAGCTTCTCTGAGCGAAGTAGTCATTGAGGCACCAATGGACTTTTTCCGGGATTTTCAGGAGGAGATTGGAGCTTTAACTTTAATTTCTACATTTCTGTAACTGTTTATTTCACACTTTCATAATGAGTTGTTCTGCAGTAAACCGTACTAACCGATTCTGCGGGAGCGTGATACCACGGCTCCATTTCATGCTCACTACTGCGCAAGATGTCAGTGCCATGTTACGACATTGGTGGCTTCACTTTTCTACAATGGAAGAGAGTGAAGGTCGTCCATCTTTTATTCAGTCTATGGTTGCGATCCACAGTTTGAAATGACTGAGGATCATACACTAACTTTCAAATCGTTCCGAACACAACAAACTCACACAAAAACACGAAATTAATAAAAAGGAGATTACCTTGTTGAAGTGACTCTGTCTGCCGATTCTCAAAAGAACAAACGAGCCAAGCGGATTTGGATACGATCTTGGGTGGGTAGATGCGTTCAGTATGGACTACAGATTACAAAGGAAGTTAGAAGTGAGTGGCGCTGTCAGTTCTTTTATCTGTGCTGATGAGTTAAATATTAAGGCTAACTTGTTACTCATGTTCTGTTAATTTACTTTTGTGCTGTTATTGTATTTGAATTGTATTTTATTGCAACATTTTATTTAATTGCAGACTGGACAGTAGATGGACAACTTCGGTCATATACAATATGTGATCTAAAATTGGCTAAAAAAAAAATCAAACATGTTTTGATTGGATGGAATCATAATCTGAAGCTAAAAAAATCAGACTCTGTACCCATCAAACACTATGTGACTCTGCAGACTGGTGCAGACTTATGGCAACTATTGTCGACTCGTAAATCTGGAAATCAGGTCAAAATCTGAGAAAAAGTTGTGTAGTGTATTCCAGCCTTAAGGCAGCATCCTAACCATCATGAAATCACCAAAGTAACAGATTTGAAACGCTCTACCCTTGTGAAAAAGAAGTACACTGTACTCTCTTTAAATAAACATAAGTGGCATTGTATTTCATTAATATTATCTTTAAGTACTTTTTTTAAAATATACTTTTAAGATTTGAAGTACACTGTAAGTACACATTCAATACAATTATGCACACTTCTTTTTCACAAAAGTACATAGGAAGCATCCACATCATACTATATTTAGTATTGTATTAAGTTAACCATTATCATCATTACCAAGCTTGTTGGAATAAATTCTGAGATTGCCTTCTAGGTTAAGGATATATGCATGTATCCTTCACCTAGCGAACATGTGAACCTATGTACTTGGCCAAAACAAGGTATCTTAGGGTGCCTTAAAATGCTGCCTCAGTAGTCAGCTCACTAGGTTTTGGAACACAGCAGAGTGAGAAAGAGAGAGAGAGAGATCGCTCACTGGGGTTGGGTGGAAAAAGTGTGCAGCTCTTGCAGTGGATGATTTCCTTCACAATTGGCATGTCTTGCGAAACTGGCGGGGGCACAATCCCAAGGCCGGGCATCATGGGGTTCATTGGAGCAATGCCAGTCATCATGCCAAGACTGGGGTCAAAATCTGTAAAACAGAAGAGAAGACATCTCAAAGGACTGAGTGAATAAAAGCCACTTCAGTCTACACACGGTGACAGCATTCTGTTGTGGCACAAATTAAAGCTATATATGAGAGCTAAACACACTCCCTTCAAAGATAAATAAACAATTAAGTCCAATACATATTTAAAAGGTTTTTCGAATGAATAGGTTTTTACTGGCTCATTCCCCCAGCTGTTTGCCTTGGCTTGTTATTATGCACAAGCGGTCCATCTGTGGGCAAAAAAAAGTGAACACTGGCTTTCATTTACAGGTATTGGTTTAGACTACAGCTGCATGACAGCGTGGAGCTCTTTGAAATGGAAATCATGAAGTCCTCACTCTCTGCGGTCTCTGCTGCACCTGTGGAGAGTATATAAGTCTGTCTAACCTTACTAAGAGCACTCCACTCTCATACTTTAAATATTTCCCTTATTTGCAGCCATGCAAGATAAAAAAGCTCTGCCTCTGGCATTGGGAAAAAATAGCTTAAAAGTTATGCGATCTATGAAATGTAAATCACACTGTAAATAAATGCATCATACTGTAAGTAAATAATGGAATAACTTTTCAGAGCTCCTACTGAAAGTCTCCATATAAAAATAAAATAAATGTAATGAAATATGATAAAAGGGCAGAGATCATTTCCAGGATTTTTCTCCATATAGTGGACTTCAACAGGGGTCAACGGGTTGAAGGTCCAATTGCAGCTTCAAAGAGCTCTACATGATCCCAGACGCGGAATAAGGGTCTTATCTAGTGAAACTATTGGGCATTTTCTAAAAAACAAATAAAAATGATATACTTTTTAACTACAAATGCTCATCTTGCACTGCTTTGTGATGCGCCACACATTATGTAATCATGTTGGAAAGGTCACGCGTGAAGTATGCGGAAGTACAGAGCAAGTGTCTACAAAGCGAATATACAAAGAGTAAGTCAAACGACCTTTAAAAAAAAAAAAAAAGTAAAAAACAATTTTTGGATGATTTTGAAGTTGAGAGAAAATGAGATGGAGTTTTTCACCCTACCACAGTTCTTCTGCCAACGTCACACATGATCTTTCCAATGTGATTACGTAATGTGTGGTGCATCACAGAGCAGTGCAAGATGAGCCTTTGTGGTTAAAAAGTATATACATTTTTATTTTATTTTTTTAGAAAATGACAGATGGTTTCTCTAGATAAGACCCTTATTCCTCGTCTGGGATCATGTAGAGCTCTTTGAAGCTGCACTGAAACTGACATTTGGACCTTCAACCCGTTGAACCCCAGTGAAGTCCACTATATGGAGAAAAATCCTGGAATGTTTTCCTCAAAAACCTTCATTTCTTTCCGACTGAAGAAAGAAAGACATAAATATCTTGGATGACATGGGGGTGAGTAAATTATCATGAATTTTGAATTCTAAAGTGAACTTTAGCTGCGAAAGTAATTCACAAAAAGTAATTAAGTAACACAATTAGTTACTTTTTTATAAAGAAAAACAATATTGCAACAAACTTTTAAAAGTAACTTAGCTTAACCAGTTTCACGATAGTCTCTAAGAACTGATAGACATGAATCTATCTCACAGGGAGGGTCAGGACGGAGCGTGAGGATAAACATCGGTGAGATCTGAACTGGCAGATGTGTCTGAGAGCTGAGAGCCCTGCAGCAGGCGACAGGTCCGAAACATGGCTTCTCTCTGAGAGCCATTAACAGAAGTGGGACAGGACGTGCAGCATGTACAGAGCGAGGAGCTGAGAAGCTGCCTTAATGATTGTGTTAGTATTGATATTTCTGTCTCGTAGTCACTAATGGAGGCAGGAGATAAGATGACCCACATTGGTGTACTACCAGGACTGGAAGTCTAAATCGGTACCACATAATTGCATGGTAATTTTTTCGGCAGCCACCCAAGCAAAATTGTAGCATGCCAAAGCAAATTAAGTTATGTTTATGGTTTTACTTTAGTAAAAGTAACTGTTACACCCACAGAACTGTCATAGATTTATTAAATAGACTATTAGGGGAAGGAGGAAGTCAAGTTTATTACGCCTGTTGTTCTCAGATATTATGAAAAACGGGCCTCGTTTGCTTTCAGATATTACAAGAGATGACTTAAATCATAAAGAGAGTCTGATGAAAGGAAAACAACATCTGTGAAGGAGCAGGAAACAAACATTCTCATTAGAAACACATTCCCGGCTCAGTAGTGGTCCACTCATGGTGCAGTCAGAAGATTTTAACTAGCTCTATATAAATGAGCTGGTAATTATGCAATGTTAGTTTGACTTCTTATAGCAATTAAGCAATTAGAAGTAGGAAATTCTGTGCTGGATTCAAAAGGCTCAAGAAGCTTGGATGATAAATAATTTGTATTTTATGTAAACATAATTAACAATCAAATGCATTAATTGTAAATATACAATCAAGAAAGTAAGTGCGTGTGGATGAACAGGAAAAACCCTGATAATCACATGGCATTAGAATCTGAAGGGTAATTTTTTTTTTTTTTCCCAAAGGATAGGTTTTGAAAGGGAAATATTAATTGCACCCAAAGAAGCACAGCAGACTATGAAAAACTTTGAAAGTTGAACCTTTCTAACCCAAATAGAAAACAGTCAGGGGTAAATACTTCTGAAGTAACAAGTCCAGTGTGACCAATCAATGGAGATAAAATAAAGAACAAAGATTTGGACACACTTGCATCATTTTCAGCCTATGATTCCTTTACTACTGTGTAGAAGAGTACATACTAATCCAAGAAATAAGCAAAGCATCAGCAATAAGCCAAGTATACTGTACTTGATTTTTCAAATTAAATATTAAAAGTCCTTTACAAGACAAATTACAAATAACTTATTTTTTTAATGTCAATAACTGCTTGAAATGGTACAGCTCTAACATTACACCATTTTTTTAAAAAAAGAAATTAATTATTTCATTCAGCAAGGATGCATTAAACTGATCAAAAGTGACAGTAAAGACATTTATAATGTTACAAAAAGATTTTTTTTGCTGTTCTTTTGAACTTTCTATTCATCAGAGCATCTTGAAAAAATGGTATAACTGTTTTCAACATTGATGATAATCAGAAATGCTTCTTGAGCATCAAATCATCATATTAGAATGATTTCTGAAGGACACAGGAATAAATTACATTTTACAATATATTCAAATAGAAAACTTGTATAACTAATATTTCACAATATTAAGGTTTTATTTTAGATCAAATAAATGCAGTCTTGGTGAGCATAAGAGGCTTCTTTCAAAAATAAGAAACTCACACGTGAATGGTAGTGAATATTTTTGATTCGTCACCAGAGAAAGATGTTTCATGACATCTATAATAGGGTTGGACCGATAGACAATGCCATCGTTCATCGCCAATGCTGACAGACATCACTAACTGTCCGCGGTCTGCATCCGGACCATGGCATGTTTCCATCCGAAAAACAGCAAAACAGCAGTGCGGATCACACCACAAGCACTCAGGATCATTTGTAGAAATGATATTTCAGCGCTATATCCTCTAGTAGTTTCATCTAAAGCCAAACAAGCTTCATTCAAACCCTTCCAGCTCTGTGCGCGTTCTCTCTTTCTCAAGACGCGCTGCACTTTAACAGTGTGTGTTCCCTGGTGCGGAGCAGAGCGAGTGTTTTTAATTAATTCCAATAAATTAAATACCCACACCCCAATGTCATCGTCCATCGTGATGTTTCACTGTAGACATCGTCCGATGCCAATTTGGTAGACATCGTTTAACCCTAATCTATAATCAGGGGCTAATGAGCCATGATAATCAGCCAAACTTTGTCACTGAATAAAACAACAACGACAATAATACTAATACTAATAATAAAACAGAGCCCTGGCCTGCATGTGAAGTAGTGAAAAACAACAGTCATACTCTATAATAGAGTTAGGAGAAAGGAAACTGAATCATCATGTTAGCAATGGTGATAAAAGTGAATAATAAAAAAAAACTCTCATCTGAACTGAAATCAAGAGAGATATGACGTCAACATGTGGAAAATCTACACCGCTACATTTATCTCTGCGATATCTAAAATTAGAATCAGGTGCACCAAACCAGATTAGAGCACTATTAGAGAGAAACTTGAGTTGTGTGGCTACATCACGCTAAGATCAAAAAAGCTCTCTGACAAACGTCTGTTGATGCTTACCGGTCTAGGGAGCCATTTCAAAGCCTTTTGTAGTCAATCACTCCACTGTCTGAAATACCATCTACGAATACAGAACATTTCAAACCGGGGGCAATCTATGTAGGCCAGGACGTCCTCTAGTAAATCTTGCAAGACTTGCCTCACTTAGTGTCAAAATACAGAGGCTCCTCCATCCAAAAGAGACTGTACATCTCTGCCCTACATGAAAAGTCAGAAAGGAAGATGCCCCTGCTCTCGAAAAAGAATATAGATCCATGACTGCAGTAGAAGATCATGTCAAGGTGAAGATCAGGACTGTTGAACTAATGTGCTCTCCATGGAAGAGACAAAAATAAGACTGCTTGGCTGCACTGCCAACTGGAAATCAAATGCCTTTGACCAAAAGTGTCTCTGAAGAGTGCTAAAGGAAGCTATACAGTTTGGGGTTGGATTTCTGAAACAAGTCAAGGCCAATCTGCCTCTATACAGCCACCCACAAATTCATTATGCCGTTTCCTCGTACCACCTTCACGCAGTCCTAAGAAGAAAGGGGTTCACTATTACCCAAGGGTCTTTCTATATGTAAAAATATAGCTGCTTTAATAATTTAGGAAGGAAATCTTATATCCTGGAAGAGAATTATTAAATTCGGAGGTTCTTGGTAGCAAACAGTTTAAAAAAAATGCTGATGCTACATGACATTTCTCAGTTCTTTGATTATTTTTACCTGGCATTGCTTCAGCCTGAGAGCGTCTCCACTCGCCTCAACTACGGTAAGTTGTCAGAGGTGGGGAAAGGTAGACTGAAAGAAGTGATAATGCACCAATTGCAACAAAGAATCATGAGTTTCATAGACCAGCATTGGATACAGTTAAAGGGAAAGTCAACATGACCATAGATTATGGACTTCTGAAGCAGCAAAACAAGGCGGTATACTGAGGGTATACGCAAATAGTGAAAATCGTTGTACGCAAACAATCCAGGGGGAAAAGTGAGCATATGACAAATATACGTGCACATGGCCACACCAATGTTGGGGAAAGTTACTTTTAAAATGAGTGCATTCCAATATTGCATTACTCCCTGAAAATTAACTAATTGCATAACTTTTTTTTTATGGAAAAACAAATACTGCACCAATACTGAGCCGGTGTTCGGACCTAAACACGGAAGCTCTGCACTGCGTTCACTGCGCCAACTGCAGAGACTGACAAGGAAGAGGAAAAATTGTTGAATAAAGAGTAGGGCTGGGCAAAAAAATCGATTTTTCGATTAATTGTTTTTTTAAAAATGTGGTCGATACGTTATCGATTTTCAAAAGCCACGTATCGATTTTTTCCGTATTTATTTCCGCAAACATTGGACATAATATCTGATTGACGTTAATCTTATTACTAGTCTTCACCACTAGATGGCATCCTCTTATTTATCTTGCGTGATGTTACAGCGGGGCCGGTGTCATTCATTTAGTGCTGAACATGGCGGATGCAGCTGCGCATTTCAGCGTGAAATTTCAGTTGAAGGAACTGTCAGTTTCCCGACTGGGCCAGCGCTGCATGGTCATTAAAGTTTATCATTTGCGCGCGTTTTCAAGCTTTGCCAATATAAGCATTCAAGTGAAAGAGAACTCACGCCGTGTGAGATGTTTTGTGTGTGCGTCACACACACCCGAAGAGCTCAGAACTGAGCGCCTCAGCGTGCAAATAAGAAAATTAATTCTCTTTCAACTCTCCTTGCGTCTAAACGGACAAATTCACACAAATTTATCTCAAAATCTCCGCCTTTGCGAGTATCTCAGTAAACATAGTCGGTTACGGTTATGGTAAGCAGTAGAGAAAGAACGCACGCGTGTCATTATTGTATGCATCAGTGCATTAGTTTTAAAGTGACAGCCACCTAAAATTCCAGAAGCTGTCTGTGTTTTAATGTTAATCAAACTAAAGAGAAAATCACTCCGATCTTCACTGAATAATGTTTTTGTAACTTTAATAAGGATTAACACCGTAAAGTGAAGATTATATACAGTGCTTATTTGTGCTATTGCTTGTAGTTTAATTATTTGTTCGTTTATATTAATGACTATTTACTTGTCTTTAATAATCTTTGAAATTCATATTAGTAGTTTTAGCTGGTCTCAAATGGAATCAAGAATTGTAAAATTTCACTGGTATCTAAAATATTGGGTGTCATAACCTTATTTATTACAATATAGGTAGGCTATACATGGGTCAAAAACAATAAATATTTTATTAATTTATATTTTTTTCTGGTGGGGCCAGTGAAAATTTATTGAATTCACTGAATAAAAAAAAAAATAAAAAAATCGAGAATCGAATCTGAAAATCGAATCGAGACCTTGAAAATCGAATCGAATCGAATTGGGACATTTGAATCGATACCCAGCCCTAATAAAGAGGTTATTTTTGTTTTGATTTTGCACACAAAAAGTATTTTTGTCACTTCATAACATTAAAGTTGAACATTAACTTTAGTACTACTCTTTTTTGAAAAAGTAACTCAGATACTTTGGGGGCAGTTGTGGCCTAATGGTTAAAGAGTCGGACTTGTAACCCGAAGGTTCGCTCTCTTCCACTCTCATTACCTACAACTGAGGTGACCCTGAGCAAGGCACCTGACCCCCAATCACTCCCCGGGCGCCACAGCAAACAACAACAAAAAAAGGGCTGCCCACCGCTCCGGGTGTGTTCAATACTGACTGCTGTGTGTGTGCACTTGGCCACACGCCACGTCACTTTCACTTTGTTGTAAATTTAAAAGTAATGCGTTACTTTAAAGGAATCGTTACTTGAGCAAGTAACTTGATTACGTAACTTAGGTTACTTGTAATGCGTTACCCCCAACACTGATCTTCCCTATACACAATGTTAAGTTTGGAGTGTGAGAAACCTGAATCAGACTGCTAGCCCATCTCTCTAAACAGTTTAAGAGTAATGTCAGATGGTTCTGTGTTAGGTGGGATGGACGTGGCCCTCTGTTAAGGTCTTTAATGTGCCTCACGGCAGCAGGTGCGAGTCTGCACATGCTCTGGCACTGAGGTAATAGGCACTGGGCTGATGAATTATGGAACCTGCTCTCGGCTGGCACGCAGCACATTAAGCAGGCTGAGAAATTACAGGCCTGTTCTCCAGGAAAAGCAGCCTGTTAAAAAATTAGAGCTGGAAAAGATATTTATTCATGGCACCCATAAGACAGATGATCCACACAAACAAACGGTCTCTACAGATAAAGAAAACGATAGGTTTGTTTAGAAACTGACCTAGTTTAATCAAAGGTAGATTGATCAAATACACACAGTTTCCCACCGCGGGATCCTCAATACATCAGGATCGTCTTTAGATTGAGGAAAGGCAGAGGAATATCCGAGGGCAGTAATGCTTAACAGAGATTATTTACATTTGTTCTCAGAGCAAAGCCCAGAAAGGATTTTCTCAAGCCTGAGGAATAAGAGATGTGGGGAAAACACCCATGTTTTCTTGTCTCAACTACTCCAGAAGAAAGAAAAACAATTTTAGAGATTCTGGCAAGGAGTAGTCTCTTAAATGAGAAGATATACAGTACCTTTTAAATAGATACGCTTGGCTAAAAAGGGACAAATAATCGGAATGTGTATTTCCTTGCTCTTTTAAGTATCTCGATATCTTTTCTAAGCTGGCATGTTTAGTCCAGATTAAGATATAAAAATGTTATTAATCTAATTAATCACACATCAAATTTGGCAGAGAATTTATCCCCAAAAGATAGATATTATTGTGTTAAATGAGAAAAGCATCAATGAGACATTACAAAAAGTAATGTTTTATTCGATTCAACTTTTAGGCTACAACCTTGAGGCCCTGAGGGCGAGTAAATGATGACAGAATTTTTGAATTTTTGGGTGAACTATAACTTTAATGGGTTTTTTATTAATATGGATATATGAAATTAACATTTTTTAATTAAATGATACTTTAAAACTGCCAGAAGGTAGCGGTATGTGTCTAAAAGAGTCAGTAAGTCATTCATTCATTCAAATGGCCGATTCATTCAGGAATTAAGTAAATGGCTCTCTTTATGAATGGGCCATTGAATCATTGGTTCACCCAATTGATTTGCTCAAAACGCAGATTCATTCAGAAACGAAACCGCTGTGTGTTGCTTGGACACACACAACAGTTCTGCTCTGGCTTATAGGTAATATTTAAATTGGCAAAACTGAGCAAAAACAAACAATATTGTATCTAAAATAACACAATATATTCACTTTAGTGAACTGTATAAATCAGTATCACATTTGCACTCGTACAATTCGGGATAAAAACAGCACTCGTGTGATATTGCTTAACTATACCATATGATATAAATATGAAACAATAACTCACACAAAGGCATTTTTGCCAAGATATCTTGAATTTTAGGGTCATTCTAACTGCATTCTATAGGCTTCATCATGCAGCGAGTTGTTGCCCTGCTTCATGTTCGTCACCAATCAACTTTATGAAATTTAAGATGAACTATAGGTCTGGGGCGTTAAATAAGTTTTCAATTGCTAATTAATTAGATTAAGACATTAAATCGACAGCCCTAGTTTAGTTGTGTTTAGTGTAGTGATTCTGCTGAATATCTAACAGTGACCATCTTCTCAAATTATGCAAGATAAATAGAAAAACAACCAAACAAAATTTATGGCGAAAAGCAAGAACAGCTTTTCAATTATTTATTGCAGGATTACTTTGAACACTTTAAATATTGATGCTGTACTGGAATGCATGCTGGATATTCCACTAATAATATGCAATACTTCTAAAACCTAGATTTGCTTTGGGCAGATGCATTAAAAGGCAGGCATCAATCAAAAGAGCAAGAGTCAAAAAAATCAGGCTGGCATTTAACAGCGGAGAGCTGCTGGCGACCGCTGCCTGGTGGAGAGGAGAGGTCTGCCGCGCTCTCTGCCTTCCTCTGCAAACGTCCCCCTGAGCAGCAACGCTGAAGAATGACACAGTTAGACCCCAAGAGGCATGTTGGCTATTCTCAAATGAGGCATGCAAACCATCTCCCAGTGGAATATGTCAGCATGTCTTTGTGGGAAATCTGCAATTGAAGATCTGCCGCTTCACACTGCAATTCACCCCTGACACTGGCAGGATTTCACTTTACCCTGCTAAACCTAGAGCCGTGCAAAGACCTGCATTAACAGACAGGTTTTAGCCTGAACAACAAACTTTTTCCTAATTTCTCTGACATTGGGAAGGGATCTAACAGCCACACAGCTGTCTCCAAACAGCACCAGATGTGAATAAAACAGCGTTCAAACACAATACGTTCTTACACCACAAAGTCAAACAATGCCTTCTGTCAAGAACTGTTAAACTGAATGTGTAATAAAAGTTAAAACCCACATGGTACATTAAAACTCTGGAAAGTGGTGTGAAAAGTATATTAAAAGGCCTTGATGAGGAGGAGTGAGAATGCCAAACAAAAGCTAAATATTAGGGATGCACGATATATCGGCCGATCTATGTTCATTTTTAATGTTATTGTTATCGGCCTGATAAGAAATTTGATATATTAAAGCCAATATATAATGGATTATTTCCTTCAGCTGAGACACTTCAGATGCGCACTGTTCGCCATGATGGTTTCGAAGTGCTTGAAATATGATTGAAATCACTTCAAAAAGGAAAATACAGTGCAACATACAGCGCAAGTCTGTCTAGGCTACATAATATTATAATTGTATGTTTGGGACATGGCTTTTAATGGTGAAGTTTTTGTAATCAGGCTCTCAAAATTGATATATATTTAGATTTATCGGCCAATATATCGGTTATCGGTTTTCAAATATAAAGACTTATCGTTATCGGCCAAAATTTTCTTATCCCTACTAAATATGGATAAAGGGTTGTACTGACTGTGAATATTCTGCTATATCAGGTACTTTTGAGACTGAACTAAATCACTACATTAGAGACTGAATTACAGTTATCTGCTAAATCTAAATACTCAGACAGTAAATCATTTCAGATGCCTTCTATTCAGACATTCAGAAAAACAGTCCTCTCATTTCAGCAGCAAAGGACATTGATTCCCCCATGACTACTGCAGGCTGGTGTTTATTGACTGACAACTCTGAAACAGGAGCTGTAGGTTGCATATCAAACAGCCCATGAATTGACAGGTCAAGATCAGTGAGCAATGGCTAAAGCATGGGTTCCAAAGTTTAAAACGCATACAGCTGGAGCTTGCTGCAAAGAACATTTGTATTTAGCAAGAAGCAAGCAATATGAGCTCTGCAATGCAATATATAAAATGAGAAAATAAATATGCAATGCAACAAAACTTGATGACTATGATCTAATAATTGGCTATCTATGTAACAATGTAGGTGCCACGATTTTGGGAAATGCTGATCTGGAGAATTAGAATACAGTCTTGGTCACTACCTTTGCAAATGGCTAAATGGGTGCAAACAATGAAATGTTTTATGTGCATCATACTGTAGGATGGATGGATGGAAGGATGGGTGGAAGGATCGGTGGGCGGGTGGGTCGAAGGTGGTTGGTTGGTTGGATGGATGGATGGATGGATGGATGAATGGATGGGCGGGTGGATTGAAGGATGGATGGATGGGTGGGTGGATGGATGGATGGGTGGGTGGATGGAAGGATGGATTGAAGGATGGATGGATGGATGGGTGGGTGGATGGATGGATGGGTGGGTGGATGGAAGGATGGATGGATGGATGGATGGATGGGTGTGCGGATGGGTGGGCGGATAGATAGATAGTGTGACTGTTGGAGAATGTGGAGATGTGGGAGAAAATGTAAATGTGGCTTTAAATCATAGACATAAAAGAGCCAGAGCTCAGCTGGAGACTGTTTCAATTAGCTGTCTTTCCTGATGATATTGATCATAATACGAGCTCCCCACGAATCCTGTGGAGCTGCACAAGTATTATGTATCACAGAGCAGACCCACATTCCCTGCCTAAGGAGAGTGGAAATATAGAGCGGCATAAAAATATGCTGCGGTTAAGGCCTGTGGACCCCCCCGAAGAGCAATAACACATATCTCTTTGATGCATTCATAGCAGAAGTCTTATTTATACAGATGAATGAAGAGTCAAGAGCAGCTACACTTGACTCAGCCCAGAGGTCCCCATGAGGTGAGATCTTCAACAGCAGAAGCTGAGAAAAATGCTAAATAATAAACTCTTAGAATAACAGTGGATATGGAGGAAAATGTTTACAAAGGCACAGGAGACTCTTGTACACAAACCCAAGGAAAGTGAGTTAAAGTGAGCTAAACCAAAGAGTGGGAGTGTGCGTACTGCATTCCTGTGAATGGAGAGTCAACAGAAGTGGGAAAGTGTACATGCTCTGCTGTAACGCAATCAGTCAGCATCTGTAGGAATTACGAAACACCGAACACAGCCATCTCAGAATATTAAAATCTCCAATTCCACAATCCTAACCCGTGTAGCTCAAAATGGTTCTGCGTGTTGACACGGTCCGCGGCATGAGGGGATTGAAGCTACTATTCCTCCACTCGAGAACAGCTGGTCAGAGATTTTGAATAATTAATCACAGTAAAGTGCAAGCCAGACTGTAGCCAAGTAAAAACACACAGTACTGTGTACTCGTCCAGAATACATTGTACTTAGAAGGGCTGAGTGATATATTGAATATTCACTAGGAGTGTGCAATTTTTTGTGTCATTTATAAAATAAAATAAAAAAAAAAAAGATTTGTCAATAACAATAATTAGATTATATTTTGTTGAGTGTGTTTGTGAGCTGGTACCTTGGCTGGTTTAGGCCTATCATGGACAGATGACTCCTGAAGTTGTTCATATTCTTCATATTCAGTGTGGTGGTTAGTTCACAGCAGTGGCACGAATTAACTCTGAGGCAATATTTGCCCCATTTAAAGGATTAGTTCACTTTAAAATGAAAAATACGCCAAGCTTTACTCACCCTCAAGCCATCCTAGGTGTATATGACTTTCTTCCTTCTGATGAACACAATCAGAGTTATATTAGTAAATATCCTGACGCATTCGAGCTTTATAATGGCAGTGAACGGTCCAATGAAAGTGTATCCATCCAAAGCAAAATGTACTCCACATGTCTCCGGGGGGTTAATAAAGACCTTCTGAAGCAAAGCGATGCGTTTGTGTATGAAAAATATCCATATTTAAAAAGTTATAAAGTAAAATATATATCTTTTCATCAGAAAGAAGAAAGTCATATACACCTAGGATGGTTTGAGGGTGAGTAAAGCTTGGGGTAATTTTCATTTCCAGGGGCATTTTTTACCTTTACAAGGTTTTTTTTGTTTGTTTGTTTTTTTTACCTTACTAGATGTATGCATAATCTTTTATGTCAAATTCTCACATTTGATCAATAAATTCAATGAATATGTTAAGACACTATAGGGTTGTTATCAGTCACATGAAACAAAAGCCATCACAGCTCTACAAAAGTGGCACAGAAACAACATCTGAATATGACTTCGATACCAAGTCGGTACTGAAATTTTAAAAATGTGATGCTTTGAGCGCTCTTGAGCAGATTTGTAACACCTCTGATTGGCCTTTGTGTTCACGCGCTCATCAGATATGTCTGTGATTGGCTGCAATGATCAACACACGGGAGCATTTGAAAGCACATGGAAGCATTTGAATTTGAAAGCACGACCGGTCCACTGATAGACGCCCTGTGTGTATCTGTGTAAGCACTCTATGAAGAGCGTCAATGATGTCTATTTACAACATGTTTTTGAAGTGTTGATCATTGTAGCCAATCACAGACATATCTGATGAGCACATGAACACAATGGCCAATCAGAGGTGTTTACGAATTCGCATAACAGCGCTCACAAAGTCGGTACTTTTGACAACACTAATCTGAAACGGCATTTAGATACATTTACAACTGCATAAATACTAGGCTACTTCAAGATAAACATTTTAAAAATACATTTTTGAATAATGAAATATAAAATTATTTTTAAAATGAAATGACATTTTAAAATATGAATCTAAAACTGCCAGTAGGTGGTGTCAAGTTCCAGTCATTGAATCATTCATTTAAACGCAAAATGGCTGATTCATTCAAAAAGGAAGCAAGTGACTATATTTATAAATGGATTATTGAATCATTCACTTTGAATGATTCAATGATTAGTTAAAAAAAAAAACCTGATTCATTCAGTAACGAAACACCGCTGTGTGTTGCTCTGGCATAGTTTGGAACTATGGCATTCTAACTAATTTGTTAATTGGCAAAATTTGCTGTTTGGTTATAATTATTGAAAAACTAATGCATTTAAATTAACTGTAAATAAAATCACAAATAATTTCAGAACAAATGGTTACATATCAAAGGTATCATTTCTTTAGCTTTAGCACAGATCTTGTAGTTACTCAACAAAAGTATGCTCTGGATTTAAAAAAAAAAACACTTTATCTCTCTGTTGATAATGTCATCAGCTGTGCGTAATGGAGGCGGGATTGATTAGACTGTTGGCTGAATGGACTACTCAGTGTCACATTCATAAATGTATGACTCCACACAACTTGCTGAGGCAGCAAAGTACAGGAATGGAGTGGAGTTTGTGGAGAGTTTTAGTTTTGGAGACTGTTAGGATGTTGGAGGCAACAGCTCCTCCCACTGTGTGATTAATGAGGTAAGACTTGAGGCAGACAGTACTGCCTCTTCCCTCTACCTCCAATCAAAATACAGCCTGAGCCAATGCCTACTGAACATAGCGGGTCATAATAACATCATGCAGACCCAGTTTCACCCCATAGCACGGTGGGAAGGACGGGTCAGCAAAAAGCTACAGATCAACGGCTGCATACTGTATATTCTTTCCAAAGGAATCAATGGCTATCAAGAAAAGAAAATGGGGCGAGAGAAGTCGAGAAATATCTATACGCATATGTGGCAGAAGTGACCCGCTGTGACGCCCTGATTCAAGGCCTTCATCTGTATTCTTCAAGTCTCTGCCAGGCAGGAAGCGAGGGGAGGCAAAAAAGGCTCCCAGAATTCCCCACGGCGGGACTGATTAGAATAAAAGACCCACAGTACTGGCGGAACGAGCTCCTGGGAGCCAGGACACATTAACAGCACTAAGAGCCGTTTCATTCCAGCTCATTGCATGGCTCACAGATCAAGGCTCCATAGTCTTTCTGACATAAAAACGCCATCAGCATTTCTCCCCTCCGAACGCCAGTCTATAAACCGCTAGGCAAACTCCATAATTTGCTCTTGGGCGGTGATCTCGCAAATGGGAGCCTGAGACGCTCGCGTGGCGGCGACGTAAACAGTGCAAATGAAATTTGATAGGAAAATAGTGTAGGTGGCTAGAGCATCCCCACAGCCCACTTCATTTGAAACATGCGCCTATAGCGGGGCACACCCGCGCATATATCTCTGCCACTGCGCTTCTGCGAATGTGACTTTAAATAAGATGAAGGAGGTGATTTACAAAACTCCACAGAGAATCGATTCTAAAACCCCAGGAGAAAAAGACACATGCCAGTATATACTGCAACTGGTGTGTTTACTGATAAATGCAGCCCATCATTTTGAATGATATTGGAGAAAGAACAAAAATTAGATGTTTGCCACCTGTCAGATGACCCTCCAGTGTTTTCATTTCACCGTAATGAAAATCCATCCGTCCTGCAGTTGCATTTCATTCTAATCTCCCTGGAATTAAATAGATGCTTCAGTGGCATTTTTGGACTCCTCACCTTTTGCGTTCCAACTAATAAACGGCGCGGTGCAAAAGAGAAATGAATTCTGAAATGAGCGTCGTGGATGTGTGGGTTTAAGTGACTCATGCGCACCAGCTGAGATGTTCCATCCAGCTGGCATAACGCAGCCTCTGCTCTGAGCGTCACACAGCCATTCCTTCGCATTGTGCTGCTGACTAACCAATGAGATGAAAAAGCCCTGAAACTAATTGGCCACTCTGATGGCACTGTGGGAATGTGTTTGAAGTTTTCACACTGGTACTTTCACACTCTTGCTGACTCAGTTGAGCGCTCTGCTACAGTGTTGGTAACTAAAACTATAAAAAAACTAACTATATAAAAAAATGATAACTGAAATAAAGATGAAAAAGATCTATTAGATGAAAAACTTAAACTTGAAATGAAAATTAGAAACGTTCAGTTGGCAACTAAAGACATAAATAAGTTTGACTAAAACTGTAATAATGATAAAGCTAAATAGAAAGATCAAAAAATAATAATAAAAATGACAAAAGCGCATGACAAAATTACTACAACTACAATTAAAGTGAAAACTGAAAATATAACAATAAAAGATAATGTAAATATTAATAAATTGGACCCTAAAGTAAAGTGTGACCCAACTTTCTATAGCCAGTGCTCACTTTACCATGGCATTTCTGCCTTACACTTTTTTGTGTGTGTGTGTGTGTGTGTGTGTGTTTAAAAAATAATAATTCAGAGATTCAATGTCTAAAACTTCACAAACAAATCCAACAACTAGTTCTTCAGTGTAACCTTTTAATTCCAACTACTGATATTTTGGACATTGTGAAAACACTTACAACATTTTTTTTCTTCCTAATTTAATTAAAACAAAAAAGCAAAACACAAATTTCAAAAACCTTGCTGTATATTTGTGTAGTAAATGAAGAGAAAGTACACCGCCATCTTGCTCCGACAAAAGTGACGTAAACGCACCTGACGTCATAAACGCAACTTCCCATCTGGTGAATACGAACTTCACAGGAGGACTTGAACTAGGGCTGCAATTAATCGAATTTCTAATCGCAATTACGATTACGGATGCCATGATTTTGTATTCGTTCAAAGGCACGATTACAAGGAAAAATATCAAACGCACGTGAAACACCATTTTTAAAAAGCGTGTACACAGCCTATATATTTACTTCACGAACTAACTCTACAAACATGGAAAACAGTGATAGATGGATCTCTGAACCGTATGCTAAAAAGAAAATCCAGGGCGACTTTGAGCAGACCAAGCAAAACATGATTATGTATTTCTGCTAAGCTTGCAACATTGGGCATCAACCACACGGGCACGGCAAAAGCTAATATTGTTTCATACACGGTCTACTTTCTTTATATAACAGTTCTATCTAATAATGTATTAGACAGGACTGTTAAACAGATCGTAAACTAATGAAGACAGAGAATGCGAGCACTGTGTGCTCAGGACTGAACTGTTCTCAGCGCTGTCAAAATAAAAGTAACAACAACAAGCACAGTTTACGTCACTTCGGGCCCTAGGGGAACATTAGTTCTCGGGGAAACACACTGGTGGCAAAAGCTTCTATTATTATACCATACATATGTTGACTTTTTTTATTATTATTATTTAAAGAAGAAACCAAAGCAATATATAGTTGACATTTGAGGTTTAATGCTATAGAAAAACAATAAAAAAAATTGTGTTTTCAGATTGTTTTTTATTTTTATACAAAAATATGGCATGCAGTTGCTTCAAACAATGATATAAAGCTATTCAATACATCATTCAATGTAAATTGTGATAATCGTAATTAATAATCGCAATTACAATTTCAAGGGAATAATCGACAATTTTTGTCATAATCGTGCAGCCCTTAAACGCACGATTATTACTTTTGGATGGATGGAAATTCTGAACCTATCATGGTCATTTTCTACTACTGTCTTCATGTTGTCTGTATCAGTTTTATTTTAGCATTTATATACTATTATAATATTCTCACTATTAACTAACGATTAACTACAACTTTTGCCTCAATAAACTTCTAATTACTGCTAATTAATAGTTAGTAAGGTAGTTGTTACGTTTAGGTATTGGGATGTAGAATGTGATCATGCAGAATAAGGCATTAATATGTGCTTTATAAGTACTAATAAACAGTAATGTGCATGCTAAGTTAATAGTGAAAATTGGACCTTTAACTAAAGTGTTACTGTACTTGATAACTCAAGCTTACCTGACATGATAGGTTGGCCAGTCATGCTCATGGGGGCCATTCCGAGGTTGTTCATGGCAGTAGCCCAAGCATTAGGGTCCGACATGGGCATCGCTAAAGAGTTGGAGTCCATGGCAATATTTCGGAGCCCCTCTGAAAGAGAGAGAGAGAAATATCTGGGTTTATTTTTAAAAGTGTTTGTCTCTTACAAAAGACCCAAAAGACAAATGTTAAAATGTTGAAAAAAAGGAACATGTTTGAATCTCCAAACATGAGAGTAACTATAATTCCTGTCTGTAAAGACCTCTCAGTGATGAGGCTGTTGACTCAATTAACCCATTTAAATCCACTTTTGTGTTCTTGTAGAATAAAAACATACTGACCCTAAACATTTGAACGCTAGTGTATACTGCAACATGCTTAAAAAAGATGTAAACATATTAGTGGGAAAACACAGAGACCCTTTTTTGATGGAACAGTTAACTAACAGTTTAGAAAACGCGCAGGACATTCAGGGTTAAATGTGTTAATCTACTGGTGTTTTGTATGTATGTAATATATGGGTTTTAAAAGTCTGAGCTGAGGACTGGAACTTAATAAAATGTTTGAGCTGAGAGAGGCGAGATGTAATGTGTTCGTCGGTTTAACACATAAAACATATTTTATTATGATAAATTGGGAACCGAAGTTCTTCTGAAAACTAATTTATGTACTATTAACACAGCAGAGGTGCCAATGTACTTTAGCACATCATCACTTCAGAGAAAACAGACTGCCATAATAACTGCTGCCAGAGGTCTGATAAACTTCAGCATCGCCCACCAAAAGAATGAATGGCATAAACAGAGAAATAGAGTTCAGAAAGTTCCCATATCTGAGGTGTGACCACTGGGCTTCCAGTGTGTGTGAGAGAACATGTGGTTCCTGCACGGAGTGGGTGGCAGTCACGTGTATGTGAGGAGATCATTTCCACTAACTATTGAGAAAATGTCTTTGTGGTTGGTCAGGGAATTATTATACAGAGTTAATGGAAAACAGCAGTGATAATTAGTTCTCCGGTTCTCCAGAGGGGTATTAAAGGGGGTTTTGGTCAAACATCTAAAAACAGCACACTTATTTAGAACAGAGCATAAAAAATGACTCTCCCGACTCTTCTCTCAAGAGTTTACGGTATCTTTTAACATTTAAATAACGTCATGTCTGAATTAGCATAATTATATGTCAACAACTCAGAGATTCTGCTTTCAGCTGTTCACGTACATGCACTCAGAAATGATTAGTCTCTACGGCAACACTATTGATCCATGTGCGGCTTTGTTGTTGATAATTAATTTCTATTTATTCACCTCTATACTACTTTGCAAAACACTGCGAAAAAAAGTGAAGATAGAAACATAGGTAACACTGACTGAAATAAAATGACATTTCGAGAACTGGAACAACTTGCAGAACTACCTTTAAATGTTGAAGTGCTGCAGGTTTTACTTTAAACTTGCATGAGATTGACAAAGATGTGAATGTGTTTTCTTTACCAGTAATCTCATAGTAATTCTGACATGACATGAGAGTGAATTCAAAGTCATGTTTCACTGATACCATCCTGGTATTGGATTCAACAAGCAGCAGACATCATGCTCTGATGCTTAAGAAAGTGTGTTGTTCAATGTCTTTCTCTCAGTCATCCAAACAAAAGTCCAACGTTTCCAGTGAAAACAGTTGTTAAATCATTTGTATCAGTAGCTGTGTTTACACAGACCCTAATAATCCAATTATAATTGGACTAGTAGCACAGTCGGAATACAAAAAGCCACATGTAACCACGTCAATCGGGATGAATTGGACAAATCCGACTAAAATTTCATTCAGATTATAAGGGGTGGTTTAAACCTGACATGTAAACACTTGATCGGATTGAAAACCAGAGAGTGGAGAGCACTGCACATGTACAATGATGTATAAATGGTGTTGTCAGAGATGGTCTTATTATCAATCTTATTGTTGTTGATGATCTTATTATTATAATCAATCATATTACAGCCTTGACGTCATTGAATTTCGTTCAGAGTTGTGCGACGGTGCATAAACTGGATCAGACCTTTTGCGCAATTCACCCTTTGCCGGGAGTTTGATTGACAGGGGATCTGACCAATCATAACACTGAATCCACCATTTTGTCCAACAAACAAACTAGACAGAAGAGTTAGCAGATTAAAGTCAGTGGACTTGAACTTGAAAAATGGTGTGTATTGACGTCTTTCCACAGTTGAAACAACATACCTTCTGATGTTCATTCACATTTATTTAATGCAAAAACTAGGACGAGATGATCGGTTTAAATGTCACTTGAACTGAGGTGCTACAGCGATCTGTCATGACATATTAAAGAGGCACAAAATGGTATTTATTGAATTTCTTTTCAAAAATGACCAAATTTGAAAGCTAAGACTTTGTTTCATGCTCAAAGTAACCTCCTCTGTCTTGCCTGTGGGCATGTTGTCAGTGTCCTCTCTGCTCCGCAATGTATTTTTCACTGCATAAGAGCATGAAGTGTGGCGTGAGAGCGCCATGGCTTGTCAGACGTACCAACAGTAACTAAGGGGGTGGTCTTTGCGAAGGGTCAATTGTCTGTGACTTCTCTTATAAAACAGCATTTTTTTTTTTTTTGCCGTAAAACCTAAAAATAGAAAATAACTGACTGTCGTGCTATTCTAAAATTCTCTTTCCACTCATCGTCTGTGAAGTTGAGCAGGACAGTGTTGTCCCAGCAGTCCTTTTTTGGACTCTCATCCATAGAAGCCTTGTTTTGGGTGCAGGAAGGGGCGTTTTTACTCCCTGATAAATATAAGCAGCATGACACAAAGCTTCATGTGTTCATCGTCTCCTAATTAGGACCCAAATAGATAAATATTAGGTCTGCTGTTTAAAACAGAGAAAAGAAGCAGTGTAGGAGATTGGTTAGTATGCACAAACAGCGGGAAACTATATTTGCGCAGTGTGCTCATGTCAAAAAATCTATTCAGATTTGAAGCTTGTGGAATATAAACATACACATCAACCTGATCACTTTATTTAGAGTTCATGTAAACACTATGTTTGTATTCATCAATCAGAATAAATTCATTCCAAAAGAAACAAAAGGTGTCCATGTAAATGTAGCTAGTGTGAGTGGATTGGAGCGACAGGTAATTTCCTCCTGCTGAAAGCAGTCTGTAATCACTCCTTTCCAAATTCCAAATGCCGGACTTTCCATTTTCCGCTCCTCAATCACTCCTCACTAGGGTGACAACCCGTCCTGCATTTTGCGGGACAGTCCCGAAATTGGGAGCTTTGTCCTGCGTCCCGCAAGACTTAAATAGTGTCCCGCATTTCATTTATGTCTGTATTATCATTTTTTTCATCCCTGAAATTACAATACCACAATAAGAAAATATAATAAAAACTGTGACTGGCATTTAAAAATCTATTTGTAGAGGTTTTCCTGCTGATGACAACTGAGTGGACAGCGCAAAGGAACAGCTGTGCGGGCCTCATCAAAGTTGGTAAACACAACTACACCAGTAGGAATTTCATCTCACATACTGGATAAGAACCTCTTGTGCTGCTCAAAGCTGCCCAAACTGATGACTTAAAGCATGTAATCATCCATCCTGATGTTAAATATTTCCAACGAACATGCGCCGATGCTCAAGCGCCACCTACGGAAATGGTCGAGCACCTACGGAAAAACATTAGATATTCTCCATTCGTTTTAACCAATAAAAAATGATTGCGACTTTCAGACACGACTTGCTTTTCACGTTAATAGGTCATTTAATGCGGATTCTTTGGCGTTATTATAATGAAAAACGTCGAGAGCGCATTATTGTAACACGATCACCTCAAAATGCGCAAGCAGGAATCTCTCAGCTCACAGGGGGATTCTGGACGCGCCCACACGCTTTCGCTCAGATATTACATGTGCGTGCTCAAACTTTATCCTCCTGCATGTGCAGCCATGAATCTAGAATTGTCTTCTCTCCAGGATTTAATGTTGCCAGAAGTGCAACATTATGTGGGCACCCACCAACAGAAACATTAATTGCTGCATATGCCAATTTGCCAACAAATGTAAATCAATATTTACATAGCGTAAATTTATCTGTCTCACACGTATCCCGCATTGTCCTGCAAAATCACATCTACTGTCCTGCAACAGATCAATAGCCAGGTGGTCACCCTACTCCTCACTCATTGGTTAAACAAACTTTACTCCAAAACTACTTATACTACTGTTCAAAAGTCTTGTATGCTCACCAAGGGTGCATGTATTTGATCAAATCCATCTCTCATTCATTCTGACAGCTAATATACCATTAACATTTAATACACAGTGAAACCATGCATTATGGCCCATTAACATGCATGTAATGCTTGTGATGGAGCGGTACAGTGAGAGAACACGGATCGTGAGACTTTCAAAAACAACGCTCGCTCCAGGCAAAAATCACAGAACTGTTTTCCCTGATCCCTGTCCAGTCCGCAGCGCTCACACGCTCTGATCAGCAGGCCAGAGGAACATTACTAAAACCTGATCCGCAGTGTAAACACACTGAAATCAAAGCATGTAAGTGTTCAGGATTACTATGGATAATGCAATGCCTCAGAAGACTGAATCTGAAGCCCAAACTTTATTTTCTAATGAAAAGACGTAGGTTTTGTATACAAGCTGTGGATCTGAAGTTTGTTTGGTCAGAGACTGGAACTCATTAAAAGCTCTTTCAGTGGCAAGCAAAAATGCATTTTTAAGATTGCTTCAAAGATTACAGCACAGGATGTTTGCTGGACCAATCGCTTCCTCTGCCAAGCCTGAAGAGGCCATTTGTCTTGCCAGGATGGAGAGAAGAATGAGACTGTTGATGCAGCAAAATCAAAGAGTAAAACCACCTAAACTTTAAAAAAAAAGAAAAGAAAAAAGGATAAATTGACAAAATGTCTGTGTGATTTGTAAAATAGCATACAACCTCTCTTGGGTTGCATGATTTTATAATATATGTGGCCATATATAATAGGATAGGGTGAGGATGACACGCAATTAGTGACAGTGACTAGTTCATCTAGAATATTTTTTTGTGTTTTCTTTTTTTAAGACTGACACATTGTTAAACTGACAAATTGATAAACAACAAACTGATTAGCTGATTTTGAAAATATGTAATTATGCACATGGCAAAAAATAGAAGCTGAAGTGCACATATTGTCCATTCCCAGAGAGGCTTATAGCATGTATTTACTGTAGTCAATTGTCCTGACCTAACAAACCCACTTTGAGAGGAAATGACTTCCCAGGGGACCGTTTCATCTCTTTAGGTTTATATGTCCTTTGGGTCTCTAAGTCACCTTTCTAAAACTTCTGAGAGAGAGAGAGAGAGAGAGAGAGAAATAGAGCAATTAGAAAAAAAAAAAAAAAAGGCTATTTGAAAGTCACAGGGGATAGATGGGGGATGTGTCCCCCACTGGCCTGTTTTTCTTCATCTACAGTTTTTTTTCTCTCTCTCTCTCTCTCTCTCTCTCACACACACACACACACACACATTGGGTTTCCATATTTTATGGGGACATTCCATAGACATATTTTTTATACTATACAAACTGTATATTCTGTTCCATAACCCTAAACATACCCATCATAGAAAACTTTCTACATTTTGACATTGACATTTTCAAAAAACACCACTTACTACGATTTATAAGCTGTTTTCCTCATGGGGACCAAAAGATGTTCCCACAAGGACAAGGATTTTGGATATTTCCATAACGTAGGGTATACCTGAACCACACACACACACACACACACACACACACACACACACACACACACACACCTCCGCCACTGTGTGGTCACAAAACTTTCTCAATAAAGCTGTCCATGGCTCACTGCCCAAAGCTCCCTCAGAAGGCCAAGAAAAACTCAGAGAAATTTATTTTACGATCTACAAGGTCTTAACAGCAAGACGGACAATTACTGGCTCTTAAGCAACTGGGACAACTTTACCAGGAAGTTGAGGACATGAAGTGAAGCAAGGAGGATTCATGCCCACGTACATAGACAGTCAAATCTATTATTTCTGACCTGGACAATTATGGTTTCTTTAAAGGGATAGTTCACCAAAAAATGAAAACTATGTCACCATTTACTCATCCTTATGTTTTTAAAAACCTGTATACACTGATATATATATATATATATATATATATATATATATATATTATAGTGTATTTTATTTCTGTTCATTCAGTACAATGAAAGTTAATGGGGTCCAAAACAACATTGTATTATTATTATTAATAGTAGTAGTAGTAGTAGCATTTTAACCTGTATTTATGTATATTTAGCTCTCTTGTCAATGTCAACATATGTGCAGAGTAATATCTGACATCAAGTCGTGTACTATCACAAAACAAGGACTGTCTAAACAGCTCTTAATTTGACATTTAATGTGATATTTTAATTTTATTTACACTGCATAATTTAGCACAAAGCAATTGCTAAACTGCCAAGTATTGTATCAAACACAATAGAGTAAATATGTTCTAAAATACAACTTCCACAAACGTCTATGCATCTAAAAGCCACTCAAAAGCCATGTGCAGATTACTTTTTCACTTCATAAGCAAGACTGGTTCTCTATGGGGAGATTTTTCAAACCGGAGAAGGCAGGCAGGCAAGCATTAGAATGAAGTCTTTGGGGACACGCCACAATTGCAAACCTCATTATGCCAAACCATCACGATTTCAATCAGCCTTTTGGATCACCTTGAAAAGACAAGTTAAGCCAGCTAACAACAAATGATTGTTGCTTTATACTCAAGTGTCATATGCCAAGCAGAAAACACCTCCATTTGATCCCATAGATCACTTATACAGGGTTCAGACCATGTAGGTCCGAGACAGACCAAGATTTCTTGGAAACACTAGATATCAGGTGTTCCAGCTTCATCAAACGTGTTGAGAGCCCTTCTATTGAGAAGATATGATGGCTATCAAGTGATAAACATTTTTTTTTCATGGAATAAACACTTCAAAAAGAGTGCTCATACATCTCAAGAGCTTTATTGAAGGCAATCTGCAATCAAACATCTATGGATTACCCATATCTTAATGAAGTTAGGAGGAAGCACGATCACTTGAGTAAATACACTTTCAACACTTTCATCTGATTTAAGGGATCTGTAGGACAGAACTTGAAGTGTTGACTTAATGGTTGGAAATCAGTTGGTTGGATGCTAATTAGTCAGAGGCCAGTCCAAGTAAAATACACAATATACACAATATTGTACTGTGTTTATCACTACACTATATGAAGAGTTTGGTTCCAAAACGCAATAAACACCATTTAAAAAAAAAAAAATTGAGTTTCCGCCAAAATCAGTATTGAATCTGGTCGGTATTGAAAAGTAATTTATTAATTTTGCGCAAAATGCGATATCCATCGTGATATTCTGTCGTGTTTTCTCCCTTTCTTTTCAAAACAAGACAAATGCCAGTGTCCTTTCACTGCACAATGCGATATATCCGCTCAACCAATCACAACGCACCATTCAACACACTGTAGTAATGGCGGTGCTTTGAATACACCCGGCATCCTTGTTTTCCTTATCTACTTTGTACTTTGTGATCAACAAAAATAGAAAAATGAATAATTTTGACGGCACTGATGAACCTGTGGTGGTTTCTGCGGTGAGGAAGAAACGTAAGCCATCGAAATGTAATCATTTACATGAGGAGATTAAGAAGATGAGGCACTCGAGTCAGGAGGAGGAAAAATGCCGGCTGTTGCTCGTTCCACAACAGCATCAAACTTCTGTCACGGCCCCCAAAACTGAATCATGAACAGTTTTTAAAAAATAATCCATTTTTATAATAAACCTTTGAAAATCAAAATGTAGATTTGAATTTTTAATGTTTTTATAACCAACAGATGCTATGTGAAAGTTTGAAACAAAAAATAGTGGTTTTCATTTTGCTGCTTTCTTGGTAAAGAAAACATATTTTTACTCAAATTAATCAAAATGGATTTATTACGTTTTGGAACCAAACTCTTCATAAATGTTCAAAAGTATGGGGCCAAGAAGATTTTTTATTTTTATTGAATTTATTTATTGAAAGAAAGTTCTGTGCAACAATAATTTAACCTCTGGTGACTCAATAAATTCAATTCACCTTTGTTCCTCAAGGTGGCAATGTCTGATATGATGAAGTGACGTTTCACTCATAGTTACTGCAGGCAGAAAACAAAAGAATACACAAGTTTCATCAGCAAAACTTGGCTCAGTAATTTACTGCAGAACAAGTACTGAACGCAATCAAACTCTGTCACTGTCACTTGATGGTGGATCTGTTGAAAAAGCTGTCAGCAATTAAAATATTGATTTAGAGGACATTTAAAACAAAAGTTTTGAGAATATGGTTGAGATGGCGAATATGAGCCACATGCTGAATGTACTGTGGAAATGAGCTCCGACAATGAAAGTGATGATGATAAAAAGCATCTGCTCAAATTGAACCCTTCCAAGTTATAAAAGGTAACAAAATATGCTATTTTTGGTTCTTTTGTAATAGTTATTAAAATATCAAGAGAGTCTTATACTATTATTGAGGCAGTTAGAGAGCCATCCATGTTAGATATAGATATGGGTCGGTAAAGACCCAAAACTGTAATTATAATTGGAGAAACATTCATGCATTTAAGGATTATAAAAAATTAAAATAAAAAAACACATTTAGAAAACTCACAGACCCCAAACTTTTTAATTAATCTTAGCACTAGGTAGGTTAACATGTCACGGACCATATTTTCCAACACAAACATAGCATCTGGTGAATTCAAATTTAAATAATGATATGATTTTTTTATTGAAAAATATGTCCTTAATATTATTTTATTATGCAGTAACCATTTAATCAAAGCTAAAGGCACTCAAGGCTGTACTATTTTGTCAATAAAGTCATGGCTAAAGTGTTGCAGGCACATCTTACCTACCAATGCCCTTCAACCATGACTATATTCACAAAACAGCACAGCCTCTTGAACATTTATAGCTTCAAAAATTCTCAGTAGAACACATATCAGCAACAGACATACTGACAGTTGAGTCACCGGCTGTCTTAAGTTAGTACATATGATATAATTGAGCACACTGTGCTTTAACTCAATTCACATTTGTAATTTTAGGCCTTTGCCAGCCTAGAATGGTGTTTAACAAGCAAAAAAGGAATGAGAAAAACATTGCGCAGTGAGAATGTTTTTGTCTCCATCTGACTATGGTTTTACAAAAGCAACAGTGAGTCTGTTAAGTTGAAACAGACATTGTTGAATGTTGGCTCAGTTTCTCTGGATCCTGTGAGCTCAGTCCATAAGCGGCTTTCACTGTTTCTGCCTTGAAAAAGAGGCTTGTTATAATGTGGCCAGCATTACCGATGAGGTGGATTCAAATGAACTCCTGTCGTGGCTCAAACGCCCTGGACCCATTACAGCCAGCCCTCACAAACATGACAGCAACAAGGTCTTTCTAACAATGCGACTAGTGCTGTGATCCGACGTCTGTGTGTTTACACAAATTATTTATTTCCACCGTCTCTCTTCTGGCTGGATTAAGGGAATAATTAGTTTTGGGTTCCAGCTCAGTGGCAGTGACATTTCCCTCGCTGCTCTACATTCATCCCCCAAATTCACAATTTAGGATGTGCGCGTCAAGGCTTTGAGCTCTGGAAGGGTTTGTATGAGCTGTTTCTGAGGGAATCCAGGTCTGACAACACAGCTGGAGCAGCACCTTCTGAGCTCTCAGACCTGAGAGTTTAATAGAGAGCAGTCATCAATAAAGAACCATCATTACCAAACATTTCACCTCGCTCAAGAGAGGCGCACTCGTGCAGACCACCATGTTGCAACATCTACAGTCACACCAAAAATAACTGCTGAGAAATGTATATGCCTAGAATAGCAGGCCATGAATACAGTGAGAGATGGGATCCCTAAGAAAACATGCAATGGATTGTTACTTTGATCAGAGTCTCACTGAACTTGAAACAGCTCTACTGTATGTCTGACAGTGATAGAGCACTTCCACATCAGTGTCTGACACTACAACTACACATTTATTGTAGCAGACAATTCAGACTCAGAACATTTGGTCATATTACCAGCCATCATGGAAGGCTGAGACGTTTGCATAGTTATAAATGTATATTTGACAGATGCAGAACAAATGATTAGCAGTGAGAAAATTAAGTCAACAAAAGACAGAGAAAATAAATAATACAGCATGGATTTGTCAATCTTCAAAAGTGAGAGACATAGCATGCACTACTACTGCTGTTCAAATGCTTGGGTTAAGTAAGAATGTCTTAATGCTTGTAAAAGAAATCCTTTATGCTCACTAAGTCTGCATTTATTTGATCAAAAATACAAGAAAAGCATTAATATTGTTAAATATTATCACAAATTAAATTAGAGATGCACTGATACTACATTTCTTCGCCTACACCGGGAACAGATTACTCAGAATGATATCTGCTGATACCGATAGTTTGATCTACTGGAATGACAGGGTACAGAGAAAATTGTTAAAGTCGTTATTTTTGCGCACAAAAAGTACTCGTCGCTTCATAACATTAATGTTGAACCACTGTGGTCACTTTGACTAGTTTAACAATGTCTTTACTACTTTTCTGGACCTTGAATGTGGTAATTTCGTTGCTTTCTATGGGAGATAAAATAAAAAAAAAAAACTCTTGGATTTCATCAAAAATAACTTAATTTGTGTTCTGAAGATGAACGAAGGTCTTACGGGTGGAACGACATGAGGGTATGTAATGACAGAAATTTCATTTTTGGGTGAACTAACCCTTTAAGTGATTACATGAGACATGATACATTTTGGTAAGTTTTACAGTATCTTTCAAAAAACCTATTGATGTTCATGCATATTTTTTCATGCTAAAACTTGTATTAAAGAGGAAGAGATGACGTTTGCCGCATGAACTAAGGTGCTACAGTGATCTGTTGTGTCAGATAAGAGCATCAAAATGCCATTTATTATTTGTGAAACGGCCTTTACAAAAAAAAAAAAAAAAAAAAAGGCAAAACAACGACGTTGGACGATTTTGAGAAGCTGCACTGAAACTGACATTTGGACCTTCAACCCGTTGAACCCCAGTGAAGTCCACTACATGGAGAAAAATCCTGGAATGTTTTCCTCAAAAACCTTCATTTCTTTTCGACTGAAGAAAGAAAGACATAAACATCTTGGATGAAATGGGGGTGAGTAAATTATAAAGAAATTTGAATTCTGAAGTGAACTAATCCTTTAACTTCGCTGTTTACCTATCCTTTTTAACTGTTAAAGGTGCAATATGTAAGATTTCTGTCTGCTAGAGGTCGCTAGAAGCCTATTCAAAACAAAGGCGTAGCTTGATGACGGCAAGTTTGAGCGCGGAATCTTGGGACATGTGGTCTTCATATCACAGCCAGTGGAAACAATCGGGATAGGACTCAGGAAGAAATCATGTTCATGGATGTGAATATTAACGTTACTATAGGATGAAGCAGAGCAGGACTGAGTGTTGTGGAGCTGAACGAGGCTGCTGGAGCGATTGCGCAACACGCCTCACGAGCAGCGGGACTTTTATTATGTCACAGTCGCCGGCACCGCTTCCACTTCTCCGGTCATGAGTATGAGGTAACACAGCTCTGTTTATCATATTAGATACATTTGAGAGTGTTGAAAATGATGTTATAACGTTACTCTGTGCGTTCGCTCGGTGGCTGCTGTGAGACTCTTGTTTAAGACACACTGCAGTAAGATAGATCGATTTTAGAATATCATATTAAATGTTGGATGGCTTGTGTTGATAAATGGCATGCAATTAATTTTAAAACGTATTGTATGATGGAGAAAATTCTGTATTACTGTTACTAAAAATAAAGCTGCATCTGATTATGCTATGTTAGCTACTTGACAAAATAGTGTTTTTCTCTGAGGCGTGGTAAAGAAAATTAGATTTAAACAATGAGACTAAACGTGTTGAGCTATATAACAACAATTAGTTTTCCGTCTATAAACGTAACCAAACAGTTGTTCCCTTGTCTATTAAAACATGTAATATATTAAAGCGTCTTTGGTGTTTCCATGGTCTCTACAAAATAAAACCGGAAACCGAGGGTAACGCGGGTATGACGCAATTGACAGGCGATTCCTCACACATCCGGAGCCTTGGTTAAAATTGCAATTTTCTCACGATTTACAAATAGTTGGAAACATTTGGGATATTGTAAGTACTCAAATGAACAAAATGTATAACACTGGCCTAGTGGTTTTTGGATATTTTACTGCAAAAATATTACATATTGCACCTTTAATGCGTTATTGTTATGTTAACTTACACTGACCTAAATTCAACACGAGAGCTTTTCTTCACACACAGTATGAGTTGCAGTCTGACATGTTTTTCCGTCCCCTTTTGAGTGACAGGACATAATCGGCCGATGGTGAAAATAATTGCTTTTATCAGCTGAGACATAGGTGTATGCTGTATTAATAGGAAGATTATTTTTACTGCATTTATATGATGACAAATCTATTATTACATTTAATTATTTTTCTTGTTGCTGCTATTTTAGTGCACCTAACAACACCTTAAAAATGGTAGTCACTGCCACTACTTAGCTTTATACATGAATTCATAAAACTAGTGAACAAACTTGATGAACTCACACACACACTGATATGTATTACGTTAATATCCATGACATGCAGCTCTCAACTGCTGGGATCCTGAGAGACTGAAATGTGACTGAGCAAACCCTTGACAGAAGCAGCAGCAGCAATCTGACACTGCGAGAATGACATGAAAGGAGCAGCACTTCAGCTAATGCTTAAACACAGGGGTCAGCCATCACGATAAGCTGCTTTGAATTTCATATCAGCAGCTCAAACACAGGCTCATCATTGTCTCGGGCTCACTGTGGAAGTCAGGTCCCGTCATTGATTCCCCATTGTGCATCTCTCAAACTGTAAGAATGCAGACTACCAGTAAAATGATTTGACTTCATGGAATTTTCTAAGCCAAGTAAATTCTTATAAAATCTAGACATTTATATTTCCTTAAAATGTCATTTAAAGTCATTTAACAGTGGGTCATGCTTTATGTGGCTGTACTATTGAGATCTTAAAGGGGTGGTTGATTATAATTGCACTTTTTTAACTTTAGGTAGTGTGTAATGTTGCTGTTCGAGCATAAAAACATCTGCGTTACGACGCTCAAAGTTCAATGCAAAGGGAGATATTTTCTTTTAGAGAATTCTCTGTTTAAGGACTACAACAAACGGCTGGTAGGGACTACAACGAGCTTCTTCCCGGGTTAGTGACATCACTAACTCTAAAATTTACATAAACCCCACCCCCGAGAACACGCAACAAAGGGGGTGAGACCATGTTGGGCTGCTTTAGAGAAGAGGAAGAGATGTTTTCGCCATGCCGTTATTTTACGCCGGACTGCTTCACAAACGAGGGTCAATTCAACACTGGATTTGCACAAAAGATTAACATGACGACACATGCTAGTGGATGAGTTGAATCAACTCCACAGCAACTACATAAATTTATCCACTAACCATTCAGAATCGTCCTAAAAGTTGTAACTTCTTCCTGAGTCTCTCCATCAGTGTCGACTCCGGTTTGAACAATGTAAGGCTGAACATTGTTACTGACAATCCTCATTTTGGCTGCGTGAGATTCTCCAGCTTTGTTGTTGTTGAGCAAACGAAGCGTGAGCTGTTAAAGCTCCGCCTTCTTCTGGAAAGGGGGCCGGGACCAGCAGCTCATTTGCATTTAAAGGGGCACAAACAAAAACGGCGTGTTTTTGCTCACACCCATTACACACAATAATCTGTGGGGTATTTTGAGGTGAAACTTCAGGCATATTCCAGGGACACCAGAGACTTATATTACATCTTGTAAAAGGGGCATAATAGCTCCCCTTTAAGATCTGCAGATAAGCCAATCAAAGCTCAGTGCTGATGGAGGGTAGTATAATTACTTGATTTATGCCGTCTTCAAATACTTCTGCATGAATTATGCAATTACAGGTACAGCAGAGCTCAGCTCCATCTTGGAAGTAATAGTCTATGCTACCTAAAAGACCACATCCGTGTGAGATTGAACCTCGCTTGACTGAATTAACAGTGTGCAATTTCCTTTAAATGGCCAGTGTTTGATCTGGAATTGTTACGCTGAGGACTGAAACAACCTCTTTACTTGTACAAACGCTTGCACAAAGGGTTCAAAAAGAGATAAGCTCTTTAAACCCGAACAGCGTTCAAGGACAAGAAATAATTAAAAAGTGACTTTAATTTTTTTGTGAAGTTTGTTATAAAGAAAAAAAAGAGCCATTTATTGACACAATGTTAAATGTGCTGTATAGAAAGCAGACTTGAGCCATGACGTGTTCAGCTATACATGTTATAAGTAAAGCCCCTGGACACTGTTACAAGAGTAAAACGGAAAAAAATTATCAGAATCTTAAAGATAAAAGACTGTGAAAATCATATGGTAAAAACCTGTTAAAAACAGTTAATAGGTTAGTTTTCCATTAAAATATTTTTTTTTTCTTTTCAGTTATGTACATTCAGGGTTTTATGTAACAGTATATTTTGGGTTATATGTGGGATTGTGAGCTCAGTCATTTAAAAGCTTTCCCTCGCACAGCTCTGATTTTCGCCTTGTCCCTGTGCGGTGTCTGTCAGGTCTCTCTGGGATTTCTGAACACTTGCATCTTGCTTTCAGGCATTACTCTGACTTGAATGGAGCATGGAGGTGGGGGGCTGTGTTAGAGGGGCCAGGGTTTACCGGTTTTTCCCTCCAGCTAGCCCAGGGGATGTGCCTTTGTTCCTGTACAGAGATGTCAGACATATGCACATGGAGAAAGGCCATTGCCCTGCATTCACAACCCATTTTACCTTTGTAATGGGATGTGCTTCAGAGTAAACAAGAATATTCAACGGAAGATGTGGGGAAGTAGGCTGGGGCATCAAAGTTGACTTTCATACCACAAATTCAGCCTTAAAAATGCATGAATCTGAATACACCAGAGATGTCCTGTATTTCTCCTTTATGTGTCTGCATTCAAAACCAGTGTCACAGGTACATGAATGCAGATTCTAAATGGGTTCATCTGTAGAGAAGAAAAACTTTTTTTTTTTTCTTCCTTTTACTGTGTTGGATCAGCACTGGCAGATGATGATGATGTTAACGCTTCGTTAATGAACAAATGAGTGGGGCGGGGACTGAGTTAAGAGTTTACTGATAAATTGTGGTGCTGTTTGCTTACCCACCAGAAGTGCTCATCTTTCTGCAGTCTTCCCCCTATTAACTTTAATTAATCACAACAACTTAATTAACAGAGCTTAATTATTACAGAGGAGTAGGCTGAGCTGTTTGAAACAGAGAACGGAGTGCCTCCATGGAGAAACCCTAATTCTCCAATGTACTGCACACACTGAAAATGCTGCTGCTGATGCCTAAAAATCCTATATAATAAATATTTTTTCATATGTAACTAGTATGGTATATAAGCCATGGCAGGACTGGAGAATCTGCCATATATATTTTTAATATCATCTCATAATTTGGCAGCAGGTTTATTAGGCTGCTGTCACTTTAAGACCTGACGCACGGATCCATTATACTGTTAAACATGTGTTTTCTTTCTCAACTCTTTACGTTCACTTCAAACATAACTGACTGTGTTTACGTCAATACTCACCAAGACCAGCATTTTGACATTATTTTGTGTTTATTTGACTGTTTAAGTGCAATAACAGTGAAAAAGAAAGCAAAATGTTACTGGTACTGATACTGACTATGGTAATTTTGGTACTGTGACAACCCTGTAATATCCTTAATTATAGTCACTGGTACATGAAAAGCTTTTCTTTCTCTCATGCACCATTACTTTTCATACACTTTTCACACATATATGTATAATATTATACCTGCAGGTGTAAATATCTGAGGCTATCAATATATTGAGGGGAAAATATTATATTTTTCTACATAGTTTTAGATCACACACACTTTTTTCAGTTTAATTTAAAAAGAAAATTGTGGGGAAAAAATTTCAAACTTTAGAATCAAATTGCCTTGTGCACCTAGTGTTCAACCAGCAGTAATACCAGTACAATCAGTTTGAACATGAATACTGTACCGTTGTGAAAATTATATTGTAGCAAGTCTAGTAATGAGTGTAATATCTGCATTGAAAATGCCTTGGATAGTTTTTCATATGTATGTATTTGCAAAAAAATAACTGTCAGTAATTTCAAGGTGCAAGACTCCAGAAATGTACTGCTGTCGGATTCAGACATATTCAAAGAAGTAAATACACTCATAGAAACACTTAGAAATTAGAGAATTAATATCATGTTTGATCCTGCTGGCAACTCAAATTGTTTAGCACTAGAGGGCACAGACAGCTTCCATGTCAGCCAAGTGGGTTTAATTTCCTTTGTTCTCTTGACAGATTACTACAGCAATTTACAGCAGATGTCAATATATTGTTGTGTGTTAGTGGAGCAAGTGCCATTCAGCGGTTGCGATGATCAGGCATATATATTTTTTATTTATATCATATTTCAGACTATTCTGACCAAAAAGGTGTGTTGTTTTGACAAACTCTTACCATGTAATGCACAAATGAGAATCTCTAAAACATAATTTTAATTGATTAGTATTTGCTTACAATGTTTTAAATGCCTTTGCTCTGTACACAGGAACATCTTCTCAAAAAAGCCTCAATTAGTTTAAATGCTGGAGTCTGTGAGAACCATAACATGTGCCTTAAAACCGTATAAGAATCTCAGAGCAGATATAACAATCTTCTTCACGTTCTCTGCCAAAGGCCTTAAACACAAGAGGAAGTATCAAGGTAAAGGGCCATGTAATATAGAAGAGACTGACAGGGAGAATGGATGAGAGAAATAATAGAAAGCAGCAGCTGGAATATATACCTTAATGTATACCATATGTAGAGGATTTAAAGAAGCAAATCCCACCATTACTGGTCTGGTATTCTGCAAGGGAGTTTCGTTCTTTGCAAGTAAGAAGGCCTAAAATTTATTCTGGCATTAAACCAGTAGAGGTACAGAGGTTAGCACCCTCACTCTTTTTTGTCTTAGTCTCATTAATAGACTAATTATAGATCGATATATAGGCAAGACTAATTAGTCTGCCAATATTTGGCTATTATGACATTATTTGCATCAACCAAAAACCATGCTCTTACTTGCCCCTTTTGTCAGTTGTGTCAGACTATGCTGTGATCAATGTATTACTGACAGCCTTTTCAGTAATATATTTTTTTCACATACTGTACATTTTTGCAGCAGCTCCTGTCTGAAACGTGCTGATTTCTACAAAGCCCCTCCTTCCAAAAAGCTCAGGAAATGTAACTTTCCATAATCGTGAGTTTCCAAGGCGTTAAGTAGTTGTAAACACACAGTAAATAATAATGTCTTTGGTTTTACCGTATCAGTTCGAGCCCTGAGTCAAATTCTGAAAGTCAGATGATCAAGCCAATCGATCTGAACCAACTTTGCAAGCACGACTTGAGCAGAAAGTTTCTCAGTGGTCAGTAGTCTTTGTATATAGTCTGGGTTGTACTTTCCCAGGTTCAGGAAGCTTTCCTCTGTAAATGCCCTGTACACAAGCAAACTGGGTTGTACTGCTCAGGAGGAGCTTCATAAATAAATCTTATTCGTAATTTCATCCATTTTCGGAAGGTTTTGTATTCACATCCAAACGCACAGGAAGTTTTGTAACTTTGCAGATCTTACACATGCACAGATACATTACACACTAAAGAAAAAGGAAAACATTAAAAAGCATCATATGACCCTTTTAAGTACTACAACTGAAACATATGAATGATTTCTGAAAGAAAGACCCAGTGGACTCTAAACAAACAGGGGCATTTGTCCGTCTAGTGCTGTATTTAAACCTACCCTGTACAAAGAAATGTATTTTCTCTCAGTTAATTAGTCATTTTGGGTCAACAGCATGGGTCACTGAACAAATCATTGCATTACTCCTTTTTTGGTAAACAGATTCAAACTATTTAAGTCACCCGAAACAATCAAAGTGCCGATAGCTACTGATAAAAAAAAGTGGCAAAACATAATGAGATTGAATGTGAAACAGTACAGTGACACAGGCACAAATGAGCATATTCAAAACAGGGACTAGAAGAAAAAGGTATTATTGTTATTGTGATTGTTTTTGGCAATACATTGGCAAGTTCCTTGGACAAAAAATGCACTGCCTTAATTAGTTTTTTTGCACCTGTCAGGAGGTAGAGGAGGCTCCTTCAAACTTTGCACTTGTAACAAATGTCAACACATTTCTGATGCTTCTAATTAGAGCACCTGCTTCCTGTCTTGAAACGAGATTTCTTCTGCTCATTTGACAGCACATGTATTACGCATTCTATGACATGAATTTAATAAAACAAACATCCTCATGCAGAAAGCCATCAAATCTTGGATGCACTAAATTACGCCACCATTTAAAGTGTATATAGCAGCAATTTGGGATGACAGTAAGTGTTAATATGGAAATTAGGTCATTCCATGTTCAATTAACTTTCCGGTTTAATTTAGAATTGGCCTTGGTTTAAATCCCTTCAGAGAACATGCCCTCCCATCATGCTTTTTAAGGTAGGAACACACCAAGCCTACGCCGACGAACTAGTGGCGATGAAAGCAGACTGCGGGGTTGACTCACGTCTGGGTCCAAAGTTGCTCTGATACACCAAACAGATGTTCGACAGCCAACGGCCAAGTAGCACGTCCGTTCTGTGCCTGTGTAAGATGAAATGCCTTTCCGTACCAGCAGGTGGCAGTAGCTGAACAGCCAATCAGAATGATCAGAATGATCAGATGTCAAATCAGCTGAAAAAAAGCCGACGAGGACCAACTTCAGACGACGATGCGAAACACACTGAGAAAAATCATTACTATACAACACCCTTTACATCGGTCTGTGGGTTTTGCAAATATTTGATGAAAAGCATTAAAAAGAGCTTGTGACTAAATCTCGTAACTCTACTGGATCCTCAAACTGTCTGTAAAACTTCATTATTTAGCCAGCCTCAATCATGAATGAAGTGCCGCATGCACTTTGGAACATCTCTGCTTGTTTGCAATGCAATAATATATTGTATGTCTGAAATTTTTAGAAATTCAGTAGTCAATTTATTTATTTATTTTTTTTAAAGAAGAAAAAAAGTTCATTTCCTGAAAAGGAAATATGAGGAGATATGAGGTTTTAAACCCGACAGTGACAATATGCTACTTTAACATATACAGTAAGAAGATGAAATATGGGGCCATGGGGAACAAAACCACAACAGCTACACATTAAAGAAGACCTATTATTCCCCTTTTCACAAGATGTAATATAAGTCCCCAGAATGTGTCTGTGAAGTTTCAGCTCAAAATACCCCACAGATCATTTATTATAGCATGTTGTAAATGCCCATTTTTCAGTGGAAGGAAAACATGCTGTTTTCGTGCATGTATCTTTAAATGCAAATGAGCTGCTGCTCCCCGCCCCCTATCCAGAAGAGGGCAGAGCCTGTACAGCTTGTGCCTTGGAAACTCTGCCAAAAACTAACAAATCATCTGTTTGTTTTTGATTATCATCTCTATCGCAGCAAAGAGTATAGAACCCAAGAGGCGACACTCTGATACTTTTTGGGCAAAAGCCACTAGATGGCGCTCCGGTAGCGCGGCCGCCATTATGTGGTGAAAATACTGACTGGACCATAGAATCCTTCACATCTTACGCACCCAAAATCGGCGAATTTCACTGCCAAATCAGAAGCGCAAAAGAACATTTTTCAAATTAAGTCATCAGTAAATTGTATGGCACCTACAGTAAGTGTTGTATTGTCTTATATATGTTTTATTTTACCAGTTGTGGAATCCAACCATTCAACCATCTGAGGTAACGTAGTTAGCCTACTTTATTGAGTATTTCCATTTTATGCAACTTTACACATTTATTAATAGTAAATTAATAATTAATACATTTAAGATAATCATGTTTGCAGCGAACAATATATTTCAGACCTAGTGGAGTAATAGTAATAATAGTATCACTCCACCAGGTCTGAATTGAAATATATTGTACGTTTTAATGGATCACGCTACAAACATAACGATCTTATAATACATGATGCATTGCTGTGTCCATTATCCCATAGGCTAATTCCCACTTTTGGACACTTTTGCTTTAACAGACATTAGACAAAACTGCAAAATCAAGCTGTTATATTCATGTATTTATTGTCCAACATTCCCAATTTTTCTGATGCATGTCCTTAATTTAATTTCAAATGATGGTATTAATTCAGTGTTTATAAGCCCAATGCTAATACTAGATCTTTTAAAGAATTTTAACCCAAACTGACTGGGTTTCTAGAGAGCAAAGGTTTTGTAAAAAAAAAAAAAAGTCAAAGACTTGCACACTAAGTCTGCAAAATGAACTGTTGAAAAGATTTGATGATCACTAGTAATATTATTGTACTACTTTAATGTACTTTTTTTTTTTAAACAAAGCAGCTGATATTGCCATAGAAACTAGTGGACCGACGAGTTGCTCTCACCCCAAAATGGTAGAAACGCAGGGCTGTTGCTGGGCGCCGGTGTTGCAATGGAACGTTCTATTGAGTGTCGCTTCTTGTTAGTGTATATTCTTTGATCGCAGTTACACTCACGTGTCATTGCAGTTCTTCATCACCATGAAAGTTTATTATCTGCATGCGTTTTAAAGCCATATCAGTCTAAATTTCTGATATATGGTTTTCTGAACGCACACATCTGAAGCACGCGCACAGAAAGCTGCCTGTCAGACGGCACGTCATGTGAGTATTAAACTAAGTTCTCTTAAACGATTTGAACACGTTACATGTCAAGAACACACAAAGTTCACATAAACATAGTCGGTTATGTCTGAGAACGTAAACAGCAGGGAAAGAAATCACATGTGTATATTAGATCTGTGTATTAAAGTGACAGCAGCATAATATACAGTACCTTCTGCTGTATCTGCTGTTAATATGAATCAAACAACAAAAGAAAAACAGAAAATCACTCACTGCTCTTGACTGAATAACTTTAGTAGCTTTAATAAGAATACATTTCTTACTTGAATGCTGCTGTTAAATGTTCTGGTGAGGAGATAAACATGGCAGACTGTGTACAGCTCACTCAGGGGAGGAGCTATGCTAATAGGGTAGAATCCGTCACCAGTCATGGGCGGGGCTTCTTACGTAAGAGTAGGGGGAAATCTGGAACCGCTCATAACTTTTTTATGATTTATGGGGATTATAAAAAAAGGAGTAGGTGGATTTTTACCATTATAGGCTGGTTGTTTACACACACTGTGGACACACGTCTGTGTTCAAACACCTCATAAAAGTGAATTTTGCATAATAGGTCCCCTTTAAATCACCACAGAGCTGATGTCATTTGAGACAGAGCACTATATGACCCAACGTGCTCTCCAGGGAAAGCAGGTCTACAGACTTCCTTCTGCAGTACTTGCCCCGCTGCCCACTGATGCACATCTCAAGACCTCCACTGCAGAGAAGCTCAATTCCCATGCTGTTCACACAGACTTTGTCATCACTCTCACATGGGCACTACCTCTAGATATGCCTTGAAACATTCCAGCCAAATCCCAGCTGGCAAATTCGGAACGGATAGGAAAAAAAAAAAATGTCCAGAAAAAAACATTTTGCTACAACTTGAAAAATCACCTGAGAATCAAAGAAGAACACATGTGGCTGTACGGTCATGCCATGTTAGAGATTCAGTGACGGTGCCAGGCAGGGGGACGGCGAACGGTCATGGTTTATTAGCTCTCGTTCACAGAGTGAATCCAACACGCTGAAAACACGCGTGATGAAAGAGCAGATCCATTAAGCTGGACTGGTTTAATGTGGCGGGCGAGATGTTTTGATGGAAGCGCATTGTATTGGAGCGAATGGGTGTTCCCTGCACCATTACGCCACAGCAACTGTTTGCTGCAGAGAAATGTACACATCCTCCAAACAAAGCACACGTACATGAATAATGTTATCCTGACAGAAGATGTTTCATACAACGTATGTACTGACAGGACTTCCCACAATGCCTGAGAAGGAAATAAACCCACAAAGGCAGGTGTAGTCATCGGGCAGAGAAAAGATGATGTGATGATAAATTGAGGCAGATCTATTTAAAAAATAAGTCTGTGGAACATCTGAAGGAAATGAAACAGAAAACACAGACAAAAGAAACTGGATGCAAAAATACCTCTAAACTGAGTGTGCTGCCTGAAAAGCATCAGGGAGAGAGAGAGTGTGTGCGAGAGAGAAACACAACAAGAGCCACTATTACTGTGAAAGATGGAAAGGCTTGGTTTGAAAAGAAGACAAGAGAGAAAAATACTGTAGCTACTGAAGAGCGGCAGAATTAGTCCTATTCTTTCATCTTTTTAATGATGAAAAATGAAGAGTAAAGGTCAGTGCTGAAAGCTTATCATCTTGTTACATAAAAAACAACAGCTATCTGTTACAGCACCCATTACAGCTAATTTCACAGAGCGACTTTGATTCCGGCTGATGATTGGACAATGCAGATATCTGGAAGTCACCCCATCCACCAAAAGAAAACAAACTAGATTTTTTATATGTTCTGAAGAAAATGCGAGTGGTGCGCAAAATCTAATGTGAGAGTGTTTCAGAAAAGATGACGGAACTGTCACTATAGCTCACATTTGTTTTTATGTCTTGTGATGATTAACAGTTATGCATGTGTTGAACACTGTTGTTGTGAATTTTAATGAAAAAGTGTCACCAAAATAAATAAATAGAGAGATTGTGATACTCTTGGAAGCGTCAGTTAGAAAGGCATTAAAATTGAAAACAAATCACTATATGCTATTGTTTTCAAGCAACAAAAAAAAAAAGTGTTTTTAAGATTAGAATTGTAACTGAGTTAAACTATAGCTGCTGCATGATTGACTATAACTATTACTGAAAAGCTGAAAGAGGCCACAGCCACCAGGCAGAACACTGCCCAAAGCATCACACCTGCTTGCACCTTGAGGCACCTGCTTGCCTTCTTCCCATAGTGCATCCTGGTGCCATGTTTTCCCCAGGTAAGCGACACACACGCACCCGGCCATCCACGTGATGTAATAGAAAACGTGATTCATCAGACCAGGCCACCTTCTTCCATTGCTCCATGGTCCAGTTCTGATGCTCAAGTGTCCACTGTTGGTGCTTTTGGTGGTGGACAGGGGTCAGCATGAGCACCCTGACTGGTCTGCAGCTATGCATACGTGTGCATTCTGACACCTTTCTATCAGAACCAGCATTAACTTCTTGAGCAATTTGAGCTACAGTAGCTCATCTGTTGGATCGGACCACACGGGCCAGCGTTCACTCCCCACGTGCATCAGTGAGTCTTGGCCGCCCATGACCTTGTCACCGGTTCATCATTGTTCCTTCCTTGGACCACTTTTGATAGATACTGACCACTGCAAGAGCTGCAGTTTTGGAGATGCTCTGACCCAGTTGTCTAGCCATCACAATTTGGCCCTTGTCCAACTCGCTCAAATCCTTACACTTGCCCATTTTTCCTGCTTCGAACACATCACTGTATATTTGATGTTGTTTTCTAAAAATACACAAATTTAATCAATAATGGTTGGTAATTGTGCATCCAGGTTTGGAAAGACATGAGGGTGAATAGATAATGACAGAATTCTCATGTTTATATGGACTTGGTCCAAAAATGAGCCCCAAGTTCTAGAGTAAATTGGGGTGGGCAGAAACGTAAGAAGGTTTTGTGCTGAGCTGAATGTAGCAGTGAGCTGCCCTTCAAGACAGAAAATCTATGCTGGTATTTGAAGAGTCTTTAGCCTTTAGTCGAGCATAAGCTCCATGCTTGTTATCAATATCAAGTTATCAGGCAGTTCTAAAGGTTACCCCTTATGCTGACCAAAATATCTGTTTGCAAATCTCACACTGTGTATCGTGAAGTCCAAGCATTTCAGAAGCCCTGGTGATGATAGAACGAAACGTGTCCACATCCAGGTTCCAGCAGCTTGTTCTATCGACTGATGTTGTGAAGCTGGCATTATCGCAGTCTGAGAGCTGCTGCCACCAGGATCTTATCAAGGGCAGCCAATTATAAAGGAAAGGAGGTGAGCTGCGTTAAGGAAATGTCAGCAACTCAGTAACCTCCAGCTCATCTTATCTGTCCTCAGGAGCCATGTGTCTCTTCCGTCTCCGTCACCACACAGACCGAACCTTCATTGTCAGAGAGAAGTACAAGTCCCTTTAAAAAACCCAGAATCAAAGACAAATTAGTGCAATTAGTGACAAAACCCCTGTGCACGACGTTCTGATTTATTAAACAGGAAGATGTTTAATAAATGATAAAGTGGTGCCTCTGCCTGCTGTTTGCCCCAAAGATGCTTGCCCTTTTACAGGGCAAGAAGAGAGAAAGTTTATTTAGTTATCTCAGTCCCCATCAAGCAGCTGAGATGAGGGACGTCTCAGCACGCTATCTGTCTATCAGCGGTGAAGTCAATGATCCAATTCGTCACTGTGGACAAAGACCGTTCCAGGAGCCAGAGGATGCGGCGACAAACACTCATTAGCGTGTGCTAATGGTCTGCCCAGCTGAGTTAGAGGATATCTACGCATGAGGGAAGGCGTAAAAGTGTAGATGCCGATAGCAGCAGCTCTGCCTGTGAATGACAAGCTGCTCTTACGAGAGCTATCGAGCATGTGTCTTTGCAATGATGGGGCATTTGACGCAGAGATCGGTCAAGTGGCTGTCAGAGGCAATGGGCTCAGACCTAGTTCTGCCACATCACTTAACATTAAGCGTGACTGAGACACGACGCAACCCCGTCTGACATTCCACACTCTCCAGCCACTCAACGGGCTCGCAGAGATAAATGCATGAAGCGTTTCCCGCAGAAACGGAAGAGCTTTTTCCGTTGGTCTGATTTTAAGGAATGGAGCCCAGCGCGGCTCATATCAGAGCCATGTGATGAGACTGGCAGACAGCCTGAGAGAGACAGTGATTCTTAAATGCAGAAGGATAGCGAGTTGATTGACATATCTATGATCACACATCTCCCTCCGGTATGACAGGCTTTCAGGTCCAGCTCTGTGACTTACTGACAGACTGATATCTAATGGGAAGCAAAAATCTCAGAACAAAGTGAATAAAGACAGAAGAGAGCTTGCTAACTTGCACGTACAACTATCTCATTTTCTAAATAAATTTAAAGGGGACCTATAATGCCCCTTTTACAAGATGTAATATAAGTCTCTGGTGTCCCCAGAATGTGTCTGTGAAGTTTCAGCTCAAAATATCCCACAGATCATTTATTATAGCTTGTCAAATTTGCCCCTATTTGGGTGTGAGCAAAAACACATTTTTGTGTGTGTCCCTTTAAATGCAAATGAGCTGCTGCTCCCGGCCCCCTTTTCAGAAGAGGGCGGAGCTTTAACAGCTTGCGCTTCGGTCGCTCAACAACAACAAAGCTGGAGAATCTCACGCAGCCAAAATGAGGATTGTCAGTAACGGTGTTCAGCCTTACACTGTTCAAACCGGAGTCGACACTGATGGAGAGACTCAGGAAGAAGTTACAACTTTTAGAATGAAACTGGAAACACTTCTGAATGGTTAGTGGATAAATTTATGTATAATTTATGCTGTGGAGTTGATTCAACTCATCCACTAGCATGTGCTGTCATGTTAATCTTTTGTTCAAATCCAGCGTTGAATTGACTCTCGTTTGTAAAGCAGTTCGGTGTAAAATGACGGCATGACATCAACACTCTACTACAACAACTCTTCCTCTTCTCTAAAGATTGTAGGGTTAGTGATGTCACTAACCTGGGAAGAAGCTTGCTGTAGTCCTTAAATAGAGAATTCTGTAAAAGAAAATCTCTCTCTCTTTGCATTGAACTTTGAGCGTCGTAACTTTGCAGATGTTGTTTATGCTCAAACAGCAACATTACACACTAACTAAAGTTAAAAAAGTGAAATCATAATCAACCACCCCTTTAAAAAAAATCCACCATATTTTATACAAATACAACTGTTTAGGCGAGAATGAAGTTATTTAGACCTCAAATATGTGACTCACATATAAACATAGCTTATATTTGACAGTTTTTTAGACTCTTTCACAGATGCGAGCTCCAGGCCGTCAGCGCTCGTGTACCCACAGAGAACAGCTTCATCTCGGACAGTCCTTCGGGAATTTGCGGCTGTCATAAAAAGATATGATTAGCAATAAACATATCCGATACTTTTGAATGATAGTGTATCATGGTTTCCACAAAAATATTAAGCAGCAAAAACTGTTTTCAACATTGATAATAACAAGAAATGTTTCTTGAGCACTAAATCAGCATTAAAATGATTTCTGAAGGATCGTGTGACACTGATGACTGGAGTACTGCAGTAAAAGTATTTAAAAAAAAATCTTAATTATTCCACATTTTTGATCCGGTACTTTTCGACTGTTATAAATGATAAACACTTTTCTTTTCTTAGGCCTTGCTTGCTGAATAGACATTTTAAGGTTCCAGTAAAGATTATAATTAGAAAGATATGAATAGACAACACTTCTACAGCAGAGAACTTGAAGTTGACATATTCAATTTTTTTCCCCTTGAGTGAGAGACAAGAGAAACATCTGTTTTGAGTAGTTCTTGACCAGTATGTTTACATGTCTTTTCAAAGAATCACGTCCCTTTTGTGACACACACACATCCCCCCGAGACACGTTGAAGGTTGAATCATAGACCTCTGAAAGGCGGGAAAGAAAAGGAAATTGTAATACTTGAATGCCTGAGGGACTGAACAGGCACAAAGGTTGGAATGCTAAAAGAGATGCTGTCATGCCACTGCTATGGCAACATCCTGTTCAAAAAGAACTGCTGTGCTCTTTAATGGTGTTAGATACACTGTATCTTTTCTTTGATCTTGTCAAAGGCATGTGCATTCATGACTTTACTGGCTATAAAAATCAGCCAGTGAACAATAACTTGTTGCATAGTGATTCACATCATGGCATCATTCAGGAGATATATTGATATCCCAAAAAAAGAAAATAGACTCTTATAAAATATGAACTGCCATCATCTCAAACCTCACACCCACACACAGGAAATGATATATTCACTGACACACAGGGTGCAGCAGGGATGCCAGAAGTACTGTTACTTTAGTACCAACATCTATCCATCTATCTATCTATCTATCTATCTATCCATCTATCATATCTTATGAGTGAACGAATATCTATCTACCTATCCTTTCATTCACCCATCAAGTGAATCATGTTAATGCTCAAATACTTTATTATGATCAAATGTGGATCCGTCCGTCCGTCCATCCATCCATCCATCCATCCATCCATCCATCCATCCATCCTTCCAACCGCCCATCCATCCATCCATCCATCCATACATCCGCCCATCCATTCATCCGCCCATCCATCCGTCCATCCGCCCACCCATTCATCCTTCCATCCTTTCATCCATCCATCCTTCCATCCATCCATCCCTGTCTGAACAGCTCATTATTCATTATGAGCATCATCGTAGTACCCATTACTGTTCAACTATTCATTAAACTCCACAAAGATAAATTCAGCCTAAATAAAGGGGATATTTGGGAGGCAGTATGTTATACTGATGTTCCAGACAGAAGCAGGCACACAGTGTTTACAATAGATAGCAATTTACATTACAATGTTCCCAATACGCTCCGCAACGATGAGTTCTGCCCGACACACAACACAGAGCATAATCGTACACACAAATTCCATTAAAGCCTCTCATGCTGTTTTATTTATATGCCGAATGATTCAAAGAGACAAAAAGAGTACCAGGATATGGGACAGACGTGAGAGACGGGGAGGTGTGGCCTTAGAGGAAAGTCCCAGACAAACGTAAAGAGGATGAAGCTTCCAAGCTGATAGATGGTGGGCAGGAGGAGAGAAATGCAACTAAGAAAATATGGGTAGATATTCTGTCTGGGCACAAACAACACCTCTAGTGACATAAATCATTAAAGGGAAGCCTGAAAATAGCATCTGAAGTTGGGAAGGTCAGACAGGGTGTCTGTCTTCCTACATTCAAAAACAGCTCCCTGCCGACAGGGTCTGTGGCCCCACCCAGAGATCGTGCACAATCATTGACAAAGACGATACATCTGGCTGAAGGTGAACCACAGTGCAATTGGCAATTAAAACTAACGAGAGCTGGTGTGTGACACATTTGTCACGATCATCTGAAAGGATGAGCAAGAGCTGGGACATAATGGTCTCATCATGGCTATGTAAACCATTCCTTTGGGAAATAAACAGCAGATCTCTTTTACTACACACTACAGACACTGTATTCAACTGATCCAGCTGCCACGTGTGGCTTATCCCACACTACACACCACCAATCCCAACCCAAAACAGCACAATCCAAATGATCCTCAGATTTAGCCTCCGAGGCCTTTTTCCCTCCATGCTCTAATAACATGATTTAGGAACCAAATGAAGAGTTTTGTGATAATACTTCAATGTTCTGCCTCAGTGTTCCTACCGTAGTGATCAATAAGCATTTTTAGAGACCTTAATTAAATGTTGGTGTGCCTGGGGTAGTGTAACTAGCTTTTTAATCAGGTTCACAATGGGTGAGAATCTGAATCACAGCTTCAACGTGCACTATCCAATAGTCACCTGGAAGAAGTGAACAACTATTTGACTAGTTTTAACTTCTTTTACTAAAATTACATAAATATAACTGCAAGTAGCAACTGCTTTGAGACCTTTAAATGTACACGTACAAAGATGGCGACTATGTTTTTTTAAGATATGTAAATGTCCTGCACAATGATGGCACCTTGGACAAAGACACTGTATACCAATTTTCGAGTCGAGCAGATGGACACATTCGATCGGGTGAATAACCTAGGATCAGTCTGCAAAAGTATGTTTCAGAAAAATAAATAAAAAAATCCAATATTTTTAATAACAGAAATGAAACTGGATGTATGTTTTGTTCTTGGGCCAAGAATCCCTGAGATATAGGATGCTAGAGTCTTTGACAAATAGTAGAAAAACTATGGTCATTTCTGAACATTTTGCACTTTGCACTTGAACCCCAAAAAACAGCATTGTCTGGGATGCGGAAGAATAACAGTGACGTGCCTTGTAACAGGTTAAGGTTAGATGTTAAGGTGACATCTGACGTAAACAACGGACAATACATCAATATTTCACGGATTTAAAGCTTTTGTGGATAAAAAGTGCTGTTGGATGTTTTTCAATAGATGCTTATCATGGACATTTTACCCGAGTGTGACGGATTGGATTCATCTCGCGATTGCTATTTCATAACAAAGATATGAAGTAGCGTTTTCGATTTTGCATGTTGTCATTTGCACTCCCCACACAAATGACAATATTACTGTTGCTGGAGCTTCTATACCGTAAAACAGACACCGCAGATTGACACTAAACCCTTAGAACTTTCAAATGATGTATAAATTGTTATCGTTTTTAATATTTTTAGACAGTATTCAATATAGTAAATGTGAACCGTAGTAAACAAAGTGACATCAAGCCCAACGTCAGGTCAGTGCACGTCAAGAGGTTAAAACTACACTAAAATGCTTTTTTATGCCTACAAAACTACCTAACCAACAATAAAAATGGTGTCAAAATTAGTTTTGGTTTTTGATATATGGTGTATAATATCATTTGAAACTTTTGCAAACCACCTGCTGTGAATGAAAATGCCTTGATCATCACATTAGAATGTGCTGGGACATTATCCCTATAAAACATTTATAATCCTGATGCAAAACCTTTGTCCAAAATCTTATGAACTGTGGTTGTTCACTTCACATTCCAATCAAAAAATCCCTTTCTGTTTAATTGGATGTTTCCCTGCCAGTAACAGCTGAAAAGTAACTCAGACCTCATGCATTTAAGCATCTGACTGACATTTTATTTTTTTGTAGTATATACTGCAACAATGCAGGGGAATACAACAACACAGCACATACTATTGAAACCAATAGTAGAGGACCACAGACCAATGCGACAAGCTGAGCGCAGCTGCAAGCAGTGTGGGATAGCAGACAGGAAGACACACATTAATGAGCGTGAGCACTGAAAACTGAGGCTGGCAGTGAAGGGTGATTCGTTGTTTCCTTCTCGATGTGTCTGTGAGTGGGAAACGGATGAATCCTCACAGGTGAAAGTCTAGTAGCTGACAGCCTGTGCGAGGAGCCTGCCCGGTGTGGGTCAACGGCGATGCTCGATAAAGCTCTGACAGAAAGAGGAAGGCAATCCTAGCTTGCAATTCACCTGTCCAAAGCAGGGGCCACATGTGACAGCAGCTATTGAGAAAGTGACCGAACGGTTGAACCCCTGCATCCAGGCCCATCAGTCTGTGGCCACTGAGACTCACTCCTGAGAAATGCTCTGAGAAGGAGGGCATCTGGAAAATGGGCTAATGAGTTTGCTCCGGTCCAGGACACCTTGCAGAAAGCAGCAAGCAGAAACATGCTATTTCCCAGCAGCGTTTCAGAGTCTATAAAGGAGCTAACATGGAAGCCAAGCTGCCAGTGTATCTCAGTTCGCATGCATAAAAATTATACTTGTGAGGCAAAAACAGCAATCTCATGGTAATGAAAAATCACACTCCAAATGTAAGCAGAGTTTCTGCCAGACACACAGTGATAAAAGGACATTAATGCGCTACATGTTAGCACAAGCGTTCTAATTCCTAACCGGTGGCAATCACGGTTCTAGATGAGAGGCTGTTCGCCAGCTGTACCGAACGATTATTTAATATGTATGCGGAGGCCTCAAGCTGCGTGCTGATGAGACGACGACTCGCGTCTGGATGTGCGATGATGACTGATGCAAATGGAATAATCCCTCGCTAGGCAAGAGATGGGGGCACAAATATTACAGATGAGGATGACATTTACCATTTGCTCAGCTGTACAATTCACTCCCACAGATCATTGCATCTGTTAAAGAAAAGGAGAAAAGCCATTGCCTCTGCCACATCAGAGGTGAGCGATATGAAAATGAGCATTGTGCTTGTTATTGGTTTGTTGTGAGAGTGTTCTTTTCACAAGTTTGGCTTTTGCAAAATGCTTCTCATGTTTTGGAGAGCAGTGTTAATTTCATCAACGGCACAAACCCGAAGCGCGCAGCCATGCACACAGAAAGCCGCCTCTTCAGCACACGAGTACTGAATTGAGCTCTCTTTCACGTCTTTTCGAGCCTGAATGGACAAATACACACAACATATCCATTTTGGAGAGTATTCACGTAAACACAGTCAGTTTTGTCTCAAGAAAACAGTTTTCTTAAGACAAAAAGGCTTTCCTGTAGCTCAGTGGTTAGAGCATGGCACTAGTAATGCCAAGGTCATGGGTTCGATCCCAGGGATTGCACATACTCCGATACAAATGTATAGTATAATGCAATGTAAGTCGCTTTGGATAAAAGCGTCTGCCAAATGCATAAATGTAAATGTTTTGAGAATATTGGATGTGCATCAGTGTATTAGATCCCAGTATTCGGTCTTAAAGTGAAACCCGCTGCCGTCTGTGCCCTTAATATTAATCAAACAACAACAGAGGGAGAAAATCACTGCTCTTTAATAGCTTTAATAAGGATTAATTATATACAAATAAATATGTCTGTTTGAAAAAAATAATGTTGTATGCAAGTTGTTATAAACAATGCATATATCATTCATTGAAAAGAAGAACATATGTTCTTCTTTAAGAGAAGTGGTTTTATTTAATTATAAGATAAAGTTATATGTCACAGCAGTTAAATCTGTGTCTGTATTGCATGCTCAAACTTTAATATCATTCATATTAACAGGTTAATAGATGTTTTCTCCAGGAGTATATAATGAGTTTGGAAATTTTAAATGCTTAATTGATGCATTACAGTTTAACTAAACCCATTAGTTTTCAGTCGACTAAATATCATAAGATTTTAGTCGACTAAAACTAGACTAAAACTAAAACAATTCAGATGACTAAAATATGCATAATTGCATTTTAGTCAAAAGACTAAGACTAAAATTAAATGAAAATTTGCTGTCAAAATTAACAATGCTGGAGAGCATTAAAAGGTTGTCTCGACTGATTTAACAATAGTTGTGGCCTCGAGGTTAAGACATTGAGCATTGGTGCTCATATGAGAAACATGGGTTTAAATACTGTATTGTATAGTCACAGATTTCATAAACTGATTTGGTTCCAATTTCAAGTTGTTTGGGGTGGAACAATACACTCATGTCATAATTCAGTTCGATACATGATACTGATGTCACAATACGATACTCTGACAATATTTTGAAAATTGTATGTTTTTTTTGACACCTGAACAGAAATATTTGATTCTGCTCAGCTAAAAATATGGAATTATGTTAAATAATGTATTTTATTTAATGTATCAATATTAATGATTAAACATGGAAGCTTAACTCTATGGCCTTCTGGGTTTACCATATTTAATGGTTCATCAAAATAAAGATCGATTAAAAATCAATATTGTTTTTTCAAAATGAAGATTGATGAAACTAACTGATTAATCAATATTGTCAGCCCAGCCCTATCAAATACAGACTTTGCTATGCGCTAATCTCATTCCACCCTCTTCTATAATTTTCTGTCCTCTATACTTTCACTATCAATAAAATGTCAACCACCTCCAAATTAAATGGAGAAATCTAGTGAAAATCTGGATGCAGGAGTAATAGACAAGCGTCATTGGGCGTCCACATCAATATATCCAGCCTTGACACTCACATCCCACAGTCTGCATAAAGACACACATCAGATCTATAGTAAACCCAGTAGGCTTGTTAATCAACTCTAGTTTTAGCCCACCTGAGGTCTGCTTGACTGACACACATATTGAAAAGTTAAGGGTTCACATCCTGAGAGTCTGAGAACCTGCTCAGATCACTGCATGCCATCAATAAAACTAACTTTTATAAATGTCATCTCCAATTAGACTTTATCGGATGCTTGGTGGTGGGGCGGGCTACCTGAAACAAGAGCGCCTGTGAAAATTCTTTCTTTTGGGAATCAAATGATCTGCAATTTCAGCTACTTTATTAGGAAGTCCTCACAGTACACTGACTAAAGCCATTGAAAGCCGTCAGCCTATCAGAGAGAGGCGTTCTAATGGACTTGTGATACCATCACAGAGAAGTGGAAGAGCTGCCGCCTTCCCGGCACACTTAATGAATAGTATTAGGACAAAACGGCAGCTTAACAACTTCAATAGGGAACAGCCAGTCAAATCTGATCGCCACAATTTCTATCTATAAAAGACCTACAATAGCCAGAGGCTTGTGGTCACGGTCTGGCAGCTCAATCTCTCTCTTCTTTTTTCTCATGCTCAAGCCAAAAAATTGTCCTTTCAATCCTCTGACAAACGAGTGCAGCAGCTTTTATAGCAAAATAACATGCAGCTAGATGTATATTTGGTAAACTTTACTTTGATAGTCCACTTTAGACATTCTCCTAACTATAAGTAACTTTGCAACTACATGTCAACTACCAGTCATTAGAGTATTAGTAATACTATACTCTTAATATCTACTAACACTAAACTTGAAGTGCCCCAACGGACTTTAAGTAACTTTGCAAGTACATCTCAACATATTCTACAACAGTCTACTAATATTACTATTATAGAAAATGATTTTAGTTGACATGCAAAGTTACTTATATTTAGTAGAATGTCTAAAGTGGAAATGCACCATTGTCCATTTTGGTATGTTACACCTAATTTTCAATTCCCAATGGCACTTTTTCTGGTTTCTATCCTTTTTAAACTCAGAAATATGAAGTAATATGGGTTGCAAACAACATAATATTTGCTATTTTAATGTATGAAGGGCTTGGAAGACAACTGAGACAGTTAATGTAGATCACAAGAATGCTTTTCAAGCCTGTCTAGCTAAGAGTGTTCTCAAATGTTTTGTTTTGTTTACAAAACATGTGAGAATCTCTAAAAACACCACAGGCATTTTTGCAGCTCATTCTCACCAAGAAGCAAACCAAAGAGCTGGTTCTCACCAAAGATCAAAGCAGTAACAAAAAACACTGAGTATTCACATGCACCAAGAGGTCTTCATTGCTCAAATAAACCATAACCAAAATGAAAGGAAACAGAAATTATGCCATTATTAAGCCACTTTATTGTTGTTCCACAACTGCATTTTCTTTCTTCTGTAGAATATAATGTTTCAGTTTGTGCAGACTGCTTTTCATAATGGGAGCTGGAGTTTCAAAAATGATAAAAAAGCACCATAAAAGTGGTGCAAAAGAAACTTCTCAAGCCATATGATAGCTTTACGTGCCGAACAGACAAAATATTTGTTGATATTTGCTGAAAAGTCTTTTACAACATTCAAACATGAATTATCAAGATTTTTCACCTTCAACAGGTTTGACGTCAATGATGTGAAATGTCTGTTTCTCACTTGTCTCATCACTGACATCAGATCTTGCATGAATCAGTAATACTTTACAATAAGTCTCCATTTACATGTATTAGTTAACATGAACTAACAATGAAACATACTTCCAAGATTTTGACAATCTTAAATGTTAATATCAACATCTACTAATACATTATTAAATCTGTTATATTATTTAATGCACTGTGAACTATGAACTAAGAATGAACAGTTGCATTTTTTTTATTAAATAATGTTAATAAAGATTAATAAATACTGTAACAGATGTACTGCTCAATGCATTAACGTTAACTAAGGGGTGCATATTGTAATGTGTTACCCATGAATCATCATGACACACCGTATTTTAATCATATAATTCAACTGTGTTTCTCCATGTTGCCAAGAATAAACTCTCATGTTGCTTTTGTTTTGTTAACGAGTTAATGTGAGAACTGAATTTTAAGATTGAAGCCACAATCATAGATGACAATGATGATGTACATGAAGAGCCATGCCTATGATTATTAGTGTAAAGTGCACACCCAACACGAGAAACTGTCTTTAAATGTGTGTAGGGTGACGTCCTACTGGACAGAGAAAGAGAAAGACAAAGAAAGGCATTTAGTTCAGTCAGCCATAACTTGTTGGGCTTCCTCAGATCACACATGCACACATTCAAGAATATCTAGATGGGTTATCTTACCCTGTGAAAGGATGAAAACCTGAGAATCAAAGAACATAAGAGTGGGAGCCAGAAAGAGATAGAAGGAGTCTCATTAAAGTACCATTGATGAAAGCGTCTGAAATGCAAGTATAGAGTGGCAGAAAGAAGACAGACGAGGATAAAAGGTAGTCCCATATGATCTAGACATCAGGCGTAACTTCTGAAAGAAAGTCGGTGCTGTTGACGTTTATTCTGATACTCCTGCTATACAGAGCGACAGACTGCTGAGTGCTGGAAAACACCACACATTACTGATTTGCATGCAAGAAAATGATCTGACTAGTGTTGGACAACAATTATATTGTAATGAAAGCGAGGCATCAACACTATCATCATGACTGTGCTAAAAGTGCTTCAGTTGAAATAGTTACAGTTACAGTTACACTATCAATCTACAACACCTACGTGAAGTATTTTTATAAAGTAATGGAGACTTTACACTTCTGATGAGCTGCCATTCCTGGCCTTAAATAAAGTTTTAAAGTCAACATGCAACAGAACATGTAGGGCCGGAATCACCGAGTCCAGTCATAAAAAAGGAATTAAACTTTAGTTAGTGTGTAATGTTGCTGTTTGAGCATAAACAACATCTGCAAAGTTACGACGCTCAAAGTTCAATGCAAAGGAGATATTTTCTTTTTGAGGACTACAACAAACAGCTGGTATAGGCACTAAAACCAGCTTCGACCTCACAAGCGTTAAAATTTACATAAACCCCGCCCCCGAGAACACGCAACAAAGGGGGCGGGGCCATGTTGGGCTGCTTTAGAGAAGAGGAAGAGTTGTTGTATTAGAGTGTTGATGTCATGCCGTCATTTTACACCAGACTGCTTCACAAACGAGGGTCAATTCAACGCTGGATTTGCACAAAAGATTAACATGACGGCATATGCTAGTGGATGAGTTGAATCAACTCCACAACAACTACATAAATTTATCCACTAACCATTCAGAAATGTCCTAAAAGTTGTAACTTCTTCCTGAGTCTCTCATCAGTGTCCATCACTGACAATCCTCATTTTGGCTGCGTGAGATTCTCCAGCTTTGTTGTTGTTGAGCTGTTAAAGCTCCGCCCTCTTCTGGAAAGGGGGCCGGGAGCAGCAGCTCATTTGCATTTAAAGGGACACACACAAAAATGGCGTGTTTTTGCTCACACCCAAATAGGGGCAAATTTGACAAGCTATAATAAATGATCTGTGGGGTATTTTGAGCTGAAACTTCACAGACACATTCTGGGGACACCAGAGACTTATATTACATCTTGTAAAAGGGGCATTATAGGTCCTCTTTAAGTCACAGAATTTAGCAAAATTTGGATGAATAAATAAAAAATTGTACACTAAATCAAATCACAATGAGGGCTAGTGTCTGCGAAAATTAAACTGAAAAAAGAATGATTAAACAGCACAGTTTTGTCTATTACATGTACTGGAGCATGCATGATGCATTTCACCATTTCTCCATTTAATTTGATAAAAACTATCATCAAATTCACTTCACTGCAAGGTCTTCTCTACAACCCATCAAAATGAATGTTTGGTTTATGAAATTATGATAAATATATTACTACTGTACAGTAGAATGCACTTCTCAAAGTACATTTCCATAGTAATAATAATAGTAGTAGTACAGTTAATTAAAACAGTATTTTAACTCAGAATTTTCAGAATTATCAGAATTTTTCATCCATGTTTTAATTTAAATGTTAAACCTTAGCTGTGTAGCACTTTCTCAAAAATGAAAGGAAACATTTAAATTTAATTTGATAATTTTTTAAAAGATTAATTAAATTGTTAAAGTTTTGTGCATTCATTTGATTACCACCATTTTTGATAATACATTTTTATTAAATCACTAAACACAGAATCCAGAACAATTAAAACAGACAACACAGAAGAAAATAAATTATATCTTTGGGTACTATTATTCTTAAATTGTTAAAGTTTTATGAATTCAATAGACTAGACATGCTTTTCATTAACAAAATTTATTTGAACTATTCAAAAGGAAAACATGGAATTTGCGGGGAAAAAAATTAAATGGAATTTGAGAAAAAATAAAATGGATTTCATAGTGTCCTAAACGTGAAAGAACATGCCAGGACTACATTTTATTCTTTGAGAATTGACGGGATCATGAAAAAAGGGCGTTATAGAGGCTAAAGTTCACCTTGGCAGCATCTCAAAGTATCCCAATGTGTCAATGTATCCCAATATCGTTCGTTATTTGCTCTTATTGCAGCAGCCTTTATTAGATTTACATGATCCGGCATACTTACTGCGTTAACTACCGGCAATACTTGACAAATCAGAAATACACACAAGTGCGTATACATCCAAACACAGATATAAATGAGATGTAAAGGGCAGCGATGACTGATGTCCCAGACCCCCTGAGGTATACAGACAGAAAACTTTTCACAGCTTGTTATGTAGATTCAATCATTCGCTTCTTTCATGTCGCATGCTGAACAGAGACAGCTGAGAGCCGAGTCCCCGTCACCACAGGGTGGGATTCCTTCAAACACACAGCCTTTCATCACGTCCCAATCACACACCACTACATAAACAAGCCAAAAACACACACACACACACACACAGAAAAAAGAAATGACAGAAGCGTTTGAGATCAATACAGACGTTCCCTGCGGGAGAACAGTTTGAGAGGGAGGGTGTGAGCTTCAGGAACCAGACTGATTGATTGAATTGCCGTCAGCGTGCGGCGCAGCATGAGCGCCTGAACGTTTAGCTCGTACATCAGCGAGCGGCTCGTGCCAGGACTCATCTCAACTGTCACAAGGTCTTGGAGAAGTCACATACACAATGCAACACAAGGTTCCCGCTGCCTGATACCTGATTATGACCTATTAAACGTCTATATTTAAATACAGTCACATAGAAAACTGATGTAAAGTTTAGTTTATCATTTATCTAAAGATGTCCAAATACTTGCAGGGTCACATGCAGAACAGAAATAATGTGAAGGAGTTGGGGTCAACAGTACTTCCAGTACTCTCGTAAACCAACTACACAAACATTCACACACTCACAGACGCCCCATCCTACTCTCAAACACCCCCGCACAAGCACTCAGACAGCCCAGCCTCTCCACACCACCTCATTTATCAGTAAAACTGTAGACAGAGAGATCGGTCATCATCCGGCAGTGCAGTTAATACCACAAGGAACACACACACATGCCCATAATCTGAAGCAATGAGCCAGACGGGGCTGCCAACCTTTGCCGAGTGCTTCTCCCACACACGTTGCTTACTGTATCGCTGCTTCCCTTGTCTTTTGTCTCAATCGTGTTAGGGTGAGAGGCAGATGCCTCATCTGCACCTCCCCTCCTCAATGCCAATCAATAGTGTTTCACGCCGCACTTCTCAAGCACCACTTACTGCAGGCTAATGGTGCCGAAGGGTTACAGCACAGCAGTGTGACTCACTGCATATATCATGCCACTTGCTACATCCTGAAACATAGAAATAAAAACATCTGCTGGCTGATATCACCCCTGATTTATGTCTCCACTGCAGCTGGCCTAGAGAAAATACTGTGGAGTGCAAAAAACAAATTTTTTGTCATTTTTCCTAAAATTATAATTTATACCTATACAAGCGACTCAAAAATGAATAGATAAAAAGGTCAAAAGGTAGGTCTGTCACATTTTAAGATTTTTTTTAACCCTTAAGTACATTGCAATAAAACATGACAAAGAAATGACTAGTTTATTTACTCTATTAGTTTTTTCTTTTTCTTTTTAATTAGCTGTGGTTATATTTGTTTTCTTAAAAAAATGATGCATGCATCATTTCCTGATCAGTGTTATTGTTAACCAAAAGTATTCAAAATCAGGTTTGGTAATTGAAATATGGATGGATGGATGGATGGATGGATAAAGGGGTGGATGGATATATGGATGGATGGATGGATAAAGGGGTGGATGGATATATGGATGGATGGATGGATGGATATATGGGTGGATGGATGGATGGATATATGAATGGATGGATAGATGGATGGATAGATATATTGGTGGATGGGTGGATGGATATATGGATGGATGGATATATTGGTGGATGGATGGATAGATATATTGGTGGATGGATGGATGGATGGGTGGATGGATATATGGATGGGTGGATGGATGGATGGATATATGGATGGGTGGATAGATGGATAGATATATTGGTGGATGGATGGATGGATGGGAGGATGGGTGGATGGATATATTGATGGATGGATGGATATATGGATGGATAGATGGATGGATAGATATATTGGTGGATGGGTGGATGATATATGGATGGATGGATATATGGGTGGATGGATGGATAGATATTTTGGTGGATGGATGGATGGATGGATATATGGGTGGATGGATGGATGGATGGATGGATGGATGGATGCATGATAGATATATGGCTGGATGGATGGATACATGGATGGATGGATAGATATATTGGTGGATAGATGGATATATGGGTGGATGGATAGATATATGGATGGATGGATGGATCAATGGATATATGGGTGGATGGATATATGGATGGATGGATATATGGGTGGATGGATGGATGGATGGATGAACGAATGAAGTATTGGATTTAAAAAAAGATAGCTGCCAAGTAGTTGGCAATAGTTAGTTGTCAAGGCAAAGTTTAAAGGGTTAGTTCACCCAAAAATGAAAATTCTGTCATTTATTACTCACCCTCATGGCGTTCCACACCCGTAAGACCTTCGTTAATCTTCGGAACGCAAATTGAGATATTTTTGTTGAAATCCGATGGCTCCATGAGGCCTGCATAGGGAGCAATGACATTTCCTCTCTCAAGATCCATTAATGTACTAAAAACATATTTAAATCAGTTCATGTGAGTACAGTGGTTCGATATTAATATTATAAAGCGACTAGAATATTTTTGGTGCACCAAAAAAAACCAAAATAACGACTTATATAGTGATGGCCGATTTCAAAACACTGCTTCAGGAAGCTTCGGAGCGTTATGAATCAGCGTGTCGAATCAGTGGATCGAAGCGCCAAAGTCACGTGATTTCAGCAGTTTGGCGGTTTGACACGCGATCCAAATCATGATTGATACGCTGATTCATAACGCTCCGAAGCTTCCTGAAGCAGTGTTTTGAAATCGGCCATCACTATATAAGTCGTTATTTTGGTTTTTTTGGTGCACCAAAAATATTCTAGTCGCTTTATAATATTAATATTGAACCACTGTACTCACATGAACTGATTTAAATATGTTTTTAGTACATTAATGGATCTTGAGAGAGGAAATGTCATTGCTGGCAATGGAGGCCTCACTGAGTCATCGGATTTCAACAAAAATATCTTAATTTGTGTTCCGAAGATGAACAAAGGTCTTATGGGTGTGGAACGGCATGAGGGTGAGTAATAAACAAATGAAAATGCCAAAAGCACATAACAAAATTACTACAACTTCAAATCGAAAATAAAAACTGAAAAAGGTCATTTAAATTATTAATACAAACAACATGATATAAATAAAAAATGACTTGTTTTCATAAAAACAAAAAATCTGCAACCTTCTCTGTACTATTTCATAAAACGACCTGCTCCAGATGTAAATTCTATCACCAATCCCAACACAGCCCTCACAGGACACTTTCTGCATTTTTACATATTCAACAAAATTTTTTTATGATTTATATGCCTGACAAAAAATGTCTCCAGAAGATAAAAAAAAAACCAAATTATGGTATTATTATATCCTTTTGTCCCCACAATGTAGAGAATACCTGAATCACACACTCACTCTCTCTCTCTCTCTCTCTCTCTCTCTCTCATCCCTGCTATTTCCAGTGTTAACCAACCCATACACTAATTAAAAACAATTGATAATGGGAATCTGATTGTTCTGTGAAAAACTGCTTAACTGGCTCACACTCTTTCATTTCTGAAGTTAACACTGCTAATACAAGTGTGTTGGTGTGTGTGTGTGTGTGTGAGAGCACCACACAACACCTGACAACACCATGACAATAGTGTCTCCTCCAGCAACAAGACACAAATAAACCTCTGCATCTGGCAGCAATTCTCAGCTATACGCCAGTTCCTCAGGTGCCTTGGCGATTAATAGACTCAATGTCAGCGTGTTAAACCTGCATCGCATATTGTTGCACATAATTCCACTGAAATATGAAAGCAATGTCTTCCCATGATTCATTAAGACACAAAACCATTGTGGCATGTCATTAGCAATGCTGAAAAGAGAACCAATTGCTACACAGTGTTGGTTTATTACCCACTGATATATATCAGAGGTAAGCAGTTCAAATAGTTCAAAACGTAGAATTAGGTTATTATTTTGATGCAGCTCTGGTATTATACGCATTCTGTTGTGCAATTTAAGAGAAAAACCTACAACCCCAAGGCTGTTATAGTTATAAGTTATAATAACTCATCAATTATGAAGTTAAAGTGTACGCCACGCAAAAAAGCTTCAAGACTAAAACAAAGACAAAGACGGCAAAAGTAAAACAGGGATAAAAAAGAAAAGAAAAGATGGTTTAAAAATAAACCTGGGTGTGTTTTGTAACACAGAAACAAGTTATGAATGAAATAATCAGACCTCATTTTTGCCACCAATTGTATGATTTGGACTTTAGGTTGTTTCCACTCATTTCGCTATTATTTCTTTAAATGGGTCACTAAACCGTTGCATTACTATACATGGTGCTCACTTACAAATGTGTGGGTAGAACATAGTGGGTAACTTTTTATACTGATTTTAAGCTGTAAAAAGGGGATGTATTCACAGTATCAAAACCAGGTAGTTCACAAAACATTTGCATTTGTGAAACTGTAAAAAAAGATTTTTCGAAGTTGTAAATACAACATCACTAAAGGATTATTAGAGTACATTTTTAAAAAAAAAAATACTATTTGTCTTTCTACTTCAAAATTTCACATTTAAATCAATGTGTTACTTGTTTCTAAGGCCGCATTTACACTGCATGGTTCAAGTGACCCAATTCCGTTTTTTGTGGCACAGATTGGATATGACCCATGAATGTGTAAGCAGGAAAAAAGCGCATGGATTCTGATATTCTCAGTTTAGTTTCAGGCCTCATTCATACGTGGAAATAAATCTGATCGGATATGCGCATTTGCGCCTGTCGTGTAAGCAAACAGATCGGATATTCCCCTGTCAATGCAAGTCGTACATCATTGAAAAAGTTATTTTTTTTAAACATTTTGCGGTACAGATGTATCTACAACAAATGAAACATCTCTAGTTGACTAGCAGAGTATTAATTTCATTTGTTTTGTGTTAAATAAAAGGTGATCTGGTGCTGAAATGTGTGTTTTTGAAAATCATGCTCATGAGTGATCATTGCTGCTGTTGTCAGTGACAGCGATGCGTGCACAGACCCTCTGTGGAGACTCCCTATTCGTTCCAGTGAAACCACAAAATAAAATGCACACAAACATGTCCCTGCCCTGGATATACAATCACTGATGAACACACTGATGAATGCGTAAGTTTCATAAAAACTTATACAAGAGTGAACTCAAACCCAGAACATGCTTGACAAACGTTCTACCGCCAGACCATTATTACATACAAAAACTTACTGTGTACATAATCACTGTCGTGAAGAATTTGTGATATATAATCATTTTGATGTAAGGATGGAACATTACAAATGTTTCTATGAATTTCATGTCAATAAATTAAACTCAATGTACTAAATTGATTTCTTGATATCATAATGCGATTTTTTTGTTCGTTTCTCCAAGTGTAGTGAAATCTGATATGGGTTACTTTTAAAAGAAGATGTAAGCGGGTCAAAAAAATCGGAATTGGCCATCAAGACCTGCAGTGTAAATGTGGCCTTTGATATCATTTGTGAAATTTACTACCAATTTCTGAGTTAAATTAAATTGGTTAAAAGCAGCGAGTAGCTCCCAGAGAGCGACAGAGAGTTCAGGTCTCGCTGTAAACAACCTGCCAACTGTCCTGTTCGATATTGGAGATTCTCACCCACTCGCTCTCTGCAGTGCATCCGTTATCCAGTAACATCAACACCAGTGGGGCGGATGAAGGGGGGTTGGTCGTCTAATGGAGTGCCAGCGCTAATGAGATGAATCTATCCATTATAATGCTTTAACGAGAGTAAATCTGCATGGCTGGTAATTAGTCCACGCCCCTGCATTAGCTCCACTCCTCGGAGGAGCGACTCTGTCTTGTGTTGCCAGAGGACATCAGAGCAGCTGAATGCATTATGCTCCAGATGCTGTGAATTTTCATCATTTAGATGTGTTTCCATCAGGGAGCGGATTGATCAGGCACGGTCACGGCGGATAAGAGCACGGCATAATGACAGGCCGGGAAGGAAAACTGCTGGCGTTGTTCAAAAAGAAACCCCATTAAGCAGCTCCGGTTGCTAAGCAGACACGTACGGCGCAACTATTTAGAGTGCCTGTGAAGCGATAGATGAGCCGAGGCATTGTAAGATTCGAGACAACAGTCTCGTGACTCAGCAAGCATAATCAAGGGCTTAACAAATCAGACAGGTGCTAATTGCACTGAGCAACTGAGAAGCAAACTGCAGACTTCCCACTGAGTGAGCCGATATTAGTGTTGTGCATACTACAAATGTCTTGTTTTTGGTATTTTGGTGCATTTATTTAAAGGAGATTAGAAAGACTAACAATAGGACAAGATTATAGAATGTTGCAAGCCAGATCAGAACTCATATTGTCTACATAAGCATCATTCTGTTAAGCCACGACTCCAACATAATACAGTGTCCTGTTTTTAGTCTTTTGCCACTTTTATTCAGAGTAGAATAAAGCACCTTTCCACAGCTCTGACATTCTACAGTGTCCTATTTTTAGTCTTTTGCCCCTTTTATTTAAAAGAGAGTAGAGAGAATAATAAGACAGTAAAGGGCGAGATCAGAGAATGTTGCAAGCCAGATTAAAACTCACACTGTCTGCATGAGCAACTCATTACTAAGCCAAGTCTACGATGTCCTAAAACATCTTAAATTTGGCCTTTTGATGCAGCAGAGCAGGAAATAATTAGAAGGCAAGATGGGATGTCATATTCAAACCTGCATCGTCTGTATGAGCACCACAGCTCAATGCTAAGCCACAGCACTGACTTACTACAAAATCTTAAAAGCTCTTCTTCAACCTCAGCAGAACAATAAAAGGGCTCTTTTTTTTCTATTATTGTCTGAAACCCATTACCATACTGACTTCCATTTCAGCAGCCGGACTCTGAAGTGTCTAAATATTCGGCGTATGGTGAATAGAGTTCATCTACGCCATTCTCAAATGACGTCCTTGCACTAAAGAAAAAAAAAAAGTGTTCTGAAATGGGCAGATTAGATTAACGCTAGGAAGCTTTGATCTAAAGCTCACTGGCTAGCTTTGATCTGCACAAGCAGCTCTTCACCATGACCAGAACACAATTTCACTTCCATTTGTATCAATTCTATGGGCATATACGACGATGAGAAGCTCTGCTCACCGTCACTTGCTGCCATTTATCCCTAATCAGAGTCACTTCAAGTCATGAATGGCGGCAGTGTTCCTGAGCGAAAAATGACCATCAAGGGCCCGGAGATCAGAGCGGCAGACTTCAAATGGAAATTATATTTACATAGAACAGCATGTTGGAAAAACATGATGGCTGATATTTACAATTATCAAATGACTTATAGACTCTTAAAGGTGCAGTAAGCGATTTCTGAAAAACACATGATCAGACCGAGCAGCACAACAAACTTGTAGCCAATCAACAGTAGGGGGCGTGTCCACTCATGATGGGGGAGAAAGAGTGAGCCAATCAGCAGTAGGGAGCGTAACCACTCATGATGGGGGAGGAGAGAGAAAGAGCAAATCAGCAGTAGGGGGCGTATACACTCGTGATGGGGAGGAGAGAGAGTGAGCCAATCAGCAGTAGGGGCGTATACACTCGTGATGGGGAGGACAGTGAGCCAATCAGTAGTAGGGAGCGTATACACTCATGATGAGGGAGGAGAGAGTGAGCCAATCAGGAGTAGGGGGTTTGTCCACTCATGATGAGGGAGGAGAGAGAGTGAGCCAATCAGCAGTAGGGGGCATATACACATGATGGGGGAGGAGAGAGAGTGAGCCAATCAGTAGTAGGGGCGTATATACTCATGATGAGGGAGGAGAGAGAGTGAGCCAATCAGCAGTAGGGGCGTATATAATCATGATGAGGGAGGAGAGAGAGTGAACCAATCAGCAGTAAGGGGCGTACACACTCGTGATGGGGAGGACAGTGAGCCAATCAGTAGTAGGGAGCGTATACACTCATGATGAGGGAGGAGAGAGTGAGCCAATCAGCAGTAGGGGGCGTGTCCTCTCATGATGGGGAAAGAGAGACAGTGAGCCAATCAGCAGTAGGGGGCGTGTCCTCTCATGATGGGGAAAGAGAGACAGTGAGCCAATCAGCAGTAGGGGGTTTGTCCACTCATGATGAGGGAGGAGAGAGAGTGAACCAATCAGCAGTAGGGGGCATAACCACTTATGATGGGGGAGGAGAGAGAGTGAGCCAATCAGTAGTAGGGGGCGTATACACTCATGATGAGGGAGGAGAGAGTGAGCCAATCAGCTGTAGGGGGCGTGTCCTCTCATGATGGGGAAAGAGAGACAGTGAGCCAATCAGCAGTAGGGGGTTTGTCCACTCATGATGGGGGAGGAGAGAGAGTGAGCCAATCAGTAGTAGGGGGTGTATATACTCATGATGGGGAGGACAGTGAGTGAGCAAGGAGGAGATTTGAAGACTGTAGAAAGAGAGACGGCCGAGAGACATTACAAAAGAGAAAAGGTCAGAGGAACATTCCTGGAAAAAGAAGGGTTATGATTAGGCAAGAGCTTTAGGACCCGTGTTAATATTAGAAAAGCTTTCCAGTGCCGGAAAGAACAAAGTGGGAAGGCCTGAAAACAGATGCCGAGGTTGCGTTGTTTCTGCTCCTTACATAACATTGGTTTTGAATGTCATTGTTTGTCTGGAGCTGGAGTGTTGCTGGCAACAACAAACTCTTGCTTGTATACTCTTGTGTACTGTATGTTCATTTGTTCATCAGTTTACTTTTCACTAAGCATTATTTCGCTAAGCTTCAGCTATGATAAAGAGACTTGCACTCTTGCATTGCATGTTCGTGCATTTTGGGGGCGAAACAATGAAGGGAGGGGTGTGTTTGTTTAGGTTGATTTCAAATATCAACAGTGTAGAAATCTCTTGCTGCACCTTTAAGCAGAATGTTGCAGGTTCAATGCCCACACATTATCCATCTCCATCATCATTTCGGCCCTCAGCAAGGCAATCAACTCCAGAATGCTCCATGGGAATTATCCTTACAATACATTTACAGTGCCGTTTTACAGTGACATTGAATAAATGTCACAAAAAATGAATTCCAAGAGGCTTGGTGATGTGGCAATAAATAAAGATTGCATTTTATCTTAAAATGCTAAAGAGGAAAAAGAGTGCCTAATTAACATGAACAATTAATCTGATCCAATTAAGTCTCCTTGACAACCAGAAACATAAAGTAGCCTTTTCAAGATTAATTTCTTTCAGCTAATCATAATTCAATTAATTAGTACGCCATTAACATTAATATGAATATGAATGGGTTCTTCTTCATTTGAGTCAACCTGTGTCAGAAAGGTTTGTAAAATTCCCTGGGCGTTACTTTTCAAGTTATTTTGAAGGTCATCAGCAGCAGACAGAGTCTCTCTTCATGATTGGCACATATCCAGCGGCTCCCTGACTCTCCTTTGCATTTTGAAAATCCAGACTGCAAGGTGATATTCATAATTATGACAAGATACAAGCAGAAATGCTTGAAACTCTTCTGCAGAAATATGAATTGCTTGTTTATTTGGTCACTCGTTGTATTTAGTGTTGTTTCCATGCATATTTTAATTAGATTTTTATTTTATTAACCTCATAAATGTCAAATTATGATATCAAAGCTACTAGAAAAGTGGAAATATCCTGTTCTGATTTTTTTTAATGAAGGCGATAAATTGAAGTGAACATCTCACAGAATGCAGAAGACCACCAGGCATTCACCTCCCACATTCAAAGGTCAAGAAAAGAGCAGCAACAGAAATAATGATGTGAATGTAATTAACGACTGTAGGGCTTGATGAGTGTGAATGAGCACGGTCTGAGGCCGAGAGGAAATCATTAAACGTACCTGGAGGAAGGTTGGGTCTCTTCCTCTTTTTGCTGTTTTCTGTTCCGTTTTCCAGAGGACAGTCAGAAAGCAGAGGACCATTGGAGCTGTTGAACTGCAATGGTTCGTTGTTCGTGGCGGGGTCGAAGGGCAGCGGATTTAGACCTGTGGAGGGAAAAAACAGACAAACTTGGTAAGTTTGCTTAATCCATAACCATAGCCGGACTAAAGTCTGGTTCGTATAGCAGCTTGTTCTGGCCAAGGAAGACAGTAAGGTCTGACATGTATTATGACCAACCACTTTTTCTATTTTTTAACAAGTGATTTAGTGGTGTGAGATATGAGAGTACTGTGGAATATACAGAGGATACATTTTTAAAGACAGGTTGGAAATCATGTGATTAATTACAGTTATTACATTCTACTGACAGCTTTAGTTTTTAACATTATGAAATAAAACCATAACATTTTTATTAAAGGTTTTTTTTTTTTAATTAATTTTTTACTAAAGGTTCATACATTATTTCAATATTACTCTAATATCGGAGAGAAAATAGTTACACGGTCAACTTAATACAAACAAAATATTCTGAAGAAAATATATATATACAGTCAAACCAAAATTTATTCAGACATCTTGAACATTCCATTCATTAATACAGTTTATTCAATATAGTTAAAAAAAAAAATGGTAATAAAATATGACAAGATCTCAGAGTTAAAAAATAATCTTAATTATGTCAGATAACAGTTACGCAAAATATGGTCAGGTCAAAGTGTCCAAAATTTTTATCAATTTTACTGGTAGTCCACTGTATTTTTTGGGTATAATATGTCACAGTTTACATAAATGAACTATAGTGTCCTGGACTCACTAGTAAAAATATGTCAAAAATATAAAAAATGTCTGAATAATTTTTGGTTTGACTGTATGCATATGTATAAATATATATATATATATATATTTATATATATATATATATATATATATATATATATATATATATATATATATATATATAGTTTAATATTTTTAATTATTTTAATTTATGCTGATTTAGCATTCAAGAAACATTTTTATTATCATACATGACATTGTTTATGAACAGAAAGTTCAAAAGAACAGCATTTATTGGAAAAAGAAAGTAACATGAAATGTCTTTACTGTCTATAAATGTCTTTACAGTTCCTTTTTGACAAATTTAATGTGTCCTTGCTGAATAAAAGTATTAATTTCTTTAAAAAAAAACCTTCTGACCCCAAAATTTTGAATGGTAGTGTATATTTATTGTATTTGTTTTTATAAATGGGTCTTTATATGTTATATCATGTAGCTTTCATTGTATTTAAGGAAGTCTGAAAGCCTTCAAAAAATTTGAAAACCCTGTTCTTGGACATTATGTGTATTGCATAACCTCTTGCATACTACAAAAAAACCTCATGCATTCAAATCTCATAAAATGTGACTAGTTCTTCCTTGGAATTTCTTGTTTTGTTTAATCAGCACAAGATTTCCTGAGAACTTACTTTTAAGAGAACTTCTGCCAATTTAAAGTGCATCAGAGGTGTACGGTGAAGAGACAGTCAGTGAGCAAGCAGTCTAAACTAACCAAAAGTGAGGGAGAACTCTGATTAAAAGTTTGTCCAATGTTTCTGTCTAGGCTGCTAGAGAATGATTCATGCAGTGAGGAAAGAAATGGCCCTTTAAGACTAATTTAATGGTGCAGCTTCATTTCAATGATGGCATATTTCTGCTCTGAAAGCCACAAAGACAGGATTAACCACACACACACACACTCCGTCTCATTCTTTATTAACCCTTCTGTGAATTCCATTACAGAAATTGACTGCAGATTCTGATGCTAAATTAGGAAACGTTCTTGAGACAGCAATCAATACCTAAGGACTCCCTCCATTTCCATTCTAGACATCCACAAGGAGATAACAAAAAAGGACAAACCATCCAATGAACGATGGATTCAATAAAAAAAAAAAAAAAAACATTGAGAAGATCCCAGAAGCTAAAAAGATATATAATTTCAAATAAAGTTTTAGCAATAACACTAGTACGTCAGTAACTTTTTATCCCAGTATACAGCATGCATTACGTGCTGTTTAGAATACAGAGTGATGTCTGAGATATGCATGCTGGTCTGTTCTCATGAAATATTCATCACACCTCTCGGTTTACATTGTTTTGCTTGGCATTATTTGCCTGAAGGATACAGAAGTATGGGGACGGGGGTCTGTCACTGCATATCCCATATGATAAGAGATAAAGAGTGAGAGAGAGACTGAAAAAGAGACTGACACAGAGTTCAGAGGATACGACTCAAAACTCTGCGCCATAATCTGCCACATCTGCCCTCTGCAGTGCGCAATGACAGTGAGCAACCTCTCCAACATCACACACTGCCCGTGTGGATGAGAGAGCAAAGGCAAGACTGTAGAAAAAATGGGATCTGAATGGAAAAAGAGGCAACTGAGTTTGAACAAGCAGATAAGTAAAGTAGGATATGGAATTTGTGGCAGAAGAGCAGCACTGCAGAATGACAGCATGAGAAGAGAGAAAAACAGAGTGGCTGAAGACTAATTTAAACAGCGCTGAACAACACATCCAAGTTCTTCTCCTCTACAGTATATGTGATGCTGCAGGAGTGAGAAGTTCTTGGCATGTAACGAGCTGCTAATGAAATAAGAAGAAGATGTTCTGTAATTATTCATTCAGCACAGATCAAGACTGCGAATGACATTAGCTGAATATTTATAACAATTTGGGTGATGATTTCATTGACGATATGAATCTGTCTGGTAAAGATGGTGACAGATTTAAGATGTTTTTCGGTTGAAAACACTGATTCAGTAATTAATCTGCATCTTCACTCATACAGTAGGTTGTCTATTCATCAAAGAATCCTGAAAAAACAATGCATCACAGTTTCCACAAAAAAACAAGCAGCACAATTGTTTTAAACATTGAAAATAATAAGAATGATTTCTGAAGGATCATGTGACGTGATGTCTAAGCTGCGTTCACATCATTATCATAATTGCTGTTCATGTCCTCAAGCTGGGAATTATGAATTTCTAAGGCAACAATATCAATACCTAAATGAATCTGCAGCGGTCAGGTGGTACAGCAGCCACAAGCTCTGAGGACGTGAACGCTCTTTACAAGTTGAAATCTTGTAATTACAGTAATTAGGACATGGCTGAAGGAAACTGAAACACCTGGTTTTAGACCACAATAATTTATTAGTATGGTGTACAGCCTCCTTTTGCAGCCAATACAGCATTAATTCGTCTTGAGAATGACAGATTCAAGTCCTTCACAGCAGCCAGAGGGATTTTGAGTCATTCCTCTTCCAGAACAGTGTTCAGGTCACTACGTGATGCTGGTGGAGGAAAACGTCTCCTGACTCACTCCTCCAAAATAAAAAGTGGCTCAAAAATATTTAGATCAGGTGCATCAAACCATTCTGTCACAAGTCTTGCTGTGTGTATTGGTGCATTATCATCCTGATACACGGCGCCCCCTTCAGGGTACAATGTTTGAACCATTAAGGCAGGAACACACCAAGCCGACGGTCGGCCGTCGGGCAGTTTTTGTTCGTCGGCCGACTAAGCTTTCTCAGTGTGTTCCACACCGTCGGCTGAAGTTGGTCCTCGACGGCTTTTTTCGGCCAATTCGACTTGTCGGGCATATCATCTTATGTTGGCGCAGAACGGACGTGCTACTTGGCTGTTGGCTGTCGGTTTGGTGTGTCAGGCCTACTTTGGACACAGACGCTGCCGACGTGAGCCAACCCCACAGTCTGCTTTCGTCGCCACTAGTTCGTCAGCGTCAGCTTGGTGTGTTCCTGCCTTTAGGTGCACATGATCCTCCAGAATGATTTGGTAGTCCTTGGCGGTGACACCACCATCAAGCACAGTAGGGAATGCCATAATTATTGCATCCCAAACCATCACTGTTCCACCGCGTGATTCATCATGTGCAGCAACAGTCCAGATGTTGAGGCTCTTTAGGCCTTCTCCACACTGTAACTCCCATGATTGTGGGAAAGAAGGTGGATTCATCAGAGAAAAATGTTTCACATTGTCCACAGCCCAAAATTTCCCCTGCTGGAACCAATGAAATTGATATTTGGCATTGGCACGGGTGACCAAAGGTTTGGCTATGACAGCCCAACCATGATTATCCAGTCTAACAGTTTTGGTGGAAACAGGAAGGTCGAGGTACGTATTAAATTCAAGATGTGGCTTAAGCAAGAGAGAATAAATAAGCTTACAGTTTGGACTTAAAAGTAAACAAAGAGGGTGCTGATCTGATGCATAGTGGTAAACTATTCCAAAGATTGGGACTGGCTGCCCAAACGCTCTAACACCCCTATGTTTCAGTCTGGTTCTTGGCACCTTTAGTTGAATTTGATTCCCTGACCTAAGCCATCTAGGGGGCTGATGAATTGAAATGAGGTCAGATAGATATGAGGGAGCAAGCTTATGAATAGATTTATAAACCAGTGTGAGTACTCTGAAATCAATTCTATAACATAGAGGCAACCAGTGAAGGGAAGCAGTATAGACGTGATATGCTCCTGCTTATGTGTACGCGTCAATAACCTAGCAGCAGAGTTCTGTACTAATTGCAGCCGTGCAAGGACGGAGTGACTAAGGCCAAAATAAAGCAAACTGCAGTAATCCAAACGGGATGAAATGAAAGCATGAATGACCTTTTGTGTATCCTTAAAATTAAGAAATGGCTTGAGATTTGGTGATACAATCCGGGTACCCGGACATTTCTTTCATACAGCTTCCTCTTGCGTCAACAGTTACTACTGTTGGATGTGGTTTGTCCTACTTGGAGGAATGCCGACATTATCCTGGATACCAGCTCTCAGTACACCACAAAGACTTGCTGTCCTGGTCACAGATGAGCCAGTGAGATGGGCACCAACAATTTGTCCTCTTTAGAACACTGATATGTCTCCCATTGTGTTGTGTGGATTGCAATATTTTATGTACAGCTGTACTATTGCTCTGCAAATTCAACCTTCACACTCTACTCTTGCTGATGAAACACGCAATCAGTGAAGATTGGCCAGCAGGCCACATGTACTATATATAGGCATAAAACGTGCAACACTAAACGTTATTAATGTATTGTAAATATTGCTCGTCATGGCTATATTATCGAATATTAAACAGAACTCTTTTATTTTTGGTTTCTAAATTGGACATTTTAAATCTACTGTCTTGTCTTGACCAGCCTTAGCATCTGCTGGTTATTCTGCCACTCAATCACACACAAAAAAGTAGTCAATGTCAAGTACAGTAGGAGCAGAGATTTGTATCCACAGGTAAGCAAATCAAGAAGTTGCCCAGTTATGGGGTCCCTAACAGCTCTCCAGGCGCACAGTGCATACATATCTTGATTGATGTTTCCTCCGCACGTTAGAATAACTCTGTTCATACGCACCAAGAGAAAACCTCCATCCATGACAAAAAGGGGAGCAGCTATATATTATGGAGGGAAAAGTCAATAAATGAAAGAACATCCAGTTCTGCTGAGTAAGAACAAAAGATAACTGAAGCTAAATTCAATCTGAAGATCCGAATACCTGATCAAAAGCAGCATCCCAAAAAAGACCGAAAAAAATAGATTAGGAGAGGCAGACAAAAAGAGAATAAGGTTGCTTTCTGGCTCTGACATTGTACTCTTGCTGCAGATGGAAATGCTTCAATAGAGCCGCTGATGAGATTTAAATGAGTATTACTGTTCCTGCTCCTGATGGCCACAGAGGAGAAAGACGGATGCAGATCACATACTCAGTGCATCAGCAGGAGAACTTGAACAACACTCTCTTATCTTTGAAAGAGAGAGAGAGAGAGAGAGATGAAGTGGATGATGAGGAGCGATAGATGTGACGGGGGGATGACTTTCTAGCATGTGGAATATCTAGCAACTCCGAGTAGGGGACTCGCAGGCAGCCGGCGGCCTCTGACACCAAATGAGTCTCATGCATTTATGGATGTGTTGAGGCAATGGATTTGATGAATGTTTCTCTATCTGTAACCTAAGACAAGTGATTCACTAATGTGTTTACAGAGGAATTTTAAATGTCTCACAGCATCCAGAGGCAGAATCGGGTACTTCACGTCAGGAGTAACCGCTCATTTGGCCCCTTCATCTCATTCTTTGGTTCTCAATCACAATGTACCAATGTGCTTTAGAGGAATGACACGTTCCCACCTCACCATCGGGCCTCTGGGTCTTGATTTGGGAGAGGACTATTGTATGCTCATAAACAAGACAAGACAATCTGTTTGAGGGAGGAACATAATCGCTTCTGTGCCTTTTATACCCACAATGCAAAAGGGAAATGACACTGTGTAAAGAGGGGAAAGTTTTACTGTCGTGCCCTTACAAGTTCCCACAAAGTCTCAGAGCATATCAGGGACTAAACCCTAAACATTAAATAAAGCAATTCTTCCCTCATGAAACCGGACGCGACCATTGTCACTCGCATCGCAACAGCTAAAAGCTGTCTACACTGGACGCAACAAAGCGCCCGTTGCAAAGCATTTGTCCTTCGTGTCAGTACGTCATAAATAGAACGAGGCATCAGTTACTGTCGGAGATTTGTCGCTCGTGTCACATCTAGTGTAGACAGCATCACCAATTATAATGGGTTCTATTGACTTTTGTCACGTCGCATCACGCCGCTCACGTCCGGTGTAGACACGGTGTGAGAGTTTTGCGTAAGTTACTAGACTGATGTATTCAGCTTTAAAATGTACAAAATGTTCAACATGTTCAAAATTGTCTCACAAAATTCCATGAGAATCAACATAAGCAAAGTGAAAGTACCATTATGAATCACAAAGTTTAAAAAAAAAAAACATAACACACTATGGTCTTATAGACTGCACTAGACTAATTATCCACAAGACTGTCTTTCTGTTTTGCTCCCGACATCATGCTCTGCCCTGCAGCCTCCATCTGGCAGGTCTTTCACTGCTGAACTTCCTCTCAGGTATGAAAAATGTTTCAATTATTCCTGTAAATGAGACGCTTTCAAACTGAGAACAGCCGCCATATTTATACCAGCCTTTTTAATTAGGCTGGGTTTAGAGATCAATTCATTCTGAGGCTCTCCAGAGACTTGGAGCCAGAGAATTAGCAGAAAGAAACAAACGGAGCAGATTTATTAAGAATAATTCACAGTTTTGAGTCTGTTGGATCTTCTAAGGGCCCCCAAAAGCTGGAAGAGAACGACCACATGGGTAAACCATGTCAAAGCCCCAAGGAGTCTGCTCTCCAGCCCAGGTCCTCCATTTGCAAATAGATGGATGAGGTGTTAAAGCAGTGTTTAACATCTGGTCAGAAACTCACTTCTCCTCTTATGAGAAAAAAAATATGGAGAAATATCACTCCCATGATGCCAGTGAAAACAAGGCTTACAACACAGGCTGGTGGCAGAATGGGATTTGGAGGTTGAACCCAAAAGGAGACAAGAGTGAATGACTAGAAGAGCTGGAGACAGAAATCAGATACGAGACAACAAATCTGCTGATTTCAAAACAGGGGATTCATGACAAGGAACAAGATGAAAAACAAATTTCCAAGAGGCAACAAACAACTCAAATATGATGACAGACTAAACATCCCGGAAAATGATTCTGTTGCCTAAAGGAAATTCAAATTAATCTTAATTGTACACATGAAAGAAAAATACAGACAGAGTCCAGATGAGGAACCTTTCCTCGCCGCAAGAAAACAAACAAAAGCACTTTGAGCGGATTTCATTTCCTCTTGCATGTCACATCCCGAAACTCTCGAGCCAGCCAATCTTGCCGTCTTTCTCGCAGTGCTCCATTGATCCCATCCACACTGAGCTGCAGTTGACAGTCGACGCAGCTGTGAAGCATCTGAGACGCTTAACACCAGCCAATGGCCAACACTGCAGTATTCACAGCTGGAATAAATGACAATCAATAATTGTAATGACAATACCAGCAGGGCTGACTGAGGTCTCGTCCTTCCCTCTAAAGACTGTATTAGTAAAGCAGCGGAACGCATCTTGTTGTGCTCTCTAAGGCTTTGCAACACAACCAATGCCAGAAGTTCTGTTTCCCATTCTGTATCACATGAATAAACACAAATCACACTCGTACAGCCATGGATTTAGCACCTCCTGGTGTTGCGAGCTGTGTTTTAAGCTGAACGCATGCCATAGATGCTGCCAAATTAGTTGGATCAATGCAGTAGCGCAGATAATAACATGGTGATCAGAGATGAAACTGATTCTCTGTGACAGTCAGTGCAGTGTGGTCTGCGGATGCTGCTGTGTACACATCAGTGGTTGGAGAGGAGATGAATTTTCTCAGGCTCACCGTATCAAAGGCGAAGTCAGCAGGACGGGTCTCTCTGTTTGGACGCAGCCTGAGGGACGCCTACAGGGACTGGACCAAACAGAGAAGACCTCAGAAAATCTCTACTATGGACTTGTGCCATCCAGCGCTGGTCTTTTAAGTGGTGAGAAGGTAAAGCAAAGGTTCAAAGTGAGAGATCTCAAAGTTAAAATGAAGACAGCATGATGGACCAAAGTTATGAATGATAAAAGTAAGGTGAAGCCTGAGAAGACATGGTTCGGGAAAGCCCACAGTCAGTTCAATGACTTTCTGCATATCACATAAAAAATGGCAACAGTTTCTCTAACTGGCAATCTGTTAACAGGAGGAAAAAGTGATTCATCTCATGATTTCACAACCATCTTTAGAAAGTACAATGAAACAGTAATATATCAATAAAATAAATGAATACTTTTATTCAACAAGGACACATTAAATTGATCAAAAGTGACAGCAAATACATTAACAATGCTACAAAAGGTTTCTCTCTCAAATAAAAGCTGTACATTTCTACCTGCTATTCATCAAAAAATCCTGAGAAACTATTGTTGAAGTGGCATGATAACTTTAGAGACATTATTAAGAAATCCCATCAGATACTGTATTTTTTTAGACAGCTGAAAAAGTTTGGAGTATCTAAAGCTGGTATGTCCAGGTTTTATAGAGCTGTGATAGAAAGCATGCTGACTTTCTCAATAATAGTGTGGTTTGGCAGCTCCACTGTCCAGCAGAAAAGTCAGATTCGTAATATAGCCTCAAAGATCATAGGTTGTGATCTTTCTACCATTGACAACATTTATGTCTCATGTCTGCAGAGAAAATGTCTATTAATTCTTAGAGATCCCACACACCCGGCTAGACATTTTTTAGCTCCTCTACCTTCAGGCAGATGACTTAGATCAATTAAAACTAAGTCTGCACATTTCTTGAACAGCACTTATTGTAGGATGGTTCATGCTCTTAACTCTTCTGGTATTTATGAATCAGTATTTCATTTTTTGTAATGCTTTGGATATATATGTGTCTGTATGTGTATGTGTTTGCTTTTGTCTCAGTGTTATAACTGTGGATGAGCTCACCAAGAATTCCAGACAACCAAGTTGTTATGTCAATAAATAAATAAATATAATTAGCTTTGCATAAGCTACAAAGAGACTTCATGCCAATAGTCAAAAATCTGGCTAATGGTTAAAAATCTGGTCTGGTAACCACAAGGGATTGACCCATGAACCTTGAGCAGGTACCTAAAAAAAAGGTTACACTAGAGGAACTGTGCCAAGTGTACTACATGCTACTTGTTAGCGAATTAAATTAGCATATTAGTAAGTAATTGGTCTTAATGAACTCTCTCAAGTAAGCTAAGTGAAAGGTGGAGAAGTTGGTTTAGCTACTTGCATCACAAACATCCCAAAACCTCCTGGCAGTTTATTCAACTGAGCTAAACAACCGCCTCCTTCAAAACAACACCTTGTGTGGAGAGTAATCAGAGCTTTTAGTTCCTAAAGGTTTGAGGAGACATTAAACTTCCATTACACTGAGAGAGAAGTGCTAGAAAAGGCCAGGAGCCTTTTGAAACTCTGGCAGCTGAAGTTGTCTCTGCTCTGCAGCCAAGTGCTAAAACATAGAGGAGAAACACGCGTTACTGGAGACAGAGCTGTTAAAGATCTTGAAAGTTTCCTCTCACAAACTGAAGTGCCGGTTTTACCCGACAACACCTGCTTTCAATGTTCTAAAGTGGTGTTCCTTCAGAGCCATCTTCCTTTTTACAATACAGATGTTATTAATACCAGCTGCAGCAATGCCTCATAAATGATTTATTCAAAAGCAGAAATACTTCCATCAAGTCCATTCATTCAGCAGAGGCCAGGGAACAGAAGAGCCTCTCCATGCTGGTCTGCAGGGCACAGGGCAAGCCATTAATCTTCTGAAAGCTTATAAAACAACTTAACTGAGAGATCAGACCCTGTCTTTCTGTCTGAAAGAGAGAGTAGGGCAAATGTATGTCACAGAGCATTAACATCACTGACCTGACAAATTCATCTGGACTTTTTCTTTTACTATCCGACATGGCAAAAATGGGAAAACATCCTACTGAGGCACCTAAACGCTCAAAATTTAATAATGCTACTCTACCATTCACCTCAGATTCCCATTTTTTGTGCTAAAGTCTTAGAAAAACTTTGTAGGCTCCCCAACAACCAATCTGAGCCATGGGAGTAGTTGAGTATCTGCCCTGGGGAAGAAAGCACTTAGTTGCACACAGTGCATACAGAGGTCACATTGTGCAGCTTAGCCAACAATGCACTAATATAATTGTACAAGGGTTACATTCTTGAGGCACTGGAGCGGTCAGATTCACATTGGGCAGCATTGTGCTGGCCAACAGATGTTGTGAAATAAATAATGGTGAGTAGGGAGAGCTGTAATTTCTCAAGGTCGACTGCCACTCTGCCCTTGCCTCTCTATTGTTTTAGTGACTGAGGGCAACTCTGAGAATAAGATCCAAAATTAGCTTTAAGCAAGTGCTATTCTACTTATGCCCCTGAGAGTGGTGATGATAACTCGTCACAAGGTCTACAAGCAGCACTCAGGAAGGTGCAGCGTTGGAATGTAGATCAGGAGTGTGCAACGAAGAGAACCATGTGGCTATTCCTAGCCGGGCATCTAACGCATTAGCAAATATACACATTGACCGTGGGAGATCGACTGCAATGTTGGCCAGATGAATAAACAAGGTGCCTGACTGACCCAGCTTACATAAATGTCGTCAGTAGTGTGAGGAATTCTTCTGTGTCTATTAGACCTGGATCGATACCAAGTTTGGCTTTGGTACGATATCAGTCTCTGATACTGCAGTATCCTGACTAAATCAATACCTTGAGTTATGAATGAAAGGAAAAACAGAAGAAAAAGATCAAATCCTGGCCCTAGCCCTTGTGCCTTGCTCAAAACAATCAAATATATGGCCTTTCAAAACAAAACACACACACACACAAAACTAATAATAATAAAATAAATTAAATAAAAACAAATTATACACACATTCTTTCTAATATTGTTTATACCTTTAAGTGGTCACATCATCCTTTATATATATTTATAAAACAGTTCTTTCTGGCTCTTGAATCTGATTGGCTGAGAGCCGTGCGATATTCTAGTGATAACAGCAGTCATACCTTTTCACCATCTGTATCACTCCGCTTCAAGCAACTGTCATGGCGGCTGAGAAAATCCACCATATTTCTTACAAAAACTTCACTTGTTGTACCACAAACTGTAGTTTTAATTTTTTAGATGAGAATGTAGTTGTTTAGACCTGAAATGTGAGACTCATAGTTAAACATAGTGCATATTTTACAATTTATTTAAACGTTTTCGGAGATGTGAGCTCCAGGCCGTCAGTGGTTGTTCAGTGCTCGTGTACCCGCTGAGAACAGCTTCATCTCAGCCGGTGCTTCGGGGATTTGCCGCTGGCTCTTATAGTGGTTAAACATGAGATATTTCATGTTGGGTACATAAAACGGGCAATCTTTGGTCTCATTAATCTATTACTTGTTCCAGAGCAAATCAAATTGGGCTATGTTAAATTTAATAATTTACTATTAATGCTATATTTATCTTACATCCTGTAGAGCACTGCTTTTGTACATTTGACTGAATTGTACAATTGTGTTTGTTTCCTATTCTCATTTATAATGGCTAAACATTATATCGTTGTTCAATAAATATTATTTTATATAAATAATATGTTGTATTTGCTATTGAGAAAGGGCCCATTAGTGCGTAATATGGATTGAGTGAAAGTTACATTAATATGCCATTAGATGGCGGCAAACTTTTCGAGTGAATGAGTCAGTGAGTCTGAAGAGACTTTTAGATTGAAAGGCACTTTTGTAAACAAAGGACGTTGTTTTAGCGCTGTTATGGAAAATTTCCTTAACTGTAAAAAGGACAAATACAAAGATCGCTTTTATAATGATATAATATTATAAACATCGACCTGAAGAATGAATGTTATATCAGACACATGTAATGCTCACTCAGGCGATCTCTCTCTCAATAATACTATACCAAATACAATGCGTTTCAATTGACGGACTCAACATTCCTTCATTACTAGTTCTAAAGTGATGTTTTAGAATTAATAATGGATGCTTGGTCAAACTGTCAACTTGAGACAGAAGGAAGTAGTTCTGCACAAAAGATGGTTTTAAAGACACACACATATATATATATATATATATATATATATATATATATATATATATATATATATATATATATATATGTATCGTAGACATTAAAATCCAGAAATCTAGGAGAAGAGTAACCACATGTTAAACTGAAATGCACAAATATATGATTAAAGAACACGTTTAAATTATCCACTTTAAATTCATGAATCAGAAGGCGACTCAGTTTCCTTCAGTGGTTTCCATGGGGAGGTTGAAGTTCATTGAGTTTCTACAATTTCTGTCTTTGCCACTGACCACTGCCTCTGGGGATAAAAACAGTTCCTTCATAGAAGTGTGAATCACGGCCGACTTGAAGATGTGAATTCATCAATTAAAGGTGGTGGAGGCCGTCCTGGCGTGTAAACATTGATGTAAACGTGCCTTTAGCAGAGCGTGACCAGCACAGCGGTGCCTTTATTGGGTGTTTGTTGAACGGCGAAGCTCAAAGGCCGCTCTCATCAATGCCGTACAGTGTGTGTTTCCCACACCTGCCCCTGGAGCACACATGAAAGACTGCTCTGGGGGGTGCAGGGACAACTTTAAAAACTTACATGCACACACAAATAAACACAAACACATGGGCTTGTAGCACAGATGGATCTCTATGTGTAGATGCACAGAGAAGTCCATAGAGGCTGGAAATACTGACGTCTGACTGCTAATCTGCTTGAGTTAATTACATTTCCAAAAGTCTCACAGCTCATTATGGGTCAAGCACAACTTCTCTGTCTGACGACAGTCGAATGCACTGTGGCTTTTTGTTGGCATGGTGTACAGTGCATGAAAACAGTTTAGATATTAGTCCCTAACTGCTGAATAACCAACTGTGCTCTGCTGAACTTGAGTCAAACATGTAAACACCAGCAGATGGAAAACTGAAAACCATATCACCCTTTTGCACCTAGTTTTAACTAGGCACAGCATGACAAGTGTCCAGTGTCAAAAATCTCTTCACACTAAAACACTAAATAACGAAATGTTCTACAAAGTGGATTCACCTCCAGTGAGATCATATGTAATATATATGGCAAATTCAGCTTTGCCATCACAGGAATAATTATCATTTTAAAATACATTCAAATAGAAAACAGCTTTACAATATTACAGTTTTTACTGTATTTTGATTAAATAAATGCAGTCTTGCTGAGCATAAGAGACTTCTTTCATTCAATGCAGTGACCGACCAATAAGAATCAAGTATTCCTGAGAGTGTAATACAGCACTGTCATGCAACATTTCAGACTAACAAGATTTCATTGTAAGCAGAACTAAATTTCACAACATGACAAAAACAGAAACCATTACCCTTACAACACAGTGTTATATTTTGGTCTTCTAATCACCTTTACAGTGTACTGAACCTGCACTGGTTCAATGCGAGCTGTTGTTTTTTCTCAATGGCAGTCTAATAGCTGTGCTTGAGCGTCTCAGCTGGAAGACTTGTCATCTTTGGATTTCAAAACACAGCGGGAGTCTACAGGGGGCCCGGAGCGAAACCATCCACCATCAGACTCGCAGCACACAGACTGGACCGTACTATCAGCAATTTACCCTTCTGAACACAGAAGGTCTCGCTCAAGAGAACAGGACACTCACAAAGGGAGAGGAAATAGAGATCTCTTGCGTCATGAACACGTATACACTAAAAGTTGGCTGCATTTATTTGCAAAATACAGTAAAAACAGTGAAATAATATTACAATTTAAAATAACTGTTTTCTGTTTTAATATATTTTAAAATGTAATTCATTAAAGCTGAATTTTCAGCATCATTACTCCAGTCTTCAGTGTCACATGATCCTTCAGAAATCATTCTAATATGATGATTTGCTGCTCAAGAAACATTTCTGATTATTATCAATGTTGCTGCTTAATATTTTTGTGGAAATACCCTTCAATTCAAAAGTTTGGGATAAGACTTTTTTTTTTTTAATAAATACATATTGTTCTTTTGAACCTTATTTATCAAATAAATGTACCATGGGTTTCCAAAAAAAAATTATGTAGCAAAAACTATTTTTTAACACTAATAATAATAAGAACCATTATTAATAACTGAGCATCAAATCAACATATTAGAATGATTTCTGAAGGATCATGTGACACTGAAGACTGGAGTAATGATGCTGAAAATTCATTCAATATTCAATATACATTTTAAAATATATTCAAATAGAAAATGGTTATTTTCAATTGTAATAATATTTTACAATATTACTCTATTTTCAGTACATATTTTTCATCACATAAATGCAGCATTGTTGAGCATAAGAGACAGCTTTAAAAAGATTTTTTAAAGGGGTGGTTAATTATGATTTCACTTTTTTAACTTTAGTTAGTGTGTAATGTTGCTGTTTGATCATAAACAACATCTGCAAAGTTACGACGCTCAAAGTTCAATGCAAAGCGAGATATTTTCTTTTAAAGAATTCACTGTTTAAGGACTACAACAAATGGCTGGTAGGGACTAATAATGGATTAGTAATATCACTAACCCTAAAATTTACATAAACCCGCCCCCGAGAACACACAACAAAGGGGGTGAGGCCATGTTCGTCATTTTGGCTGCGTGAGACTCTCCAGCTTTGTTGTTGCTGAGCAACCAAAGCACAACCTGTTAAAGCCCTGCCCTCTTCTGGGAAGGGGACCAGGAGCAGCAGCTCATTTGCATTTAAAGGGACACACACAAAAACAGCGTGTTTTTGCTCACACCCAAATAGGGGCAAATTTGACAAGCTATAATAAATGATCTGTGGGGTATTTTGAGCTGAAACTTCACAGACACATTCTGGGGACACCAGAGACTTATATTACATCTTGTGAAAAGGGGCATAATAGGTCCCCTTTAATTTTTTCAAACTTCTGACTGATCTACAATGTACAAATGAGGAAACAGCAGTTCAAATGCAGCAAGAAGGCTGTGTAGGTAGGCAGCTCACCAGATTTTAAGGTTTATAGTCAGTGTGGTTTCTGTGCAGAGAGTAGCTGGTGAATTGGATGTGTCTCTTTGTCCATGTGAGCACATAGACAGACTCGCCCCTGAGGCTGTGCCCAGAGCTTATACAAGTACCTGACAACCACACCTGCCTCCACAGCCTGAGCCCGCGGCATACAGCATGACCATGACACAATCCATGCAGAAACACAATTCAATTAAACATCTCCTTTTAAAACCACAGACAACTCACTTTCCTAAATCAGCCACTAATGAAGGTCAATGCTATGCAGATCTGCAAAAGACAACTGCTCCAGTAGGGTCCAGTAAAAGTTAATGTATTCCCACCAGAAAATGTGACATTTCCTTACTAAAACAATTGTGTCCAGCTCCCTCTGGCCCTTTCCAGCTGGATAATAAACACACTGCACTGTTGTGCTAATCTTCAGGCTATGCCAGACTAGTCACTGTACTGTACTGACCTGGACAGAGAGACATAAGTTGTCTTTACACAGCAAAGGCAGCAGGCAAGCCACATCTGAAGTGGCATATATATCACGAAAATCTGTGTTTACACTGACTGTTTAATGGGACACAGAGGAAACAGGAATCACAACTGTGTTTGTGTTAGACACTCGACTGTTTTATGAGTTTGCCTTTTGTAGTCCTAAGCTTTTTTATTGTCTGTTCTTTTTTGCACTTTAAAGGAATAGCTTAACCAATAAATAAATTATTTTTATCACTCACTAAATAAATTATTTTTATCATGACTAAATATTCAGACTTTTTTGTTTGTTTCTTTGTTTTGTTTTTTCAATTACTGTGATGGTAAAGCAGCATAAACAGCATACAGCACATTTGAGGGTGAACAAATAAATACAGATTTTATTTTTTTTGCCTAACTATTCCTTTAAATTTTTTATATTTTTATAGGTCAAACTGGAAAAAACAACATTATCAATTGACCCTCTGTTGAAACTGTTGCTATCTGCCTTTTTCTCTTTTCTAATTTAAGTTTATGTAGTATCTTTGAATTTGAATTATTTTAAAATGCAATTTTACTAAAAAAAAAAAATGGTACTGCAATACAAATTCTTAGTGAAGCAAACTTTTAAATAAGGTGTGTTTATGTGTTTAACTTGATTTTTACAGTGTACGGTAATTTAACAACAGCAGATAAAAAAGCATAAGAATAATATCCAATCGATTTTTACCACTTCATGAGCCCATTTTACTGAAAATCACGCTCTTCACAGAAATCTCCATTCATGCCAAAGGGACAGTCGTGATTCTAACGGCTCAGAGTTGGCATATTTTAATACGGCCTTCATGTGCCATCATGTTTTAACACAGAATTTGGATGTGGCACAGAGATGTCTTAACTCAGAAGTGTAAAGATGCCTTTTACCATCCAGGAAGGTAAGGAGTCTGCACTTTATGTCCTCTTCATCTGGAGCTCCTGATGTCTGATGATCCATGGGGAGTTAAGGTGAGTTTGACACAGTGGGTCAGGATTACACTGAAAGTGAGCGTGAGCCGGTATGGGCGGCAAGAACGAGATGAGGCAGCAAACCTGCAAGACTCCCTGAGCAGACAAACAAGAATCTGCACAGGTCTAGGTAATGTGGAAAATCCTGACCATGCCATTCACCCCACTAACCACTTTCTCGTCTTCCTGTACTGAAAAGGACACAGAGACAAAGAGGCACAGCGATTATACTTGACCTGACCTGCATACTGATGAACACTGAGCCAACGGATAGTACAGCGAGCTAATCACACATAAAAGTACAGGTCTGTGCTTGTATTTGTTTTAGGGCTAGGTGATAAAACGATAACGATTTAATTTTATTTAAAGTAGACCTAGTATGTCTCTTTCACAAGATGTAATATAAGTCTCTGGTGTCTCCAGAATGTGTCTGTGAAGTTTCAGCTCAAAATACCCCACAGATCATTTATTATAGCTTGTCAAATTTGCCCCTATTTGGGTGTGAGCAAAAACGCACCGTTTTTGTGTGTGTCCCTTTAAATGCAAATGAGCTGCTGCTCCCGGCCCCCTTTCCAGAAGAGGGCGGAGCTTTAACAGCTCACGCTTCGGTCGCTCAACAACAACAAAGCTGGAGAATCTCACGCAGCCAAAATGAGGATTGTCAGTAACGGTGTTCAGCCTTACATTGTTCAAACCGGAGTCGACACTGATGGAGAGACTCAGGAAGAAGTTACAACTTTTAGACGTTTCTGAATGGTTAGTGGATAAATTTATGTAGTTGCTGTGGAGTTGATTCAACTCATCCACTAGCATGTGCCGTCATGTTAATCTTTTGTGCAAAACCCGTAAGGACGCCCACTATACATAGTGTTTGCCAAACAGAGCCATACACACCAGGCTAACTTTATGATTGTTATCAAATACTGTGAATGGTCTAATATTTTTTCCAAAATATCGCTCGGACAGAAACGCTCCTTTTTTAGTAAACAAGCTTGCCTGGGTCAACTTGCAGGCTAATCAAGCTAACGAGACTCTAAATAGTGTTCTGTGCTCGTCTGTGCAGCCAACGACAGAACAGTTAACATGCTTTGCTTGAACTTTTGCCATGGCGTTAGATCTGGTACACCGTTGTCGCTTACGAAAACAAAATGGCGGCGCAGTGGGTGGAAACGTGCAGATTAAGGGATGGCAATATTATAATAAGATCTCCTTCCTACGTCACAAGGGGAGCGAAATCTGAACAGCTCATTTTTTCACATGCTTGCAGAGAAAGGCTTGCCAAAACAAAGTTACTGGGTTGTCCTTTTTCATGTTTTCTGGGTTGGTAGATGCACCGGGGACCCGATTATAGCACTTAAACACGGAAAAAGTCAGATTTTCATGATATGTTCCTTTAATATAATTTTCCTTTAAATAATTACAAAAATAACAAAAGTTCAGTAAGTTTATGCACTATCCGCATGCGTGTTGCAGACAGCCGTACTGCTGCCAGTAGTAATTTGCTGATAACTGATGAGCGCTGCCTATCTGTTGTGTATTAGAAACATTAAACACCAATCGTGCCAAATGTGGAATGAAACAGAGCTGTTTGTTTGTACCGTGACTTTACCTGTGGTTAACATTATCCAAATACTATGAAAGACCTCAATTATCTCTAAATTATTTTGCAGACACATTGTCTATGGATTGCAGATCCCACTTTAAGAACCCCTGCCCTAGTGAATTTCATGAAAACGCACTTCATTTGCCCACGTCATGCTGTGTAACCAGCTGTTTCCTCTGGTGCTGGGTTAAATGACAACATACCCCATGCAACAATAATGCAATCAACTTATCATATCAGTGGCCAAGGAAAAATCATTTTTTGCCCCTTCCATAGTTTTCTCCAGCCTCGGGGTAAGCGGTGAAGGTTAATTTATTCAAATATCCCCACTACTCATTTCTATTTCATTAAATACAACTAATGAATCTTTGGTTTGCTCCTAATCAGCTTTAAACTGCCACAGCTCCACAGATCCTTCTAGGAACACTACAGCCAGTGCCTCATGTCAGAGAGACACAACTGAGCTCTACCAGAGAACTGGCTACGATCGCTTCCAGCTGCTTCACATGCAATAAAACAGAATAGAGAGAAAAGGAGTTCTAGAGAATTGACAAATCAACTGGATAGAAAATGATAAAACAAAACAGGCAGCAGAAGAGATGAAGACTTCACAGTGAGATTACACTTCTGACTCATCTGACAAGTTACTTATGCAACACTGGTAAGAGATTGCACACAACATACAGAACAGAAAGTCTTTCAGATAAAATGTTTTAATCTAGGAGGAAACTACGCTCCCAAACCACACATATGGTACCAAGGAGAGTGTTTTGTTTTTGTTGTTTTGTATTAGCTGAAGAAAATATCAGTGCTTGCAAGGCAACAAAAGAATAATGTTCATGTTTTGATAACACTATTTCAACTAGGGATGGGCATTTTTCATTTTGATCATCGATAGGTTTCAAAAACAGTTAATCGAGTACTCGGGGGGGGGGGGTCATAATCAATCTAACAGTGTTAGATTGATTAGGATGCAGCAATGTTATTAATAAGGAAGCATCTAAAAGGAATAGCTGCCTGAGGTGAGTGACGCCAATAAACTGAAGCCCGTTCTATGACACATCTATGATATTAATCAGATAACTTAGATACATAATATAGAAGTAACATTACTTGTATCGGCACAAAAAGATGCAAATGCCAGTGAACTTTAAGTTACGCGCTCTAGCGAGAGAGAAAGCTCGCGCCGTGATGCGCTTTCACGACAGGGTGGTGAATAACAGGTAAGGACAGAATTTACTGTAGATTTCTATAAAGTTCTCATTATAATGCCATGTTTATGGCAGATCTGTGCTTTATTTTAATCACATTATTAAGTGATTCCATAAATCGCCTGCGCGTTTTCATAGCCATGCTAATTATGCCATTGAATAAATATGACGAAAAATGCACTGCTGCATTATTATAACATCAGTATTTTTATTTGTATTTTTTTAAAAGAAACATCAAGCAATATGACCGTCTTAAATAACTCCGTCAATATCGAGCATTGCATTTGAGCATGAAAATAAACACTGATATGCAGCGCATTCAGCATCTTAATAAATGTTGATTTCCCGACCCAACGCATCCTATAGTAGATTAATCAGATGTAGCTATTACAACTTTCATCTGCAAAAGGTTTGCGAATGCAAATGTGAGCTTGACCGAAAGTGTAACTCCGATTGTGCTTTAAAAAGTGTCACTATTTCAGCAATATTTTGGATTCAATTTGCACTTTCTGATCAACCAAAATGTTACAGTATGAAAATCACTGATGATTATTGCTAAATTAATTATGAATATAATTTAAAGGATATTTTCAGCACAAGATAAAAGCTTGTATTTTCATCTATCTTGTCAAAGTGAAACTAGACATCACTACGTGACTTCGAGGCCATTCTCTCTCTTCTCACATCTTTTGACGCATGCTGTGGAAAGCTAAACAATCGGAGCTCAGGGCGCCGCCCAAAGTGCTGCTATAACCAATCAGGAGAAAAAAGAAAAAATACATTTCGATCATCGTTTACATGATCGATCGCCGCTGTCACGGTCGCTGCTGCACATCCCTAATTTCAATAGTCAATTTTATACATTCTACAAACTATAAGTAACTTTGCAACTACATGCCAACTTATTCTAAATTAATAAATAGGATAAGTTGATATTACAAACTGTTTCTTTGCATTTATTGTCAGTCCTGCGCAGACAATTCACTATAGGGTACTTTTCACACAATGTTCATCCGCCACCACCAAAGACCATTTGTGACCCAGAAAAAAACCCTAGAAAGATATTTATTGTGCATTTATTAAATATGAGTATATTACAGTAACATCACTGATGTGAAGTGCAATTAAAAAAATAAAAAATAAAAGAAGAAGACAAGGAAAACGATGATGTAGAAAAAGCAGAAGAAGAAAAATAGGGAAAAATGTTTCATATAAATGTATGCCTCATCTGTTTTGGCATGATTTGATATAAGCAATGTTCTGTTTCAGCAAATTTGGGAGCTAATCAAGATTCAAGCAGAAGTATTATACAACTCAAATCCTCTCTTCCACAGTTAAATACCTGTGTGAAATGTTTTTCTCTAATTCTAATTTGAAGCAATATGCACCCTCTCCAGCACAAGCGATCTGCAGCACGGGCAAGGTGACGTGCCACAAATCCCGAGCGCTGGCTCCATATATACGGATGATTCTAATCTCAGAGTTAGCGCTGGGGTTTATCCCTTCACACGCTGCAGCGAGGTACCACATTGTCTGTTGGTTGATCACAATCCTCCATAGCAAAAAGAAATTACACCTTGATAAATTGATATGACAAGCATGAAGGTTTAATTTCTACAACACTGATACAGCTGATAAGATACAGGCCCACGCTCAGAACTTCTCATTGTGATAAAGGTTGTATATGGTCAAAGAGGTACCGAAGCCCCAGAGAGTACATGAGCTAAAGAAGAAAGAACACAGAAAGTGAACACTGATAAGAAAAGTACTGTTCTTACATCCACTAACCATTCAGAAACGTCTAAAAGTTGTAACTTCTTCCTGAGTCTCTCCATCAGTGTCGACTCCGGTTTGAACAATGTAAGGCTGGACACCGTTACTGACAATCCTCATTTTGGCTGCGTGAGATTCTCCAGCTTTGTTGTTGTTGAGCTGTTAAAGCTCCGCCTTCTTCTGGAAAGTGGACCCGGGAGCAGCAGCTCATTTGCATTTAAAGGGACACACACAAAAATGGTCACACCCAAATAGGGGCAAATTTGACAAGCTATAATAAATGATCTGGGGGGATTTTGAGCTGAAACTTCACAGACACATTCTGGAGACACCAGAGACTTATATTACATCTTGTAAAGGGGGCATTATAGGTCCCCTTTAATAAATGTTACAATTTTTAGTGAATTTATTTAATGAAGTGAAGTGATTTAATAAGATTAGAAAAAAAAATTTCTAGACTATCAACCAGAAACGAAAGACAGACCAAAAACGTTCAGAAATAGTTTTACTATATTGCATCAAAATTCAATTCAAAATCAATAATTCATTTTTAATTAAACTGTGACCCCAAGAATCTAATTGAATCGCAACAATCGCAACTAATGCTGAAGAACAGAAGTGGAGCCATTAGTGGTTTGTAGTAAAAGGGCTTGAGCTTTAGATGGGTGGCGTTCTACCTAGAAGGAGGATGGGAAATATCAAAGGGAGCAGTGATTCCCAAAGCTGCTGCTCTGATATCCAGGAAATAAATAAAGAAGAACGCTAAAGTAGGACACTAAACCTCAAGACCACATCTTCAGCTCCAACAGGAACAGACTTGAGAGATGAAGGAATAGAGAGGTCGGATGAGGCTGAGGCCTACGTGAAGGGTGTGGCTACACCGTATAATAATGGTTTTCTGCCTCATGCTTGGAACGCTACCCGCAATATTTCAGGAGACATATCAGAATACAAATTCTCCCAACCCACACCTACAAATGACAAACACAACAGTAGAATACTGATTAATTCACTGAACCTCTGGGCCCTGAGAGAACTCTGTCACACTGTCATGAAAGGGAATGTTTGTTATTCCAAAATATTCATTGTGAAGGTGAAGCTTTGCACATCTGCCAATTACCAGTGGCGCAAAATCTAACAAAAGACCAAAACAAACAGCACATTCAGTGTTATACTGCAAGTATTCCCTAAAGACCTATTCAACAACAGCAGCGCGAACTCTGACTCATTCTGTGGTAGACGGTGGAGGGCAAATTGAATCATCACGCTAATATGACCCTAGGAACGAAACTAACAGAAACTTCCATGAGCCAGAAGATGGAAAACAGAGAATGTAAAGGATGTTCTGCTCCGAGTCAGTTGTCATAGTGATAACACAGTGAACCGGTTTGGTCTATTCAGCCTACGAGGCACTGAAAATCAGCAGTGTTTACTGGCATTCCAATGATCACAATTTAACAAAATTTGACTAAAAATACTGTTGACTAATAAAAATGCAAAGAAAAAAAACTCCTTCAGAAGTTTGGCTACAATACATGCTCTATGAAAACTGAAATTCCTCAGAGAAGAGCATAAACGAGCATCCATTTTTCAGCTCTTTCCGTCTGAGTGGTCCAGATCCGGAAGCTAGCTCAGTAATTGGAGGGCCGCTATTTCTTGGAGAATACATTTATTCGCTCAGCCTTTCTCTGGCTCTCACAGAGAAATGTGGCACTAATGAAGAGCGACAGTAACATTGGGCCGTATGATTACCTTCTGACTATATTCAGAACTGTTTTTCCAACGATCCGCTCCTTTTTGCTTTATAAACTTAAGATCAGATAAAATAAATATATCAGTGAGTGAACATGAACCACATGCAAACTTTCAGAAGTCATACGTGAAAGCATCTGTGGAGACTCCAGCAGACGAGGCCTTTCAGACAGAGGAAACAATAAGGTCACACGGGCCATTAAGACCATAAAGGATGTGGGCAATTAGTCTGGCTATGGATTACAATTTAGCAGTTCTCTGAAATGAATCAAAGACAATAGGCCATAACACCACACTAATAACATATACTGGTAGACTAGGCCACTTCAGACATCAAAATTACATTACCCAGAAGCAAACTTAGTTAAAGTATCATTGTACCAACAGCACTGATGAAAGCAAACCTCTTATGTCCAAATTTGTTCACAGAATGAAAAACAAAGTGATTATGTTTTTAAAAGATCTTGCAAAAATCACACGCCATTGCGGTGTGAAGATTGTTCTTCACTAACGTCACTTTTTATTAAAGGATTAGTTCACTTCAGAATTAAAATGTCCTGATGATTTACTCACCCCCATGTCATCAAAGATGTTTATGTCTTTCTTTAGTTGAAAAGAAATGAAGGTTTTTGAGGAAAAAAATCCAGGATTTTTCTCCATATAGTGGACTTCACTGGGGTTCAACGGGTTGAAGGTCCAAATGTCAGTTTCAGTGCAGCTTCAAAGAGCTCTACACGATCCCAGACGAGGAATAAAGGTCTTATCTAGAGAAATGATTGGTTATTTTCTAAAAAAAAAAAATTAAAAATGTATATATTTTTTAACCACAAATGCTCGTCTTGCAATGCGCCACATTGGAAAGGCCACACGTGACATAGACGGAAGTACCAAGTATGTTTGAAACGGCCTTTACCAAAAAAAAAAAAAAAAAAAGAAGAAGGTAAAATAACGATGTCAGACGATTTTGAAGTTGAGGGAGAAAATTAGATTTTCGCCCTACGTTAGTACTTCCGCCTATGTCATGCGTGACATTTCCAATGTGGCGCATCACAGAGTAGTGCTGAGCATTTATGGTTAAAAAGTATATACATTTTTTATTTTTTTTAGAAAATAGCCAATCGTTTCTCTAGATAAGACCCTTATTCATCATCTGGGATCATGTAGAGCTCTTTGAAGCTGCACTGAAACTGACATTTGGACCTTCAACTAGTGGTTAAACGAACAGTGTCATTTTACATTTAATTATTAAATTTCTGTACACGAAAATTAATACTACAGTTAGACTTTTTGTAACTTTATGTTGTATTTACCTATGCTTGTAATTGGTGTACAGTATTTGTTCTTTTTACAGTCTGTTCACTTGCCTTTAATAATGTATTAGTTAGGCTAGTAGCTTCTACTGTGGTATCGGAGTAGTTAAAGTAGGCTAAGTAATAAACGCAAAATTACCCCCCACCCCCCAATTTTTTTATTTTTTTTGGTGCTGATCTGAAAAATGATCCGATCCGTGACTTAATAACCGTGATATGATCCGAACCGTGAGTTTTGTGATCAGTTGAACCACTACCTTCAACCCACTGAACCCTGTTGAAATCCACTATATGGAGAAAAATCCTGATATTCCTTAATTTCTTTTCAGGAAATTTTAATTCTGAAGTAAACTAATCCTTTAATGTGGAGACTAAAGTAATGATCACATCAACCACATTATACAGTGTGCACCTATCAAAGTGTAAATCAAAGGTGAAGACATACTAACAAGACAACTGTTAGCAAACACACTTCATCCAAAATGAACGAATAAATCTAAATTCAAAATGTCTTACACTTGCAATCATTCAGAAGCTCTGTGAGGGCGAGAACTTCACCACATTTCTCCAAATCCTCTTATCATAGTGTGTCGTAACAGCTGGGCTGAGGTTTGCAGATTTCTCTTCAGTAGGCAACAGAAGAAAGGTTAATCCTTGTTAAATTACAACAAATCCGCCCACACAGTCGATGCTCCCACCAGAACAGACTTAAGTACACAATCACAACTTCCATCACTCTAAAGCCAACACGGGGATATTCACTCAAAAAGATGTCTGCCACAGATGCACTTTTGTTATTGAATATGTGTGCAATTTCCCATAATTATTCTATATAAGACAGACATTCACTTGTCAGATGAGGGGAGGAATTAATTAAAGGCACAATATGTACGTTTTCGCCACTAGAGGTCGCTTATTCAAAACAAAGGCGTAGCTTGATGATGGCTTGATTTCACGCAGTCATGGGAAGTGCTGTCTTCATGTCTACAGCCGGTGGAAAAGAATCGGGATGGGACTCATGTTCATCATGTTCATGGATGAGATTATTAACATTACTGTAGTATGAAGCAGAGCAGGAGGGCCGCTGGAGCGAATGAGAGACGAGTGCGACACACGGCACGAGAGCAGTGGGACTTTTATTATGCCGCAGTCGCCGCTTCTGCTTCTTCCGGTCAAGCGCATGTGGGGTAACGCAGCGCTGTTTATCATATTAGATTCATTTGTGTGTTGAAAGTTGTTATAATGCTACTCTGCGTTTGCTTGTCGTCACTATGAGACACTTGTTGCACACTGCAGTAAGCTAGATCGATATTAGGCATGGTAAAACATGGTACTTGTGGGATTTAAACAATAAGACTTACTGTGTTGCTAGTACTGTGTACTAGTTAATGTATTAACATGAACTAACAATGCGTTATACTGTACATTCCATTTTCATGACTGGATTCTGGGATTCCCTCTCCATCACCCACATCATATGATTTAAGTTATAAACAGAACATACCTGCATCTGCACGGATGGTGTTCTCGAATATAGGTGAACATGTTCGATGTGTTTCCTGCTTTTGCAGGTACTTTGCGTCCGCATTTTTTACAAACTGGATATCTACCCTCGAGGACAACCCCACGTTTGTTTTTCTATATCCAAAGTATGCCCATACTGCAAATTGTAACTTATTTTTCAACGGGGGATAGAGATTAGAGTTAGCAACTTCTGTCTCTGACATTGTCTCTGCTGTATGTGTGTGGGAGGAGCAAGTTTAGAGTCTAGTGAAGTGGAAAGTTGTTGTCTATGCAAGATTCGACGTCTTTTTTTCAATAACGTAAACGTATACGTACGTGTTCATACCGTAATACACCGTCATTCCGGTATATCGTTACAACCCTACATGTGACATGACTCATGCTTTGTGTTCTGTTCGGCTGCTTTATTAGTGTCATAACAGACTGACATCCACCTTTGCAATATGCCCTATGAGAAAATAACTAGTGCATTAAGATGTAGTGCACGAGGGACAGCTTGACTTGTTTTAAATTGATTTCCCCAGCTCTGGTTCTGGGCCTCCAGGAACCAGTCCACATGCATGCACAGTGCCAGATACACAAACAAATCAGCTTTCTATTTAGGGCACAGAGAGATACATATATCCTCAGCCCGTGTCAAGGAATATTATTTAACTCTGACTATAAACATCATCTATTTCAGGACTCAACCATTAGAGTTAATTACAAAACCAGAAATGAAACTGCCTGCCAATCTGCCTGGTAAATACCTTTCAAATGGATGGCCGAATCCATGGGATAGCATGAATCGAAAGGTGAAAACTCACAGCCTGTCACGTACATCAACACTACATTAAAGGATTAGTTCACTTCAGAATTAAAATTTCCTGATAATTTACTCACCCCCATGTCATCCAAGATGTTTATGTCTTTCTTTCTTCAGTCGAAAAGAAATGAAGGTTTTTGAGGAAAACATTCCAGGATTTTTTTCCATATACAGGGCTCTACAGTGCGAGCATTTCGCTTGCATTTGCGCCTGAAAGTAACTGCGTGCGAGTGTGAAAAAATATTTAGGCGCACTGGTGCCAGTGACCCGATCGATTCTCGTAAATAGAATTATAATACAATCAGAACAAAAAGTACACCTCCTAAAATGCATCTACACTGAACAAGAGTTATGTTTCGCACTGCAATGGGCTGCTTTTCATGCCTTCATTCAAAGACGCTGCTTCAGTCAGCAGAGCAAGTGCAAAAGACATCCATCGTCATTCAAAGAAGTGAGGTGAAATCTGACTCTCGTTCAGCTCTCACTGAATTGAGCAGACGCGTTCAGTTTTTAACTGTATCTGATTCTGTTCTCTAACTAAACTAAATTATTTTTATTACAATAAAAAAATCGAAACGACGGTGGGGGCGGGAAAGTTATATAACCGGTATTGCGGCTGAACACCGGTAACACCGTCAATCGCAGCAAGCCTAATATGTAGCCTAAGTTAAGTAATATCACACAAGTATACTCCTGTTCCTCCGAGTATTGGCATGAGTGCAAATGTGATACTTACTGATCTTACTGAAGGCCAATAAACAAGTTGATATTAAGTGATTTAAAATTAGACACAATAATGTTTTTGCTCTATTTCGTGAAAACAGTTTCAAACAAAGCCACACCAGAACTGTTGCGCATCTCCAAGTCACGGTGAATGAATGAATCTGCGTTTTGAACAACTGAATGAATGACTCGCGCATTAAGATTTACCACCACCTACTGGTGGTAAATGTAATACATTTATTTTCATATTTACACTTTACATTGATATTTTAAGTAAAAATAGTCTAAATTTTAAAGTTTAATTTTTTACGTATTTCTAAATTAAAAATTATATTTAAAAACATTCGTACAACATTATTTACCAATGAGCTTCATTAAGCAGTCTATGTAAATGTGTCTAAAACCACTTCAGATGGAGCTTCTGTGCCACTTCTGCAGTGCAAAGATTTTTGATGATTTATTTTGATTGGTAACAGTCTGACTGGGTCTTATTGTTCTAAATGAATTTGTTTAATATTTAAACACAACTTTTCTATTTTAATTTAAGAAATTGATGAAATATGATGCATACATTTAATAAGATTAGAAAAAAATTGCTTTTATAATGGTAATAATGCCTGTGGAAATTAATTTAAAGGGGCAAATATCACCCTGTAATAGGAAAGTTAATGTTTGTTATTGATCAAAAAGTGCTCCTAAATTTTTGACTGTGCTCCTAAATTTTTTTATTTTTTATTTTTATTGGACTTCAACAGGGTTCAACGAGTTGAAGGTCCAAATTGCAGCTTCAAAGAGCTCTACACGATCCCAGATGAGGAATAAGGGTCTTATCTAGAGGAACGATCAGTCATTTTCTAAAAAAATAAATAAATAAAAAAATATACTTTTTAACCACAAATGTGTGGCGCATCACAGAGCAGTACAAGATAAGCATTTGTGGTTAAAAAGTTATTTATTTATTTATTTTTTAGAAAATGGCCGATGGTTTCTCTAGATAAGACCCTTATTCCTCGTCTGGGATCATGTAGAGCTCTTTGAAGCTGCAATTTAGACCTTCAACCCGTTGAACCCCAGTGAAGTCCACTATATGGAGAAAAATCCTAGAATGTTTTCCTCAAAAACCTTCATTTCTTTTCGACTGAAGAAAGACATAATCATCTTGGATGACATGGAGGAGAGTAAATAATCAGGAAATTTTAATTCTAAAGTGAACTAATCCTTTAAAGAGTTGGCAAAATTAATTAAATTAAGGGAACGGATTTCATTTGGCCATCAGCTTTAGAACAGAAAAACTATTTGTCTTATTGTAGACTACTGAAAAACACCAACCACGTTTTGTGATACAAACCTTAAAAGTCAGGCAAGAAGTTCTGCTACATTTCACATTTTTCCAGCTGGGCCCAATTAGAGTAAGCTTCACTTTTAGTTTAAGAGCCAAAATGTAATGACCTGAATCAGACAAGATTACTCAATTTGAAGGTAAAACCAATGGACAAAAGTCTGCCCTGGACCCTGGAGCCTGTTGTGACAAAGCAAGGAAACGGCAGCAGCTGGCATCAAGTCTTCGTTTTTTGTTCCTCGGTAGCGACAATGGGTCAAATCTAGAATAATTAGCAATGACAAAAATCTTGTAAAAATAGAATATGGCACAGGAAGCCTGTCAGGTTTACATGAACTTTGTTTAGTGTAATACTGCCTAACTTCCCCTCATGTTCTGGAGTCACATCGTGATGATGGCACTCGGGTGTCCTAGCCATTATGCTCCAAGACCAGCGATGACATGTGAAGTCTTCTTAGTGGGGCGCTTTGATTCAAGTCACAGAGAATTATAGCAAGTAATAAAGAAGTGTTGCATAAGGAACATTTAGAGCGAATAGGTTTGCAAAGTCCGCAGCATCCACCATGCAAAGAACACTCAACCACATTACCTGACACTCAAAACAGTCTTTACAGAACAGTCAGAATGTTTTATTTCATTTTCAGCATTATCTGATTTGTGGTACCAAAGCACTTAGGTCTGTTTCACACACACTGCATCATCAGGCCATGAGCGGCACGGCTGCGAAACTGCGATTACAAACAGGGATAACACTTTCACGCTGACAGCGTTTCTGCTGCACGACAGACCTGCGGCTCCATATAGAAAATAAAAATGTGATTTTCAGATACTACATTATTTCCTTGTGCTCAAAAATGATGAAATAGTTTTCAGGAGTTGGCCATTGAAAATTATTGCAAACTTGATTGTTCTGAAATCTAATTTGGATGATGCGGATAATCACATTTATGTCCAAGTGCTAATTAATCTAAATGGAATGGCGCCTAAACCTCAAGTGCAAAATAATTGCTTAAATCGTCTGGATTCTGTCCTGAATAAAAGGTGTGTGTGTGTTAGTGTATGTTTCATAAAAGCATTTAAAAAAGTATCGATAAATAGGTTTGCATTTTCATTTGGCTCAGTGCCGAACCTCAACTCTGTGCTGAAAATAATATATGGAAGTGACAAAGAAACATGGATTAATGCAAAAATACAGGGAGAGACATGCAAACAAGTCAAGACGAGGTAGAACTTGTCATTAACACTGTGAATGTGAGTTTAGTTGTTTACAGTTTCTGAGCAACATAACTTGCCTCATTAATACTGAAATCAACTGTGTTCAACTGATGTCTTACATAAAGTGAAGCTGTTTTTGCACAGATGCAAGATATATCATTCATCTGTTATAAGCTGATTTTTTGGTTTGCAATCCTTCAAGTTCACATTAAAAGAGACATATAATTATTGATAATAACACTTTAATTCACTAGATTGTGTACAAATATGCATTTAATTAAAGGGTTAGTTTACCCAAAAATGAAAATTATCCCATGATTTACTCACCATCAAGCCATCCTAGGTGTATATGACTTTCTTCTTTCAGACAAACACAATCAGAGTTATATTAAAAATATATCCTGGATCTTCCAACCTTTATAATGGGAGTGCTTTATAATTCGTCACTTCAGAAGTTACTCTTTCGCCATAACTGGATGTGTATAATTGTTTGCCGGAAGCTAGTGATTATATTATATATAGTTGTCTTGGAAAAATGCATCGCTTCGCTTCAGAAGGCCTTTATTAACCCCCTGGAGCCGTATGGATTACTTTTATGATGGATGGATCCACTTTTTTGGGCTTCAAAATCATTAGTGCCATTCACTCCAATTATAAAGCTTGGAAGAGACTCAGATTGTGTTCATCTGAAAGAAGATACACCTACGATGGCTTGAGGGTGAGTACACCATGGGATTTACTCATTTTTGGGTGACTATCCCTTTAAGATTATTAAACATTTCATGTGAAATTTCCAGCAAAAAAAAAAAAAAAAAAAAAAAAAAAACACTATTATTTAGATATGATTATATATATGATATTATGGATTGTTATATAAGATTTTGGTCTACGAGAGGCTAATGAGTTTGTAAAAAGCCTTCATCACAATGAAAAACACATAAGCACACAATGTGGCAACCGCTAACCAAAACTAATGCACTTGGCTCCTTTCTTCTATCAGCCAAACAGAACTCCTTTACTTCTTCAACATTCAGTAGACTGGATCTAAAATGAACAGCGGGCCTAAATCCCTTTTCTCAATCTGGCTGCACTGCTGTGAGCTAATGAAGGTCTGGCTTTGTGCCTATATGTGACAGATCGTGAAAGACCTTTTTAAGTGTGCCCAAGGGGCTTTTTAAGCATTACACTCCATGCTGACCAATAGCTACACAGTATATCCCTTAAATCTGACAGCGAGCCTTATACCTTTGGGCAAAGTGTCAACTTTTACACATCAAATGTGATGTAAACTGATTCGTAGCAAAAGACTAGATTCCCGTAAGAGAAAAACTGTATTGCCACTGTGCTGAATGACTCATTGCATCTATAACAGCAAGCCAATGCTGCTCATATAAAGCCATAAATGACAAATCTGATGCAGTTAATTTGATGTACAGAGGGCTGTGATTAAAGAATACACTTCTAGATTACTTCAACACAGTATAAACAAACAACTTGTGCTGAAAAGCAACTTATGAAAACCGGGTCACGGCACCAACAAATAACTGCAGATAGGTGGGTCCAGGATGAAAGTTTATTTTGTTACTGGACTTTTTTTTCAGTAACACTTTATTTTAGGGTCTTAACTAGTTGCATTAGCATGCATATTACTAGAATATTGGCTGTTTATTAGTACTTATTAAGCACATATTAATGCCTTATTCTGCATGACCTTATTCTACATTCTTAGGGCCTTATTTTAGCGATCTAAGCACATGGTCTGAAGTGCATGGCGCAAGTGCACTTAGGGCATGTCTGAATCCACTTTTGTACATTTAAGGACAGGAAAAGAGGTCAGCGCACCCGGTGCATGGTCTAAAAGGGTTGTACCTAGTCTCTTAATGAGTCATGGGTGTTTTTTAGGTGTAACGTACAATAAACCAATCAGTCTCTCATCTCCCATTCCCTTTAAAAGCCAGTTGCACTCGCGCCATGATGGATTCGCTATTTACATGGTGAAATTTGCAAGAGGTAAACCTGAATGCTTCTCTAGCAAGGAAACGGATCTGCTTGTGCGCGAGATTAAAGCGCGAGTAGACCATCTACGGGACAAGCTGGATTCCACCAAAACATTTTATCGTTATGCACACAACAATAATCTTTTACATTGTAATCCTTTTATTTTTAATATTTGGCATGATTGTGTGCTGCTGTGTGTCCCTGTGTGTGTAACAAGTGTGTTGTGCATATAAAATAAACAATAAATAACAAAACAAATACTGCGCCACTGACTTTAGACCAGGTTTCAGTTGGTCAATGGCGCAGTCATTTTCAGTTGTTGCAAAATAGCAACACGCCAACAATGCATCTGAACACACCTCGTTTTCAGACCAGCATGCACCTGGGCGCACAAATAGGTGCAAATGCATTTGCGATTTAAACAAAGTGGTGCAGGACGTGAAAATGATAACTGCGTCTGGCCGAAACTAGCAAAAAAAAAACACTTGCGTCGCGCCTAGCGCCATATTGCACCGGGTGTACGATAGGGCCCTTATTCCTACTCAGTACCTAAACTTAACAACAACTAATCTACTAACTATTAATAAGCAGTAAATTAGGAGTTTATTGAGGGAAAAGTTGTAGTTAATAGTGAATATGTGTTCCCTATACTAAAGTGATACCTTTATTTCTATCAGGCAGTAGGCAGTCAGTTGTCGAGTTTCAATTTATTGGAACAAAGTCTATTACGTGTACAACAAAGAGAAGTTGCTTCAACAAGCTGAATCCGATCCATTAACATGACAACTACAGGCTCGCCTGCTGACCCCCTATTAATTATCTGGCTTTACAAGAAGATTAGGACATGGTAAAAAAACCAACAACAAACAGAAAACAACACTGCAAGACTTGGCCATGCCTCGCTAGTATAATTACCCGTCCAAAGTAAACAGAGCAGGAAGACTAATGCGCATGGCATGGGTCAGCGTCACTTGAGCACTGACATAGCTTCCTCCCTTATTCTTCTCTTTTTTCAGTGCGAAGAGAGGGCAGCTGTGTGTGCGGTGGGGGGGATGGACGTCCGACAAGGAAACACACACTCCGATCTGCTGCTGTGTGTTTATTAGGCCCCTCCCACGGTTTCCAGGCTGATGAGACGAAGGGAATATCTTCAGGGGCTTCGGCACTCACCACTATTAAAATTTAATCCCTCAAAGTGAGCTAAAGCAAACATTTGACTGGAGGCACAGAGACTGATGTGGAGCTGTCATTGCTTCTGTGGTTTATATTCACAAACAGTCTGCTAACGCTTGAAGTCGCCCACACATACACACAGAGAAATGCCTGAAGGTCATCTGCCTCCCCCCAAGACGCAAAATGTGAGATCAGTTGTTCAGAGGATATTTGCTGCATTCTGATAACTGCAGGACAGCAAGAACAGATGACTTGTGAAATTTAAAAAAAATAAATAAATAAATAAACAAATGATATTCCAGAGACTAGGTTATATTCAAATCAGTGTTTCCTGAAACACAATTAAGCTGTGGCGCTGCGCCGCTACCGAATTGACAGCAGAATGGCAAAGGAAATTATATTACAATTGAGTTGTAAGGAACTGCAGTCTGAATTGAATAGGTGAAAATAAAAAGTTTGGGTAGCATGAAAGAACACAAAGACAACACGTCTTTGTGTTGTGTTGTCTTCATTGGCTACATGCAAAAATGAACCTAGTTCACTAACGAATGACAATGACAATGGGATATTTCACATTACGCAACAAGCTTTTCTTGCGCAAGCGGTTGCCAAAGATGCCTGCTTATATGAGGCAATTACTGTATAAACATTGTATTCTACATTGCAAGTAAACAAAGGCTAATAACACCAACATTAAAAGAAATAAAATAGAATAAAATGTCATTAAGCTCAGGTGTAATGACATTACACCATGAAAACTGAGTTTTTGAACATAAAAGATACAGTAAATGCCAGTTGATTGGTTTCAAATAATCTCTGATTAGTCAATGACAATTTGCAGCTGTAAAGATGTCCACAAGCCATTTCTTAAAAGTGAAATCAAGAACTGCTTTCTGTACTTAGATGCATAAGACTTAAACCATGAATTAAAGTTATATTGAATCCTCCAGAAATCTGAAAAAAGAAAAAGATTCACACTGCATTATGCAACATTATATTTGTTTGCTCATACCCTCCATAGGCAACCAAAATATGAGAAAAAACTAGCTTGTATAAACCTAAAAACCTATCCTATCCTCCTGATGTCAACTGTTTGGTTACCAACATTCTTCAAACTCATACAGATTTGTTGACTTGGGGGTGAGTAAATGATGACATTTTCAGGTGAACTATAACTTTAAATAAATGCACTTTTTTTTAGAAACGTGGTTAGCAGATGTTACTATGACAATATACTAAGCAAGGGATCAAAACAGCAGCTATCCTGGTAACGTATTCATATGGATTACAATAGCAAGCAATTCCCGAACAGACAGAAAGAACCAAATTGATTGAGGCACTCGAAACCACAGGCATTTTGTTCAGCATCCACAAGGCATCCCATCCTACACAGCAGGTGAAAAGAAAAATGGATCTGTCAGTGACACAGCTAATGACACCCCAGAGATATGAGCAATGTCAGTCTCACAGGAGCATGAAAAAAAATTCTGTTTACCCTTACTTTCACCTCCAAGTCTTGCCATTTTAAACTGGCTCGATTACAATTTTCTCATTATAGGAAAAACATGGCTTATTTATGCTAATGTCCCACTCCTAAAATGCACAATTATAGTGTCCATTACTGACCAACTGTTACCCAAACATGATGGAAAATAGTCTAGGGTGCAACAGATCCATGTAGTTAAGAACTAATCAGACTGAAGTCTTTTTAATGTGCTCCTTGATTCCTTTACTGCTGAAATTGTGCCTCTGCACTCCACGATCATTCCTTAAATATTTTATCCACTCCAACTGGCTTAGTACTACCAGAAAGATCACTCAAGATATGGATATGATGGGTACTGCGTACACTTGACATGCATTTTGCTACATTTACTTATTTTATTTTACTGTGGGTTTACCTAGCATTTTTCTATGTGATGTTTTCATCAGCATTCTCACCCCTCCGATCTGACAGACCCATCAGCCCCGGGGGTGACATCAGCCCCAGACATCTGTCAGTATGTGTTGGCAACATTCGTCAAAGAACTGCTCCGTAATTCAATCATCCCATGATAAATCACTGCGTTTAGGCTAAATAACAAACAACGACATCCCCGGATTTGATTTTTAGGATTTAACTCGTAATTATGTGTGACATGCTCATGTAATTAGGGTTGCCCCTGACGTTCATTTCAACCATCAGTTGACTAATCGCATGCTTCTATTAATTTAATTACTTAAATACATACTGGGGGGAATACTAAACCATAACGAGCCTTTAATATATACATATATACAAGTGTAATATATAGCCTATTCCGTGCTTAAGTGCATGCATAAAGCTTGCCACAAAGCACCAAAAGTAATGATTAGGAATGTGTTGGGAAAATATAGCCAATTCAAATATTTATTAAAAAACTAGTGTTTTTTGAGTCAGTGTTTTCTACAAAGATGAAGTCCAGGCTTTCTATAGATATATTTCTCATATATGTGAGGCATGTAGTCTATATGCTGAGTTTCGGTTCATTTTTGTGACGCGCTCCAGTTCAGGGAGACCAAGACGGCAGAAAGCGCGTCCTGTTTGTTTTCTTTATTTTACAAAAGCAAAACGTTTTCTTTACAGTTTCGAATGATGCTTCACTCTTTTCTGTATGACCAAACATAATGGAGCATTGTAAGTTGTTTCCGCTATTGTCAGGAAAAAATACAAGTGATCGCACCTCAATGTCTTGCAGTAAGCGCGCTATACTTTAGCTTTCAAACTCTGCACAAACACTTGGATATATAATAGTGCACATCTAGGTTAATGATAGCATGAGCAGCCAAGTAAAGTTGCTATTACTTACATGTTTCAAAAAATAAGCCATATTTGAGGTCGATTGATGACAGACAAACATTTAGATTTCCTGCCCAACATTCTGTAATTACCACAAGGATCCTTCACACTTCCTGTGAAGTTTTTTTTTTCCTGCGACTAACCAACTAATAAAATTTTGGTTGACTAAGCCTCTTCTCGTTGACTATTAGAGGGCAGCCCTACATATAATCAAGAGAAAATTAGTTTTTAGGAACTTTACAGAAAGGAAAGAATATCTTGCTTCAAGTCTTTTCAGTTCAATTGGATTGGCCCAACTAGACATTCACGGACAAACACGCTTTGATACAAGCAGTAACCAGGGATTACTGACTTGGTTGGGCTTTGCCTTTCCATAGACTTTGCAAATGAATATCAGTTTCTACTGCTTGATTTCTCTCCTGGTGCAGTAGGTCTCTGGGTACGACGATTATGAAGTATAGAGAATATTTAAAGAAAAGAATAGAACAATAATATTTTAGTAAAGAACTCCAGAACACAGTGGCACAAACATAACCTCATGCTTACTTCAGGGACAAAAGTACAAACACAGAAGCTGAGTGTTTGTGGAACTTGTAAAAATGATCTTGGGATTCAGTCTTTTTATCTGACTTTTAATTACATAAGGAACAAACCCTTTGGCCAAGGGCACAGAAAGTCTCGCTGGGGAAGGTATTTCAGACAAGGCTCCACATACAAGATGAATGTGTTGTGAATGCTGAGGATCAGCTGGTGGTAACCGCGGTATTCCTGGAACCCAGCCCAGGCCTGTCTTAACGCAGTGCCGCTTCACTGAACACGCTAACACTCACAGAGAAGAGGAACAGATTTCACAGGGCATATGGGACCTCGCCAGGATTCAAATAAGCAGACCGTTGGAGATGCCTCTCTTACCTGTAGAAAACAATTAATCTACCTTTTCCTTCTTTCTCACTGACAATGGTGCAGAACGAGGGGCAACAAGATGGGGGGGGGAGTGAAGGGAGAGCGAGACAGAGAGATGGGAGAGTTTTAAAAATTGACTAAAGATGGTGTGCTGACGTGTTTCTGCTTTTCAGTCACATCACGCGGTTTACTCTTCACTGACCTTCCCCTGACCCTTCCTACTTTCCCTGGCTGAGTGTATACAGAAGACTGACTGCTCTGCTATAAACAAACACACAAATAACAGCAAGAACAGGAAATGGCAGATCTCAGTAGTAGTCAATGTAAAATACATGAATCACCTGGTACACTTGCAGATCTTTCAAGGACTAAAAAGTAATCCAGATGTAGCAGACTTATCTAATGTCAAAATCAAATCAAAACTGGCCTTATTTTAATTTCTTAATTGGTGCAAATTATTCAAAACATATCCATTCACCCACGCTCTAAACCACTTGTTCTGTATATGGTTGCTTGGATCCTATCCGGAGCAACTGGCGGAAACCCATTCCAATATGGGCCGAACATTCAAAAACCAGGACCTTCTTGCTTTGTTGACAACTTAGGGGCCATTCACACAGAATGGGTTTTTCCATTCCAACATGCTACTTTTCCATTGTTTTTCTATGTAAACACGCACTAGATGGTTGCTTGCGTCTTTTGCAGCGTCTCGCGGATGACACGGCGTTCTAAAAACGTGGCGCTCAAGTTAAAATCAGTGCTTCTCAAGACCTTTTTTCCCCACTTCACTGCCCGTGTTTCGCATTTTTCAAAGCAAAAATGCATTCTGTGTGAACGAGCCCTTACTCTGCCACTGAAAAAAAAACATCACCAATTCTCTTACTTAATCCTACCCAAAATTGTTTGTCATAAGGTAGACAATTGTTCATGACCCAAACAGTCACAAAATGAAATTAAAGTGAAATTAAGTCCTGTCCTGTGATTTTTCTCATTGACAATCCAGTCTCTCGGCCATCCATGCGATGTAAAAGAAAACGTGATTCATCAGACCAGGCCACCTTCTTCCATTGCTCTGTGGTCTAGTTCTGATGCTCACGTGTCCACTGTTGGCCCTTTCGGCGGTGGACAGGGGTCAGCATGAGCACCCTGACTGGTCTGCAGCTATGCAGCCCCAAACGCAACTGTGATGCACTGTGTATTCTGACACCTTTCTATCAGAACCAGCATTAACTTCTGGAGTAATTTGAGCTACAGTAGTTCCGATCATCTGTTTGATCGGACCACACGGGCCACCCTTCGCTCCCAACATGCATCAATGAGCCTTGGCCACCCATGACCCTGTCGCCGGTTCACCACTGTTCCTTCCTTGGACCACTTTTGATAGATACTGACCACTGCAGACCAGGACCACCCCACATGAGCTACAGTTTTGGAGATGCTCTGACCCAGTCATCTAGCCATCACAATTTGGTCCTTGTCAAACTCGCTCAAATTTTTAAGCTTGCCTATTTTTCCTGCTTCTAACACATCAACTTTGAGGACAAAATGTTCGCTTCCTGCCTAATATGTCCCACCCACTAACAGGTGCCGTGATGAAGATGAAGGTATCAGTGGTCATAATGTTATTCCTCATTGGTGTATATATAGATGAAATTGCACTAAATTAATAACTGATGATTTTTACAATAGAACTAAATCAACACTGAACTGACCAAAGCTAAACAATGACACTATTTTCTTCTAGAGCTGCTGTGCAACTTTGTTGCATAATTTTCCTGTGAAGCTGCTTTGAAACAATCTGTACTGTAAACTGTGACTTGACTGATTAAGTTCTGTTCAGGTGGAGAAGGTAAATGTATGGGCAGATGTAAAGAAATCCACACTTTTTAAATCAAATCAGAACACAGTTATGCAATTCATGCCCTTTATGTTGACTAAGCTGAAATTCCATCTTCTCGCCAACAAGTCCCTTGAGGGCTAAGAGGCATAGGTGTGCTGCCCACTGTCAAAAACTACCCGCAATGTCAAAATGGCCGTGACGCCCTCCTTCCAAGTCCTGAAATATAAGGCCATAAAACTGTGTGCCACTATAAACCTGTACCCATCTGCTGATTTGTGGATCCAATTACTTTCTTTCTGTAATGGTCATGTTCAGTGCCATGATGTTCAGTCAATCGCTGGCAGCTCCTCAGTTTCTACTTGTCACTGAACTCAACGGTCACCGGTCGGACCATGCCACAAGAAAAGTACCCATCATGTGCCTTCAACTGTCAGATGCCGAGCCACAGGAAATGAAAGAGGTCAGTCATTTTGTCAATGGCTCAAGAACGCCATTGACATTCCACATTTATCGAAGAGGGGCTGCTTACACCTGCAGTGGTTTCAGCTGAGTGGCCCTCAGTGATGTAACCCAGATGCATGCTGAATCCCCCTGTCAACACGGCCATGTGGGTACAGGGGCACAGGGGAGCCAGCTGACTCGTGCTGACAGATGGATTATCTTCAGGGCCAGCGGTGGTCCTGGCTTCTGCGAGAGTCGAACTGGCAGACCAGAGTAAACCAATCACAGCCGCTGCGCATCCAAACACCAGGTGTGTCCCCTCCAAAACCCTGGCATTGGCACCTGGTTCCTGCTGGTGTGAAGCTACTTACTGTGAACAGCCACCTCTCGTTGCAGCTCCATGAATATGAGAGCAAGCTGGCTGTTTTAAGTCTCTCCGAGACATTTTAGTACTGTGGGCTATAAGTCCAGGAAAACCCTGAGAGCTAGAGTTCATTTTAGTGCCAAAATAAAAATGAAAGAGGCAGATGTTTATTGAAAACATTACCCTTTTCCTACATGATATTAGACATCATCTAAAGGTAAATGATCTCAACCTCAGGGAGAGACGTTCCTGGTTACCCTGTACCCTTGAAACAACCCAAGTTGGGTTGAAAATGGACAAACCCAGCAATTGGGTTGTTTTAACCCAACGAATGGGTTGTTTTAGTCCAGCGGTTGGGTTAAATGTTTGCCCAACGTGCTAGGTAGTTTTATTTAACCCAACAATTGTTTAAAAATTACTGTATTGCTTCCTTAAAATGAACCCAAAATATGTTGGAAATTAACATTTATTAATAACATTTATGAATAAGTTTAATGAATAATAATGAAACAATAAACATTTATTAAATTGTTTATTAATAAATGTTCAACTTTTGATTATTATTGTTGCCTCTAGTAATTATGTGTCTGATTTTAAATTTCCAACCTATTTTGGGTTCATTTTAAGTCAGCCATATAGTAATTTTTAAACAATCGTTGACAATAGCACATTGGGCAAACATTTAACCCAACTGCTGGGTTTGTCCATTTTCAATCCATCATTTTTTTTAGAGTGTAGACAATCCCTGGTTCATATCTAAACATTTCAGATAAAGACAAACTGAAGCACAAAGTGCTTAGTATCAAATGAAAACAATTTAATTCCGGATAATTTCCCTTGTGAACAAACGAAAGAGCTTAACTTGCTAAATAAACAGAATTTGGTTTTGGAAGTTTGCAGATTTGCAGCACTGTGGACCATAAAGGTTGAAAAGAGGTCAAAACACATACAAGAACGTAATGAGAGATCTCAAGCTGTATACCAACGTTGACCTCTCTTACAAGCATAGTGAGATTTACTAGGTCATTTCCATAGCATGCATTCCAACGATAAAAATAGAGATAGCAATAAAGTTAGTGACGAAAACAGGAGGTCTATAAATCATCCCAACTTGTGATATGTCATCTTTGAGTGTGCAAAACCAATCCTATGGTTAGGAAATAGACAAAACTCAAGATCTAGAAATTTTTGAACAAATCAAAAGCCTCTTTAAAAGATTCAGCATTCTTGTTTTTAACTGCGTGAAGGCTGGTCAATGGCAACATCAGACTAACAGTTACAGCCTTTCCTTGACGCCTGACCTCAAATCACACACTGAGACATTCATTCATCCTACAAATCGTTGGTTGCATTTGAGCTTTTTTAAAAAGTGTTTTAGATTCCTAATGAATGGAGATGGTCTTAGAGGTTTGTGTGTTTATGCAAAAATAGCAGCTGACGAGCTCCACCTCAAAAACATGTTGAAGGCGGAAAATCACTGAGTCAAAACTGGACTAAACTAGACTCACTGTTCCATACTGAAAACAGGAAAACAAATAAATGAAAATACACAGTGCTTCAGAGTTCAATGAAAAAGGACACAAGGTGAAGAAAGGTTCCAGCGAGAAGTTCTTCTTTACTTGAGGCTGCGCATATAGCCGAGTTACCTAGTGCCTCAGGCTTAAATGAAAAAAGCAATTTCAGAGCAGATTTATAGTATTAAATGAAAAATAGGGGGGACATGATTTTTTCCATTATCTACAGTGAGCTAGTGGTTGCATCTCAGCACGTTCTCAGGGGCCTTAGCAAACACAGGCCCACTTGAGAGACGTAGTATTCTGCATCTTCTGGACGATCCATCATGTTATATGCTGTGCTGCTTCCAATTGTTTTTCCTGGCAGCACCGGGAAGGAAAGAGAAAAAATACCATAGTAACAACAAAAACTCTGGTTCGCTTTATCTATCACACCGTTGTGTGTTGCAGCAACATTGTACAATGTTACTAGTGCCTCACCGCTTTGGCTGTCATCTCAGCAGAGCATGGCAGTCCTTAAGCCACCAATCTGCTCCATCACAAACTGGGATGCAGACCGAGGCTTAGTGCTTCTCCAGTGGCTGCGTTTGGCCCTTGGCGAGCCAATATGCTCTGCTGCCTGAGCTCACTGATGACAACCTCGAGGGGTTAAATTAGACTGCCTCTCAGAAACATGACACGTTGCCCGTTTGTGAATAGCGAGGTTAAATTAGACGCCTCCTGTTTTCCAATAGATGGTAGTCAATAATGAAAAGCGAGCTAGTTCTTGCAATGTTTTAGGCCCTCGGATCACAACTTCTTTGCTCCTGCCAGGTTCAAGGCCATTATTTATCACTGCAAGGGGAAAGCAGAATCCTCTCAGCCATTATGCCTGCTTCCTTAAACTTGACGTGATAAGACCTTGTTAGTAGCTGGGGGCTTGGGCTGAATCTTCTTGCTTTCTATCGCAATTCCACTTCAGGAAACATTTGAGTCAGAGGAGCTGCTGTTATGGACACTTGAACCTGAACCTCCTCCTTTGCTTGTGAGCCCAGCAGGCTGTTTGTTTTATTTTTTTTGCCAGACCGCCTGGATGATCAGAGCACTCCTTCACAAATTCACACATGCATCCAATTTCTAAAAAGTGAAGGATGGACAGAAGGGCTCAACGCTAAGGATTTTTTCTGTTTCTGGTTCAAAGTTTAGTTGTCCTGCCAAAATTTTCACAGGCCAAACCACAAAAAAAAAAAAGAAGAAATAAATAAAATAATAAAAAAAAATAAAATAAAATAGGCCTTGTTGTTTTTTCATGCAACCTCAATAAATAAGGTTATGACACCAAAAACCAGCCTAAAGATATAGTTCTAAATATAAAAGAATAGCGAGAATAGAGTCCACACTACACGTATAATGATAACAGCACAGAGAAACTATATTGTTGGAAACGTTTTCAGAACGATTTTTCCAGTTGATGAACAATAAAAACACTAACAGCCAATCAGAATCCACCCTGCTTTAAAGACCTTGAGATTTAAATTGACAGATGATAAAACTGCAGTGCACTTATAATAAACAGAATTATATAATCCTCTGGTGTGGACACTAATATCGTTACAGTTATCTTTAAAGTTTTCATTCTAGGTGTGAATGGGCCTTAATTAGAATAAATAATCTAATTATGAGCAATAGCACAAATAAATACAACAGATTTAACATATAAATTAAATTGTGCGTTTCATGTTGGTCTTAACAAGATTTTCAAGTACAGAAATAGTAGTCAAATGTAAAATAACACTGTATAGTCTTTACTGTATGAAAACAGATGAACCCTTATTAAAGTTATTCAGTCAAGAGCAGTTAGCAAAAGTCTTTTGTTGTTTGAGTAACATTAAAACACACAGCAGCACAGCAGGATTATTAGGCTGCTGTCACTTTAAGACCGAATGCACGGATCCAAAATACTGAAACGCACATTTTCACTTAAGACATAACTGACTGTGTTTATGAGGAAACTTGACAAGACGAGCATTTTGACATTAAATTATCAATTTCCATGATTAACATTAAAACAGGATTATTAGGCTGCTGTCACTTTAAGACCGAATGCACGGATCCAAAATACTGAAATGCACATTTTCACTTAAGACATAACTGACTGTGTTTATGAGGAAACTTGACAAGACGAGCATTTTGACATTAAATTATCAACTTCCATGATTAACATTAAAACAGACAGCAGCGCAACAGGATTAGTAGCCTGTTGTCACTTTAAGACCGAATGCACGGATCCAATATACTGAAACTCACACATTTTTCTCACAGGCTTATGTTCATTTAAGACATAACTGACTGTGTTTACGAGGAACTCGACAAGATGGGCATTTTGACATATTTTTGTGTGAATATGTCCATTCAAGGGCAAGAAGACATGAGCTGTGAGACGCGGCTCTCTGAAACTTATCACACAGCTCGCGAGTACCGAATTGAGAGAAGTGAATACTTTCGCTACTTGAATATTTAAGTTGAAACATGCAAGAATTATTAATGTCTGTGATGATGCAGCACTGGCGCAATCGGGCAAGTGACTGTTCCGTCAACTGTCCCGAGCGTCGTTCTTATTTTCAAACACTGGACAAGGATAATATATGTTGCAAATGTGTATCTTTAATACTGAATATAATAAGTAAGTGAACAGCGCATCACATCCGACACAGACTGCAAACACAAATTCACAAATTCAAATGATTTTATACTGCATTAAAGAAAGTGGTGCAGGAAACACTGACACAGTATACAAATAAACTCCCAATTAAATGTTACCAATACATTATTATAGTGGAAACAGATTCAGAAATAATTAATTGTTGTACAATTAAAATGTGTTTGGACAGAATGTTTAGCATTAGCAGATGGAGAGAGACCCAACCGCCTTGTTGTGCTCTGGCACGTCTGAGAGGAGAGAACCAAACAAATACTCAATGGGCCTCATAAACAACAATTAGGCTAAAAAAAATTCTCACATGCATATCTCATTAGGATTTGAGATAGTGTGAGAGCTTTTATGGATGTCATTAAAGCAGACAATATCTTCGTAGAATCCTTCAGGCTAAGTTAAATACCATAAAAATCACATTTATATTTATATCCATTGTTTTCTTTTTGGAGCTACAACTGTCAAATAGAGTAAATATTTATAACTAGCCTCTCATTAGACACTTCAATTAGTTTCTTGTAATGGAGGGAAAAAAACACTGAATAAAAATGCAGCTGATAACGCTTACCCAGCAGGATTCGGCACAATGTGCTTCTTCATTATCCAACACATACGAGCATTTGTTGCAGCGTCAGTTATCAGGTACACCGTACCTTAGCGCTGGATACCACAGCTTTTAATTAGCAAAGCACAGAAAGACGCAGATCTGTGCAAACTGCTGGAGCGACTGCCATGTGGAGAGCCGTGAGAGTACAACAAACTCAATTATGGCCTAAATACTGCACATGCATTAAAATGAGACTCGGAGCACATGTGAAAAGCCTCATGAGCCTAAATAAGACTGTGAGCAGAGGACACATTTCATGCATGGAAAGAACATGGGGCTGAAATGAGTGACATCCAGAACTTAAAGATAATCAGCAAACAATAAATCAAGCTGTTTTCGATCATCAAGAGACTTGTAAAATTGTAAATCCTGAAAGAGTTCCTGTTTTGCTTGGAAAAGCAATATGATTATGCATTTACAATATGATTACATATTTACAATATGATTATGTATTTACGTAACTGCAGTCAATTATAGTGTTGAACGTTAATTCTGACCATCTGGATGTATCGTTCAAACTAACAGCATTTTTTTCCGCTGGAGAAAGGCAGGTCACTAGTCTTTGCCGCTGAATGGCCTAATATTATTGTGCAACTGGCCGTGGCTTTTGAAAATTTAATGTCACTGATGTCATTTTATTTTGATTTGGCATCAGTTTCTGAATGGGAAAGCATTTGTACATAAACCTGCAGCAGTGAATAATGCATGATATCATGAACAAGATGAATGATTATCAATGCAATGCATGAATCAAACTCACTCAGATGTCAACAATTTCAGATACGGTTTTCCATGCATCATTTTTTATTATATCACTATGTGGCCAGAGACAAATCACATAAAAGGGTGAAATCGTTAAAGTCCAGGGGCCTCGTTTCAAAGAAGAGTATTTGCATTCTTTTCCACTGGGCAAATAGTATTTTTAATAGTTTTTAAAAAAAAATCTAATTTATGCAAATTTGCCTATATGATAAACATACACTCTAAAAAATGCTGGGTTAAAAACAACCCAAGTTGGGTTGAAAATGGACAAACCCAGAGGTTGGGTTAAATGTTTGCCCAACCTGCTGGGTAGTTTTATTTATTCTCAGAATATAAATTCTGCAATTTAGTTTAAAAAGGAATTATCATGCTCCTATAGCACTCTTTGCTGTCATTAAAACATAGTGTGCCACAGGAAAAGTGTTCAAAAGAAGCGCATACACTTCAAATATTTCTAAATACATATAATTTGTGTTTAACTTCTGGATAATAACTTCATGTAATTTGAGTGCTTAACTCCATTAAGAGTGGAATATTGAATCTAAGCACCCTATTTTAACGATCTCAGCACATGGTCTAAAGCGCATGGCGCAAGTGCACTTAGGGCGTGTTCAAATCCACTTTTGCTACTTTAATGACGGGAAAAATGGTCGGCACGCCAGGAACATGGTCCAAAAGGGTTATACCTAGTCTCTTAATGAGTCATGGGTGTGTTTTGGGTGTAACGTGCAATAAACCAATCAGTGTCTCATCTCCGATTCCCTTTAAAAGCCAGTTGCGCTCACACCATGGTGGATTCTCCATTTACATGGCGGAATTTGCAAACTGAAAAACTGAACGCTTCTCGCTGCTCGTGCGCGAGGTTAAAGCGTGATAGCAGACCATCTACAGGACAAGCCAGATTCCACCAAAGCATTTTATCTTTATGCACACAATAATAATCTTTTACACTGTAATCCTTTTATTTTAAATATTTGGGATGTTTGTGTGCTGCTGCAAAACAAATATTGTGCCATTGACTTTAGAGCAGGTTTTTGTTGGTCAATGGCGCAGTCCATTTTAGTTGCCTCAAAATAGCAACACGCCAACAATGCACCTGAACACACCTCGTTTTCAGACCAGCACACCCATGGGCGCACAAATGGGCGCAAGTGCATTTGCTATTTAAACAATGTGGCACTGGATGTGAAAATAATAACCTCGTCGGGCTGAAACTAGCAAAAAACACTTGCATCGCATTGTGCGGGGTGTATGATAGGGCCCGAAATGTGAATATCAAAATGAAATCAGATTTTAAAATCATTCTGTTTACTTCATTACTTCGCTCACATATTTATTTATGGCAAGTTTATTTTTTATAAATCCCAATATGTGCGTGGAAAATTGTGTACGCACATTTCAATTCATTTTTTGTGTGTACACAACATTTATACATCAGGCCCCAGGCCTTGTGCCTTGCAGCTCCAATGAAACAATATCATCTGAATATCTCTAACAAGAAAAGGTCTGCATTAAAAATAAACCTTGGCTAAAAGATTCATACAAAGTATTATAGCAAACACTTCACAGTGAAGCACATTTAGACATATCGTAACCTTCAGTTAAAATCAAACAGCATACATTGGTTTGACAAAGCAACAGGTTCGCCAGGCCACTCTATCATTTATATATCTATCTATGCTAACGTTTACAATAGTACTTTTTCAGAAAGACTTTTGCTTTGTCTGCTTAACACTGTTGTTAATTTAGGATCAGCTGTGCAGTACAACATCATCTCAGAAAGCATCATACTTACATTCTTAATATTGAAGCTACTCAGAAAGCCTAATACATAACAGTTCTAATCTATCAGAATTTCAGTCTACTGGACATGGACTTGTGTCTTTTTAATCAAAAGTTTAACTCATTCTTACACCGAACAATCACAACTGCTGTAGTACTTTAGAGTTTGTCAGATTTATACAACGCTGACTGTTATTTACTTATTTGCAGAAGCAAATATCTTTGGATTAAATATTATTTTTCTGTGCATTAAATCCTCTTGGTATTCTCCTAAGCGACAGCCACTGAATCACCAAAAAACACAGACATTTGCCCACAAACTATTGCTCTCACTCAAGTCTTAAAAAATAAGTAATTTCTTTCTTCATTTTACGTAAGTAACCTCTGTCACAAATGCATTTTACACTTCTTCAGTGCCGCCCTCCCCTTTTTTCATTTCAGTTCTTGTGCTCTCATGAAAGCCCAGAGACTATCCATTATGTGCAATTTAAATGGCCACTCCTTACCCACCAAAAGAGCTATGTGTGAGAAAGTTCGTGGCTGTCACAGAGCAATAAGAGGCTTTTTCCTCCACACTTGAGGCTAGGGTGAGTGAGTTTACGCAGACAAATGCCGGACGCATTTCAAAGTAAGCAGAGGAGAGGAAAAGAAAACAATGACTAGAGAAATATATTAGTATCTTATCAACACACACAAAATAATCACAAGCAACCTTGTTTGATTTTTTCTTTTTGAATGTGACAGTAAGGCTGAGTAAAAAGATCAGATGACAACAGTTCATTCTCCTCTTACTGACAATTAAGTATTATTAAGTATTTATGACTGTTTACCTGCATATCACTTTACAATAAAGTTGTATACTTTGTTAAAATTAGTAAACGCAATAGTTAACAAGAACTAACAATGAGCAATACATTTTAACAATAAAGTTATTAATCATCTGCTGTAAAGACTGTTAAAAGTTAACTACTATTATTGAAGTATCACCCAGAACTGAATATTTTTTTAATAAACAAAGCTTTTTTTTTAATTCTTTCGCAGTCTGTTTTCTTATTTTGTCTATATCCACTATATCAAGAGCAACTTGTTTTTGATCAGCTTAAACTATTGATCTTGCCAGCACCTTCAAACACTGTAATATATATATATATATATATTTTCATGATTCATCACAACATTTTTTCTTTTGTCAAATCAACTTAGATAATTAATTTGGTTGAGATAACATAATATTTTGAGTTTCTGTTGATTAAGTCAATCACCTTCATTGTATTAACTCAAATTTTTAATTTTAATGAACTCAAGATTTTAAGGCAAACAGGTAACTTACTTTTTTAAGTTAAACCAACAATTCTTTTTTACAGCTACAAATATTTGAGTCATGCTTTGCATTGTTGAAGCTGAAAACAAATCTCACAGTCTGTATTCTGAACTCTAACATGGAATAATCCCTAACAAGTCAGGCAATAAATGACACTAGTCAGCATGCTTTAGAAATGATATGGCATCTCACTGGTGGACATGCGGATTGGGTTTCCAGTGCCCACTGTAATGTCTTGATGCATTGACAAGATGTTGCAGGAACAGTAACACACGCAGAAACACAGGAGACCAAATATAATGTAATTATAATCTCATTATAACGACTGCATAACAGTTGTTTTAATCACCGGAGCTGTCAGTGACTGCGCTCTAATGTCTGGACGACAATGGCTGTGTCTCAATCTCAAACCCTAGTGAGCTGCCTAACTAAACAGCACTTGGAGATTCCGAGTGAACTCGCGTCTGATTCTCAAAAATGTGCCGTCTTTGTAGACGGCTTATTATGTATTAAAACACAGGCGATATATACGCCGTAAGATGTGCCTTTAAAGTGTTGCGCGATGTCATTTCAGTCATTTGTGTGGAAAACCCTGTGATGCTTTTTTTTAGCGGAGTTTTCATTCATTTTTCTGTCCGTAACGTCCGTTCTTAACGGGCGGCTCCCTATACTATAGCTACTATAGAGCCACATAAACGGGACTGACCACATTTAATGTCTCTAATCTATAAAATAAAGTTAAACTCAAGACAGCGTACCTGTATACTGCACAAGGAACATCGTCCTGTGGATTCGGTTCAAAAAGACGCCAGATAAAGTCCCGTAGGGCTCTGGTAGTGGACGTTATTCCGCGCTAGGAGCTTTGCTGCTGGTGTCTGTGGGTCTGCTGCGCTTATAACTGCTTTAAAGATAGAGCAGACCACAGCGAGGGAGAGAGAGAGAGGGAGAGAGGGAGAAAGGAGGATCCACACAGTCACGCTCAACACAACGACTACACTGACCGCGCGACGCGACAAATCTAGAAAGTGAACGACGTCTCTCACGCGCTCGATTGACGGTTGACTGGTTTGAAAGCAGTAGCGTTCAAATTACTGTGCGCGGGAAACTCATACAAAAAAATGCGCAGTTTTCTCGTTGTCAGCGATTGAAATATGTGAAATGTTAGACTTCACATGGCTGACACTATGATATTGTTCAAAATAATGACAACCCAGTTGTTAAAGTTTCCATAATGAAAATTTAACGTAACGAATTTAACGTATTTTCTGCCAAAATAGTTACTTCTTGTTACGACAGTAAACAATGTGTGGCAACTTGGTATTATTTTTGAAAAATGCTAGCAATAACTTCGTACTAGCCTACTAAAATTGGTTTAAAATATTATTATTTTACTCTATTGTAATTGTTAGTAAAATAAGATGTAATAAGGGATACCTGTACCTGTTTTCTTTATCACTGTTAAAGCGATAGTTCACCCAAAAAAAATAAAATTCTGTCTTCATTTACTCACCCTCAAGTTGTTCCAAATCTAAATTTCTTTCTTCTGATACATAGATATTTGGAAGAATGTTTGTATACAAGCAGATCTCGCCCCCCATTGACTACCATAGTACACTCTAAAAAATGCTGGGTTAAAAACAACCTAAGGTGGGTTGTTTTAACCCAGCAGCTGGGTTAAAGGTTTGCCCAACGAGCTGGGCAGTTTTATTTAACCCAACTATTGTTTAAAAATTACTATATGGCTGGCTTAAAATGAACCCAAAATAGGTTGGAAATTAAAAATCAGACACATAATTACTAGATGCAACAATAATAATCAAAAGGTGAACATTTATTAATAAGTAATTTAATAAATGTTTATTGTTTACTTATTTTTCATCAATAAATTCATTTATTAAACATATTAATAAATGTTAATTTCCAACATACTTTGGATTCATTTTAAGTGAGCAATACAGTCATTTTTAAACAATAGTTGAGTTAAATAAAACTACCCAGCAGGTTGTTCAAACATTTAACCCAACCACTGGGTTAAAACGACCCAATCGCTGGGTTTGTCCATTTTCAATCCAACTTGGGATGTTTTAACACATCATTTTTTTAGAGTGTAGGAAAAAATGCAATGGTAGTCAATGGGGACGAGATCTGCTTGGTTGCAAACATTCTTCCAAATATCTTCCTTTGTGTTCAGCAGAACAAAGAAATAATAACATACAGGATTGGAACTACTTGAGGGGGAGTAAATGATGACAGAATTTTCATTTTTTAGGGGAACTATCCCTTTAAATGCACCTATATTGTTAGAGTATGTACCAGTAGAGGGAGCAGAGCAACAGTTAAACTCAAGGGCTAATTGCCATACAGTATAAACTACAACAGGATCCACATTAAAACCCCAAGGCCTCTTAAATAATGCACAAGTACAGACCATTCATTGCAGTGGACAAGGGAATTGCTAAACTAATCTGCTGTTGTGCCAGAAAATTATATATATATATATATATATACACAAGTATCAAAGCAAGCATGCTTTATGAAAATCTAAAGGGATATCATGACATAATTTTGATTTTCGGGTGACCTTCAACTTCATAAAATAGAATGCAATGCATAAAAAGATATCCAACCAACAAAGTAATGTTGGCGACCAGAATATAACCAAATAAACAAATGAGCTGTTTTTCTTAGATATGATTTCTATTTTCCTCATAACAATCCAAGTGCAAAAATGTGTTATGAGCAGAACATATGACTGCCAGCATGCTGGGGGTCCAGGAGAGGCTAAATAATCCTTTGGCTTGCTGGAATCCCAGAAGAACTTTAACACCTCCATGTTTACAACTCAGAATCTCAAGCCTGAACTGTGCGGCATAGCCAGGGTTACTTTAAGAGCTAAGGACATTTAACAGATGTCTTAACACATTCAGCAGGAATTTACAGTTCTACTGTGCGTCGCGGTTAGGAGGAGAGCAGAGGAGAGCAGTGGAGAACGGTGTTGTGAGCGCAGCTTTTGACATTACAACGCTCTCATAAAAGCGTGATAAGAGTGTGGGTGGAAACCGTGGCCTGCTACAGCTGCTAAACCTGATGAACACTTTAGACCAACAACCTCAGGGGAAAAGAATGAAGACTTTATATAATTTGGGCGCATTAGCATACTAAAACAAAGTCAAGAATGTAGATGGGTAGTTTAAATATCTACAGTAGATTAAATGTACTGCTTAAGAGTCTATTTATATACTTTGATGTTGAATGCAAATATAATTAGCTTGTTTTGGCACTCCATATACAAAGTTGCCTTTCGGTTTCACGGAAGTCGAGATTGGCCATCGTTTTTTGCAGCCGCTTTCCTACGGAAAATTTGATGTGCATGGATACAAGCATTGGCATATTCATTATGAACTGTTTATTTTGCCATTCTTAACAATTAGCTCTGACAATTCAAAAGCCGAAGGCGATACAAACAGCTGTCAAGATGATTTTTCAGAGGTAAAATGAGCATTTTTATGTTTTCGGCACTCATTTTAAACAGTTTTCATGCAATTAGGGAAATAAATGTGGCATGGCGCTGTTTTAGTCGCGTAAAAATATTCCAAAGCTGCGCCTGAGTCATTTGTGCTGCAAGGCAATTACATATCATAGCATCAAAGTGACACATTAAAAGCACTGGAAACATGGACTTTGATATGTTACTATAATATGTTATTAAGCCTAAGTGAAAAACAATAGTTCTTTAAAGACAGGGTTTCACATAAGAGCTTCCTTGCATGTCACAGCTCTTATCTGTAAATTAGCTCAATAAGAGCAATCAAAGTCTGTCTGAGCAGTGCACTTTCCTTTCATTTATTCTAAGCGAACAGGCTTTTTCCCCTCGAATTTCAGCGTACCACATCATATATTAAACCACTGCCAACAGGTACAATTATCACTAATAATTTGATAGCATCTGGCTTTTTTCTGTTTAAATTCAGACTTTGGGAAAAAGACAGAAAAGAAGATCTACCATGTTGCCTCGTTCCCATCTGCGGCTATCATTTATTTGGTGGTAATGGAGCTGTAGGTGTTTGACAGATGATTCACCTTTACAAAGGTGAGCTAGTTCCCTCCTCTCACGGACACCAGCGATGCCCCTGGCTGGAGCGGTTCACCTTTGGCTGAAAAACAGCAAATACAGTAACATGCATTTTCATCCTGATTCTCCACAATAATGTGACTTGTTGTGTGAGACAGATGCTTTTCTTCGGTCTTTGGAAGTGTGTTTGTTAATTACTTATTTTCTGTTAGTCACAAATATGGTGTTTATGTTTTAATAACATGAACACAATAAAATCAGGCCAAAGTTTCTCAAGGCAGCATCTAATGAATTCTCACCTCACAAAGAATGATTAAAAGCTGGTCTGTGCTTATTTAATTCATGCCAAGTTGAGGGACAGACTCTACTCCTTTTTTCCTGATTTTAAACAACCATGTGCTTTCAAGTTGCTTATTTTATGAGCACTGAAAAAAAAAAAAAAAAAATATATATATATATATATATATATATATATTGCATTAGCTGGGAGCAAATTACCTAGGTTCTAGTCAAGAAAGCCACACATTTAATTAAACGGAAGCCATGAATCTCTTTACTTTATAGGACGTCTTCCTTTCAATGGGGAAAAAACGGGGTAAATGAAAGGGGAAAAAAAACTGCTCAAGCCTCAATCACTGCGTCACTAAAGCAATTAAAATCCCAAGAGCTAAACTGAAATTCTGCCCATTATTTGGTCCAACTCGTATCTGAAAAGCGTTGCACCTAAATATAAATCCTGAAGGCCTTGAAAATCAGACAAAAAGAGAATTTCAAATACATTCAGGGCAATTCACTGCACAGAAATCATATAAAATACAGACTTTCCTGTATGCACAGTAGAGCATGGCACTTCCCAGGGAATGCATGGACTGATGCAATGTAGTTCGCTTTGGATAAAAGTAATTGCTAAATGCATAAATGTAAATTTAAAACTAAAATAAAAATGCAAAAACGGCTGGATTAAAAAAAACTAAACAAAAAACAACATAAAAAGTATATAAAGGTTTTAAAAAAGAATCACAATAACTACCACTTTTAAAAATGAGTTTATTTGTCTGTAGCAGATGTAAATATAGATCAAATATATGTGAACATTTAAAACTGGCAACTGAACTTAGCAATTCATCAAACCAGTTTCAGAATAAACAAACAGATGTTTGGAGCAATTGTTATTTTAAGTTCTTACTAAGATAATTAGTTTTTCTTAAATCATTTTCATATTTGGCCCGTTCAGCAGCACTAATGACACAGTAACTGAGTTAAAGCTCACTGTCGGTTTGGAGTCATTCAGTCACTGTCATTTTTAGGGAATTTCTTTTGCCATTCTTAACAATTAGCTCTGACTATTCAAAAGCCGAAGGGGATACAAACTGCTGTCAAGATGATTTTTCAGAGGTAAAATGAGCATTCTTATGTGTTTGGCACTCAGTTTAAATCATTTTTATGCAATTAGGGAAATAAATGTGGCATGCAGCTGTTTTAGTTGCGTAAAAATATACATTTGTCCGACGTTGGCTTGGTGTGTCTTGGCTTTAAGGAGGCAAGGTTGGGGCGGTGGTGGATAAGATAAGAGAATATCAATATTAAAACTGCATTAGGACCTATACCAGAAAAATACCTGAAGTGATCGTTTCCAACGGACCTGAACGGCAGCAGAAATCATCACTTTATCACTCAAGGACTTCAGGACACTGTGTTCCAGTTCACAATGCTGGTACCGGCGAGGGCGGCTTCTGGACTGTAGAGGTTTTGTGGTGAAAGTCAGTTAACAGCTATTTTAACAGCTTTTGGGTTTTAATTTTGGCAGGCTGAGTTGCAGTTCTGTGCCATTTGGTGTTTTGGCCCTTTTAAAACCAGGCAGATTTAGCTCATATTTTCAAGAGACAAATTAAAGAACTGAATCAGATTTTGTTTTTGTGAACTTTTAGAACTAACAAATGAAGTCACTGCAATGGGGCTTTAAAGTTAACACCGTGTCCTAACCAGACGCGACGGCGACAAGCGAATATTCTATTTTAGAAACGGTTTCTATTTCTCCGCGACGTCGCGGCTGGAACAGCAACACAAAATATTGCAATGATAATATCAGGTACTGTTTATGTGCTTTATTTAATGTTAAAAGCATCTAATGTGAGTTTGAATATCGTTCTTTTGTTCCCAGCTTTTTAGCTGTAATGAAAACAACACTGGCTAATTCACCTCAGATCTTGAAATTAAATAAATGGGCACAAGAACGTTCAAACTGTCAACTCAATGCGAACAAACAAGTGTATTCTATGACAAAGATTGGTTCAGTCACTCCGTATGTACTTTAATAAAGTTTAAATGGTCTAATATTTATGAATTTTACTATGCACTTGCCCATTTCATTGTGTCTGCTCTTGCCGAGAGAGCCCGCCCACACTCTCTTCTGATTGGCTGTGGTTTTTGATTGATTTTATCGCTTCTCATTGTCGCGTCGTGTCTAGTGTGGACAGTCAAATTGCTCGTTGCTGGAATCTTATCGCATCGCGTCTGGTTATGACACGGTGTAAGGCAAAGCAGCACTAAATTAATTGCAGGCCTTCAGCTTCTTTCAACAGAATAATGCAAAACAAAACTATTTGGGTGTGAGCAAAAACATACCATTTTTGTGTGTGTCCCTTTAAATGCAAATGAGATGCTGCTCCCAGCCCCCTTTCCATAAGAGGGCGGAGCTTTAACAGCTCACACTTCGGTTGCTCAACAACAACAAAGCTGGAGAATCTCACGCAGCCAAAATTGTCAGTAACAGTGTTCAGCCTTACATTGTTCAAACCGGAATCTTTTGTGCAAAACCAGTATGGACGCCCACTATACACAGCGTACCTGTTTGCCAAACAGAGCCATACACACCAGGCTAACTTTTATGATCTATCAAATGCTGTGAAAGGTCGCATGAACATAAACACTCCTTTTTTAGCAACTGAGCTTGCCAGGGTCAACTTGCAGGCTATAAAAGCTAACGAGACTCTAAATAGCCTCTAAATAGCCAACGACAGAACAGTTAGCATGCTTTGCTCGAACTTTTGCCATGGCGTTAGAACTGGTACACCATTTGCGCTTGCGAAAACAAAATGGTGGCGCCGTGGGTGGAAATGTGCAGATTAAGGGGTGGTAATTTTGTAATAAGATCCACTTCCTACGTCACAAGAGGAGCGAAATCTGAGCAGCTTGTTTTTTCACATGCTTTCAGAGAAAGGCTTGCCAAAACAAAGTTACTGGGTTGTCCTTTTTCACGTTTTCTGGGTTGGTAGATGCACCGGGGACCAGATTATAGCACTTAAACACGGAAAAAGTCCCCTTTATGTACACTTTGGATTTCATGTTGACTTTAATATTTCTAAACTTTGTACAATCGGTTCTCTTTTTGTGATGACATATAGTATTGTTGACATTACCACTAAAATACATTCCTGGATCGACCTTGATTGTGTAAAAGAGGAAGTCATGGGCTAGATAAGGGGAACGTAGAAGGAAAGCTCCTGTGTAAATGAGGCAATCTGCCCTCATACAGCTGCAGCAGGACTGTGCGGCGTAAACCGGACACCTATGGGGAGGGCAGAGCCGTGTGACGGCCCGGACACCTGCCTCCAGATTCAACACAAGCCAGCCGACCGGCACAGCCCACACAGAGTCTAATAAGAAAGGACACACTCGTGTTCCTCACGAGTTCAAGAAATTATTTTCCTCACAGTCGCCCAGCAATTCTGCCATCAAGAATTGAATTCTAACTTTTATTCTCCTGTGTGATTGTAGACCTGTCCGTCACGCTGAATGTCAGATCTCAAAATTGAGTTAAGACGTTTTTGAATGCATTTAGCCAAAAAAACTGATTGGTTGGTTTAACAAGCACAAAGCTTTTATCTCACAGAAAAAGCTCAAAAGGACAGAGTTCAAATAGGGTTTACACAAGAGATTGAACAGAATGTCCATCTGGCTACCTGGCATCTCATACAAAAAAAAACTCTTTTATGATTTATCCTCTGAAATGCACTAGTCCTCCACTGGCATAAAAAACATTTGGCTATTTTTACACTCTAATATCAGACTAAACCTATATCTTTCTCTTGGCTTGCAAAACACATCTGCAGCAGTATCAGCCTCACCTTTCAGCTTAATCTCCCAAAACTTGATAAAAGGTTCCGGCGAGCCCTGAAATCTAAACTTCCTGTCATTTAGAAAGCGCAAACAAGAACGGAAAAGTGATGGAGGCGATCCAGCAGACATTTCCACCTGTTCGTGACAAAATAAATGCCAAAGAACTCGAGGAGAAACCCCTTATTATTGAGAAGCAGCCTCTCACTGACAGTCTTATCAGGTGTGCAGCAGAGATCTTGCCAACAAATCCTTTTCCTGCCTGTGAGATCTACACTCTGCCTGTGAATGAGAAGCTTAAAGTGTCTCTGATGGTACATCAAGCAGACAGAACCTCCATCAGCAGAATGCATATCAACTCACCTACAGCTCGGCCAGATCTGTAGTCCTTGAACATCATGTGTTAACCAGACACTCAATCTCCCGGTGACGGCACCCTGTGAAGAAAACAATACAGACTTAGCTGCATCTGGACATTAAGGGAGACTGAGATATCTCCATGAAACAGCTCAAGTTTTCCATCTTATCATTAGTGAGAAACCACAGATGACTTTCCAACAGGATAGTAAATGTCATGGAGAAGGCAATCTAAATTCACCAAGAAACATATTCAATTGCCAAAATACATTTATCCAGTCCTTCAGTGAAACAGCACCCGTCACAAAAATGTGAAGATGAATTGTTATTTTGTTCCTAATATTTTGGCATTGTGAAGAATATTCCACAATATGTGATGCCACATGGTGTTCTGAAGAAACATCCTAGATAAACATCTGGAGACAGATTCATAAAACATTCTTAAGAATACAATTATTCTTAAGTGCTATTTTCCGTTTAAATGGGACATATCATGAAAATCTGACTTTTTCCGTGTTTAAGTGCTGTAATCGGTGCATCTACCAACCTAGAAAGTGTTTAAAAAAAAAGGACAACCCAGTAACTTTGTTTTGGCAAGACTTTGCAAGCATGTGAAAAAACAAACTGCTCAGATTTCGCTCCCCTTGAGACGTAGGAAGGGGATCTTATTATAATATTGCCAGACCTTAATCTGTGTGAGATTCTCCAACTTTGTTGTTGTTGAGCATCTTAAAGCTCCGCCCTCTTCTGGAAAGGGGGCCGGGAGCAGCAGCTCATTTGCATTTAAAGGGACACACACAAAAATGGCGTGTTTTTGTTCACATCCAAATAGGGGCAAATTTGACAAGCTATAATAAATGATCTGTGGGGTATTTTGAGCTGAAACTTCATTCTGGGGACACCAGAGACTTATATTACATCTTGTGAAAAGGGGCATTATAGGTCCCCTTTAATAAAGTTAAGAATATTTTGTATTCCCAGAAACACAATATTGTTTTCCCAATTTTGTTTCTTCAGATTGTTCTAAAAGAAGGGAAAAAAAAAACTTAGGAAGTGCTGAACTTCTGTCAAGCCACTTGAGACAAAAATAGTGTGCATGCTTATTATGATTATTACAGTAATCTGCAGGCAGAGCAAAATAATGGTGTGTTTTTATTGAGTTGATCAGTGGGTCTTTGGCAAGAAATGCCATAAAGTCAGAAACTCCAAAGCCTGTAATTTTCTTATTAGAGAACCTCTCAAGAATTGTACATGGGAATATTCTTACAAACTTCTAAGCATTTATCTGAAGAAATGTCTTAAATTCTTTTCAAAGAACATTTTTGTGAATCTGCAGTTCCTCGTTAAGCTAATGACTTGCTGAAAGTTTGGTGAGCGTAAATGTTGAACTGTTCTACATTTACTTTTTAAACTATGAAATAAAATGCATAAAATATATAAGATATAAATTAACCACCCATCCTGTGCATTCTGCACATCTTTTTCAGTTTCAAAACTGTAATCACACATCTAGGTTTCATTTAGATCTATAATTGAAATGTCAGAAGTCATGAGCGCCCTCTTTCATCACTTTGGTTTGTGAATGCTTTGATACACGGATTAAGAGAGAGAGCATCATTCTGGAAACATATGTTATGAAATCAAGAGTCAGTCAATAATACAATCAAAAAAGACAACAAGACAGAAATTCATGTAATGGTTTCAGTACAGAAGCGCTGACTTCAGAGAGTTTGTGGAGGTTTGTCTTCCTCAAATAGCAGTATGTCCAAGAGCCACCTGTCACTTTGACCCTTTGTCTTCAACATGGTAATAACGAACTCTAACCTCTTGACATTTTTCACAGCCACCATTGCCCCAGAGTCTTTAGCTGGCCAGACCTAAATACACAGATTTTAACTGAAAAAATGTGAGAAGAAAGTGAGAATAAAACAGATGAGAACACACAAATGAATGTGTAAATGGAATAATATACAAGTGGTTCCCAACCATGTTCCTGGAGGCCCCCCAACACTGCACATTTTGCATGTCTCCTTTGTCTGACACACCCAATTCAGGTCTTGGAGTCTCTACTAATGAGCTGATGATCTGAACAAGGTGTGTTTGTTTAAGGAGACATGGAAAACATGCAGTGTTGTGGGGCCTCCAGGAATGTGGTTGGGAACCCCTGATATATACAACTGGGTATCTGCAGAGCTTTAAAAATCAAATCTAAGATTTTAAGGCTATTCAAAGACCTGCATACAGAACAAATCCATGTAATCTCAAAACAAATCATGCATCTCAGATCTCTAATTAAACAGTCTGGGGCACACATACAACTGCAAAACAAGGTAAATACAAGTTTAAAATACGTTGGGCATGTTTTATTCAATATGTACACTACCAGTCAAAAGTTTGGAATCTGTAAGATTTTTAATGTTTTTAAAAGAAGTTTCGTCTGCTCAACAAGGCTGCATTTATTTAATTAAAAATACAGTAAAAACAGTAATATTGTGAAATAGTATTACAATTTAAAATAGCTGAATTTTCAGCATCATTACTCCAGTCTTCAGTGTCACATGATCCTTCAGAAATCATTCTAATATGATGATTTTCTGCTCAAGAAACATTTATGATTATTATCAATGTTGAAAACAGTTGTGTACTTTTTTTTTTCTCAGGATTCCTTGATGAATAGAAAGTTCAAAAGAACAGCATTTATCTGACATACAAAGCTTTTGTAACATTATACACTACCGTTCAAAAGTTTGGGGTCAGTAAGAATTTTTATTTTTATTTTTTTGAAAAGAAATTAAAGAAATTAATACTTTTATTCAGCAAGGATGCATTAAATCGATCAAAAGTGACAGTAAAGACATTTATAATGTTACAAAAGATTATATTTCAAATAAATGCTGTTCTTTTGAACTTTCTATTCATCAAAGAATCCTGAAAAAAAAATATTGTACACAAATATTTTGTAAAATTGTACACAATAAATGTTTCTTGATCATCAAATCATCATATTAGAATGATTTCTGAAGGATCATGTGACACTGAAGACTGGAGTAATGATGCTGAAAATTCAGCTTTGATCACAGGAATAAATTACTTTATAAAATATATTCAAACAGAAAACAGTTATTTTAAACTGTAATAATATTTCACAATATTACTGTTTTTACTGTATTTTTAATTAAATAAATGCAGCCTTGGTGAGCAGACCAAACTTCTTTTAAAAACATTAAAAATCGTAGCGATTCCATACTTTTGACTGGTAGTGTATATGTATTAAAATTGGATTATGTACTAAAATGTGACAGAAAAATTTAAATATCGTCCATCATTTTGACAGATTACACTGAGGGTGATCTATTGTAGCTAGTATCTGTAATTACCACCGCTGTCCAGTTTTTGGCGAGCGCACATATTAATTAGCATGATGTCTTTGTCCAGTCTGATAATTTATGGTAGGTTTACATGACAATGATGTACTCAAAACAGGAACATTTTTCCTTTGCGTTTTTCGCATACATACAACAATGTTGTCAAAATGATACTCGTTTACACGGATCTGCGAAAACGACTAAGAATGCTGTATTATTCATGCCAGGCCAGTAGATGGCGATGTCACTTTGTAAAGAAAAACTACGCCTATAGACTGAACATGTAATATGTATGCGCATGACGTCAAAAACCCGTTTTCAAAAGCTTGCCATTTCAGACCCACAAAATTCAGTTGTCGTGTAAATGAACGCCCAAAACGCATTAAAAGTTTTCAGTTTTTAGTTGAAAATGGTGTCGTATAAATGGCCCCTAAATGTCCAGCATACATCAGAGAAAAGTCTTGATTATGAGGTCAAAAAAAATGAAACGTATGCATGGATTACTGCTCAGAGTAAGATCTTATTGTTAATGGAATCATAATCAGTGAACAGAAGCACAAATATTTAATTCCCATCAGTATAGTGGCAGTTTACCTAAAATTGCTTACACAGTCTTTATCTGTGCTGTATCAAATGTGTGCACTTAATCTTGTGGCTCAAACGCAGCAAGAGTAGTCAAGTGTCCAAAACAAACGAGTATGATTCAGTCTTCAGTCTGAGCTTGAGCCTGCAGGGAGAGGAACGTGATTGGTCGCAGCAGTCATAACTGACAGAAAAACGTTAGCAAAAAATCCTTCCTTATGATGAACACCACTATATAATGTCTATTCCTCAAACTCGACTGTAGCTTGCAGGGCTGTTAGCAACGTGTTTGAACTTATGAGGCATATAAGACTGCATTTGGGCAAAATGGACATTAAAAATGCATTTGAATTCATACGAGGTTAGATTCAGTCAGTGGCCCAATGAAAATGATTCAGTAATGGCACTGGCCAGCATGAAACAGACATCATCTTCCCTCCTATCAAGCAAAGGATGCATCTCATATGAGGGTATATTTAGTCAACAAGATTGGAATTGCCAAGAAATAACTTGTAACATAACAATAAAGCATAACATATACATGCCTCTTGTCTTGACCCACCTTCAGTACTACAAAACTGGGAAAAACAATAAATACACAATCTATTAAATCATTGTACATGCTATCTACAGTAGAGCAGATGCTTGGATTTGTACTTACAGATCTGTCCAGGTTCTTGTTATGGAAGCACTAATGATCCCATTACGACAATGACTGTGTCTCAAAACCAAGGTGCATCATTAGCGTATTTCAAGTCTATATGATTCCCAGAAGTACTGTGTATGTAGGCAGTTCAGCAGGTAGCAACATAATGGAACATCGGGGGACTTTAAATGGGTAGATAACACAACAAGCACATTGTTGTCCAACACAACCTGTTGATAAAACAACCTACATTCAACTGAACTATTGCATTTTTTTGCTAAATTTAAACTCATTCATTCTGACTGGACATAGCAAGTGCCCACAAATGACAGCAGGATTCTGCGCCAAAGACATTTTGCATCGGATGGATGGATGGATGGATGGAAAGATGCTTGGGACAGTAGGCGGAAATGACGGGTCAGTGCTGCATTATCACTAAAGTTTATCATTTGCACGTTTTTCAGCCTTAACAATTTGAATATTCAAGTGAAACAAGACGTGAAAGAGAACTTAATTCAGTACTTGAGCGCTGTGTGCGCAACACACATCCAAAGTGCGTTCACAGAAAGGCACGCATCAGACGGCGTGCAAATACTGAATTGAGTTCTTTCACGTCTGCTTGCACTTGAACGGACATAAACAGTAGAGAAATAAAACACGTGTATCATTATATTGGATCTGTGCAGCTCTTAAAGTGACAGCAGCCTAATATTCCTGCTGCTGTCGGACACTAATGTTAATCAAACAAAAAAAAAAATCGAAGAAAAAAAAAAAATCACTCACTGCTCCTGACTGAATAACTTTTATAACTTGAATAAGGATTAATCTACATTTAATTTATACAGCAGTGTTATTTTACATTTGATCACTTTATACAATTTCTGTACCTGAAAACTACTGTTAGAACTTCCTGAAAAGCACTGATAATTTCATTTATATATTTGTTCTATTGTATTTATTTGTGCTATTGCTCATAATTTTGATTATTTGTTCTTATTTTAGTACTGTTTACTTTTCTTTAACAACATATAAAATTTATACGAGTTTGACATGGGTCAAAAACAATGAAAACTACAGTAAGCCAAACAAATATATATTATTTATTACTGTGGTGGGGCCAGTGTAAATTTTGGTATATTGGGGCATTCAAGTCTTGTAAAGATTTTTTCGTTAGTATTTACAAGTTGAGCACACATGAACACCACAAAGTTGCAATTACGAGTGGGGAACTTCTTCGAGCTCAGAGTTTCCGAGTTGGAGTCGTGTCAGTGAGAAAACATGGTGGCCGCAATTGATACAGCGTCTGTAGTTGAATTAGTTGAAATGTATAGATCTTACAGAAATCCTTATCTGTAAATTTTAGTCATGCCAAAAAAAACAACTAAACGACTGCCGATGTGCACATGTACGCCAAAAATACCAGTAGGAAGTGAAGGCGGTGGAGCTCACATGATTCATTTCCTAGGGGAGGATACAGCATAGTGATATCGTGTGTGGGGATACTGAACCGACACACGGATGCCAAGTATCAATTATTTCAGTGCCTGAATTTTGGCTCACGAGTATTGTGCATTATTTTATCATAAGCTCTGTGCTTATAATGCGGGAAATAATAATTGTTTGCATTCTCAATGACTGATTCATGCACTGATAATAGTTCATCTTCTTCATAATAGGATGCATAATGAGATGCTCATTTGAGATCAGATTTTGAGCGACAGGGTATAACGAAGGAACATCTCTACATATAATGTTCAAGAATTCACCAAACCAGCGCAATACACATTAACCACATAGATAAAAGTATAATCTTTTAAATGTATCATTTGAAAACCTCTGGACAGTTCCATCTTCTTCAGCTGAATGTACCCTGTTTGCAGTACTAAGAGACAAAATGCAGAGAAGGTGAACTTTAGGCCAAGTCTGTTAAATGTTCTTTCTCTCTGTGCTGTAGAAATCCTGGCTCGGGTGCTGAAGAAATCTCCTGTGCTCTACAGAGAGAGGCAAATTATCATACTATTCATGGTCTGAGAAGATACCATAAATTGTGGGCAAGACGTACCAAGTCCTCCATAAAGACCAAACCTCAAATGCCAGCTTGGTCTTCAGAACCAAAGAGAACCGACATTAGAGGCTTTTACTGTAAGACTGGAAGCTTTTTCAATGAATTTTCTTCTGTAATGTGCAGAAAGGAAAGCTTTTAGCCTCTCTCAAATATTCCTTTCAGAAAAAGTGTTGCTGGAAGTAATGTTTCATAAGTGGTGCTTGCATTTGTGTTTTATGGCATAGGCTTACAATGTTATAAGAATGAATTAAAAGGCTTTCAAATTGCAAGCATCAAAAAGGATCAGAAAGAACTGCAGGCTAAAATTAGTGAAGAGCCTTGTTTACAGTGGAATTTTGGCTTTTTTTTTTTTTTTTTTTTATTATTGGTTCACCCAAAAATGAAAACTGTCATTATTTCCTTACCCTCATGTAGTTCCAAACCCGTTTGATTTACTTGTTGGAACACGAAAAAGGAAGACTTTGAAGAATGACCAAGCTGCTGTTTTCCATTTAACAAAAAATAATAAGTGGCTTTAAAGCTGCATGAAATACAAAATTCCGAGACATTTGCATTAAAAAAATTAGGATACTGCATTTACATGACACAAAGGACAAACAAAATGTATCAATATTGTTTATTTTGGTCTCTTACCGAATTCTCTTTTATAACTTGGCCATATATATATATCTATATACATATCTATACAGTATATATATATATCTATATATATATCTATATATCTATATCTATATATATATATATATATATATATATATATCTATATATCTATATATCTATATATATATATATATATATATATATATATATCTCACTTAGGGTGGGCAATATGACCAAAATCATAAGCAACTCACAACAAAGGTGCAGATACAAACAGTTCTTTAATTGCGTTTTTTTTTTTTCTCTCTTTTTCCTGTTGTTGTAGAAAATGATGTTGCTATCACTTTAAGATCCAAATTAATGTGCGCATCCAATACTGGCACACATCCAAAACGGTTTGTTTACTTAAGTTATAATCACCAAGATGGACCTTTTGAAATAATTTTGTGTGTATTTGACCGATCACGCGCAATAAGCCTAGAAAGAGAACAGAATTCAGTACTCACATGCTGACAGAACACAAGCATACACGCAGAAATCTGCAGCCAGTCTGAAATCGGTCAGTATGTCAGTACCGAATTGAGTTCTCTTTCACATTATACAGCGCTTTAATAACTCTTTTTAGTGCTATCAAGCATGTAGTACTTCTTATTTGGTCATTCATCCATGTTTCTTAACCGCTTTGCCCGGTCCTTGGCACTTATGTGAAACGGCAAGTGAGAAATATTTTTTGTGATTTAGTTTTTGCGATTCTTTCACGGTGAAAGTGCGAATTATGCAGTACTGCAAAAAAATGCGACATTCTGTTGATTTCGTGTTGCATTCGTCAATCACGGAATCATGAAAAACTAGAGAGAGTGAATTATGACTTAAATTTCGATCTGTTCCTCGCACAGAGCTATTGTTTGGCTTTAGAAGACTTGGAATAAAGTGCACGAGTCGCATGAACCATCTTCATGGTGCTTTTTTGTCATGTTTGCAGCTTGAAAGCCATTGTATACTTTTGTTATATGTGACACTGGACCACAAAACCAGTCATAAGTCGCACGGGTATATTTGTAGCAATAGCCAACAATACATTGTATGGGTCAAAATTATCGATTTTTCTTTTATGCCAAAAATCATTAGGATATTAAGTAAAGATCATGTTCCATGAAGATATTTTGTAAATTTCCTACAGTAAATATTTCAAAAATGTATTTTTGTGAGTGGATATGCATTGCTAAGGACTTCATTTGGACAACTTTAAAGGTGATTTTCTCAATATTTAGATTTTTTTTGCACCCTCAGATTCCAGTTGTATCTTGACCAAATATTGTCCAATCCTAACAAACCATACATCAACGGAAAGCTTATTTATTCAGTTTTCATGATGTATAAATCATAATAATAATAAGTTTTAAAAAAATGGACCCTTATGGTTTTGTGGTCCAAGGTCACATATTGAAAATATTCCTGTGGCTCAAAAGCCAAGGTCATGTGTTTGATTCCCAGGGAATGCATAAACTGATCAAATGTATACATTGAATGCAATGTAAGTTGCTTTGGATAAAATGTAAAATGTAAAATGAAAATATTGGCCAGGATATTCTTCAAAATTGATTTATTCCATTCTTCAAAATATCGGACAGTCATACAAACAGAATTTTCAACGTGATTTTTGCAAACATTATTCTTCCTGAGACTGGCATTAGGGTGCAGGAGCAGCGTGCCACAGATGGCACAGATCAGTGGACCTCCTCTGATGAACACGGCCTTATCAGACAGCGCCAACGGACCACCATCAGGAGATGAGGAGATTACGAATCAGCCCATCTAACACCATTCATCTCCAACACGACAAGCAGCTCAAAACAACCACAAGATCCACAGCTACAACCTCCGCCGTGAAGATCAACAAACCAACAGCTGAATTCATAAACAAAAACATTCGACAATATAATGTTTAATGTTCTGAATAGAATGGCTCTATTCAAACATAACAAGGTAGTTAAGTATATGAGATGCAATTCTTTATATTGCGTTTAAAAAACGCATTTCTGACTGAACGCTACATTGGCAAAAAGTGCTTTGCCTCTGGAGCAAATCATTATAATGATGAGCATTATTTCAACAGAATTGGCGCTCGATTCTCTGCAGCATTTGTTACCATAGGAAACAACCCGCAGCCTGGCCTCTGATGTGCAAGTGCCTTCAAAAATGGCCTTTTTATCTGCAGTTATTATCCTCATATGTCACTGTCATAGAAACAACACAGCGCAGTGACAGAAAGGGCACGCGGCGTATCAGAATATTGTTTAGAGCGCCGATTATCACCTGCAATGTGCTTTCCAATTGTGTGGAATGGAAGACGTCTCTGGAGAGAGCCCTGATCTCAACAACACAACACTGAGCACCACACTTATACAGTTCAGAGCCAATAAACAGCTTTCAAGTGAGAAACGTGGGTCTATTATTGTCATAACTTGTTCAAGTTTGCATTAAACTACAGAATGAACTGACAAGCTGCAGCTCTGTCTAAAAAATATTCACAAATAAATGTAGATTGGGTTTTGCAAGTATGATCTGAAGAAAAATAAAAAGAATACACATTACAAAATTTTGATGGCAAAACAAACAATTATGTATCTATTTAATTATTCAATTATTTACGTATTTTAAAAATGCATGAAGCAAAAAGTATACATGTATAAAATCACAATTTCCACAATTCCAACATTGATAACAATCATAAATGTTTCTTGAGCAGCAAATCATCATATTAGAATGATTTCTGAAGGATCATGTGACACTGAAGATGATGTAATTTCAGCTTTGCATCACATAAATTAGATTCTAAAATATATTCAAATAGTAAACCACTGATTGGAAACAAAAGATTCATAAAACGTCATGAAGCAGTGTTTTGAAATCGCCCATCACTAGATATTGTTGAATAAAGTCGTTATTTTGGTTTTTTTTGGCGCACAAAAAGTATTCTCGTCACTTCATAACATTAATGTTGAACCTCTGTAGTCACATGAACTGATTTAAATATGTCTTTAGTAGCTTTCTGGGCATTGAAAGTGTTAATTATGTTGCTGTCAATGGAGGCCTCACTGAGCCATCAGATTTTATCAAAAACATCTTACAAAAAAACATCATGTGTTCTGAAGATGAACGAAGGTCTTACAGGTGTGGAACGGCATGAGGGTGAGTAATTAATGACAGAATTTTCATTTTTGTGTGAACTAACCCTTTAAATGCAAATGAGCTGCTGCTCCCGGCCCCCTTTCCAGAAGAGGGTGGAGCTTTAACAGCTCACGCTTCGGTTGCTCAACAACAACAAAGCTGGAGAATCTCACGCAGCCAAAATGACGAAAGTGTTCAGCCTTACATTGCTCAAACCGGAGTCGACATTGATAGCAACCTAGCTTTGACAGAATGAGATCCCGCCCTCCCTTCAGAGCGTCTCCTAAGCCACGCCTCCTTCAAAACACATGAACACACACACAGCAGATTAGGAAAAAAGCGTCATGAAAATCAGCGTTAAATTACCTCATGTCTCAAAGCACATAACATTACATCAATAATGAACGTAAACGACTTCCAGAGCCCTGGTTGCACCACCTGACTGCTGCATATTCATTATGTCATTGATAGTGCTGACATAGAAATGCATAAATCCAAGTCTGAGGATGTGAACGGCTCCGGGTTGCCATCTCGTAATTACAGCTGATCATAGCGTGAACGCAGCATGAGCTCGTTGTTTTGGTTCAATAGGGAAGAAAAGACTATCACAACTTCTGTTTCATGCCAACTTTAAATAAATGGTATTTTGAACAAAATATTTAAAATGACACACTCTCACATGAATAATGACGAAGACTTCAGTCATATTAGTAGCCTAGAAAAGGCTACAGCTTGTCCCAAATGCTGCACTTAAAGGGTTAGTTCACCCAAAAATTAAAATTTCTGTCATTAATTACTCACCCTAATGTCGTTCCACACCCGTAAGACCTTCGTTCATCTTCAGAACACAAATTAAGATATTTTTGATGAAATCCGAGGATATGGACAGCAATATAATCAACACTTTCAAGGTCCAGTAAGGTACTAAAGACATCGTTAAAACAGTCATGTGACTGCAGTAGATCAACCCTAATGTTATGAAGAGACGAGAATACTTTTTGTGTGCAAAAACAAAACAAAAATAACGACTTTATTCAACAATACACTCACAAGCACCCTTTTTTGCAAAGAATAAACTGGTGCAGACATCACAGCGAACTACTACAAATAATCTATTTTTCACCAAAGTGTGGACTCGTAAGAGACATGAACCCTCCTGTGGCGGCTGCCATCTTGAGACAACCAGCCATGTTTTGTAGGATTTGTTTATTAGCCAATATACAACAACTACAAGCACCCACACAAACGAGGGTCAGTAAAAATGCTCCCTGCTGTTGTTTTTATTTTTAAGATGATGAATACAAGCCAGAACAACTAACATAAAAATCTTCAGGAGGAGGATGTGTTCAGTGTGCATCATAAAGTCAACACCATTTGTGCTGTTAAATGGGTTTTGTTTTGAGTTTCTATTAAAAGAACAAATATTAGCCAATTAACATGACTACAAAACAAGATTGAAGAGCCACATGAAAATAAAGCCTGCAGTAATATGGCGCCTGAGATTATAGCAATCATAAAAGATAATGGTATGGACGTAATGGCAGCGCAAAATAAATAGAACTAATTAGGATTTTAGAACGTTGAAGTGAATCTGTATTGAAATAAAACAGAATGCGACATGGGCATTTATATACATTATATAGTATATATACACTGATCAGGCATAACATTATGAGCACTGACAGGTGAAGTGAATAACACTGATGATCTCTTCATCACGGCTCCTGTTAGTGGGTGGATATATTAGGCAGCAAGTGAACATTTTGTCCTCAAAGTTGATGTGTTAGAAGCAGGAAAAATGAGGATTTGAGCAAGTTTGACAAAGGCCAAATTGTGATGGCTAGACGACTGGGTCAGAGCATCTCCAAAACTGCAGCTCTTGTGGGGTGTTCCCGGTCTGCAGTGGTCAGTATCTATCAAAAGTGCTCCAAGGAAGGAACAGTGATGAACCGGCGACAGGGTCACGGGCGGCCAAGACTCAGCGAAGGCTGGCCCGTGTGGTCCGATCCAACAGATGAGCTACTGTAGCTCAAATTGCTCCAGAAGTTAATGCTGGTTCTGATAGAAAGGTGTCAGAATACACACGTATGCATAGCTGCAGACCAGTCAGGGTGCTCATTCTGACCCCTGTCCACCACCGAAAGAGCCAACAGTAGACACGTGAGCATCAGAACTGGACCACGGAGCAATGGAAGAAGGTGGCCTGGTCTGATGAATCACGTTTTCTTTTACATCACGTTGATGGCCGGGTGTGTGTGCGTCTCTTACCTGGGGAACACATGGCACCAGGATGCACTATGGGAAGAAGGCAAGCCAACGGAGGCAGTGTGATGCTTTGGGCAATGCTCTGCTGGGAAACCTTGGGACCTGCCATCCATGTGGATTTTTAAACATATTTAAATAATCTTTTTGAAGCTTTATCCAAAGCAATTCTATACATTCAAACCACAACATTGGTCAAAATCACCAGCACTGTCACTTCGGACAGTAAATGGCCTCTGTATTAGCCTTTATCTTCCTTTGAACTGTGGTCAATTGAATCCAGCCTGCAGCTCAGTGGGACTCCAGACGTGTTGATGATATCTGACTTCCTGAGTAATAGTGCTTGTGCCGTGACATGCTTCACCTAAAGGCCGCGCCACACAGGACACTGCTCTATAAAAGCCATTTTAGGAAACATTAGCACTTGATGGTGGGTAACTAGAAAATCAATTATTCCCTGGCCTACAAAACTAGCCAGGGCATCTGTTCGGTTTTTATCTGTTCGGAAGGTCAAGTTGGGATTAAATGACTAACAATATGGAAGAAAGAACTGGAAATTAGGGATGCACTAATATTAAAATATTATTCTAGAAATTGTATTTATGTAATGTCTGATAACTGATATATATCGTTGATATTAAAATACTATTGTATACATCATTTAGTTACAAGGCATCATGTTATAATGAACAGTATGAAAATAAATATCATTTAGAGATTTGCTAAAGATTACATTTAACAGTGTAGACAACATGCAGAGTTTGGGGTTGGTAAGATTTTTTTAAATGTTTTAAGCCTCGTGCACACTGGGACGATTATTGTGCATGCTTATCGCCAGCGTTTTTCGAGATGTTTTTTTGGTACGTCTTTGTGTTCAAGCGATTTAAAATGTGCAAGTAAATGTGCAAATTCACTCCCTGACAGTATATGGCGCTTGTGCTTAGTGCAAGTGAATGGTAGTGCAAAAACATATTTATGAATTAGACATTCTAAATAATATTTCTTGAATGTAAATAAAACGATAAAAATACAGATATAAAACGGCATATACATGACATGAGGAGATGTAGACAGAAATGAGTAATGTAGATGTGCAAATAAGTCACAATGAAAGTGAACGGTAGTGCAAATAAGCATATTTATGAAATAGACATTCTCAACTATATTTCTTGAATGTAGAAAAAATACAGAAATAAAACAGCATATAATACACATCTACTGGTGTGGCCAAGAACTGGCAGAGCACCCTTAGTTTGTAGGGGTCTTCCTCGTCTACTTACTTCCTCTTCATCGTCTTGGTATCAGTATGTGCTCGGCAAGACCGTTTTGTGCTTGAGCGCCACCAAGTCGTGTTTTACTGTAACTTCAGCTGCAAAAGCGCCAATCTCATTGGTCGGCCAGTTTTTAACGTGGCATGTCAAACCAAAAGAATGAACCCGATGAATTTTTTTTTTTAAATTATGCTTTTACACCTGCCGCTTTGCGTGTCGGTGTGCATACTCACATTGGCGTCCTCTGTTTAGTCACGAGGCAATAATCGTCCCAATGTGCACAAGCCTTTATGCTCACTAAGGCTTCATTTATTTGATAAAAAATACAGTAAAACAATAATACTGTGAACTATTATTACAATTTAAAATAACTTTTCTATGTTAATAACATGTCATTTATTCCTGTTGGCAAAGCTGGATTTTCATTATGATGATTCGCTGCTTATGAAACATTTCTTATTATTATCAATGTTGAAAACAGCTAAATATTGCTGTGATACATTAACTGTGATACTTTTTTTTTTTTTTTTTCAAATATAACCGTATTTCTTTGAAACAAAAATCTTTTGTAACATTATAAAACTTTTGATCAATTTTTAATCATTGCTGAATAAAAGTTTCGGCCACTAAACATTATGAGGGCTGGCACTAAAATGTTCAGCTTCCTCTGGATGTAAAGTTGCTATGAATTCCCAGGCAGAAAGCCAAAGGTGCTTCGTTTAACTGCACTGGCCACATGTTGGAGAGGAAAATGTACCAATATGGAAAAATCTTTCACAGCTGTCTCTGATGGCTCATCCGCAGATTTTGGCAGGTTGAGAATCTGGCAACAGTTTAACTTCAACAAAGAAAATAAATACATCTCAATTGAAGTTGGTCAAGAAAACAAACTTTAAAACCGCACCGGGTAGACTTCAGTGTGGAGGAATCAATCAAACGCACCATCAGTTCCAATTAATGCATGCTGAACTTTAAGAGCGGCTAGAAAAATAAACTTGTGTCACTCAAATTGTACTAAACTTACCTTTGATGTAATGCAGAATCTCTAACAAACCACCAAAACGTAGGTGGGCTAACTGTGAATCAAATTCCCAGCATGCTGAAGTTCTCACCCCTGACCGGTCTCATGCCACCTCTATATTCTGTTATCTAGCCATCATTTACCCCATAGCCGTCCTTCCTGTGTCTTCAGAGAGCAGAGCGTTTGCTTGAATCTCGGCATTAATAATTCATTGTTTTCGGCGGACACTGTGAATACCAATTCCTTCATATTGCAAGGCACCATCATCAAGGCTGATTGCGGCACCTAAGGTCATTAACTTCATCCTGGGTGACGTGCCCACGAATGTAAATGGCCGTCAAAGGCTGCTGACACCGAGGTTACGCTTCAACCTGTTAGTCGGTCCATCTAAACCTCTGCCGGCCAGATGAGGGGAAGAGGGAAATTACATTGCGCGTTCCTTCCGTTTATTATTCGTTTGGCTCCTTCGCTCTGTGAAAAACATGAATTATGGCTTTCGCCCCAGTGAAAAGGAAACATTCACGATGTGCATTCACGATGGCCCCGTTCCCAGCGAGGTGCCATGGCAACACTGAAATTATTACCTGAAATAGCAGTGCAATAAATGAAATCAAATATTCCCCAATAGCCTGAATGTCTAGGGCATAACAATAACCCTGCTAAAAGATGTAAGTTGCCTGAAATCTGAAGCTTTTTGCAGGTTAAATACCACTAGCACAATAACCTCCATAGCAATTTATATCCCTCCAGCTGTGTTGACGTTCCCTGAGGAATCTGAAGCCAGACAGCAGGTGCTACAAGCCGCCTAACTTTAGGAAGGTCACAGAAACAGCTCGGGCATCCTTTGAAAATATGTTCACAGAGTAAACTTTGAACATGATTCATTTCCTGTCTGCTACTAAATTGGCTTTTTTTATGAATGTATATAGATTATGCTGCCTGGAGCAATACATGCTGGTCTGGACCAAGTAAATCTATTCTCTTGTGCACAATAGATGATTCCTGTATGGGACATTATCTTTAGCTGACACACTGAAGAGCCCTTCATTTTGCTGAGGAGACCCCTAACACATTGGACATGGCACTGAGCACACCGCTGATCTCTGTCTGATCCAATTGACTGTTGGGTTTCAACCCCCTGCATCACCATGAGCCATTAAATGACCTGCCGAAGAAAAATGGCTCTGCTGGTCCCTGGGTAGTGCAATTGGATCAGCGATTTCTGCCCACTATTGTCCCATAACACTGCAACTAAGTTAATTTCCTGTGGGAAAAAACACTCAAGTGAAAAATAAGCAATAAATAAAAACCAAAAATGAAAGCAGACCAACTAGATGCACAAGCCAGCACTGTTAGATTTTTGTCATGTCTTATCGGTATTAAAAAATAATAAATATGAATAACATAAACTTCAGCAGGACAAGACAACATATGTCTCAGATTAACTGTTGTAGCTGTTTAATTTAGAGAGGATTAGAGATGCACTGATAGACCATTTTTTGTTTTTTGGCTGATCTCTGACTTGTAGACAAACTGCATTGCAATCATTTCCCAAAATGTCAATAGTGTGGAAAATATTACTAAATCTGTAAACGGGACATTAAAGGAGATCTATAATAAGATGTAATATAAGTCTCTGGTGTCTCCAGAATGTGTCTGAAGTTTCAGCTCAAAATACCCCACAGATCATTTATTATAGCTTGTCAAATTTGCCCCTATTTGGGTGTGAGCAAAAACACACAGTTTTTGTGTATGTCCCTTTAAATGCAAATGAGCTGCCGCTTTTCAGAAGAGGGCGGAGCTTTAACAGCTCACGCTTCGTTTGCTCAACAACAACAAAGCTGGAGAATCTCACGCAGCCAAAATGAGGATTGTCAGTAACGGTGTTCAGCCTTACATTGTTCAAACCGGAGTCGACACTGATGGAGAGACTCAGGAAGAAGTTACAACTTTTAGACGTTTCTGAATGGTTAGTGGATAAATTTATGTAGTTGCTGTGGAGTTGATTCAACTCATCCACTAGCATGTGCCGTCATGTTAATCTTTTGTGCAAATCCAGTGTTGAATTGACCCTCATTTGTGAAGCAGTCCGGTGTAAAATAACGGCATGATAACAACACTCTAATACAACAACTCTTCCTCTTCTCTAAAGCAGCCCAACATGGCCCCGCCCCCTTTATTGTGTGTTCTCAGGGGTGGGGTTTATGTAAATTTTAGGGTTAGTGATGTCACAACCCAGGAAGAAGCTTGTTGTAGTCCTTAAAAAGTGATTTCTGTAAAAGAAAATATCTCCTTTGCATTGAACTTTGAGCGTCGTAACTTTGCTCAAACAGCAACATTACACATTAACTCAAGTTAAAAAAGTGAAATCGTAATCAATCACCACTTTAACACAGGCCAGAGATGGAACACACTGAATACGGATGTAAACAAGAGAGGAGAGCACAGAGAATACTGTACCAGCAACAGCAAGCTCACTGCTCACAATGCTGCAAATATTGGAAGAAAAATATAAATATTAAATTGTGGGTGTGGGTTTATATGTGTCTCTGAAGGGAACTGACTGTGTTCTAGTGATGGGTCGTTCATGAACGATTTGTTCAATTTGAATGAATCTTTAATATGACTCGGGAACAATGAGCTGTCTCAGTGAGTGATTCGTTCATTTTGTGTTGACCGCGCAGACCCGAAGACTCGAGACGTGAACTAATCATTTTGGTTTCGGGTACAGACTGTATGGGGATGTGACGTTACAAAAGAACGAACGATTCAGATCGAGTTGATCTAACAGACTGCATTACCTGAATAACCAGCTAAGCAATAAAATAATCATTTCTGTTTCTCATAATTTGGCCTTGGCTGCATTATAGTTTTTTCTTCTTCTAAATGTGTTGGGGAATTTGGTTATTAACATGTAACATTTCAATTATATTCTGCTGAAGTGAATGAAATGAATGAAATTACTTAAAAAGAGAAGAGAGAATTTTTGAGTCTGTTCCAAAAGCATAAAATTCAAACTATTCATCATATAAAGCGATCGTGTCTCTTCAGAAAATTTGGACTAAACTGCTCAATTCATATGGATTAGTTTTACGATCTCTTTATGAATGTTTTGAAGCGCCAAAGTGTCAGTTACGTAGCTGTCAATGGAGCAGTGTTAATTTCGTTTTTTCATGGACGAAAACGAGACGATGATTAAATAAAAATGTGTTTTGAATGACTAAAACTATGACTAAAATCTACTCTAATTTTCATCAACGAATAAAAACGAGATGAACATGATAGAGAGGGATGATTTGGGAACATATCCAGTCAGGACTGCAGTTGTGTGTGGAAGATTTGAAGTGTAACGTGCTGATCTACAGGCTGTAGCACTTCAGACTGCTTCGCAAATTAATGAATATCACACATTTATGCCAAGCGATTGCTTATGAGCTAATGTTGATGAATGTTTACTACACGATGTTTGTATGGTCATATGTTTTAGACGGTTGTAAGAATGCATATTTTATCCCCCTCGTCTGAACTTAAATGAGCAGCCTGACACAGTGCTGACTGCAGACATTTCAGAATAAGAGTCACGGTGTATTTCGGGATGGTTTATTATTATTTTTACCTGGTCATTATTGTTATATTGTATGAGGGTTATTATAGTTAACTAAACATAAAACCATAAAAAAAATATTCATTACGTGAAATAAACATTAACTGCAATAAAAAATAAATATATATAAAAAACGTAAATTTATTTTATTTCATCTAGTTTCCCAGATTTAGCTTAACCTGATGTAGTAAAATAACTAAAACAGAAATAAACAAAAAAAATTTTTTTAACTAAAATTACAATAAAAGCAGAAAAATCAAATTTAATCAAAATTTTAAACAAAAACTATAATAGTACCTCAATGATAAGTGTGTCAGTCCCTGACAAGTACTGAATTGAGCTCTCTTTCGTGTCTTTTTGCACTCGAACGGTCAAAAACCGTCCTCTTTGGCTAGTAAAGTACAGTTGATTGTCTTAAGTGAACATAAACAGTTTGGAGAATATCAGATGTAGGCTATGTCAGTGTATTGGTCTGTGTATTGTTAGAGAAATGCTTACTTAATGCATTAAAATTTAACTAAATCTACAGTAGGTTTAGTCAACTAAAACTAGACTAAAACTAAAACAATTTCCAATGACTAAAACAAAATGGCATTTTAGTCAAAAGACTAAAACTAAATCAAAATTTGCTGTCAAAACTAACACTGCAATGGAGGGACAGAAAGCTCTCACATTATCAGAAAGATCTTCATTTGTGCTCCGAAGATGAGCGAAAGTCTTATGGGTTTGGAATGACACGAGGAAGAGTAATTAATGACAGAATTTTAATTTTTGGGTGAACTAACCCTTTAAACAAAGAACAAAATATCGGAATAGGCCCATTTGCTTGTAAAAAAAATCGGAATCGACCATTAAAAAGCGTGATCGGTGCATCCCTACTTAGAATCCAATGCCAAAACACTCTTGCTCACTGGAACTCTGGGATTCATCATGACTGCCAAGTGGTCAAAAACGATTTTTCTGTTTAGTGAGATGCTGATCAGCACAGTTATGGTAATATGATGCAGGGCTATCATCCCCAAACTCGACCTTTTTGTAAAGGACCTTCATTCTAAAATAAGGCAATTTTGTATTTTCACATATAACAAGCCATATATACTGTAAAAACTAAAATATTAAAAATATGTGCAAAATATTAATTGGAAAAAAGTTACTTTCTATTTTTTTTTTTGTATTTTATCAGTGAGAAGAAGAATAGAATAGAACAGAACAGAAAAATAAAGTGATTATCTCATAATTTCTGACCAGAATGAAGCAGTCATTTTTCAAATTTGCAAAAAAAAAAAGTGTAACTTTTATTATAATTAATATTTTTTTTAAAAATCTGATTTTTTTTTTTTTTTTTTTTCACAGACCCCAATTCTCCCTTGAAGATGGCCATGTGATGTCAGATAAAGAAAGTGGCTACTCCATCTTTAGTATCATAATATTTGGATCTTCTGCTACTTAAAAAGCCAAGACAACAGATCAACACAAGATCAACAGACAAAGACACTAAATCTTCCAACTGTGCTCTGGAGAACTCTTAAACAACTCATCTCCTGATGGAGAAAATTGCCTCATATCCTACATAAAAATGTCCCCAATCCCCCCGCCGACCAAAAGCGAAGAGTGTTAACGAGATCTGAACAGTGAGGGGGAAAAAAATGATTGGGAACCAAAGAAATCCCCTGTCTTTTCAAGGATCTGCACATTATTCATACTCACACCTCAGTATAATAAAATAATACCTCTCTTTTTATTCATGAAGACAGTCTGGTTGACCCAGATATTTTCCGGATGTCTGTGCCTTAAGGGGACTGTCATGGTTGGGCTAACACAGAGCCAAATCACTGTCCAAGAGACAAAAAGCACAACCGTTCCAAAAAAAATTTGCTGTAAGAAAATATAACAAAACAGTCAAATTTAGTGAGACCAAACCCACAGACATGGACTCTCGCTTTCTTCAAAGGACTGAAATAAATCACATTATCCAATCACAATATGTAGCGAATAAGCGTTCCTTCCCCAGATGTGATCCATGTGTTAACATTAGCATAACAGGAGGCAAAAGATTGAACATCTCAGATTCTTTCAGTTGCAACTTCCTTGTGTCCCGCCTAGAGATGATAAACGGTATATAGCACGATTATAGTAACCAAAATGTTTAAAATGTTCAAAAACTACTAATACAAACATGAAATCATTTCATCAAGTTTTATATTGAAAACCAACAAACAACAAATACAATTAGCAGAACTATGCACTTTTTGTTTGCATAAACATTAAAATAATAACATTAACAATGATGGCCGGAATTTAAATGAACAAAAAGGTTGACTGCATTTTTAAATCAAAATGATAAAAGGTATTTAATAATATAATTGTAATCCAAAATGTTGAGATTTTTTTAATGCACATTAGCTTATTTTCCATTAACCAGTTAAAATTGACAACAGCGCATAAATATTCGGTCAGATTTATGCAATGGTCTGAAAAAAAAAAAAAAAAAGGCAGACAAGCTGAATGAAAATGTAACTCTCTGACAGTAGGTGGCGCTGCAGCACTTTTATGAACAGTACTTTATTAGGCACTACGTGAGGTAAGATGGAAAGAAAATTGTCATTTAAACTTTTCTGAAGATAATTTCTCATAAAACCTCTCACTGCTTTCCGTGAAAACATTATTTTCACGTAAAACAAAACTACACTGGATGTGTAAGACCATTACTAACTTTGCGTAATGTCGGCATGAAATGGAAGTTGCGATAGTGTTCTCTATTGTGATGTAAATCTGAGCATAACAGCTTGTTGAACAAGAAAAAAAAAGCTTGATTTTGTCTGTGGGGAATTGATTGGATGGTTGTGGTTTGCTATTGGTGGATCTCATGTGAGTGACAGGTTGCCCCGCCCTCGTCATCAGAGAAAAGAAGAGATGCTGCAAGAGAGAGGAGAAGATATTCTAATTCAAGATTACGACACAGATGAATTTAAAACAACAATGATGATGTGCACCAATTAATCATTTATAATACAAATAAGAATTGTCAATTTTGATTTCATGGTGACTTTAATGCTGGACAGTATTTACATTAAATCACAGTAATAAAATGCGGTTTTAATAATAACTCACATATGAAACGGAAATGCCAACCATTGAGAATTTTATTGTGGTTTATCATCAAACCGGTAACCATTTCATCCCTAGTCCTGTATAGGCTGTAGGCTGTCAGTGTCCAGGCACCTTATCTTGCTGAGGAACGTGCTGGACTGTACTGTCTTTATTGGCAGGATGATGGAGAGAGCGCCTGCCTCCCAAGATAAACAACTCCTCTGTAGTCTGTGATGCTCTCCTGGCCCTCGCTTTGCTGCTGGCTTTGCACAGGCAGCTTCCTCCGTGATTAGCAGCCAGAGTGCTGCTGGGAAGGGCTGGCCACCCTCATTCAGTAACACTGGCACAGTGAGTGGGTGGAGACTCATGTGAAGATGTTGCTCGGTCATCAACACTCACTTATAATGAAAGACTTCGTCGCTGTGAATACCCTTTACAAAGCAACAAAAAAAGACAGCACTATCCTTCTCAGGTGCTGGTGAGGAGCAGCTCTCGCTTGTCCAATTTTCACAACCCAAACAATTCTTGATCAATAAAATCTAGAGAAACACAATATATCTGTACCATATTGGTTACTGGCAGATATTAGACATTTTTTTAGTTCAGTTTGTTGAGGTCAGATGAGAGTTGATTCAATATCGATTCTCAAAAGCCACGAATCAATCTTTTTTTCCAAATTTATTTCCGCAAACATTGAACATAATATCAGATTGATGTTAATCTTATTACCAGTCTTCTCCACTAGAAGTCATTCTGTCGTTCATTCAGTGCTTAAAATGGCAGATGCAGGTGCGTCTTTCAGCGTTATCATTTGCACGCGTTTTCAAGCCTTGCCAATTTAAGCATTCAAGCACAAAAAGAGAGAACTTGCGCACTGTGTGAGAAGACTTGTGTGTGCAAACATCCGAAGCGCGCATAGAAATCTGTGCATCTCAATTAATACAATTAATTCTCTTTCAAAACGCCCACATTAGCGAGTATCCTAGTAAACAGTCGGTTACATCTTAAGTGAACGTAAACAGTCGAGAAAGAACGCATGTGTATCAGTATATTGGATCCGTGCAGCTCTTAAAGTGACAGCAGCCTAATATTCCTGTTTTTAATGTTAATCAAACTACAAATGACAAATAAATCACTCGCTGCTTTTTAACTTTTTTGTAACTTTAATAAGAATTAACCTTTATTTAATTTGTACAGTGAAGATTATATGCAGTGTTATTTTACATTTGATTACTTTATTCAGTTTCTGTACCTGAAAACTACTGTTAGACCAACCTGAAAAGCACTGATTATTTCATTTGTATCTTTGTTCTATTGCATTTATTTATTTGTGCTATTGCTTGTGTTGCTTTTTTATTAATGACTGTTTACATGTCTTTAATAATTTTTGAAATGTTTATTAGTTAGTAGTTTTAGCTATGGTACCGAAACTGGAATTGTTAAATTTCACTGGTATCTAAAACATTGGTGTCATAACCTTATTTATTACAATACAGGGATACATGGGTCAAAAACAATAACTATTTTATTCATTTATCATCATTTTTGGTGGTGGGGTCACTCAATTTAACCAAAAACCAAGAATCGGAATTGAATCGGGACATCTGTATTGACACCCAGCCCTTTTACTGAGAAGAAAGCGCATTGGGATGTTTGTAACAGCCTATCCCTTTTTTTCCCCTTAAGTGAAGAACGAAAAACAACTTCACCTTCGGGGCCGTAACAGACATTTCTTGCAACTGAATAATTACACACAAACTCACTCAGTACTCACGCAGACTATTTTTCAGAAAGCTCATGACACAGTCAGCAAGCTACAGTGGCCCCCTTCCTGTGGTCTACTTTTCCCAGCTTTCGCTGGAGTCACAGAGACTCCCAGCAACCTCTGCAGCGCAGCAGGATAAGTGAGCTGAGTTTGCAGATTAGACCACCTGCCTCAACAATCCTGCCATCCTATTTATACCCATGACAATAAATTACTGCTGGCGAGCTGGAGACCGGGCTCTAAAAAGGGGCCGCCTCTACATAAGAGCCGTGAGAAAAAGACAAGCACTAATGGACGCAGTGGTGACCTTATTCAGTATTTCACTTTAAATGAGGAATGGAGTTTCTTCACACCAGTTATATGTACCAGGTATCTTCACATAAAAGTGCAGGTAAACTAAGATGCTTTGAAGGAGATCTGCTGTCGGCTGTAAACAAACAAGAAACGCATTCTGGTGGGCTGACGTCTTTTCATGAGTTTAGCTTTGTGCACGCAAATGAAATCTTTTCTTGTGTTCAGTTGTTGAAACAGCTAACAGTCTGACGAAAAGACAGCACTGACAGGGAGAACTGGGAACAAGATATATGTTGGTTTAAAGCTGTTGTTTTGTTTCAGAACTCAGAATTTATACTAGATATAAATACAGAACCAAAACTCTTATAGGGATGCACAATATAGTGGTGCCTTATTGTTTGCATGTCAATATTAGATTTGAATATAGAATTGGATATATTTCATTGTTCATGCTCCTTTTCTTTTATTTTTACATTTAGATCACCTTTGTCATCTAATGGTGACTAAAGTTAATCTTTAAAATGTAATAATACTGTTAAATGAAACTTTAGCAAATCTCAAAATGAATCTCCATTTGTCATACTGTGCATTATCATGTTTTTAGTACCAATTTAAAATGATTGAATTATAGGTTTCGTTTTTATGATTATTATTTATTTAGATAAAATAGTAAAAAGAAAATACATGTCATAATATGAAAATAACTGACTTATCAGAATTTTATTATTGGTGCAACCCTTATTGAAAATTATACAAAAATGTCCTTAACATCAAAGGTGAAATGTATTTATTAACATGACATTGGCTGAATAGGAGGTTATACTAAATTTTTGTATGTGGGTCATTGACGAATAAGGGTTTTAAAAGTGTAAAAACAGAATGGAGATATAATTAATTTTGAAATTTTATTAAGTGTTAATGAGATTATGTGGTTTTTATAAATCAATTTACACTGATTTTATCATTTTTTACAAGATGGACAAAATTTGTCACCAAAAAAGTCATTCGGTTTAACCAAAATTTCGGTTTTACCGAATGACACTTTTGGTTATACCGAATGACGATATTTTCAAACAATGCTAACAGGCTGACATCTAGCTAGCTAGCAAAAGGACAATCAAACATTTTATATTTAGTACAAGTTTTTAAAATATTACAACATTTTCCATGTTTTATAGCGGTTGTACCGAATGACCTGATGTTTCGGGACATGCATATGAACAAGTGAAAACATGAATTTTTCAAATAGTTAAGAGAGAGCTTCACGACCATGTGGTCCTTTGCAGGTGTCTGAATGATGTCACATCCTGTCACATGATATTGACCGCATGACTTGATCCGAAATGGTCCCTTTATATTGGTTATTCCGAATGACACCAATGAAATTCATTTTTCCGGAACTTTTTTCTCATAAAAGCAACAACTTCTACACATAATTTTAATACCATTTTGCACTATGTTGATATATGATGTTATAAAATCATGCCAGAATAAAAAAATATATACATTTATTACATTTTAAGATATTTTAATCACAAATGAAATGGCTGTATTGGCCTTTGGACGGTTAAACCGAATGACCTTTTGACACTTCAAATATGAGTATTTTTGGTCACACTTTAGTTTAGGGTCCAATTCTCACTATTAAAGGGGTGGTTGATTATGATTTCATTTTTTTTAACTTTAGTTAGTGTGTAATGTTGCTGTTTGATCATAAACAACATCTGCAAAGTTACGACGCTCTAAGTTCAATGCAAAGGGAGAGATTTTCTTTTACAGAAATTGCTGTTTAAGGACTACAACAAACGGCTGGTAGGGACTACAACAAGCTTCTTCCCGGGTTAGTGACATCACTAACCCTAAAATTTACATAAACCCCGCCCCCGAGAACACACAACAAAGGGGGCGGGCCCATGTTGGGCTGCTTTAGAGAAGAGGAAGAGTTGTTGTAGTAGAGTGTTGTTGTCATGCCGTCATTTTACACCGGACTGCTTCACAAACGAGAGTCAATTCAACACTGGATTTGCACAAAAGATTAACATGACGACACATGCTAGTGGATGAGTTGAATCAACTCCACAGCAACTACATAAATTTATCCACTAACCATTCAGAAACGTCCTAAAAGTTGTAACTTCTTCCTGAGTCTCTCCATCAGTGTCGACTCCGGTTTGAACAATGTAAGTCTGAACACCGTTACTGACAATCCTCATTTTGGCTGCGTGAGATTCTCCAGCTTTGTTGTTGTTGAGCGACCGAAGCGCGAGCTGTTAAAGCTGGAAAGGGGGCCGGGAGCAGCAGCAAATTTGCATTTAAAGGGACACACACAAAAACGGTGTGTTTTTGTTCACACCCAAATGGGGCAAATTTGACAAGCTATAATAAATGATCTGTGGGGTATTTTGAGCTGAAACTTCACAGACACATTCTGGGGACACCAGAGACTTCTATTACATCTTGTAAAAGAGACATACTAGGTCCCCTTTAACTAACTATTAACTATGACTTTTGCCTTAATAAACTCCTAATTACTGCTTATTAATAGTTAGTAAGGTAGTTGTTAAGTTTAGGTAGGATTATGGGACGTAGAATATGATCATGCAGAATAAGGCATTAATATGTGCTTTTTAAGTACTAATAAACAGCCAATATCCTAGTAATATGCATGCTAATAGGCTAATAGTGAGAATTAGACCCTAAACTTAAGTGTTACCGTATGTTTTCCAATAAGCACACAGCGCTCGTTCTCCTAGCAACCCAGCTGTCAAGCGCTGCATGTCAGTTTGAGTCATAAGAACAGCTGTTTTAAGTATGCAGGGTCGTGTGCTTGTGTAAACTATTCAGAGCATGTTACTAATACCTTACACTTGGGCACTTGTCAGGTTCATTTCTCTCCCTCTAGCTTTTAGCCTGATACCCTGCTTAATGCCATTTAAGCCTCTGTGACACCCACTAGCACAGTTTCAGAATGGTTGGTCTAACTCGGCCTCAGACAGAGGGCTAATGTTAATCTCAGTAAACAAAGCTGTTTGGCTCCTGACTGACAAGTTTAATTGTAATCCTCTTGGACGCGGTCTGCTATGAAAAAGCAATCAAACACAGTCTAATTGTAATGGACCAAAACATCTGGGACAGATGGAGAAAGTCGATTACTGATTAAAGAAGGGTGGTGTTGTCAGGACAGCTCAGGTAGATATCTTAGGTGTCCCAAATATAAAATGAAAAACATGAGAAAAAATGTTAGTGGTGTTTGTCAACTCGTCACCGCGATGGTAATGTGTCGCTATGCAGTTCTTAAAGTGTTTTTAATGCACGTATTCTATGATATTCTCCAAGCATTTTATCGTCCACTAGGGGAACGCTTCAGAAGGAAAGTCTGAAATGCTCTTCTCATGTGCTTGAGGTAATAAAACTTGAGGTTATTCAATAGCCAACTTTCTTGAATAATTCTTAGACCAATTTATTTTTAGCCTGAGAGGAAACTGGAGGCTGGTAAACACTGACAGCATGCAATTAAACTGCTTGTTCTGTTCGACAGAAACATTTTTTGTGTTAATAACAAAAAGTAGCGTTACTTGTCATTGATAACTTTTATATAAATGACCTGCCAGAAACCATGACACATACAGCAATGAAAGTTGGTCAGAATGAGGGATTGTACGACAGTGCATCGATTATCAACAGATGAGTGATGAATTTATTTGGATGCTGAAACTGCTACTTTAATATGCTTCTAATTTATGACATAACACAAATGAGCAATACCGCCAAACTTTAATAGACATTAGGGCTAATTTGTGCAGCATCTGAAGAACATTAATAACGGCTGTATTTAATAGATATAACAGGCAGATAATTTATGTCTCTGTGCATTTCCTTATAATGTGGCTTTAATCAGCAATTTGCATGCCTGTCTGACACAGGATTTTATTCCTCAACTCCTATTGGCTACAACACAAAATAGAGGCGAAAGTAGACCATAATTACACAACACTGTCCTATATAACCACAAATGAGCTTCTTTATAATCAGAGCAAGGCAAAGAAATTGCCTTTAGACCATCCTGATGAGCATTAAATATAGTAATCTTAGTGTGTGTGTGTTGATGGTATATCTGTTGGCAGCGGGAGTAATTATTCTGTGAATTGTAATGCTCTGCATAGGAGTGTTGAAGAAAACATCTCAAATAGAGGACAGGGGCTTCCTGAAAAGCCCACACACTATTCAGCATTATGAATGACTTATACAGCAAGAGGCAATTTACTATCACTTCTCAATTCTATGGATGTTTTAAAACACCATATTGTGCAGATATAATATATTTCAATCCATTATAAGGGATAAATGGGCTTTTCTAAACTGAACCAAAGATCATTTTTAACACTGGATTAATTTAATACTGTACGCACTACTTTACCATCAGCTGGTAATTTGCACTGTAGGTTTGTTACAGTGGTAACATTTTCAATATCACAGCACGCAGTTGAGCTTACTTCATGTTTTTAATGGTTAAATATCAATACAAATATTAGCAAATTAAAATATTAAATTACTTCATTCATTAGAAAACATTTGAACCATTCTACCAGGCTAAGTGATAAATATTTGCATTGTGTCATGTCAAGTTCAAGTAATAAAAAATAAAACTTTTTCCACATTTCAAACTAAAACTCTCCCTGACGTCAAGATTATGGCCTCCTATCATCAACAAAGACACATAAATTATTCTGTTTTGATTACAATTAATATTTTATTCAAGCGAGAATAGGGAAACCCAACACACACTGTCAAGTTTTATCCCATGATTTACTCACCCTCAAGCCATCCTAGGCGTATGACTTTCTTCTTTCAGTCAAACACAATCAAGTTATATTAAAAAATATCCTGGTTCTTCCCAACTTTATAATTGAGCCACATGTCCAAAATACTGTTAATACTCCATCTTAGAAATATTGCCAGATTGCGTCCAATGCTGTCGTTTACTGTTGCTGAGAGACTGATTAACACTTTTGTGTTTTCCCGTATTGATTATTGTAATGCCTTGTTGTCCGGGGTGTCAAAAGCTACCTTAAACAAATTGCAGGCAGTGCAAAATTCTGCTGCTAGAATCCTTTTATAGAACTAGGATAAGAGATCATATTACTCCCATTTTGGAGTCCTTGCATTGGCTCCCTGTTAGGTTTAGGGTAGACTTTATAATTTTGATGCTTACTTACAAGGCCTTATATGGGTTGGCACCTCAATATTTGACCGAGCTTTTAATACCCTATACTCCAACGCATGACCTTCGTTCATCCGAAACTGGTCTCTTAACTGTTCCCTTAACTCACCTAAGGGTGCGTTCACACTTGTCATGTTTGGTTGGATTAAAACGAACCCTGGTGCAATTGCTCTGTTAGTGCGGTTCATTTGAACATGCGTGAACGCTGCCACCCGAACCCTGGTGCGCACCAAACAAGCGGACCGAGACCGCTGAAAAGATGGGTCTCGGTCCGCTTCCAAACGAACTCTGGTGCACTTTGAATGATATATGAACGCAACACGGACCAAAGACATGTAAACGAACCAAAAACAGGAAGATAAGACCCTAAAAAGGACAGAATCCTCACGAATATCGGTTTTTCTCGTCATAGTCGCGAGTTTGCCCATCACAGGCGTCAGACGTGTATCTCCATGCAGCAGATCATGTGTGTGACGGAGGGATTCCCGCCTCTGTTTTGACTCCTTTACACATTTTATAAGCTCTTCATGAGTTCCCAGCTGCCCAAAATACCATCATATGCATTGATGGGAGATTTCTTCATTAGCTCCAAAACTTTGGAATTCTTTACCGATTGAGACAAGGCAAGCTAAATCTCACCTTATTAACCCCCTGAAGCCGTTTGGATTACTTTTATGATGGATGGATGCACTTTTTTGGGCTTCAAAATCTCATGCCCCATTCACTCCCATTATAAAGATTGGAAAAGCTAGAATATTTTTTAATATAACTCTGATTGTGTTTGACCAAAAGAAGATAGTCATATACACCTATGGCTTGAGGGTGAGTAAATCATGGTATAATTAAATACCTTTAAAAAAGGTACACTATGTAACTTTTGGCCCTCTAGTGGTTAAAAAAAAAATGCATTTTTCATGAGAACATTGTTTTGGTTTTCAATGTTTGAAGCGGATGTCATAACAAATGTCAGGAGATTTCATTCATAAATCCGTATCTTACCTTCATGCTGTGGAAATACAAACCAGAAGACAGAACACAATGAGCGCAGCGTTGAAAAGGTCCAAATTGAACTTTTTTTTATATCGTTATCAATAAAGATAAACCGTTGATAAATACCGATACCGTTTTATCTCCCAGGCCTAAGTGATGATATATTGACTAATTTTTAAAAGTTACATAGTGTACCTTTAAAATACATCAGTTTAAGTATGGTAAAGAAGTCCTGGATACTGCACAGACCAGCTGACCAAGTGAGTTCAGTGACATCACAACTACAAGCCTCAAACACCCCGATCACTTGAATTAGGATGGCGAAAATGCAATTTCATAAGGAAACTTGTGAGCTAGGCACTTATAAAAGGAAGACTTGAAATGAATTTTAGGCTGCTTGCTGAACAAGCTCGGTTTCAGGAAAAATTATTCACAATTTATTAGTGTGAAGCAGGGAACTCAAAGCTCAGAGTCTGCTGGGATATTACACTCGTCTTTCATGAGCTTCCCTCACGTTTCTCTGCGATGAGCTTCCTGGAGCTTCAGCGCTGCTACGTTTTATATGGATACTTCATAATCAGCCAGAAGCAAAAAAGACACTTCTCTTTGAAAATAAGCACTAGAGCCAAAGTTATGCATATGTAACCCAGGAGGGGAGAAAAATGCACACCCGTTGTGACTTAACAAACAAATTCTCCCACGTACATGCTAATTAATTAGCACCCAGGGCTGTAATGTAATGGGGTCTATAGCCTGCTAACACATACAGCATTTATTTATTGCAGCCAAAATAACGAGAACGGCAATAATGGCCATGGTTATGGTTTCTAAGTGCATTTTAAAGAGGCTGCAAGATTTTCATTTTTATGCAAGCCTGTTAATCAAAATTGATTGGGCCTGAACAATTTATGACAGAAAATCCTGTAACCATGCAAATTTTGGCATTGATCATTTACAACCCAAGAGCATCTAGCAACGGTCCTAATTACACTCACATCAATATCAGATTGACACTAGTTTAATGAGACAATGCTAAGTTATACTTGTATTGTGTTGGATCTTACCGGTGCAGCTAATCTTATCCCCACACGTCTTTCAAGCTACTATGTAATCACTGTTAATTTGTGTCATGGATCAAACGTAAAGGTTAAACATTGATTACTGGGTGTTGATTTACAAGGAACCGCTTCACACAGCCCTTCAATTTACCTTTAGTGTGCCAGCCAGCGTGATTTATAGCAGGTTAAATGGATTAATACAGCCACTGCATACTGGAACATACAGAGTCAAAAGCACATTTAATTTGATGCAGATGGAAAAGAGGCTGCGTGGGTTTAAAGTGCAGGACGTTTAATAAATCGTACCGTTTTAAACTTCGCACAACAGTATGATTCACTGATTATTCTGACTGAAGTCTACCAAGTCATGCAAATAAAATTTATTTAATAAAAACACTCTAATTTCATTAACAAAAACTATGATGAAAAATGTTTGTTGACAAGACAGGGTCGATGCAGAGGATGTGGAAAAATCTAATAAAGAATAGCAGTCAGAACAGCAATCGTTCTCCTTTATGTCCCTCCCATCTCGGGCAGGGTTGCCAGGTCTGTGCAACAAAAGTAGCCCAAAAATAGCCCAATGTGATTTTCTCCATCGGGTGGCTGAATTCTCCACTGAATTTGTACGTCTGGGGGGTGTTTTGGGGGTGTTGGAGCACCGAAATCATACGTATGGGGGTGGAAATCAACCCACAGAAAAGTAGCCCAATTCCACAAAATCGCAGACTTGGCAACACTGAACCTGGGTATCAAAATGACCCCCGAGCTTCCCAGTGGTAAATATGACATGAGAGGGCATTCATGTCCAATTTTTAACTACCTTTACAACAATTTACATTAATTTCGACAACACGTGAAGGCAGCATAAATCAACATGCAATATCATTGACAAAAAAAAGCAGAGAGAAAAATAGAGATTTTGGTAAAGTTTGTCTAAAAAAATATAATACAGACTGCTGTACAAGCCTCTACTATGAGCGTTCATGATTGTGGTTGCCAGATGTCAAGAGTTTAAACCCCCCAATCAGAGCTTTTCTGTTAAAAGGGTACATTTTCTGCCCGGTGTTTTACTTAACCTTTGCAATCTGGCAACCATGCACATGCAAGCTCTCTCTCTACACTGTGGAAGAACGGCGGATGATCTGACAACACCAACAAACATGAAAGCTGGAGTTTATTGATCTCCATCTGAGATATTCTGCTCAAATGAAAGTGTCACAGTCAGTCTGTGTTCTGTCACGAGATGCCTGCGCTGTTTGCCGTGACTAAATCTGCTAAAACTGTAATAAATCCAAACCTCGACTGTATTGTTTGCAATTGTGGTTGCTGAATAAATGCACTTACGCAACATCTGTGACAATACAAAGCCTTTTTTTTTTTTTTTTTTGCTGTTCTTTTAATATATACACTACCAGTCAAAAGTTTGGAATCGGTAAGATTTTTAATGTTTTAAAAAGAAGTTACTGTACACAAAAGAAACATTTATTGTGTACAATTGTACAAAATATTTGTGTACAATATTTTTTTTTTTCAGTATTCTTTGATGAATAGAAAGTTCAAAAGAACAGCATTTATTTGAAATATAATCTTTTGTAACATTATAAATGTCTTTACTGTCACTTTTGATCGATTTAATGCATCCTTGCTGAATAAAAGTATTAATTTCTTTAATTTCTTTTCAAAAAAATAAAAATAAAAATTCTTACTGACTCCAAACTTTTGAACGGTAGTGTATAATGTTACAAAAGCTTTGTATTTCAGATAAATGCTGTTCTTTTGAACTTTCTATTAATCAAGGAATCCTGAAAATGTCAACTTTGGATTTGGATTGCAAATACTGATATGATTTATCTTTGTTTCATTTTTTACATCACAAAAACCAGCTGTTTTACCAGGGGTGTATAGACCTTGTAGAGTAAAATCTGCTGCAATGTGTGCAGGCCCAGTTTAAATAATACAGGAAACTGCTGCTATAATAAAAATGGCATGACAAGAACATTCTTCCTGACCCCAGAGCATATGGCCTGTAGAAAACAGCTAAATTACTTTTTCAGGGCTTTTAACCCAAGCCATTTAATCCCACAAAGTTTAGAGAGTCATTGTAGAGAGCAGAGCAAAATGAGACGTCTCTAAATCACTGCAATCCCCCGTCCCTCAGCTCTGATCCCAGCCGCTATTAGTTGGCCCCTCTGAGACAACAGCCCTAGCCGTGCGGGGATATTACGGATGACCACACATGCATCACAAATGAAAATACCAAAATCCAATAAATCCACACAAGACGGGTGAGGGGTGAATACATTTACAACATGTCAAACAAACGGATTTGACACCAGTAAAAAGAGTGTGCGGATATATTAGAAAGATTTTTCAGTTTCCTTTGATCAAGATTGAAGATTGAAAATCGAACGTTGTCTCGTAAAAACTATCCGGAGGATCAAAGGAGGATCTAACTTGATGTCTAATAGATAATATTTAGTTGAGTGGGTTTGAAAAATTTGAAGGAAGAAATATGGTTGTTCCAACATACAGAGCACTGCAGGTCAATAAAAATCATGTTATTTGAGCAATCAACTTCATCCTGTTGAGGTGGGACTACTTTTCCAGATGGATACACTTCTGGTTATATAATATAGACAATGTTCCATATTCCTAGTAGTATGCGACCTGCATGCTGCCATCTTAGCTCATCCATGCTTTGATATTGGCACCTTTGTGTGTCAACTACTGCCAAGTGATTTAAATTACTTGAAGAAAATTATGTTGTCATGAAAACGCTGTTTCAACAAAACATGCACAGTCACAATGTTTTCAGTATAGTGGCTAGCCTGCTGTGTAGAGAATGAGCTGTGACATCAAAAACAGCAGGCAGATAAGTGTAAATTTTACACTTAAGGGGAAAAACTGTCACTATTTACTAGGGGTGTAGCAGTACGTGTATTCGTCCTGAACCGTCATGGTTCGGTGCATACGGTCAGACGCCGAATACAGTCAGCCACAGGCGATCCACACTTCAATCCAGAAGGGGGCGCGCGTGGTAATGCAACACTGTTTGCTAACTGCCACAACAGGGAAAAGCAATTTTATGTTTAGTTTCCCCTACAGAAGAGGGAGGAGCTTTAACAGCTCGCGCTTCAGTTGCTCAACAACAACAAAGCTGGAGAATCTCACGCAGCCAAAATGAGGATTGTCAGTAACGGTGTTCAGCCTTACATTGTTCAAACCGGAGTCGACACTGATGGAGAGACTCAGGAAGAAGTTACAACTTTTAGACGTTTCTGAATGATTAGTGGATAAATTTATGTAGTTGCTGTGGAGTTGATTCAACTCATCCACTAGCATGTGCCGTCATGTTAATCTTTTGTGCAAATCCAGTGTTGAATTGATCCTCGTTTGTGAAGCAGTCCGGCGTAAAATGACGGCATGACATCAACACTCTACTACAACAACTCTTCCTCTTCTCTAAAGCAGCCCAACATGGCCCCGCCCCCTTTGTTGTGTGTTCTCGGGGGCGGGGTTTATGTAAATTTTAGGGTTAGTGATGTCACTAACCTGGGAAGAAGCTCATTGCAGCCCCTAACAGCCCTTAAACAGAGAATTCTTTAAATATCTCTCTTTGCATTGAACTTTGAGCGCCGTAACTTTGCAGATGTTCTTACAGCAACATTACAGACTAACTAAAGTTAAAAAAGTGCAATCATAAGCAACCACCCCTTTAAATTACACAAAGCTTAAGAAGACTTGCGTATATCTTTTGTCAGCTTAGTAGTACTGAACAGTAGTGAGATTCTTACAAAAATATAGATTTTTTTGTGCCACAGAAGAAAGAAATTCATACTTCACATGAACACAGGGGTGATAAAAGTCCTGTGAATGTGTAAATGAAGCCAGCTGTTCTGTCTGCAGGGGCTAAAGATATCCTCCCGTCTCTCAAAGAGCCGCCCGGATTTGATTTTTCCAGGTGTTTTAAAGAGCGCCAAGCTTTAAAAGCTTAGCTGAAAGATTAGGATAGCTGTGATAGTACTTTCTTTTTTGATCCACATCACATGGCAAGATCGTGAAAAGAGCAGGCAAAGAGAGGAAAACCAGGCGTTTGTCATCGTAGTTGCTTCATGTCACTGCATTCAGAATTCATCACCTAAATAATAGTCTGGATCCCTCAGTGACTAATATTCACATTGATTTACTGTCCATGAGAAATATTTGTTGTTTATGGGTGGGGGAGTTTGGACAGCCCCTCAATCATGTTAGGAGCAGGCTGGTAATTCAATTTTCGAACTGAAATGAACTCTGCGGGCCGATGTTGTTATGACTTAAATCTAACAAAACTTATTTTATAGAGCAATGATACACTGATATTTTATCTGTTTTAGATTTATGTAGCTTTCAAGCTTAAAAAAAAAACACAATCAAGGATATTAATTATAGAGCAGAAAAATGAAACGCACTCATTTAGTTCCTTTCTTATAAACAGAGGTGTAAAGTACTTGAGTAAACGTAACTAGTTACTGTACTTAAGTATCTTTTTGGCTTCTTTGTAGTTGTACGGAGTATCAAAGATATTGGCAACTTCTACTTGACTACATTTTTGAGCAAGTAAATATCCTTTTTACTCCACTACATTTGAATTGTGCAATTACAAATTACATTTTTCATGGCAGCTAACTTTTTCTGCAGCAGTTTGCTTCTGATATAAAGAAGCGATATCGCCATCTAAGGGCATTGAAGGTACTATATCTTGTGCATTTTGTCTTTACTTACCTAAAACTTGTCAACAAGGATGTGAGTGCATTAGCAGGTAGTTGCTGATCGCAGATGTTTCATTTATTAGATGAGGAAATGACTGCAGCTGGTGATGAGGCTCAAACCAGCACATACAGTAGACTTTGACTATTTAATTTGACTTAACATTGTTTTATTTATCCGCTATATTGACAAGACCGTTTTGAAGGATATTGGTTTACTTATGGCCTTTCTGTGCACTTGAGCTGTAGATGTTTAAAAAGGTTGTTGTGTCGACCTTGATTTAATGCAACATTGAGGTGTTCAGTTTTATTTTGATTTTAGAAAATAAACTTTATTTCTCATCGTACAAATCAATTGTTTCTTATTTTCACTGGCATGTCTCTCAGGACTAGTGCATCTCAGAACCTACATTCAGCATGAGTAAAATACGTAAATACTGTTAAAATCAGATACTTTAAGACTTTTACTCAAGTCGTATTGGAATTGGTTACTTGTAACTTGTAGTGGAGTCATTTTCAATGTAAGGTATAAGTATGTTTTTCAGATACTCTTTACACTAGGGCTGCACAACGATTAATCGCGATTAATCGTTTGTAAAATAAAAGTCTGTGTTTGCATAATATATGTGTGTGTTCTGTGTATAATAATTATGTATATACAAATACACGCACATACATGTTCCCAGACAATTTAAGGATAGTATGTAATGAGCAAAAACACAATGAAAAAGAAAACATTGGGCAAAAAAAAAAAGGCAGGAGATTTCTGGCAGGACTCTAGACAAACTGGCAGGAAAGCCCTCTAAATCAGGTTTATGGATCAGAGATTTCAACAAATTCTGTAGTTTCAAGGCAATTAAACACAGTCAAACCAAAGTACATCTGAAATTTAGCTGACAGACAACACTTTAAACCAGAGCTATGCCACTTTATTCAATTATAGATTAACAATGAATGTGTCTATGCTCTGATTAAAACGAACTCTGGTGCGATGGCTCTGTTAGTGCAGTTCATTTGAATAAGCGTGAACGCTGCAATCCGAACCCTAGAGCGCACCAAACAAGCGAACCGAGACCCACCTCTCGGCCCCCTTGTTTGGTGTGCTCCAGAGTTCGGATTGAATTTGAATTTGAATTTCGGATTGAATTTGAATTGCTTCCAAAGAATTCCAAAGAGTTGTTAGGCAGAAACATATGCACTTAAAGGAACAGACAAAAACAAGTTCCCTAACAAAAAGATTACAATGCGCCCAATGACTCCAGACTATTCGACCCAATCAGTCTGGATAACCCACATCCTGAAACACATCAAACCAACTCTAGTTATCCGAGACACTAATATCTGAGAATAAAGACATAGGCCTGTGATTCAAATGACATTGTTAAAAATAGCAAAGACACCCACACGTTGCATCTGTGTGAACTTCTCCTTCAGGCTTTGAAAGAAAGAGTCTTTAACGTTGCTATATTTATATCTCTCTAGGGATTGACAACAGTCACTCTCCTCACTCCCGTTTCATCCAAAAGAAAAAAAAAGTTTACTCATGTTCAACTTTAAGAGGATCTGAAAGAGCGGAATACAGACGAGAGGGGCCGATTAAACGTCTTTATCTGCACATGAACATATTTCCACAATGCCAATGCAAACAATTTAGAACGGCTTTATGCAAAAACCTCAGCATTGTTGAAGAGATTTATGCAGATTGTCGTCTCAACGCTTATTATTTCAAGTCTGTGAAATTGCGCCTTGATAAAAACAAGATTACAAATAGTGTGATCTTCATGACATCTTATCAGGCATCTGAAACTTTACACAGATGTCTGAATGCCTACGAGGTCAACTGCACGATTCAATTTCAGACGAGGATGAACTCTAATGAATTTCTTGAAGTGAATATAATGGCGCTACCTGACCACTTTGGCTTCCAGGTGTCGTGGCTAAATGACCGGTGTGAGAGTCATCGCTCTGTTGCTCAATCATGCCGCCTCTGCAATAAACAGTGGGAGGCCAATTAGAGCACAGAGCTCTCGCTTGAGATGACAGGTGATTTTCTGAGACCCTGATAAGGATTATTGCGGATAATATATTATATAATGCATAAATTATCAGCCTCTCAAGTATAACTCTTGAGAGAAAAGATCCCTGATTAAAAAGCACGGCCTATATGTGTGTTGATGAGCTGCAGTGTCCAAATATTGAAATTCAATGAAAATGATACTCTTATGAAATATCATTATTAGTGCTTGCTAAGGCAAGCATCACTATTCGCAAGTGTATTGCTCATATACTGTAGGGTCAATGACATGACACTACTTTTTTCTGCATGAAATAATTTATTCAAAAATGCATTTAAAATGCAAGTCATACTTGGGTCAATGACGTGACGGGTCATTATTATTTTTTTTTTCCAAAGGCCTTAATAACAATAAAAAACAAAGATATGACATCCAAAGTAGAACTAGATCTCTTTTATTGAATCCAAAAGGTTTCAATTATATTTTGCTGCATATAAAGGTATTTTAAAGATTTTGAAGTGTCAAAAGGTCATTCGGTTTAACCGTCCAAAGGCCAAAACAACCATTTCATTTGTGATTAAAATATCTTAAAATGTAATAAATGTATATATTTTTTATTCTGGCATGGTTTTATAACATCATATATCAACATAGTGCAAAATGATATTAAAATTATGCGTAGAAGTCGTTGCTTTGTTATGAGAAAGAATTTCCAGAAAAATTAATTTCATTTCATATTCTGTCCATCAATCAAAGTTAAGTTCTCAAAATAACATGCAAAAACGTAGAAAGTAAAACAGGAAATGATGTCATAGAGACGACCCTTCAGACCCTCGTGACTGTGTCAAGATCAATAAATTTCTTAAAATATCAGTTGATTTGATTTAGTTGAATGTGTAAAATGTCATGTGGTGCGACTCCTCAAGCTGTATAATATTTATGATTGAATAATTCACAATATTTTAAAATTAAACAATTAATTTTCGGAAAATACTGATTTAAATGTGTTATTACTGTTTAGTTGGCAGTTACACCATGTCATTTTTGTTTTTTTAAAGAGACATTAGATTGGAACTTTTCAAGAAAATTGTATACATTTTTTTCAAAACCATATGAAACTGTTATGAAAAGCGAACATTTATCAAAGGCAGAGCTTGTTCTGATGGGCACATGAAGACCAAACAGCCTTATTGATCGGTGACGCTGACATCAATTCCCATCTACATTTCTCTTATTTTCTTACTGCCCTTGAGGGTCAACATGATGAGAGACACTACTGGCCCTTCTAGAAGATGAACAAATAAAACAGCAGCCGAGAGAGAAAATAAATGTCTGCTAAATGGGGCCATTGTTTCAAACATTATAACAATGTCTGCACAGGACAGTGAGTTTGGCCCAAGTCTTTCAAAACACGTCCACTGAGGTCAGGGTGTGATGTTTTCTCAAGTCAGGCACTTCAATAGCAGTGAAAGCAGGAAAAAGCAATATCACAGGAACTCAACACCACCCCCTAAACACTAAAAACCCATGATTAACTAGGAGAATTGAGAATGACAAATAAATGTGCTTAATAATAATTAAAACACATTACTTGGGAATAGGGTTGTGGTACTGGGAAAATACCGGTTTATATTTTATTTCAATCGGTACGATATCATGATTTTGCAGTACTTGATATGCTGCTGCTCCGGAGTTCACCTCTAGGTGGCAGTGTGCTATCCTATTGTTTGCAAAGTTTAACCATCGTAGAGGGAAAGTTTATCATTTGCATGTGTTTTAGGTCCTGTCAGTTTAAACACTCAAGCCGAATCGAGCGCAAGAAGACGCGAAAAAGAACTAAATTTATTCTTGACACGTACACGCAAAATTATGTTAAAATGCCCATCTCTGAAAGTATCCTCGTAAACACAATCGGCTTTTAGCTTACGTGAATGTAAACATTTGAGAAAGAAATGGATGCATATCATTATAGCGGATCTGTGCATTTGGTCTTAAAGTAACAGCAGCCTAATATCCCTGCTGCCGTCTGTGAGAAACATGAATATTTTGAATCAGAGAGATATGTTATTACTTTACCAGGCGATCTGACTTAAAATTGTAATCCACTGGATGTAAAACGGACTGAACATCTTACCATTTAAAGAGGACCTATAATGCCCCTTTTCACAAGATGTAATATAAGTCTCTGGTGTCCCCAGAATGTGTCTGTGAAATTTCAGCTCAAAATACCCCACAGATCATTTATTATAGCTTGTCAAATTTGGGTGTGAGCAAAAACACGCCGTTTGTGTGTGTCACTTTAAATGCAAATGAGCTGCTGCTCCCGGCCTCCTTTCCAGAAGAGGGCGGAGCTTTAACAGCTCGCGCTTCGGTTGCTCAACAACAACAAAGCTGGAGAATCTCACGCAGCCAAAATGAGGATTGTTAGTAACGGTGTTCAGCCTTACATTGTTCAAACCGGAGTCTGGGACACCGTTTTTGCTTGTGAAAACAAAATGATGGTGCCATGGGTGGAAACATGCAGATTAAGGGGTGGTAATATTATAATAAGATCCCCTTCCTACGTCACAAGGGGAGCAAAATCTGAGCGACTCATTTTTTCACATACTTGCAGAGAAAGGCTTGCCAAAACAAAGTTACTGGATTGTCCTTTTTGAGGTTTTCTGGGTTGGTAGATGCACCGGGGACACGATTATAGCACTTAAACACGGAAAAAGTCAGATTTTCATGATATGTCCCACTTAAATTGAAGGATGGACACAAAACACATCTAGAGACCAGAATATTTGCACATTCAATCTGAGCGCAAACAACTTTCCAACTGCATAGCAATACTCACAATAATAAAATAAAACAGCCCATGTATTTTTTTATCCTTATCAGTAGCATACTGGAAAAAGTCCCACTTCAGCAGAGTCATGCTGTCCTTTAACAACATTTAAAAGATCAACAGTTTATATTATTCAAAATAGTGCACTTCTCAAACCACTGGAAGAAAACCTCTCATGGCACTGCTTTCATATGGATGAGATTAAGACTGAAATCCCTTGGCTCTGACACTCACTGGAGGTAATGGAAGTGACGTTAAAATCATCATGGGAGGAAAAAAAATACAGCTTTAAAAAGAGGACAGGTCTGCGGGGAAAATACTCCTTAAAGTCTACTATGTTCAACGTGACCACATGAAATGTGTCTGCAGTAAGGACCTCACCACATTATTCCACCCACTGATTGGATTTTTTGGTCTGCTTGGACAGTCATATTCTCAAACTAAGGCCAGAAACACTCTCTGCACGAGCATACAAATGCAAATGCTTGGCCAACACATTCATGAGTGAAATCTCATCGTACATACTAATGTGAGTACATTTCATGCCAAAAACGTTGCTACAAAGGATGCTACAACACTCATGTCAGGATTTGGTTCGATACACGATACTGATCTCACGATACTTTGAACAAAGCCAAAATATATTTAAAAGTAGTGTTGACAAAAATACCGACTTCGGTACTGAAAATGTAAAAAAAAAGTGACGATACCAGCATTTCCTTGTAGCATTTTGAGCACTGTTGAGTGGATTCTTACACACCTCTGATTGGCCATTGTGTTCACGTGCTCAACAGATATGTCTGTGATTGGCTACAATAAATTAATTTATTTTTAATTTATTAATAATAATTATTAAACATGGAAGCTTAATTGTGTGACCTTCTGAGTATACAATATTTGATGCACCATTACTATATTTGACTAGGGCTGGGAGGGAAAAAAAATTAAACTTTTCCCCATGGTCTAGTGGGGGAATATTGCAATATCAAATCGCAATACTTGTAGAATCGCAGTATTTAAAAAAAAAAAAAATGGCAATACATATCATATCGTCACCCAAGTATCACAATAGTGTCGAATCTGGTGTATCGTCCCAGCCCTATATTTGACGCTAAATTAAATCGCTCTAAAAATTTCATTTTGTGTGAACTATCCAGGATGCATATTGCTCCATTTTTGTTAAGCAATATATTGTGACAATATAGATACATCCCTATTTGCTATTGCAATTCATCACAACTTGTCATTTGAAACGAGTTACATATTACTAAATTGCCACCATCCTCTTTTAGCCAGTAATAAAGAGCTGAAATTTACTATTAACTGTATCTTAGAGCAGGAGATGAAGGCTATTCAACCAGTAACAGAGAAAGATCACAGGCCTCAGACTGACTTTCTGCCACGGCCGTGACTTGTAGGAAGAATGCTGTTTCACCGTTAATCTTCCATCAGAGGAACGACACGTCCCAGCACACCTGCATTCATTGGCAGGCACCTGATTTTGCCAATATTTCTGAGACATCGATCTTTTTAACATTTCCTCAAAGTCTTCTTACGGATTTGCACTTTAGTTGGCAGTGGCAAAGACAGACAAATGCGACAATAAAGAAACTTTAGAAGGTGAAGAAACATTCATCAAAAAACTAGGCCAAATAAAAATGTGCAATATCTAGTTTTTCTCTAAATGAAGGTGTAATATGATATCCCAGCTCACAGCTGGGATAAATCCCTAAAACTCAACATTGCACAGATCAGTTGATTTGTTTAAGGAGTCTTGATTACACATAGACACTATGCATAATTTAATCAGATCGGCAGTAAAAAGCAGCATCTTCAACCGTCTGGAACAAACTGTAATTTTTTTTTTTTTGTACTCAACACAAACGCAACATCTGTGAGGCCTACTATTTAAAAAATATTATAATTAATAGCCCAGTAAGTAATTCCTTTCACCAATCAAAAAAGGTCAATCCAGGATCAAGGTAAAACAAACACAGTAACAGCTGAATGTCTGTAGATTCATTGTGTTTAATGAGTCAGAGGGCCGGCCGAGTGTTTCCGCTGCAGTCTCTGCTCATAAATGTCTCATATTAGAGATATTTGCACAAGTGTCATCTCGATAAAACCTCTGCTTTCATTAATATTCCCCATCGCCTGACTGACATTTACACTGCAGCACTACAAAAGATCTTACATTGTCATTTTAATGTAAAATCTACTCTACAACATTTCAATATGTCAAAGGACACCTCTTAATTTTTGTCTTTAGCAGCACAACCAGTAACAGGGGAATCTCACAAAACCTGTCAAGAACATTTTTAGACCAGATTTTACCCCAAAATTCTTTGGGCCATTGAGTTTTTATATTTCACTTCACTGATTTTATTTATTTACATAGATGTATTTTAGGGTTACACGACATTTTGATTTTCTGCAATATATATTGCGATATGAAAACAATTAACCAGATGACTTGCATAGCTCTATTTGGAAAGAATTAATTAATGAAAAGAATTAAAGAATTAACATTAATGACACAGACGGCAGCAGGAATATTAGGCTGCTGTCACTTTAAGACCGAATGCACTGATCTAATATAATGATACGCATCCATTTTCTTTCTCAACTGTTTACATTCACGTTAGCCATAAGCGACTGTGTTTACGAAGATAAAGTTTACGAGGATATCTTTTAGAAGATATAAGTCTCTGGTGTCCCCAGAATGTGTCTGTGAAGTTTCAGCTCAAAATACCCCACAGATCATTTATTATAGCTTGTCAAATTTGCCTATTTGGGTGTGAGCAAAAACACGCCGTTTTTGTGTGTGTCCCTTTAAATGCAAATGAGCTCCTGCTCCCGGCCTCCTTTCCAGAAGAGGGCGGAGCTTTAACAGCTCGCGCTTCGGTCGCTCGACAACAATAAAGCTGGAGAATCTCACGCAGCCAAAATGAGGATTGTCAGTAACGGTGTTCATCCTTACATTGTTCAAACCGGAGTCAACACTGATGGAGAGACTCAGGAAGAAGTTACAACTTTTAGGACGTTTCTGAATGATTAGTGGATAAATTTATGTAGTTGCTGTGGAGTTGATTCAACTCATCGACTAGCATGTGCCGTCATGTTAATCTTTTGTTCAAATCCAGTGTTGAATTGACCCTCGTTTGTGAAGCGTTCCGGCGTAAAATGACGGCATGACAACAACACTCTACTACAACAACTCTTCCTCTTATGCAAATGTAAATTTTAGGGTTAGTGATGTCACTAACCCAGGAAGAAGCTTGTTGTAGTCCCTACCAGCCGTTCATTGTAGTCCTTAAACAGAAAATATCTCTCTTTGCATTGAACTTTGAGTGTCGTAACTTTGCAGATGTTGTTAATGCTCAAACACTAACATTACACACCAACTAAAGTTAAAAAAGTGAAATCAAAATCAACCACCCTTTAACATAATTTTGCGTGTATGTGTCAAGAACAAATATAGTTCTCTTTTGCGTCTTCTTGCACTCGAATGGTTTAAAATATTTAAACTGATGAAACAAAATGAATAATCTGATGAATCCAAATAAAGGCATTTGACTGCATTTCTCTATGATCCTCACCACTGCCGCTGTCAAAAGAAACTGCCAAACTTCATCAATTAAGAGAAGTAAACCGCTAAAAACTTACTTTTTGAAATGTCATTTGCTTTTTTTGCATATGCTTTCATTTCTGTTACTTAGCAGCAGATCACTGTTCATGTCTTCTCTCCATCTGACAATTATTTTGAGACTCTTCAAAGTTTTTTTTTCAGACATGTAAGCTCATTTCAGACTTGCTTTTCTTGAGTTTCTGTAACTACCTACATTCGATATTTTCTCCTATATTTGTCTGAATTCTGTCTGTGATTCACTCAAGTAAATATACTTGATCTAAATGGTCATTAATAAAAAAAAAAAATAAAAAAAAAAACTTCTGGACATGTTTTGCTTGAAAAATCATCTTTCTTACAATAAATGCCATTTTCTTCAAAATGGCTTAAAATGACCCAATACTTTTTGGGGCCCATTTAATTTTACTTATCTGAATTCAAATAAATACCATTAGACTAAATCCATCTCTCCATTAATTATAAACCCAAATTATAATTTGTACAAATGGAAAATTATTTTTATTGTTTTGGAATCTAAATAAATGCATGCTTTCATGCTGCTATCAAGGCCCTGAAAATATCTTGACAACTCATTAGTGATTCCATCCAGCAATCAAGTCTATTCTGTCTTAAAAATGTTAAAATTAAGCTGTCAAAATGGTTCCCTATGTAAAAGCTTCTTCAGTGAAATGAGGAACAGCAAACTCATACAATGAATTTGTCAGTGACAGAAGGCTTTTAGTATTAAGCGCACACACACACACACCTTCCACTCAATGACCAACCATGGTTCATTGATTATCTTATCAGAGGAATGTCAAAAGGGAAACGCTCGCTCATTTCTATTTTTGTGAGGAGAGAGAGAAGCGAGCTGTGTGAAAGTATATTTCTGCTTGAAAGAATATTCAAATGACACCTGCTATCTCTCTCAACAACGCAATACAACATAAACCTACAAAACAAATATAAAAGCCACACAAGTTCTGCCCTTGACCAATCAATGCATCCTTCATGCTCGAACCTTTGAGCTGTGTGAATGTCCTCCATTAAGAGACGAGCATGCGTGCGTTCAGAGGGTTATGATGACAAATTTACCTTTTCTTTCAATACAGCCCTCTGTCAGATTCAAAGTGCAAAGATTACTGATCCTGCACACTTTTCAGTCCATATTTTGTTTCCTGTATAGAAGTTGTTGCTCTGAATCATACATATTTGCCGTCTTTGAACGTAAACACTTATGAATAGTCCTTATAAAGCTGGTAAATGTGAAATAAATCCCTTTATATGACTGGTATCCAAACGCTTTCACCATTAAACATCTCTTTGAATGCTGGAAGACAGGATAAAACGATACACAAAGATATATTTAAAAGCCTGCAGTAATTTCCTCTTGAACAGCTGAAAATCAAACAAGCATAAGGAAATAAACACATTCACGGCTGATCCCCTATTTCCTTTAGTCAAAGACTAGGCAGGATCTAAGCCTGGATTTAATCTAAGTCCTCACTGCACAGAGTAAGCAGCAGTGTTAAGAACAGCAAATTGAGGTCTACAAGAACAGACTACAGTGCAACTCAAAACTGAGACCCACAGACAGACTGCTCGCTCTACACTTCAGCTGGAGGAATACAATGTCTTCAACACAACTGATAAACCTTATATGAAGTGAAGCCTGAGCAGCTTAGTATTTGTGTGGAGAAGGGCACAAATCCACCTCAGACCAGGAACATGAAATGGTAACGAAACTTGAAGGATAAGAGGGGAATAAGGATGCTGGGATAAAACAAAAGTCACCTTAGAAACTTGGGATGAAGAAAGGAATAGTTCACCCAAACGTGACATTTTTTCTATGCAAAAGCAATGCATGAAGCTTTCAAGCTTCAAAAAGGATGCAGAAGAATCAAGAAAGCAGTTGGATCATTCCGTGTCAAATCAACCAAATTTCGGAAATTTTCCCCGGCTCAAATTTCTGATTTTGTTAATGGGTCATTGAAAAATAAGGTTTTTAAAAGTGTAAAAAAAAAAAAACATAATGGAGATATAATTAATTAGAAGTTTTATTAAGTGTAAACAATGAGATTATGTGGGTTTTATAATATATTAACACTGCTTTTGTCATTTTTTTTTTTTTTTTTTTTTTTTTTTACAAGATTTGTCACAAAAAAAGTCATTTGGTTTAACCAAAATTTCGGTTTTACCGAATGACACTTTTGGTTATACCGAATGACGATATTTTCAAACAATGCTAACAGGCTCATGTCTAGCAAAAGGACAAGCAAACATTTTATATTTAGTACAAGTTATTACAAAATATTACAACATTTTCCATGTTTTATAGCGGTTGTACAAAATGACCTGATGTTTCAGGACATGCGTATGATCAAGTGAAGACATGAATTTTTCAGATAGTTAAGAGAGAGTTAGTTACTTTGCTTCATGACCATGTGGTCCTTTGCAGGTGTCTGATGATGTCACATCCTGTCACATGATATTGACCGCATGATTTGATCCAAAATGGTCCCTTTATATTGGTTACTCTGAATGACATCAATGAAATTCATTTTTCCGGACATTCTTTCTCACAACAAAGCAACAACTTCTACACATAATTGTAATACCATTTTGCACTATGTTGATATATGATGTTATAAAAACATTCCAGAATAAAATATATACATTTATTTCATTTATTTCATTTTAAGATATTTTAATCACAAGTGAAATGGCTGTATTGGTCTTTGGATGGTTAAACCGAATGACCTTTTGACACTTCACAATCTTTAAAATAACTTTATATGTAGCAAAAAATATTTTTGGATTCAATAAGAGATCTAGTTGTACTACCTTACATACTTTGGATGTCATATCTTTGTTTTTTATTATTATTAAAGGCCTTTGGACAAAAAAAAATTGACCCTAATATTTTTTCTGTAGAAAAACAAACATAAATAGTGATGAAATCCACTATTTTGTAGAGGGGGTCAAAATGACCATTTTCACCTGAGATTTGGAGCCAAATTAGAGGGGTGTAAAAATGACTTTAGAAAGATGGCAGCATCATTATTTTATTTTTACACAGAGATTGGTAGATCTATTAGTAAAATCTGTTGACTTCAGCAATATTTGTTTCATTATATGCCAACAGTGACAGTTCAAAAATGGGGAAAAAGCACTTCTTGTGTTGTTTTGCCTCAAGTTTGCATGCCTGTAACTCAAGAAGTATTAAAGATATCTTAATATCCTTTTAGATTCTGAACAAACTTTCCTTTTGGTATCTTCATTTTAAAGGCCCTCGGTGGTTCAATCCCAGAGATATGGAGATCTTAATGCGGCTCCATGAGTAAATTGCGCATTTTCAGTGGTCAAAAACCAAATGTGGGTCACTTTGCTTACAGATGATACTTCTTTTATTTTACAGAGGAATATCTGAACAACAAATAATGTTAAAACTAGAAATGTATTTCATGTTTTTCTATCAACTCAACTGCATAGAACACAATATATATTGCCATCAATATTCCTTTTCCAAAGTTTCAAACTTCAAACTAAAGGTCAGTGTTTATCACAAGAAATGATGGATTTAGAAGACTCAGAATATAGTGCACAAGTTTAATGGACCACATTCATGATACTTCTGTGGTGCTTTTCCATCTTTTTTGAAACCTGAAATGGCACAATTACAATACTTAAAGTTTCAAAATTATAAATGATTTAAAAAGTTTGCATTTTTGAGATATCTACACCTTTAAACAGAAAGAAAAAAACTGGATGAAAGAAGTGCAAAATGTCCATTTGAATGCACTCCTAAATCGACATTTAGAGTTTTGCACAACATTGGAATCACCTATCTGAGCATTTGTGAGTCAAAACAACCCAAACTTTGATAAGTTTACAAGTAAACGGCCGATCATCAGCGTATTGACAACAGGCCCTATATCTGTCATCCACTGATACCAGCCAGTGGTTGTGCATATCTCTTGTGTTGCTAGGATACAAAGCCTTTCATGTGATTGGTGCAGTCCTGACACTCACACGCTTTGCGCCATTCCACATGGTCCGCACTCTAAAAATACTTAAAACCTACAATATAGAAGCAGAGCACAGAGAAAAACAAGACAGGGAGCGATTAAATCATTACTTTACCAAGAGCCCATTTCTACAAGCACACCTGGTGTGGATATTAAGACGGTCATAAAGCTTATTTAACAACAGTTTAAATGCATCACATCACTTTGCTGTAAACATTTTAATGTTTATCTGTCAGCAGTCATACAGCACAATTCAACTAATTATTTAGAATTACTTTCTAATACTCACTGAGCAGTGAGACTAAATCAAGTAAATTAGCCGAGGAAAATCTGAAAATATGAAGCATTTTGACAATGAACAGTGCAAACTTAATACTGTAGATGTGCTATAATATCTCAGCTTAGCTTAAACTGATCTAAACTTGTGGTAACATTAATGTAGACCTGGAAGGAATGAGAAATTTCTGCATTAAAGCTTATATATATATATATATATATATATATATATATATATATATATATATATATATATATACACACACACACAATGAGTATTTTTTGGATTAAGTTTAAATAACTGAGAAGAGCAAAACCCATAATGTCATAGAAAAAAATTAGGAATTAATGATACAAATAATATAGAAATACAAGTTTGTATTTTTTACCCATTTCATGCATGACATCATACATAAACGTTCCAATAGTCACAGGTATCAATAATGATGTTTATTGTATATGCATATGTGCCAGTTCAGTTAATAAAAGTCATATAAGTAATTATTATACATAAATATAAGATGTAATTTAGATTTTTCAATCGACCCTTTTCAAATGTCCGGGTTTCTCGAAGCGGAAGTCGTCATAGTTGGGTAAAATTCTATGGCGGTGAATGAGAGAATACATTAAATATATTTTTTATGTCCCCATTTTCTCAAATAGCAAAAGAAAAACTCAACAACAGTGTTTTTGCAACTTTCAAAAAGAGGGAAAAAATATAGAGAGATTGATAACGGCAGTAAGAAGAGAGAAAGATGTCAACTTTACTGTCAATCCCACAGCCGCTCACAGCAGTGTTTTTTTTTTTTTTTTTTCGTTTTGTAATTTGATGAAAATGTAATAGAATACTAAGTATAGTGTTATAAATGTATATATTTTTAAAAAAAGGAAAATATAAAAAAACTTCGCAAGATTTACGATTCTGATGACCGTTAAAACGCGTCATCACAGTCGGTGAAAAGGGTCCATTATTATTTTTAACATTAAAAACAATATATCAATTGTTATTAATAATATTCAGTAACTTTTGGCGAAAAAATAAGTGTTTTAATAAAAATATATATATATACATATTTCCATCTATATCCGTGTGTTGATATGTAACGAAGCTTTTGCTAACTCACTCGGTTCTCAAGTCATCATGAGTCAAACACCTGTCTCGGTTACTGAACGAATCAATCATGACCGAGTCGTTTTCATTTAAAAGATCCGATTCAAATGAACAATTCGTTTCATGAATCGGACATCGCTACATCAATCACACTGACGTTTGCTGGCGACTCAACAGCCGGTAGCATGACACACAGTTGTTATCATTCATTGTTACACCAAAATATTATAATTACTATTTCTTCTCAAATTATTCTGAACATAACATCTCCTTTACTGTCATTTTTAGTAACAGTAGCGATTAACACAAACTTACCACAGTCTTACTATAGTATTGTTTGTAATATAACGGTTAAACTCCCTAGACGCTGTCCAAATTACCTACATAAAAGTAAAATACATAGTGTGTATCTCGCTTAGACTCTACACCTTACATTCGCTTCATTAAACATGACAACACGAGGCATGTTAAAAGTGTTTTAAAGCGCAGTGCGGCGCGTGGAGTGATGCGCGCGCTCGTTGCGCTTGAAATAACATGCAAAAGCATTAACTTGCTGTTCATTCCTGCATTCGTGTTGCAATGCGCGAGAATCATCTCAATGGATATAAGTTTATACGCGCGCTCACCTCAGATTAGGAGCGAGGAAGTGTCCAGCCCCACCGCCGCGAACATAAACACTGTCCAAAGCTCCGGTGCTTATCTGGAGAACTATGCTGGGTTTGTGTCGGTATATGGTGACGTTCCGATGCATGCAGCACTGCTGGATATACGCTGGGCTCCAGTTGGTAACTAGAAGAGCCAGTGAGCAGCATCGGTGCTGTCAGACTCAGAGCGGAGGTAAACACTAGGCATTATGGGAACCTGGAGGAGCAACGTGCTGAATGCGCGCGGGGTAGAACACAGCGACATCTACAGGGCGCAGTGATGTTTGATGTGGACACTAATTAAAAGTACTATATTGGCACTAGTGTTTTTACTCGGACATGTTACTATAGTAATAATGCCATGGTATTCTATAAAATACTGTAGCGTTTTAATATAGTACCAGTTTTTTTAAGGGTTTTTTAATGTTTTTCTTAAGAAGTCTCTTCTGCTCACCGAAGCTGCATTTATTTGATCAAAAATACAGAAAAATGTAATATTATGAAATATTATTACCATTTAAAATAACTCTTTTCTATGTAAATATGTTAATATGTAATTTATCCCTGATTAAAGCTGCAGTTTAATCACCATTACTCCAATCAGTGTTTCAGAAATCATTCTAAGATCATTTCTTATTATTGAAAACAGTTGCTGTTTTTTTGTTTGTTCGTTTTCTTGTGCAGCAGATCATCATATTAGAATGATTTCTGAAGGATCACTGAAGACTGGAGTAATGATGCTGAAAATTCAGCTTTGCATCACTGAAATAAATTACAGTTTACAATATATTCAAATAGAAAACGCTTATTTTAAATAGTAATAATATTTCACAATTTTCCAGTTTTTACTGTATTTTTGATCAAATAAATGCAACTTTGGTGAGCAGAAGAGACTTATTTCAAAATCATTAATGTTTCCAAACTTTATATCTATATAAATGATTACATATACAATTTAAGAAATGTATTGTATGTGTTTGTTTTGTAATGTTGTTAGATCACAAAAGGAGACTGTACCCTGAACATCCCAATAATGATATAATAAGACAAGTACTGAATCAATCTTTGTGTGCTCTTTTCTTAATGAAACACTTTTGTCCTTGGAGAAAGCTTAATGTTCGACAAATCACTTTTGAGTTTGATTGATGTAATTAGAATTATAATGCAGTCTATTGTCAGCTGAGCATCTGTGATTTCGTGTAATTATCCATAAATGCATTTTAGATTGCTATTATTATGATCGAAGAACTCTTTTACCTGAAAAAGAAACTTGCACAGAAGGTTTTGTTTCTTCAGCAAGAATGTCTGTTACATTAAATCAATCTATGTGATGATAATTATACATGCTATTTAAAGAAAAGATGATTCTTGTGTTGTGTTGTTATTTCCAGAAATGCCGTCCCCCCGTGGTTATAAATAAAGAGCCACACTGCACAGCGTTTTCTGAGTCTGTAGGGTTATTATAATTAACTCAAAGATAAATCCATAAAAACATGAATTGAAACTGAAATAAAAATGAATAAAAACGATATAAACATATTTATAATATAAACAACTACTAAAATAGGACCAAAACACACAACAAAAATTAATAAATCTTTAAGATTACAATAATAATTATTAATAATAATAATTCAAAATATTAATAGAAATGTATTTATAAAGTAAACAACAAATAAAATATGACAAAAACATACAACAAATTACTAAAACTTTAAAATTACAATAATAAAAAATCAAAATATTAATAACAACTATATAAACGTATTTATAAAATAAACAACTAATAAAATATGACCAAACAGACAAACAATTTATTAAAAAAACTTTAAAATTACAATAATAATTATTGATAATAATTCAAAATATTAATAAAAATTACATAAATGTATTTATAAAATACACAACAAATAAAATATGACCAAAACACACAACAAAAAAATATTAAAACTTTAAAATTATAATATTAATTATTAAAAATATTAATAAAAACTATATAGTATCCCTATTTACTAAAATTTATTTACTAAAATTGTACTAAATATTTACTATTTTCTTTAAGAGCTGCTGTGCAGCCAAAATTATATACCAGTTATCACTGTAAAGCTGCTTTGCCACAATCTGCATTGTAAAAAGTGCTATATAAATAAAGGTGACTTGACTTGACTAAAAATACACTGTAACCAAAGAAACTTGCCTAAAACAAAAAGCAGTTATCTATATGCAGCACTTTGATATTTTATGTGGATTGACATACAAAGCTCCTTATAATCATTTTGAGTGCAAGTTATAATCGATGCTTAACTGAATACCGTCACAGTTCCCTCCTGTCCCGGACTCCATCTCCCATCATCCTCCCTGATTCACACCTGTATTCACTTCCTCATTACCCTCCTGCTGATCACAAACTCCCTGCACCTGGACTTCATCATCTGCACACCCTTTATATGGACTCACTTATTAATACATTATTATACATTATTAATAAATGTTCACCTTTTGATTATTATTGTTGCATCTAGTAATTACGTGTCCGATTTTTAATTTCCAACCTATTTTGGGTTCATTTTAAGCAAGCAATACAGTAATTGTTAAACAATAGTTGGGTTAAATAAAACTGCCCAGCATGTTGGGCAAACATTTAACCCAACCGCTGGGTTTGTCTATTTTCAACCCAACTTGGGTTGTTTTTAACACAGCATTTTTTAGAGTGTACTTGAAAACAAAACCTAAACTAAGCATAACTGTGACAAATATACAGACCATGGAATATACACACACACACACACTAATTGTGAACAGTAAGACCACAAATGTGTAATAGGTACATTTTTATTTCAAGTAATGACCAGAGAGTCATTCTTACATACAGCACGGATCCTGCAGCACATAAACACAGTTCATTCTGGTAGCCTTTGCTTCTGTGCTGTAATTAATCATCATGAGGTTTTTAAAACCATAAACATTGTGAATCTAATGTAGCTCTGAAATAGAGCAGAGAGCACAAGGCCAACAAGAAAAAGCTCCTCAAGCCCTGAACAGATCACACCCCTCATGATTTATTGTTCTCCTGTGTTCCTTATTTCTGTAGCTGCAGCAAAAGAGTTCATGAATCCCATTGTTTTATTCTTGATCATGAGCTTTTAAGACTGAAAAAATATTATTTCAAAATCTGTTATACTTTAATACTCTCTTTTTGACAATAGCTCCACAATAGCTCCATCATGTATATATTCTATTACAACAACAGTAGTGTTCTTCTATGACCAGATCTTCTGCAACAGAACTATTTTATGCTTTGTGATATGTCTTTTAACCCACAACAGAGGTTCCTCTGAGATTTATGGTGTGAAATCACAGGGCTTGAGAGACGGATGCAATAAAGGAATTGGGGAAAATGTGGAAGCACAAAGACTTTTGCATACAATTGCCCTCATTAGTCATACAAAGTCCACAGACAATACTGCACTGGGAGGCTGGACTATTCATGAACAGAAAACAATTCATCTTCAAACCAATTCAGATGATTCAGTATCATTAGAAGAGTACAAACTGGGAACAAATGTGTGCATGCATGCATATTACATGAGTTTTGCATTTTGTGGCAGCACAGAAAAAAAATAATTTTATTATAAGTACACTCTAAAAAATGCTGGGTTAAAAACAACCCAAGTTGGGTTGAAAATGGACAAACCCTAGTGATTGGGTTGTTTTAACCCAGCGGTTGGGTTAAATGTTTGTCCAACATGCTGGTAGTTTTATTTAACTCAACTATTGTTTAAAAATGACTATATGTCTGGCTTAAAATGAACCCAAAATAGGTTGGAAATTAAAAATCAGACACATTATTACTAAAGGCAACAATAATAATCAAAAGGTGAACATTTATTAATAAGCAATTTAATAAATGTTTATTGTTTAATTATTATTTATTAAACTTAATAAATGTTCATTTATTAAACATATTAATAAATGTTAATTTCCAACCTATTTTGGGTTCATTTTAAGCAAGCAATACAGTAATTGTTAAACAATAGTTGAGTTAAATAAAACTACCCAGCAGGTTGGGCAAACATTTAACCCAGTCGCTGGGTTAAAACAACTAATTCACTGGGTTAAAACAAGCCAATCGCTGGGTTAAAACAACCCATTTCACCCATTCGCTGGGTTAAAACAACCCAATCGCTGGGTTAAAACAACCCATTTCACCCATTCGCTGGGTTAAAACAACCCAATCGCTGGGTTAAAACAACCCATTCACTGGGTTAAAACAACCCATTTCACCCATTCGCTGGGTTAAAACAACCCATTCACTGGGTTAAAACAACCCATTCGCTGGGTTAAAACAACCCATTCACTGGGTTAAAACAACCCAATCGCTGGGTTAAAACAACCCATTCCACCCAATCACTGGGTTAAAACGACTAATTCGCTGGGTTAAAACAACCCATTCGCTGGGTTAAAACAACCCATACACTGGGTTAAAATAACCTGTTTGCTGGGTTAAAACAACCCATTCACTGGGTTAAAACAACCCAATCGCTGGGTTAAAACAACCCATTCCACCCAATCACTGGGTTAAAACGACTAATTCGCTGGGTTAAAACAACCCATACACTGGGTTAAAATAACCTGTTTGCTGGGTTAAAACAACCCATTCACTGGGTTAAAACAACCCAATCGGTAGGTTTGTCCCTTTTCAACCCAACTTGGGTTGTTTTCAACCCAGCATTTTTCGGAGTGTAACAACATCTAAATTTAAACCAAACAAAACAAAACCATTTGCCAGTGGGGTGTGAAAAATAAAATAATTAAGTAAATGTATCTAGGATTTTTTGTATGTATTTTGCAGTGTTTGGTCAGAAAGATATGCAACAAGGTTGGTCGAGTGCAATATCACAACATCTCATGACAACAAGAGGGTGTTTACAAGGATATGAAAACTGTTCAGGAAGCCAGTGTGGGGAAAAACAGCCTGAGGTACAAAACTAGAAAATCACTGACTGAACATACAGAGGAAGAGAAGTTGTGTATGTGGTGTGTGTAGGATCCAGTTTTTCAAGGAAAAGACTGTGTACACACCAGGGTCCCCCGGCAAACAGAAAACTCAAATGTTTGATGGGTGGGAGTGTTACTCTGTGTGAAACTGGATACAAGCATCTCTCAATAACTTGTTTTATGAGGTGTAACTGTGTGTGTGTGTGTTCAGCTAATGGCCCCTCGCGTTGGTGTCCAGGTGCTTTGAGTAGGAGCAGATGTACTTCATAACGAATCCAAATAGAGAAATAACTCAGAGAAACGAGGAGAAAGAGCCAAGCCTGCACCGGCTGTCTGAGTCCTCATAAAGAAAAGAACATGGGAATAGTCCATTGGTTACCTAACCAGGTGAGCTGGTACTCATTCACTTCATTTCTTCAGAGACTAAAGAAAACACAACCGCTAATGCTCAGTCCAGCTTCAGGTGCAGAAAATTGCGAGAAAAAATAAATAAATTTTACTTTACATTTGGGTATTTTAAAATGTTACCTTACCTATTTGAGTGTGAGCAAAAACACGCCATTTTTGTGTGTGTCCCTTTAAATGCAAATGAGCTGCTGCTCCCTGCCCGCTTTTCAGAAGAGGGCGGAGCTTTAACAGCTCACGCTTCGGTTGCTCAACAACAACAAAGCTGGAGAATCTCACGCAGCCAAAATGAGGATTGTCAGTAACGGTGTTCAGCCTTACATTGTTCAAACCGGAGTCGACACTGATGGAGAGACTCAGGAAGAAGTTACAACTTTTAGACGTTTCTGAATGGTTACTGGATAAATTTATGTAGTTGCTGTGGAGCTGATTCAACTCATCCACTAGCATGTGCCGTCATGTTAATCTTTTGTTTAAATCCAGTGTTGAATTGACCCTCGTTTGTGAAGCAGTCCGGCGTAAAATGACAGCATGACTACAACAACTCTTCCTCTTCTCTAAAGCAGCCCAACATGGCCCCGCCCCCTTTGTTGCGTTTTCTTGGGGGCGGGGTTTATGTAAATTTTAGAGTTAGTGATGTCACTAATCCAGGAAGAAGCCTGTTGTAGGCCCTACCAGCCGTTTGTTGTAGTCCTTAAAAAAATATCTCCTTTGCATTGAACTTTGAGTGTCGTAACTTTGCAGATGTTGTTTATGTTCAAACCGCAACATTACACACTAACTAAAGTAAAAAGGGAAATCATAATCAACCACCCCTTTAAGTTCCTCACCTCCTCTCCCTCATTGTCTAGTATTGTTGTGTTATGTTTGTTCATCTTTAGTTCGTTTTATTAAATAAATCCTATTGGTATTTGTACTCTTTTGGAATCTAAAGAAAATGATATCTTGCGATGAAAAGCAAACACACACAGCAGAGTGGCACTTTCTCAAAGGAAAGCTTGCACACATGATGAGCTTGTTTAAACTGAGGCAAAAATTTGAAAGAAATGGATCAAAGAATGATCACACCAAGAGTCCAGCTTTAACAAGTAAGGTTTACCTCAAGTGTGTTCTGTTTCTACCTTTGAGAAAAACTCTGATAGATCAAACAGATGGCAGACAGGTCTGGAGATCACTGTCACTCCGGAGAATGATTGTGTGTGTGTACGGAAAAAATAACAGTAATAGAACCAGTCGCAAAATCCTTTCAAGGCATTGAAACATTCATTCCCTTAAAAGTCCCACAATGCATTGTGAAAACCAGGGAGCATTGATGTTTTTTAAAAACAAACCATTAATTATAAACCAATTTAATTATACTTTGCTGGACAGGTAATGAACATAATCTAGCTAACATAATTTATTTATGGCTGAAACATTGCAGGGATATGTAACAATTAAAGTATTTATCATAATGTACTTTTAAATAACATAAACAATGAATGTGAGAAAAATATCTGTGCTGCTGTTGTTCATAAATGCCAGTGACATTGTACAACAAGGATGTTACCGGAAATAGAGCCATCAGTGTCCCAAGTGAGTGACCAGTGCCCAAATTTGTGAATGCAATTTGCAATATATTGATTCACAACCTAGGGAGCTGATTGAGACGCACCCCAGATAGGCAGATATATCACTATCTTTGATGAACAAGAGGAGTTATTAAAATATCAGAGCATTCAAGGTGAAAGAGAACCTTGTTTGACTGAGCAAGTAACATCTGTACAATTACACTGAGAGCTGCGGTTGATGGAAACTATGTGCTGGGTGTTTTTTTCATTATCTGATGATTGATTAAATAAAGTGTGAATTAAGACACCCATGTGACAGGTGCTTCAAAGGCTCCAGCCCTCTGACATCTACTGGGTCAAGAAATATTGATTTTCTGATTAATTGAGCTCTTAATCTGAGTAATCCAATATTGATTCTTAAAATCCCAAGATCAATCTTTTAATCAACACTGTTTTAAATATGATAAAACATTTAAACATGATGTTAAAGGTGATGCAGTTTTGTTAAAGTTATGATACTTTACAATACTTCATCTGCATATCAAGTAAAATTTGCACAACAATCATAAATGTGGTGATGGTAAAAATGGGTCCTGTTCCTCAAATGAGATAGTTGATAGGCATGTTTTTTGTACCTTATATTTGCCACCACAATTGTTCTGTAATATGTGTATACACAGATATGTGTCTATATCAAAAATTAATCATATTGGATTTGGACTAAGATTCATATTTGAATTAAAATGCAAATTCACATTCAAAATGAATTCACATTCAAATTCAAAATCAAATTCACATTCACCTTCAAATTTACATTCAAATAAAAAATGCTGTTTTAAACATGTTAAAGCCTTTAAACAATGTTAAAGGTGATCACATTCAAAATCAAATTCACATTCAAATTCAAAATCACATTCACATTCACATTCACAATCACAATCACAATCACATTCAAATTCAAATTCAAATTCAAATTCAAATTCACACTCACATTCAAAATCAAATTCACATTCAAAATCAAATTCACACTCACACTCACACTCACATTCACACTCACATTCAAATTCAAATTCAAATTCAAATTCAAAATCAAATTCACATTCACACTCAAAATCACATTCACACTCATTCAAATTCAAAATCACATTCACACTCATTCAAATTCAAAATCATATTCACACTCATTCAAATTCAAAATCACATTCACACTCACATTCAATTCACATTCAAATTCAAAATCACATTCACACTCATTCAAATTCAAAATCACATTCACACTCATTCAAATTCAAAATCATATTCACACTCATTCAAATTCAAAATCACATTCACACTCATTCAAATTCAAAATCACATTCACACTCATTCAAATTCAAAATCATATTCACACTCATTCAAATTCAAAATCACATTCACACTCACATTCAATTCACATTCAAATTCAAATTCACATTCAAATTCAAAATCACATTCACACTCATTCAAATTCAAAATCACATTCACACTCACATTCAAATTCAAAATCACATTCACACTCACATTCAATTCACATTCAAATTCAAATTCAAATTCAAATTCAAATTCAAATTCACATTCACATTCAAATTCAAAATCACATTCACACTCACATTCAATTCACATTCACACTCATATTCAAATTCAAAATCAAATTCAAATTCACATTCAAAATCACATTCACACTCGCATTCAAATTCAAAATCAAATTCACACTCACATTCAATTCACATTCACACTCATATTCAAATTCAAAATCAAATTTACACTCACATTCAAATTCAAATTCAAATTCAAATTCAAATTCAAAATCACATTCACATTCAAAATCAAATTCACATTCACACTCACACTCACATTCAAATTCACATTCACATTCACATTCACATTCAAACTCAAATTCAAATTCACATTCACATTCACATTCACATTCAAATTCAAATTGCTGTTTTAAACATGTCAAAGCCTTTAAACAATGTTAAAGGTGATGCAATTTTATTAGATAGTCAATGTTTTTTGCCTTATCATAATGGACTTGCACTGAGATTCATATTTGAATCCAAATTTCAATTCAAATTTATTCAGAGTCAAAAACTTAATCAACATCAAAACAAAAGCTATGAACTAGAATTAAAATGAATTGGGAAATCTGTGCCAATCCCCGCCCTAAACCAGTCTGTGAGAAGCTCAGTTTGACTTTGCAGGACTCCTGACTTTGAATGTCATCACAGCTGCTCATTGTGTGAAGCATTTCATTTTGTTTGACTGTGTGAGAGGCCCACATCTATTCACTGTATGCAATTCAACATGAAAGAGTGATGAAGACATTAATCAGCAGTTGTGTTATCTAATAGTAAGTTCCATTTCACTTCTAACTCAAGGTGTTTAGTCCCTTTCATTATCATGAATACTCATTACTCATTATGTAGTCATCATGACGAGAACAACTCTGAGAAACAGCCATAGAAATCATACAAGTACTCCACGTTTGTAGTATTGGAGGGTAATAATCATGCTGTTTGTTTACTAGCTGCTCTCGACAAACAGACAGAAGCTGTGTGGGTGGACGGCGAGTGTCTCGAAAGCGACAGTATGTTCATTTGCAGAATGCTTTTACATCCAACAGTCCCAGAAAAACATACTCGAAAAGTAGGTTGAATCGTAGATGGCTGTTGCGGAAACGTTCCAGTTTTCAGCAGTCTTGTTTTACCGCAGTGCAATCATGTTCATACACAGCATCTGAGAACTCACCATAAGAGGCAGGTGAAAGATAACCAGAGAGAAAATGTAGGCAGATAACAAAACCCAAAGGACACAAAAGTGACAGAATGTGGAAGCCAAAGAGGTTGATAGAGAGCAAGTGAAAGGGTGAGACATGCTGGCAGTCATGAGTGTTTTTATCATTGCCTCCTGTTGAGGTGCAGTCAATTAGATGTTGCTGTGTAATAAAGCAGTAAAATGTGCATAACACATATAACAAATTAAACCAATAAGCCAAATTACTGTAAATACACAGATACAAAGAATTCAAAGGGCACAAAATGAACACCTGAGTTTGACTTTGCCAACTATAATGAAGACAAATAAGACAAGGGTCAAAGACATTTAGATGTCCGCATCAATATAAATGTACAAAAGTGATTTTATATACATAGAAAGCACATTAAATGCAAGTAAAATGTCTACTTTTAAGGTTTCAAATAAGTTTTGGGAGAAAAAAATGTCAAAATGTGGGTGAAATAGACTAATGTTCCATTGTCATTTAGTGTAACACTGATATTTATGTAAAAATTAAAACAGCATACTTAATCTGACCTGTACATATTCAAATGTATAAAAGAATAAGTGAGCATACTAAGTTTTATTGCATTTTAAATGAGTAAAAAATTCTTGCTGAAAAATAGGGAAAAACCTAGGATAGTGGCAAAGTAATTAGCATTTGGGGTAAAAGTAATTAGTCTTTAATATGGCATAATTAGATTTTTGTTGTAAATATCCCTGACAAGATTGTTACACTGAATGACATTTTAGTGGGTGTATTCTATAAATCAACCATATAAAATCAAACAAACAAATTAAACAGGACCCATTCTGATGTATTGAAAAAAACAAACAAAAAAACAATTCAAAGCTGTGTTACACTTATTGTTTTGATGCTTGAAATCTTTGACCCTCATATAATGATAATAATTGAGCATTTTTAATTAAAACAGTGGACACAAATATGATGGAAAAAAAACACACAGCAAGATATTAACAATGCACTTATAATTAGGGATGCACCGTAATGCTTCCCTAATTATAAGTGCATTGCTTTTTAATAACAGAATTGTTTCTACTCTTGTTGGTGAAATATAAACATTTAAATGGCAATATACTGTAATAACTTGTTTTCATGACAGATTTATTCAAACATTAAATAATGAAGACATCACTACAAGGTTAAGTAAAAATATAATGATTATGTAATACAGTGCATATATTTAACAAAATGCTCTTCTCTAGAGTTAATTTTTCTAACTAATGTGTTTATAGGCATTAAATGTAAGTGACAATGTATAGCTTACAAGCTGTTTTATTGATGTCTTTCCCTGGTTGAAACACTGATTGAAAGATTACATGAGACAGAATTTATTTCAGTAAGTTGTATTCTATCTTTCAACATTCCTTCTGGTGTTCCACTCATGTTTATTTCATGCTAGTGAAGAGAGGATGAGATGATCGAATCATGTGCGCTTTATCTGAGGAGGCTACAGCGATCTGTCACGGCATAATAAAGAGCAGAGTTTATTGTTTGAATTTCGTAATGAAATCATTAGAATTTTAAAGTTGAGATGTTGCTTCATATTAAAAAGTAACAAAGTACAAAGATTTTTGCGATTATTAGATGGCAGGTATGCTATATAAATGTTTTGTTCACACATCAACAGAAAACAGCACAGACTAAAAGATTTTAGATTTAAGAAACCATATCATTACTGATTAAAATCAAGAAATTAATACTGTCAATCCAGAGCTAGTGTCTAAACAGCTGACATATTTAACTGTAGCTTATCCATGTTGTGTGAATGAAATAGGTGCTGAACAAAACGTGCCATTGAACGGCTAATTAAGCGATTTCAGCCCTCCAAAACCATTACGGCCCGAAACTGAACAAATGAAAATTTTCGGTAGCCGAAATTTCAGTGCATCCATTTTTACAGTGTTTTTAAAGATAAAAAAATCTAAAAAGGCTACATTTATTTGATCAAAAATACAGATATATATATGGGTCATTGATGAATAAGGTTTTAAAAAATGTAAAAAAAAAAAAACATAATGGAGATATAATTAATTTTGAAGTTTTATTAAGTGTTAACAATGAGATTATGTGGTTTTTATAATCATTTAACACTGATTTTGTCATTTTTTACAAGATGGACAAAATGTGTCACCAAAATCTCGGTTTTACCGAATGACAATATTTTCAAACAATGCTAACAGGCTGATATCTAGCTAGCAAGCAAAAAGACAATCAAACATATATATTTAGGTTTTTAAAATATTACAACATTTTCCATGTTTTATAGCGGTTGTACCAAATGACCTGATGTTTCGGGACATGCATATGAACAAGTGAAAACATGATTTTTTCAAATAGTTAAAAGAGAGTTAGTTACTTTGCTTCATGACCATGTGGTCCTTTGTCGGTGTCTGAATGATGTCACATCCTGTCACATGATACTGACCGCATGACTTGATCCAAAATGGTCCCTTTATATTGGTTACTCCGAATGACATCAATGAAATTCATTTTTCCGGACATTCTTTCTCATAATAAAGCAGCGACTTTTACACATAATTTTAATACCATTTTGCACTATGTTGATATATGATGTTATAAAATCATGCCAGAATAAAAAAATCTATGACATTTATGACATTTTAAAATATTTTAATCACAAATGAAATGGCTGTATTGGCCTTTGGACGGTTAAACCGAATGACCTTTTGACACTTCAAAATCTTTAAAATACCTTTATATGTAGCAAAATATAATTAAAACCTTTTGGATTCAATAAAAGAGATATATACTTATATACCTTATATACTTTGGATGTCATATCTTTGTTTTTTATTATTATTAAGGCCTTTGGACAAAAAAATGAGCCGTCACGTCATTGACCCAAAATCAAAAATATTTTAAATATAATTTATTCCTGTGATGGCAAAGCTAAATTTTCAGCATCATTACTCCAGTCTTCAGTGTCACATGATTTCAAAAGCATTTATTTGAAATATAAATAAATTGTAATACTACACTTTAAAAAAATGCTGGGTTAAAAACAACCCAAGTTGGGTTGAAAATGGACAAAAAGTGATTGGGTTGTTTTAACCCAGCGGTTGGGTTAAATGTTTGTCCAACATGCTGGGTAGTTTTATTTAACTCAATTATTGTTTAAAAATGACTGTAAGTCTGGCTTAAAATGAACCCAAAATATGTTGGAAATTAAAAATCAGACACATAATTACTAGAGGAAACAATAATAATCAAAAGGTGAACATTTATTAATAAGTAATTTAATAAATGTTTATTGTTTACTTATTTTTCATCAATAAATTCATTTATTAAACATATTAATAAATGTTAATTTCCAACATACTTTTGGTTCATTTTAAGCAAGCAATACAGTAATTTTTAAACAATAGTTGAGTTAAATAAAACTACCCAGCAGGGCAAACATTTAACCCAACCGCTGGGTTAAAACAACCAATCTGCTAGGTTTGTCCATTTTCAACCCAAGTTGTGTTGTTTTTAACCCAAAAAGTTTTAGCGTGAAGATATCATGTAACACTATGCATTATTTGTATAAATGTCTTTACTGTCACTTTTGATCAATTTAGTGCATCCTTGCTGAATAAAAGTATACATTTCTTTCAAAAAACAAAACAATTTGAATCAGAATGCACAAAATGTTCAGTCACACATACATGTATTTAACAGCATTTTTCAATGCCTTCAAGCGCTGCTGATCCAATCAGAATGTTGAGTCTGAACTCTCTGTTTGATGTACACTGAACTCCAGCAATCCGAGTCAATTCAATTTCACAAAAATAATTGATATTCATGTCTATGCAAAGGATGTATTGATGTTCTTCCCTGCTGCTCTATTTGAATAGAAAAACAAAATGCATGCTGTTTTGCTTGTGAAAATGGAGAATAGTTGAAGCCAGCCACTATACTATATCATTGTGTGCTAACAATGGCTGAGAAAATTCCCCTTTCGCAGGTTAACCCCCCAAAGGCCAAATCTCTCGAAAAACACAAGGGGCATATAAAAACACGTCCAAACCGCATTGCATAATCATAAGAATCTTAAAGAAACAACAACTATTAGTGTACAAACATGTTCCTACACAGGAACAGGAGCTAAATTAGCAGTAGAAACGCCAGCTGTAAATTGATTTTTCGTTCTTGTGTTAATGAAACGTTCTCGTGGCACACAAGCCCCCTCCTCGCATCTGCCACAGATCGGTGTTGCCAAGATAAACTGTACTGCTGAGTGCCAATCAAACCAAAGACATCACATTTCAACATCCTTTCTCTCTCTAAGACAAACTATCAGTCATCAACCAGCCATGAAGTCAATAAATTTGCTTTAACAGCAAACTAGCTTCACTAATGTTTGAAATTTATAAAAAGCCGACAAAAATAGCCCATACATCACTTGCTTAGGAATTTAAATCATTTTATCCAATTAAACAAATGACTTAATATGAACTTGACAGTTTTACATTGGGATTGGTTCCCTTAAGCAACACAGTCATCAGGTTTCCCTGAATAAGAGCTGTGTTGAAGACAGCGGCAGTGACGCGATTAATTGAAAGCGGCTCGTTGTAGCCGCTGGTGTGGCGTGTCGGCCGGCGCTGCAGAGGTGCCATTAGTTTTCATTAGCGTCTGCTGCTGCTGTTGGGAACACGTGCGCTGATCGCACTGAAGACCTGTAGTCTTTACAGCTCATCAACAAACATCTGAAGAGCCACAGGACACATTGAGCTCTGACAGGGAGCAACATTTGCCCTTTCTCTGGGTTCAACACAAATTAAGATCTATCTGCAGCATCTGTGGCACGCCGTCCATTACCACAGAAAATCATTTTGATACAGTTGACCCTCAGTTTGTAAAAGCAACAAAACCGTGTTGAGTGCTGCATAATGGAAGTCAACGGGGAAGGACATTTCTGGAGAGCTTAAAGCAGAAATGTCAAGTTTGTTTTTGTTAAAAATATGTTATTATAGCTGTAAAGTCAAAAGCAAAGTGTAAATCTTACATTTAGCAGGGGGAGTACCCATCTAAGCAGATGGTTATGCATTATTAATGTAGTGGGTGGCTTTTGATCAATGTAAGGAGAATTGTCAATAGTTGCATCCTTTTTTTGTATGTGTACATGTTTTGTGTGAAAGTTTACTGGTTTTATATGGCCACAACGGAGTTGAAAATATGAAAATGTTAACATCTAGGGCCCGACACAGTTATCATTTGCACGTCCAGCACCACATTGTTTAAATAGCAAATGCATTTGCGCCCATCTGTTCGCCCATGGGTGTGCTGGTCTGAAAACGAGGTGTGTTCAGGTGCATTGTTGGCGTGTTGCTATTTTGAGGAACTGAAAACGACTTTTTTTTGTTATTTAAAGTAATATGCACCTATAGGCGGGTGCACAACACACTTGTTACACACACAAACATGCCAAATATTAAAAATATAAGGATTACAATGTAAAAGATTATTATTGTGTACATAAAGATAAAAATGCCTACATGTGATAATGGACAGTCATTGCATGTATCAGAATTACCCATAATCAAAAGTAATCACGAATGAAATTGGCTCATTATTTGACCAATAGTGGCAATACACACATGTATTTAAACTGACTCGTCAGGTTGAGGGTGTCTATATTCCGACATGTAAATAGCGAATCCACCATGGTGCAAGCGCAACTGGCATTTAAAGAGAATGGGAGATGACACTCGGATTGGTTTATTGCACGTTACGCCCAGAACACAGCCATGACTCATTAAGAGACTAGGTACAACACTTTTGGACCATGTGCCTGGTGAGCCGACCATTTTTTCTGCTGTTAAACTAGCAAAAGTGGATTCGGACATGCCCTAAGTGCACCATGCGCCATGCATGTGCTCGGATTGTTAAAATAGGGCCCGTAATGTTTAGATCTTGTAGTTATAATTTAAAATGCCCCATAGACTCCATAGTAAGTGTGTACACACTATTCTTGTTTTTATTAGATTTTTTTTTTTTTTTTTTTTTGAGTGTCATAATGCCCAAAAGGAGTCGTAGCGCAAAAATGTTAATATTCTGTCCTTGGTTAGTTACTTTTTTTTTTTATACACAGAACAGAAACTGTCTTGCCATATAGTCTATTAAAGGGTTAGTTCAGCAAAAAATGAAATTTCTGTCATTAATTACTCCCCCTCATGTCGTTCCACACCCGTAAGACCTTCGTTCATCTTCAGAACACACATTAAGATATTTTTGATGAAATCCAAAAGGGTATCTATAGACAGCAATATAATCAACACTTTCAAGATCCAGAAAGGTACTAAAGACATCGTTAAAACAGTCATGTGACTGCAGTGGATTAACCTTACCATTATGAAGCGACGAGAATACATTTTGTGTGCAAAAACAAAACAAAAATAACCACTTTTTTCAACAATCTCTTCTGTGTCATTCTCATACGTTGTTTACGTCCAGCGCTTCCTGGTTCTACATCAAAACACCAACTCATTATTGGCCGGCTCCTGCGTCAGCATCACACACATGCGTCGTGCTGATCATGTGATCAGCTTTGGCCAATACTGAGCCGGCATTCGGATGTAAACACGGAAGCTTCACTGTGTTACTGTGGCAACTGCATAAGGATAATGACAGAGAAGAGAAGAGATTATTGAATAAAGTCGTTATTTCTGTTTTGTTTTTGCGCACAAAAAGTATTCTCGTCTCTTTATAACATTAAGGTTGAACCACTGCAGTCACATGACTGTTTTAATGATGTCTTTAGTACTTTTCTGGACCTTGAAAGTGTTGATTATATTGCTGTCTATGGATGAGTCATACACCTCTCAGATTTCATCAAAAATATCTTAATTTGTGTTCTGAAGATGAACGAAGGTCTTACGGGTGTGGAACGACATGAGGGTGAATAATTAATGACAGAATTGTCATTTTTGGTTGAACTAACCATTTAAATATATTTTAAATTACATTTTAAAATATACAAAATATATTGTAATAATATTCAACAATATTACTGTTTTTATTGTATTTTTTTGATTAAATAAATGCAGACTTGGTGAGCATAAGAGGCTCCTTTTAAAAAAACATCTTACAGACCCCCCAAAAATTAATAGTAGTGTATAGATCACTTTAATGACAGTATCCTTCTTGAACCTTGAAAGCCCCTTAACTGTCATTATATGGCAAAAGCTGCATAATGATTTTTAAAAAAAAATCTACTTTGGTGTTCCATGGGGGAATAAAACGGCAGGTTTGGAAAAACATGAGTAAATAACGTGAATGTTCATTTTCAGGAAAACTTTTCCTTTAACTTGCACTGGACCTTGAAGAATTAATTAAGGTAAAAAACTAAAAGTGCCAGTGTGTGCTCTGTGGTACTGAACCTCCAATATCCCATGTATTAACAGTTCCTCATGCATGCTAACTCTGTCTGAGTTAATTGAATTTTAATTAGAGTCGTGGATATCAGATTGTTTCATTCTCTGAAATCCCTGAACATCTTCAGCAGCTCGGCCTCATTAACTCGCTCTGACCTTAAAGCGACTCGACATTCGACCTCTCATCACACACAGCAAACAGTCTGAGATGTGAATAGAGGAAGTCTAATCAGAGCGCTCCGTGTTCAGCAAGCAAGGCCCGTTTCCCAGATGGTGACTGAAAACATTCCCCCAGGGTAGAGCATCACAGGAGGAGTTAGAGGAACACTGGGATTCATTCTGTAAGACTCTAAGGATTTGAGTACTCATGTTTCTCTGTTCTCTCTTATTTGTCTCCAAGAGGACCAAATGTGTTCGATAATATATATTCTTAGGCCTGTCTTAGTCTTTTCAACACAGTGAAAATAAAAGGGTACAGCCATTGAGCTCAGCTTTGCACTATATTAGTTGTCATCATTGACGTCAAACCTGGCCTGATTTGTCCTGAGGCAACATTTTTGAATATAAATGCGAATGATGTTTGAGGTCTAAAGATTTTCATTTAAATTTTGGTACGTTATGGCTTCAGAAGAAATATAGCTCATGAGTCATATGAACTACTTTGATGGTGTTTTTTAACACTCAGAGTCAGTAGGATTTGTTCTTATTTACTTTATTTCTATAAGAGCGGCATGAACATTTTGCTAAACATCTCTTATTTTAGCGTAAGGCATACAGGTTTGGAACAACATGCGGGTGAGTGAATGAGGACAGAATCTTTGTTTTTGGGTGAACTAAGCCTTCAAACAGTCAAATGGCACTCATTTCTTTCCTTTTTAAAGGAGTGGTTGATTATGATTTCAATTTTTTAACTTTAGTTAGTGTGTAATGTTGCTGTTTGAGCATAAACAACATCTGCAAAGTTACAATGCTCAAAGTTTAAAGAATTCTCTGTTTAAGGATTACAACAAACAGCTGGTAGGGACTACAACAAGCTTCTTCCTGGGTTGGTGACATCACTAACTCTAAAATATACATAAACCCCACCCCCAAGAACATGCAACAAAGGGGGCGGGGCCATGTTGGGCTGCTTTAGAGAGGAGGAAGAGTTGTTGTAGTAGAGTGTTGATGACATGCCGTCATTTTACACCAAACGAGGGTCAATTCAACACTGGATTTGCACAAAAGATTAACATGACGGCACATGCTAGTGGATGAGTTGAATCAACTCCACAGCAACTACATAAATTTATCCACTAACCATTCAGAAACGTCTAAAAGTTGTAACTTCTTCCTGAGTCTCTCCATCAGTGTCGACTCCGGTTTGAACAATGTAAGGCTGAACACCGTTACTGACAATCCTCATTTTGGCTGCGTGAGATTTTCCAGCTTTGTTGTTGTTGAGCTGTTAAAGCTCCGCCCTCTTCTGGAAAGGGGGCCGGGAGCAGCAGCTCATTTGCATTTAAAGGGACACACACAAAAACGGCGTGTTTTTGCTCACACCCAAATAGGGGCAAATTTGACAAGCTATAATAAATGATCTGTGGAGGATTTTGAGCTGAAACTTCACAGACACATTCTGGGGACACCAGAGACTTATATTACATCTTGTAAAAGTGGCATTATAGGTCCCCTTTAAGACAAAATAATGTGTATTCGCTACAGAAACATTGGAGATTGTATTTATAAAGGCCTGTGACATTCTACAGTGGCTGTTTAAACACTAGAGTTAACACAGACATTCAGTGTTTGCTATGCTTACACTCATCTCACATTAAAAATGCAAATATTAGCGATTTGTTAATCATAATCTGGTGTAATGTTAATCTGAGGTCACACAAACAGAAACAGTGCTCTGTGCTGTAGCAAACAGATGCTGTAGCTTGTGGATGTTTGTGTTTCCATAGCAGCTCAGGTAGAAGAGACATTTGTTTTTGTAAAGCGAACACACATAGAAGCTCTCAGCTGTTTAGTAGAATCAACTGAGATTGAATATATTGAGTGTGTATAAATGCTGATAACTATGAGCTAAAAGAGTTTATGTTCAATCAATAAAGCAACAATGGAATACTTTTTTGTGCTGTATTTAAACATAAATTGATAAATAACATGATGTTGTAGTTGAGCACAGCTTATTCAAGTCAGTCAAAACCAAGACTAGAAGAGGGCCGAGTCTGAGTCAAGACCCAGTCCACATGCTCCCAAGAGCAAAGACCATGAAAATATTGGTCTAAGATATATTCACAGCTTTGATTTTGTTGTTGACTTGGGAGACTCAGTCTTGCTCGGACTCAACCCAGATAGCATGATGATATTGATACAAAGTTGAGTTTTGATCCAAAACATCATTTTGGTCGACATTTCAGTGTTCAAAGTGTGTTGGATCAGCACTGAAAATTTAATGAACATCGACAGCACACACTGGTGGAGACAGTACATTGAACTAACAGTGATTTGTAGTTGATGATCACAGTTGTATTGATTGTATGTATCTCCGCAGAACATCAGTGTTTCCCAATCAGCGGGGAGTGTCAGTTCATGACGGGCATTTTCAACCCCTTTACCCAGTTTGCTCTAATCCACTTGGGGCTTGGTTTAGTGGTGAACCTTCATGATTTGAGCAAGTCTGTTGAAAAATGATTGAAAAACATCTATTGTAGTTTGAAATTGGCCACTGACTGGTAAATGCCAATTTTGGTTTTGCATGTGCACTTCTCAGGAGTCAATTTAATGCTTCCGCATTAGAGAGAAAACACAGGTGCATCCTATACAGAAATCTTGTGTGTTGAACCACCTGAAGCAAAGCAATATTTAGGTTGAAATTAATTTCTCAGCACATTCTCACTCCCAACTCATCACATATGGACCCTTTGGCATCACTTTTTAACGCACAGAGTATCCATGGTTGACATGCAAGTTAGTCCATTGCTTTCAATGAGAAACCTTTGCTGTCAACAGGCATGGGAATTTTATCATTAAATTATGTATGGGGTTTAATTTTGTCATTGTGACATGTATGTTGGGGTGTGATTTGCAATTTTAACAGCCATAGTTTTATTTAGACATTTTTGAGCACGTAACACAAACACCCGTAATCACGTGATGCTTGATTATGTGCACAAACCTTGTTTGTATAAGCAAGAAAAAGGTTTGTGTGTGCAAGGCAATTTGTGTCTTTTAAAAGGCCATGAACTATTGCAGTCACCCACACAACTGAGATAGTGTGTATTCATGAATTAATCACAGAGTCACCCAAACAGGTCTCGAGTTAAACATGCTGGAACCTGCGAGGTGAAAATGGCGCAGTAAAACAGCGTCATATGTGAGAGTGATTCAACAGTCCTGTTGATGACATATCACAGGATAATATTCCATCTGGACAGGCTGTTGGAGATCCGATAAATATAATCACATCATGTTTTTCTCGCTAACACTGATTTGCTGAATCTGGTAAAGTGCTATGTGATGCTTTCATTTTCACAGGAACATCTAGATGTGTTCACTTAAAAGAACTCTGCTTTGTCACTGAATGTGTTGAGGCTACCGGGGCCAAAGAGGGCCCTGTTTCTCCTTAATTATGCAAATTATGGATTTAGCTATCACTGGTTTGTAAGGTGTCTTTTACTATCACGTAATTAGATTTAGGACTATCAGCATGAAGTCTGGTCCACATTGCAGCTTTTTTCACATATCAGAAATGGTCTGACAGACATGTAAAGACATGGTTGGCACAAATTATGTTTATCTGGCAAGCAAACCTTTATTTAATGTAGTCTGGGACTTTTTTTCTCTCTTTTACCTTGTTTTTTTTTTTTTTTTGTCACACAACCTGTTCATGTTGACATCTTGCTAAATGATTCATCTGTTCATCAGCTTTGGCAATTAGCTTAAGAAGCTGTAACATGTTTTTTATATATTCCCTTTTGAAACAAATAGTCTGAGCATGCGAGAAGTTCGCTGTCAAAGATTTTGAGCCAATCACAAAGTTCTGATGCAGATCATTATCTACGGTACATTTTGGAAAATTTGTCTGTGTCGTTTGTCTGTGTATATAAGTCATGTGTTTTCAGTTCACCTCTGTCCGGTATTGTCAGTGTATAATTGTGTTTTGTGTTTGTGGATTTACTTGCCTGTGGATTTATTAAAGACTGTTCTACACTTCATCTTCTTCTTCTTCTTGCTGTACTTACAACCAGGTTGTGATAGCGTGAGCATGACGTCACCGTTTTCACAAATTCCTGTTTTTTTAGTTTACATGGAGATGATAAAAACGGTGTCGTGTAAATGGCCTCTTTAGATCGTTTCACCATGTTTTCTCCTTTGTTTCCCATGTTTATTGTTTTTGTAGCAACCTATTGTATTCACACGTGTCTCGTTTAGCCTAATTGTTTGATCTGTGTATTTAAACCCTCTGTTCAGTTCACTTCTTTGCCTGGTGTCTTCAAAGTTAAGATTGGTTTATGTTACTTCTGTGTAGTTTTCCATTTGAATATATTTTATAATGTAATTTATTCCTGTGATCAAAGCTGAATTTTCAGCATCATTACTCCAGTCTTCAGTGTCACATGATCCTTCAGAAATCATTCTAATATGATGATTTGCTGCTCAAACTTTCTTATTATCATCAATGTTGAAAATCAATATTTGTATAATACATCTCACTCTTGTTTTTTGTGGGAGATATATTTTCAAAAATGAATCAGTTTTGTGTGCTTTCAGATTATAATGTTCTATACACATCTTGGTATGCTTCCAGTTTTGTGGCACTTTACAAATATCACCGCTGTCACAAGTGCAAAATTACACTCAGGCCTATTCCAGTGGTGACAAGTATCTGATATCCTGGCTGCTCAAATAAAACACTTCAACTGGAGTCACCTTTGCGTGTCACGAATAGGAAATTTGTTTAAATGTAACTAAAGTTGATCTTTGAGTCATATCATCCTGGCGCTGGCCTTGAGTGTGTTTCTAACCCAGTAACATTGCTGAAAATCATCCCAATAATTTTGCTTAATCTGACAAATCCTCATCATGGGAACGTCTTCAAGAAGACCTGCTTAAGCTAAAGCTAAAAATGGAAGTGTGTTTCTTTTAGGGTGTAAGGTTAGGGTTAGTCTGTAGTAATTATAATCAGCTTTATTTAAAAAAAAAAAGTCTTTGTTTTTCCCACATTCAAAATCTTGTTAAAAGTGTGAGAGATCAATCTGAAAGTGCAATGCAAATGGTTCAGTTGCAAACCGAGTAAGTGCTTGAATAGGGTAAATAATCTGGACGAGCACCTTGATGCTCCAGACAGCTGCAAAAATAGCTCCAGCCTGTCAAATTAAAACACTGCATGCAAACTGAAACTGACAGGACTAATCTAATACTTCTTATGTACTTTCATAGAGAAGCCATCTGTTCTTACATTAATGATAACTGAATTTCATGTAATGTGAACATACCTCCAAATAGGTTTGTAACACACAGACATGAAACGTAAGTTGTGACGGTCTTTTCTTCCCTATTGTGTCGTATAGCCGAGTGAAACAGCTTCTTGAACAAGAAAAAATGTAGGGCTGGGCTTGATTTTGTCCATGGGGAATTGAATGGATGGTTGTGGTTTGCTATTGGTCGATCTCATGTGAGTGACAGGTTGGCCCGCCCTCATCATCAGAGAAGAGATGCTGCAAGAGAGACTGGATTTTATTTTGATTAAAGATTTTGAGGGCATATGAATTTGAATAAATGATGATGTGCATGGATAAATCATTTATATTAAATACAGATTTCCATTTAAATGGTTCATTAATCTGGAGATGTCTGTTTGATCGGGTGTACGTTAACACTCTGTTAATATGTAGGCATTCATATTACATACATATTATTGAATCATACTTAAATTGTGCAGCAGACCACAGCGTCTAATCATTTGTTTGCAGACGATCCATTCCTATGGTGGTTTTTTGAAATATACCGTGATATTTATATGCATGTCCAAAAACGTAGTATTTCTATGGTACCATGCCCAAAATACAATAATACTTCATTAATACTTAATTGTAAGTCCACAAACACCTCAAGAAGTCAACAAATGGAAAAACTTCAAACTGAGATGTATACATGAGACTACATGTATACTTTGTGGAAAAAGACAATATGTATCTGAGTCTGAAAGGACAGTACACAGTGGCAGACTATTCATCCACTGTGACAGAAATAAACCTGAGAACCACCTTGACAAGATGCAGACTCAGCGAGTATATCCTAGCCGTATAAATGGGTAAGCAAAAATGGCTGCACAACAGAAAGCTGGCGTCTACAATGCAAGCAAAACAAAATCAAGACAGAAGTGCATTTTCCAACTGAATGCACAAACATGTCAATGATGAAATCACAATGTTCTTCAGCAAAACCAGATTTAACGTCCTGAATTGACAGAATGCTGTGCAGTAGAAAAACTGTGGAAACATGTATAAAAAATGTTGTGAGTACTGTAAGATGGTCGTATCTCTTTCTCTAACAGGAATAGTTCGCTCACAAATCATGTACTCACTGTTGTGTTCCAAACTTATGACTTTCTTTCTTCTGAGCATCAAAAAATATGATGTTTTGGAGAATATTCACACCGCTATTGGTATACAGTGCAAGTGAATGGGCGCAGACACTGTAAAACTGCAACAGGGACAAAAAAGCACCATGAAAGTCCCATAAAAGAAACCTACATGACTTCTGAGGCATGAGTTTTGAGGTGTTTAATGCTTATCTATATTTTACAATTCGTTATATACAACAAATACTAAAAATAATGGTTCCAAAAGGGGGTTTTCATAGTGATGCCATAGAAAAACCATTTTAGGTTCCCCAAAGAACCTTTTATTGAACAGTTCTTCCTGAACCAATGAGGTTCATTCTCATGTAATACATCACGCTTGAGCTTCAGCAGGAACCAATGAGGTTCATTCTCGTGTTACGCAGCACATTTGTGCTGCTACAAGAACCAATGAGGTTCATTCTTGTGTTACGCAGAACGTTTGAGCTTCAGCAAGAACCAATGAGGTTCATTCTCGTGTTACGCGGCAGTTTGAGCTTCTACAAGAACCAATGAGGTTCATTCTTGTGTTACGCAGAACGTTTGAGCTTCTACAAGAACCAATGAGGTTCATTCTTGTGTTACGCAGAACGTTTGAGCTTCAGCAAGAACCAATGAGGTTCATTCTTGTGTTACGCAGAACATTTGAGCTTCAGCAAGAACCAATGAGGTTCATTCTCGTGTTATGCAGAACGTTTGAGCTTCAGCAAGAACCAATGAGGTTCATTCTCGTGTTACGCAGAACGTTTGAGCTTCAGCAAGAACCAATGAGGTTCATTCTTGTGTTACGCAGCAGTTTGAGCTTCAGCAAGAACCAATGAGGTTCATTCTTGTGTTACGCAGCAGTTTGAGCTTCTACAAGAACCAATGAGGTTCATTCTTGTGTTACGCAGAACGTTTGAGCTTCAGCAAGAACCAATGAGGTTCATTCTCATGTTACGCAGAACGTTTGAGCTTCAGCAAGAACCAATGAGGTTCATTCTTGTGTTACGCAGAACATTTGAGCTTCAGCAAGAACCAATGAGGTTCATTCTTGTGTTACGCAGAACGTTTGAGCTTCAGCAAGAACCAATGAGGTTCATTCTTGTGTTACGCAGCAGTTTGAGCTTCTACAAGAACCAATGAGGTTCATTCTCGTGTTACGCAGAACGTTTGAGCTTCAGCAAGAACCAATGAGGTTCATTCTTGTGTTACGCAGCAGTTTGAGCTTCTACAAGAACCAATGAGGTTCATTCTTGTGTTACGCAGAACGTTTGAGCTTCAGCAAGAACCAATGAGGTTCATTCTTGTGTTACGCAGAACGTTTGAGCTTCAGCAAGAACCAATGAGGTTCATTCTCGTGTTATGCAGAACGTTTGAGCTTCAGCAAGAACCAATGAGGTTCATTCTTGTGTTACGCAGAACGTTTGAGCTTCAGCAAGAACCAATGAGGTTCATTCTTGTGTTACGCAGCAGTTTGAGCTTCTACAAGAACCAATGAGGTTCATTCTCGTGTTACGCAGAACGTTTGAGCTTCAGCAAGAACCAATGAGGTTCATTCTTGTGTTACGCAGCAGTTTGAGCTTCTACAAGAACCAATGAGGTTCATTCTTGTGTTACGCAGAACGTTTGAGCTTCAGCAAGAACCAATGAGGTTCATTCTCATGTTACGCAGAACGTTTGAGCTTCAGCAAGAACCAATGAGGTTCATTCTCGTGTTACGCAGAACGTTTGAGCTTCAGCAAGAACCAATGAGGTTCATTCTCGTGTTACGCAGCAGTTTGAGCTTCTACAAGAACCAATGAGGTTCATTCTTGTTTTACACAGAACGTTTGAGCTTCAGCAAGGAACGACATGAGGGTGAGTAAATGATGATTCATTTTGGGGTAAACTAACCCTTTAAGTTTCTTTTTCTTTTTTTTTTTACATAAGCCATAAGCTCTTGTTACGCAGTGATTTGAGGAAGTAATCATTCTTGTTGACCAGTTCAAGTGTTCATCTGAACTTTGACACATGTAATTAACTAACTTCATCCTTACATCTGCTGCTGTCACACCCGGCCTGCTGAAGGTCAGTGGATAAACACATGGATCAGCTCTAGCCTATCAGTCATGTCTTGTTGGTCTAGTGGTACATCTTGCTTCGAGTGCGAAGGGATCTGAGTTCTTACTTGCAGTAATTTAACCTTTGGATTTAATAAAGCAAATCTGCAGCATACATCAGTGAATATCTTAAGATGCGGTCACATTAGTGAAATTTCAACAACATTTTGAGAGAAAAAAGCTCCATTGTCAATAATGTAGCGATGGGCTACAGTATGAAGCATGCTTTCAGTCCAAGCAGCTTTCTATTGGACAACGCAGTGAATCCAGATTTCCATGGAGTCTTTTCATTACTCAAAAGGTTCTTTAGATTATTAAAGAGTTCTAAACAAATGGTTCTTTCAAAAATTGTTTCATGAACGGTTCTTTGAGGAACCTAAAATGGTCCTTCAAAGGCACTGCTGCAAAACCCCCTTTTTGGAACCTTTAATTTTAAGAGCGTTCCTTGTTTGCATTTTGTTTTGTGATGTCACTGGTGCAGATACGAAGCCACAGAAGAGTGAAGGCAGCTGGAACACCCGTTTGAGAACCGTATAAACACTGCTGCTGTTGATTTCTTCTAAATATGACAACGACAGCCACCACTCAGCCAAACATTTAAGATGACACATTTCTTCACCAGACTGCCATAACAAAATGAAAACTGAAGATGTTTCCTTTGTATTACATACACACCAGCTGTCTTCTTCTCAATGGGACATATTCAAACACCTCAGTTTTTGACACCACTGCTTCTTGCACGTCTCATGACCGAGTTATTAAAAATCTACAATGGAATTTTTATTTTTAGATTACTTATGCCATTAAACCTGTTACTGTTTTAACTAAAGCTCCTGGAGCACTCCGTAAAAAAATTATTTTAGTCAAGTAAACTTAATTTGCTGTTTATCAAATTTTTTGTCTAATGTCTTTGAATTGGCAAAATAAAAAAAAAAGTTATCTCAACTTTTGGGAGTAAGCAAAACTAAAAAAAAAGCCCATGCAAAAAAAGAAACAAAATATAAGTTTATATATATATATATATATATATATATATATATATATAATGTATATATGTGTCTGTTTTAATTTCATTATGCTGCAATCATTCATATTTCAGTCTAAGTTTACACTTTATTTGAACCCTCTGGTGCTCTTAGCGTGTCAGTCAAAAATTAAAAAAATATATATATATATATATTATTATTTCAATGAAATGAATGTACTATATTTCAGTTCAATAATGTTTTTTATTTAACATTTTGAATTTTTAGGGGAATTTATGGTACTAAATATTTACGCTGTAGTTATAATCCATTTATTCACTTTTTGAGCGTAGACCTGAAAATGAAATTTCCAACTTAAACTGTCATAAATATTGTATACTTCAGAGCACAGACTTAAATTTGATCTCTTTTCAAAGACAACCCTTGGCAAATTATTGCTGAAGTGAAAAAAAGTTAACTTAAAAAAAGTTACAGAATTTTGTTTTTTTGCAATGAAAAATACACAAAAATACTATTTTAAAATTTTATATGAAACATGTATTTTCAAAAACATGTTTTACTGTAAAACTGCATGAAAAATCAAAGCCATAAATCTAAACAAGACGTGTTCCAAATTTGAGGTTGATATCTCAAAAAATGAGCTTTCAGTAAGATTTTGTTTGGCTGCAGTACCAAAAGTTTTCACTAGATGAAATTCGTCTCCCATTAATTTCCAATGCGTTCAGTTTTGACCACGAGGACCACAACTGTGACTATTTTTTTCAGCACCATTTAACCTTTTCGAAATCATTTTTTTGCGTGTGTGTTCTCATTTGTTGACATGTGCAACATTACTTATAGTCAAGAAAGATGAAGAGAATCTGAATCTGGGTCAGTTATAGCTCTCTTTTTGTATTTGTTTGTGGACAGGTGCACAAAGCAGAAGAGAAACAGGAACGGAGACAGAATAAAAGGAGATAAAATTGAGAGACAGTGAGAAAGAAAGCGAGTGGAGTGTTATTGATCCATTCGCCTCATCAAGCGGCTGCCTCAGTAAGATGTCGGCGTCATCCGGCTCACATGGCACGCTGCGGTACTACCTGAGCAGTGAGACCTATATGTGCTGACAGCTACGAAATCAGCTCCCTTTCACACATGCATTGTGTCTATTGTCAGAGCACTTTTACTGATTATTACCCCTGAAGGAGTTCACAATGCTGCGATACTAAGAAGTGCGATTAGTAAGGGAGCTCTACTGAGAGCAATTCAGTTATCTGGTCTTGTAGTCCAGCTGAGTGGAGAGGAGAGATAAACCAGGGCAGAACTTTGACTAAAATGACTAACACTGAATTAAAAATGAATGATAAATACTTAAAGTCACCATGAAATCAAAATGGACGATTCTTATTTTTTATTGTAAATTATTGCTGTATTTATTATAAATGATTTATCCTTGCACATCATTATTTTTATTTAAATTCATGTGTCTCATAATCTTTAATCAAAATAAATACTCTTGCAGCGTCATCTCTTCTCTGATCTGATGACGTGTTTACTGGCATGAGGGCGGGACAACCTGTCACTCACATGAGATCCACCAATAGCAAACCAAAACCATCCAAACAATTCCCCACGGACAAAATCATTATTAAAATTATTTATTAAACAATTTTAAAATGTATTTTAATTTATATTTTAATGTTCTCCTTATAATATTATGTATCTTATATGACAGACTGTTGCTGCACATGTTGTACTTAACTGTGTTTTCCTTTTTGAAGTGATTTCAATCATATTTCAAGCATTTCGAAGCCATCATGGTGGACAGTGCACATCTGAAGTGTCTCAGCTGAAGGAAATAATCCATTATTTATCGGCTTTAATATATCAGACAGATTTTTTTATTGGGCCGATAATGATAACATTAAAAATTAACATATATCGACAGATACCGATATCGTGCATCCCTAATTGATATGCCACAGCTGCGATTTGAAGCTATTCTCTGGATCCCTTCTGCTACGCAAGGGCATGGCGGGTTCAACGCCAGACAGTCTCTAATGGTACTTCTGTGATAACCACAAGTACCCTAAACGAGTGGAATAAGAGAGTAAAAGTCAGCTATGCATCGCCACATTCGTGGCCCTGCTGAGGTTATGGGATTATAAAAGAGAATGACACCTTTAAGCCTTGATGGAATCATCTGGCAGCTCTTATATTTGATGCCTTGTGCTTGAGTTGAATCACTCCCTCATGAGCACTGCCATTTACCAAAGCACAGAAATCAAGAGAGGTTCATGGCAGACACTACTTCTGCCAGTCGTGTCAAGCCTGAACTGACGTGGAGAGTGCCCCATCTCTCTCTATAGTGTCTTGCTATTAAATGCAATGAAAGGGGTCAAAATGAAACTGGATGAGACCTTACAAGAGGAGTAGTGTCGTGGTTTTAAACCTACTGCATGCTGATAGAAAACCACTGGGCTGTAGATGTCTTTCTGAAAAACTGAATGAGAAACATTTATTTTAGATTTCTGAAGAAAATGTCGCAATGCGGTTGCTAGGTGGTTGCTTACTGGCCAGTCAAAAGAGCCCAAGACTCTATTCAGCTTTATCCTGAGTAAACGATAAGCTTGGATTGTTTGGATGCCGTCAATCTCCATAGGAACACATTGTCAAAATTGGGTAAAAAGAGGATTTGAATGAACTAAACAGAAACTTTCTGAACAAATGTGCGCAGGGTTAAGCTGTGTTGTTGTTGGCTGCTACATAGCAATTAAGAAATTATTGGAAAGAACGTGTTTTGAGCACCAGCGAATCTGAAGAGAATGTCTGATATGGCACCGTATGCCTTGCATTTTATACTTGACTGGCAAGAGCAAACAAGCATGGCTTGCAGCACTTAAAGGGGACCTAATGCCTCTTTCACAAGAGAATGTGTCTGTGAAGTTTCAGCTCAAAATCCTCCACAGATCATTTATTATAGCTTGTCAAATTTGCCCCTATTTGGGTGTGAGCAAAAACACGCCGTTTTTGTGTGTGTCCCTTTAAATGCAAATGAGCTGCTGCTCCCGGCCCCCTTTCCAGAAGAGGGCGGAGCTTTAACAGCTCGCGATTCGGTCGCTCAACAACAACAAAGCTGGAGAATCTCACGCAGCCAAAATGTTGAAAGTGTTCAGCCTTACATTGTTCAAACCGGAGTCGACACTGATGGAGAGACTCAGGAAGAAGTTACAACTTTTAGAATCAAACTGTTTCTGAATAGTTAGTGGATAAATGTATGTAGTTGCTGTGGAGTTGATTCAACTCATCCACTAGCATGTGCCGTCATGTTAATCTTTTGTGCAAATCCAGTGTTGAATTGACCCTCGTTTGGTGTAAAATGACGACATGTCATCAACACTCTACTACAACAACTCTTCCTCTTCTCTAAAGCAGCCCAACATGGCCCCGCCCCCTTTGTTGCGTGTTCTCGGGGGCGGGGTTTATTTAAATTTTAGGGTTAGTGATGTCACTAATCTAGGAAGAAGCTTGTTGTAGTCCCTACCAGCTGTTTGTTGTAGTCCTTAAACAGAGAATTCTGTAAAATAAAATATCTGCATTTGAGTGTTGTAACTTTGCAGATGTTGTTTATGCTCAAACAGCAACATTACACACTAAATAAAGTTAAAAAAGTGAAATCATAATCAACCACCCCTTCAACTTAAAATACTCCCCAAAGAGGGTATATATACGCTCTAAGCACATACTACATACTCATTAAACTTTGATGAGTGAGGCGCTGACAAATGACATTCATTGCTATACTGTAAAGTGATGGCTCTGTGGAGCCATTTTCATACGTTTAACAATAAATTATCAGCTCTGAAAATGTGCTATTTTGACTAGAATCGCCAGAGACCGGAAATGTGATGCATCAATCCGGTACAAGTTGGGCAAGACGTCCATGTTCAGAAAAAGGTGGATACATTGCAAAAAAACAAATATCTCTTCTTTACCAGTAAATGCAACTAAAGCAAACAACAAAATTCAATTACAGAGAAAATATCTTGAATTATCTTCATTGTTCTGACCCTTTTGGCTGTATATATCAAGCTGTATATATCACAACAATAACACTCCTAACTCTAACTATAGGTATATTATTTGTGATGTTTGACTTAGTAACCACTAATGACAGGAAAAACGCTAGTTGTCACAGCCATTAACAGTCACAGCATTTCCTTAAGCATGATTTCTCCATTTGGAGACAAAGAATCAACAGGTCATTATTTCATCTAGCTCATTTTAAGGCCCCATACAGTCAATAGCACATGGGCTCCTCATAATTACAATCATATTAGCTCTGTGCCTGGAAGAGGCTTTACTTAACCAACAGAAAGGATCCATTGATTCTTACAAAAAGACCGTATAGCATGGCTGTTTTGTTTGGCTTTAAGGACAGCCACAGGAACTCACATGTATAAATTATGTTTAGCTCTTCAAGAATTCATTACACCATCAAACAAAGAAATATAACATGGATTATTATTTACAGGAGCTTCCCGCGGCTGAACATAATAAATTATAAGAAGCTCAACACCATCTATTACTAAATAGGGAATACACATAGTTTAGATGTTAATATGGTGATATTATAATGGTTAAGAAACAAAATTATTTTAGCATATTTTTTGTACCTTATCTGGTCACTATCCTCTTGAATATTCTTCTAAACATCTCTTTTTGACTTGCACAAAGGTTAAAAAATATATATCATACAGGTTTAGAGCAACCTTTCGGAAAAGCATGTTGATATTACAATGAAATATTAATCTTAATTGTTATCCCTGACCATGTGAAAATGAAATATGCTATTGACTGAGATCACAATACAGTTCTAGCAAGCAAAACTGCTCTTGTGTAAGCTTTTAATGACAAATGTCAGCAAAAATGTCCAATGAGTGTAATATAGCCGATGAAGGTGCCTGCAGGTAAAACTGGCTCTGATTAATTTTCATGTGCCTTGTGGTCAACACAGAACTGCAACGAAAAATAACACCTTGAAATGACTGCAGGACAATCCAGGAAACCACAGACTGAAGATTAGGCAATATCAAAAGCTCTGCCATGCAGGAACAGCCCTCGGGTGTCTCACCAACGGGCACAGAAGCTGAACTAGCTGAATCTTGATATCACCCTGCGGGTAACAGGCTTGCAAGCAGCAGCATAAAAAAATAAAAGTTTATCTGAGGTGCCAACACAGCTGCAGTGTTAAAAACAGCCCGGAGATGAACGGCAGCCATCATATGCTCACCTGCTCCTGACTTCAACACAGTCAAACCAATTTACAGACAAACAGATGGAGAAAGACTGAGACAGCAGAAGCACTGAAGAGACAAAATCAACAGATAGAGAACAGCATGCATGAAATGAGAGACATTTGCCTTTGGAGAAGCATAATAATTACTCATTTAATCAATTTTTGTCCCTGCTGCATTTTTACTTAAATGTAAAGATTGGTGCATTGTTTTACTTTCTTTGCTATTTACATATCCGAATGAACTACAAACCTTTCAGCGATGTCTGTGAGAAAGTGATGTGCGCTTGTCTACGGCGCTTAGCAATCTTAATTAGCTCTCTTCACTTGCTGTTTTGTCTGGACACAAACATTCGTACACATACTGCAATTCAGTGTTATTATATGGACTCACAAAGATTATTTTCCTCAACATCTTGTGTTTATCTGAAGAAAGAAAGTCATATGCAGTACATCGGGGTGGCATGAGGGTGAGGAAAAGACGAGAGAATTTTCATTTTTGTGTGAGCTATCCCTTTAAATAACCAAGAACAACAGAGAAACATCTGTTCAAACAACATGTTTAAAATCATACTAATTAAAGCAACCAGCTTTAAGCAGAAAATATTCCAAAACATCCACAAATGTCATATGGATTTATTAATTTTGTCTAATCTGAACCATGCATGATAAGACAAGTTCAATCTACAGAATCTGTGACAAGCTGTTGTTTACCATAGAAAAAAACATTCTGCCCTCAGTTTGTAAACAAAAACAAAACATAAAAAGCAATAATAATGTTAACAGTAATGCATTTACAGTGGAAGCCTGTGTTATAGTCAGCAGTGCTTATACGTTGTTACCTGTTCCCAGTGCTGTGAGGCCGTGCAGACAAGACACCTCTAATACTACTGGATCTCACCTGTCTAATCTCCAACAACCTGCTTTAGCTGTTAATTAAATGTTTTCAGATGGGGGAGGAGACAGACGGATGGGCTTTAGGAAAGGGGTAATACGGAGATTAATAGGTACAGTGTGTGCTGCAATTATTATTTAAACAGCACTAGCCCCTAAAAACACAACTACTACATTATTTAATATATGCGGTCCACATTTATTTTCAAGTGTGGAAGGTCAATATGTGCTTGCAATAAAAAGAAACCTTAAATGCATAACATAGTGGGGATTTTTTTTAGTTCAAGTTTACTGATCTAATCCTGTTTACACTCAGTAAAACCTGTTCTTGAGCCTGTTTGAACTTTGACAAAATCTCTGAGATAAGCTTCGATCCAGGATCTGGGATTGTATAATCAAGGCTTGTTTTATCCAACACAGGTTCACTGGAAAAATGTGCCTGTGGAGACATTTCTGCAAAATGATATGCACATTTCGTGACACTTTCAAAGTGAAATGTCCAGAGAGTATCCTAAACAGATGGCAGTGTTTTATTACATTGGTTGTTCTAAATCCTAACCCTAAACCTAACCAAAAGTGTTAACAAAAACGAAGGTGAGATAAAAACACATTTTTTTGTAGCAATTATGCCATTTAAGCTGCTTCTACAAGTCTTTGAGCTCTTTTATCGTGTCTCGTGTTTCACGGGACCCGCAATCGCAAATCGCAATGCTGTATCAGGTGAGCTACTGAGCAAGTTTACTATGCCGGAAAAGCCACACATGGAGCTGGTTATGTGATGCAAATGTCAAAGTCTATTCGTTTACAAATAATGCACTAAGTATCTGTTCTCTGTCCATTCATTTTCCTATTATCACTGTGAAGCTGCTTTGAAACAATCTGTATTGTAAAAAGCATTATACAAATGAAGATGACTTGACTCAACAAGTGTTTTGAGGTCGTAACATTGTATTTTGCAATTAACCGCGTGAAAATAAGTCTATTAATAATTAATACTCAGCCCCTGTAATCATAATTTGTGTAAAAAGGAATAAAAGTTGTTGGTTTTGTACTTCCACTAGTGTTTATTTTAGCTGGAAACTGTCTGGTATGTTTTTTTCCAATGAGCCTAGGCTGTTATTGTTAGTCTGTTCACTAAGCAGTTGCAGCACTTCAGTATGCGGTATTTTGCACATAATTCACTAACCACCTGCAGTCCAGTTTAACCGGCCTCCACTCTGTATGAATTAGGCTTTGTTTAAAGATTCATGAAACAGACTCAAACTTAAGAGTTAGTTAATGAAGTCAGACTCACTCATCACTGAATCATTCAGAGCTGTGAGAAACAACTCACCCACTCTCTGAATCTTGAGCCATTTTTTGGTGATGTACAATTCAAAACTTAATTTTATTTTTTATTTAAAAGTTACTCCGAGGTCCTTAGATGACAAAAATGTCCATGCCAAAAAAACTTTTGAGCTTAGGAGCACAGACTTAAGTTTGGTCTCATTTTAAAGAAGACCCTTGGTAGATTTTTGTTGAAGTAAAAAGTTTTTAAGAAGTGAAACCAAAAAAAGTTATAGAGGTTTAAGTTTATGAAAATGACTTATGAGCAAAGCCATAAATCTAAACAAGATGTGTACCAAATTTGAGTTTGATATCTCAAAAAAAATAGCTTTTAGTAAGATTTTGTTTGGGCGCAGTACAAAATTTTAGATGCCAGCAAAACTCTACACACATTGGTTGGGTTTGCTTTATACCTGAGAAAATGGCACCATCAGATAAAAAATTAGTAAAAATTTTAAAATTTTGAAGCCTTGCCAACAGAATAAAGCCTGTTAACAAAGACTGTATCATTTTATAGTTAAATAACCCTGGGATTAAAAATTTGCAGTTGGGTTTCAATGGGGACATTTTTGTCCTTCAGGTCCTGAGTGGAACTATTTTGTGTTACTAGTGTAAAATAGATTTATTAAAGGATTAGTTCACTTTTATATAAAATTTTCCTGATAATGTACTCACCCTCATGTCATTCAAGATGTTCATATCTTTCTTTCTTCAGTTGAAAAGAAATTAAGGTTTTTGATGAAAACATTCCAGGATTATTCTCCTTATAATGGACTTCAATGGCCTCCAAACGGTTGAAGGTCAAAATTATAGTTTCAGTGCAGCTTCAAAGGGCTTTAAACGATACCAGACGAGGAATAAGGGTCTTATCTAGCAAAAAGATCGGTCATTTTCGAAAAAAATTTAAATGTATATGCTTTATATAAACAAATATAAATATAAGCTTTTTGAAGAATATGAAAGTACGGTTTTGGCGAAAGCACTCGGTAGGCGATCATTTGTTTATATAAAGCATATATATTTACATTTTTTTCGAAAATGACCGATCTTTTTGCTAGATAAGACCCTTATTCCTCATCTGGTATTGTTTAAAGCTGCTCTGAAACTACAATTTTGACCTTCAACCGTTTGGAGCATTGAAGTCCATTATAAGGAGAATAATCCTGGAATGTTTTCCTCAAAAACCTTAATTTCTTTTCGACTGAAGAAAGAAAGACATGAACATCTTGGATGACATGAGGGTGAGTAAATTATCAGGAAAATTTTATATGAAAGTGAACTAATCCTTCAAAGGAAATGAGTGTGAAATAGTATAAGAATATATATATATATATATATATATATATATATATATATATATATATATATATATATATATATATATAATAAAAGGGTTAAATAAAGCTGAAATAAAACTATAACTTAAAAATGAATACAAACACTGAATACAAAATGAACTGGAAAATGTTTCTGTGATGTTTATTTTAGATTTGAGAGACGTCCTGTCTTGGGTTCAGATCTGAGAGGTTCAATGCTCTGCTGCAAATGAGATCCTAACTGAAATCACCATGGTTACTAATCAGATAAGATCCTGTAGGATTCTGAGATGTTTCAGTAATACGGCCCCAGGTGTCTGGATCACAGAGATGTTACACAATCAGATCATGGTGGTCCTCCGCTCCCCCCACAGCCCAGCACTCATAACCAGCCTGCAAATGGGGAATTGCGCTCTACAAATTGCTCTCACCAATAATTTTGTGGGCCTGTTGTTACCTGGTTTGCATAATTTCTTTAGCGCCGCAGGTGCTAAAACAACAAAATATAAAGCATGTGGAAAAAAACAGCGCTGGTGGGTGCAATTATTGAATCAGTTTTTGTAGTAATACAGTTGTACTCTTGGACAGAACACCACCGTTCACCTCCTAAAACCAGAGCTCAGTATCCTCAGCACAGGATAACACAATCGCTTTGGAAATCCAGGGTTAAGTTAGCAGTCAAATCGTCTTAAGTCATCCATTCCTATACTAACCTACTCACTCACCCACCCTCACCTGAGAGATTCCAGCCCAGACCCCTGCTGAATAATCTCACAGTCGGAAAAGAAGACGTGAAAGCTATTTCAAGAGCAAAGTAATCTCCTCGCCCTCTTCAGAGAACATCTATTCCCTCTAATGCGTCTTCCACATTTAATTACCAAAAACCCTCTCACCTTTATTCGTGTTCATACACTCTAAAATGCGAAAATCAAAAGTTGAGTTGAAGCCTAATTAGATGTGCGTTTCATGAACGGCGTGTTACTCTGCTCAGTATGGATTAGAGAGGACGTCTCTCTTAAGTCTCATTAAGAAAACCCTTGAGAAACATTCTGTCTGGAATTAAAAGAGTGAATCAAATGTTTGACGACACGCGGGAGATGTTTCAGGTAATATTTTCTAGAAGAGGATGAATCCGTGCGGATGCAGTAGCAGTCACTGTCATGATGTTTTCATTCAGATTTTCTCATATCAAACTCAATATCTCAGTGCGCTTCAGTCAGAATAAAGGCCATATTTAATTAAGCACCAATGAAAACAAGACTGTGAGGGATAGAAGTACAATCTGTTCAACAATATGATGTACTTAGTTTCAGAAGTTTTTCCATGGATATTCCAATTCAATGTGATCTAGGACGTTAAGACAGTGTGAGTTGCAAACTACTCAAAAATGATGTACGTAGATAAAAATTATCCATGAGGACATTCCTTCTATCAGGTGACAGTAGATGTAATGAGTCAGTAAAATATTTTTTTTTATTTGGAAGAAATGAGTACTTTTATTCAGCAAGGATGTATTAAATTGATCAAAAGTGACAGTAAAGACATTTATAATGTTATAAAATATTCCTTTTTCAAATAAATTCCATTTTTTAAACATTCTATTCATCAAAGAACCTTGAAAACATTCTATTATAATACTGATATTAAATTTAGAATTAAGCTGTAGATTTCAAAATAACTTTCATTTATAGCAGACAAATGTTGGGAAATTATATCAAAGACATTAAAGCAACAAACAACTATCGCCAGTCTCCCCTGCTGCTCCTGCTTTACATAATCTGGCGATCCCTCGGGAGTATCCAGGGATGGAGACTAACAAAGCTATTAACACAGAAGACAACACACATCACCTCTGCAGATCTTCGGCACAATAGACACTGTGAGATCACCTCCAATTACCTCCATAGTTTGTGTATCTCATTACATCCACAGGAAATGGCTCACATTCCCGTGCCTTTGGTTATTGGTTTCTAATGGCTTCTTGCAGATCACATACCCACATCCTCTAAATATCTCTCACAAGTCTTAATATGCTTCAGGGAACCAACAGGGCCTGTCCTGGACGCTACAGCGCGAGCACCAAGATCGATACTGACTTCAGCATCCTTTAATTCTCAAGGTGGATATCGATTGCGTGGCAGATGGGAGGGGGGGATTGTCCTACCTTGCATGCCATAGATGTCCAGACACGGAGAGACAGAGAAGAACTAAGGCATGTAGACAGATAATAACCATTGATGTGTACCCAGTAACAAAGTGAAATGTCAATAAAACATATTTGCGTGATAGGCGGTGACTCTTTTAGAGTATGTGTGTGTTTTTAGCCTGTATATCTGTATAGGTAAGAACAGATTACACTTAAAGGGACCTTTTACAAGACGTAATATAAGTCTCTGGTGTCCCCAGAATGTGTCTGTTAAGTTTCAGCTCATAATACCCCACAGATCATTTACACTGAACAAAATTGTAACACAACACTTTTGTTTTTGCCCTCATTTTTCATGAGCTGAACTCAAAGACTTTTTCTATGTACACAAAAGGCCTATTTCTCTCAAATATTGTTCACAAATCTGTCTAAATCTGTGTTAGTGAGCACTTCTCCTTTGCTGAGATAATCCATCCACCTCACAGGTGTGGCATATCAGGATGCTGATTAGACAGCATGATTATTGCACAGGTGTGCCTTAGGCTGGCCACAATAAAAGGCCACTCTAAAATGTGCAGTTTTATCACACAGCACAATGCCACAGATTATTAACATCAGTGTATTATAGCTTGTCACATTTGCCCCTATTTGTGTGTGAGCAAAAACACGCCGTTTTTGTGTGTGTCCCTTTAAATGCAAATGAGCTGCTGCTCCCGACCCCCTTTCCAGAAGAGGGCGGAGCTTTAACAGCTCACGCTTCGGTCGCTCAACAACAAAGCTGGAGAATCTCACGCAGCCAAAATGAGGATTGTCAGTAACGGTGTTCAGCCTTACATTGTTCAAAACGGAGTCGACACTGATGGAGAGACTCAGGAAGAAGTTACAACTTTTAGGACGTTTCTGAATGGTTAGTGGATAAATTTATGTAGTTGCTGTGGAGTTGATTCAACTCATCCACTAGCATGTGTCGTCATGTTAATCTTCTGTGCAAATCCAGCGTTGAATTGACCCTCGTTTGTGAAGCAGTCCGGCGTAAAATGAAGGCATGACAACAACACTCTACTACAACAACTCTTCCTCTTCTCTAAAGCAGCCCAACATGGCCTCACCCCCTTTGTTGCGTTTTCTTGGGGGCGGGGGTATATGTAAATTTTAGAGTTAGTGATGTCACTAACCCGGGAAGAAGCTCGTTGTAGTCCCTACCAGCCGTTTGTTGTAGTCCTTAAATAGCAATTTCTGTATAAGAAAATATCTCCCTTTGCATTGAACTTTGAGCGTCGTAACTTTGCAGATGTTGTTTATGCTCAAACAGCAACATTACACACTAACTAAAGTTAAAAAAGTGAAATCATAATCAACCACCCTTTTAAAATGGTCTACAAAAATTGACATATGCGTATCTGTGTTCATGACAGATCCGCAATAACAGTTACTGTCTGCTTTGAGGAGATAAAAACTGAGATGATGCAAGAATATGCCATTTTCAAGAAATAAAGACATTAATCCCTTTGTCAAGCAACATACTGACAGAATACACACAGAGCCACAGTATAGATGTGACACCAAAAATGAGAGATAAACCTCTGGAGAAATGTGTCATCCTTCTCTTATCTTTAAGATTAAGCAGATTAAGGTGAAATCCCTGCTTGTGCATCAGTCTCTTTTCTCTGAGACTCAACGTGAGCATGTATGGGTAACTTCCTGTGTGACAATGAAGTGAAAAACTTATTTTTCCAATGTGATTTCTCTAAATGTATACGCCACACTCAAGAACAACACACCGGCTTAAACTGGCAGGTGGCATCAGTGCCTCAGAGAGATGTGACATCTCCTCAATCTGACAAAGCCCACATGGGCTCAGATCTGACACTGGCAGAGAAACAAACTTGTAAACATGTATGTTCCTGTCGTTCGCTGACGCTGCTTGCAAGCCCCCCTGGGATCCTGATTTTTTTTGTCGTGACATTTGTATACAGGTGAAACCATACTCCCACAGAGATCTTGTTTTGTTTTGATTTTTTGAAGGAAATGTCCTGGTTTGAGAGGATATAATGATAGATTGGGTTCCACAACACACTTAGGGAACAGAATGGGAAAATTAGCCATTATGTCCTTCAGTTTCTTGTGGCAGACCACAAAGACGGCTAGATTAACAGATTATATGATTTAAATAATCATAAATAATAAATCTAGCTACATAGCAGCAATTACAGGGTCAAGCACACCAATGACAAAAAATCTGACTGATTATACTTGTCACTGTTGTAATGAACTCATGTCGAGTGGAGTACTGTCGATAATCAAACAGTCTTTAATAATAAATCCAACAGAAGCACATAGGAGAACATCAGGAGAAACAAAACAACCACGCTACCATAAATGATACAGGACAAAGAGCTAAGGAGCAGTCAGGGCTTATATACAAACTGGGCAATCAAAGTAGAAACAGAACAGGTGTGGGGAACTAATTAACAGCCTAGGTGACTAACTAGTGAACTAATGACAGAGAACAGACAAACAGAATCAGAAATTGAACATACACATTACAATACTATTACAGCTGTTACGAGCTGTTTTGTTTTCGTTTTCCTTGTTCCTGTTCTTCCTTTATTCCCAGTCATTATTATTTTCCATGGTTTCTGATTAGTCACGCACCTGTTTCTGTTTCAGTTAATGATCTCACTCTGTGTATTTAAGCCCTTAGTTCCCTTTGGTTCTGTGTTCAGTCTTGTTTATGTTTGATGTGGTTGTGTTTTTCAAGTATTACTCTGCTACTGTTTCTCCAGTGTTTCCCTAGTTTATCTGTCCAGTTCTCCAGTTGTCATGTGCCTAGATCCTATCGTCATGTAGCCTACATCTTGGAGTTTTGTGCTTACAGCACACATTACAGACACTGATGCACAAACGAGGATATGTTCTACATGTCTAAAGTATATAGAAAGAATAAACCAGTCTCATAAACTCCTTGATTTCGCTTAAAAACAACTTAAAAATTCTGCATGCACAATAAACTATATAGTAAAATGTATTTATATCTCGACAGAAAGGTTTTTGCAGGTTTTAATAAAATGTTTTTAATAACAGTTGTCATAATAAGCATATTTCCAGTACGTGCCTCAGGCTTGCATAGTATCGTAAACTTGCTCATTAGACTCCTCGGTAATCCTCGGCAAACTTGGTTGAACTGGCTCATTCAGTTATTTTTGAGGCACTACTTCGGTTTGTGCGTCTTGCACCACTAACCCAGAACTAAAGTTCGTTTCAATTTGATTAGTGAACCGGCTTGATCGGTTACTTCCTGAGAACCGGCTCAAAAGAACAGTTCATTCAAGAATCGAACATCACTAGTCTACAACTCAAAAGCAGAATTATTATTTCATATATATGTTATAAAATTGGTTTAAACTTTTGACCAATAGGTGGCGATGTCACCAAATTTATGCTATTGTTAGAGGCTGTTTACGATGGCATATATAAAATACAATGGGACACATAAAATTTCATTTAAAAGAGTCATATTTGGTGAAGATTCAATGAGCACTGTAGGAGGAGCTCGAAATGGTACAAATTTTTAATGACATTCAAAATGGAGGGCATGCAAAATTGTACCATATGGTCTCATTGTACTTTGCATAAACTCCGATCTCAGGAGAAAAGGTAACTATTTTCCCAGTTTTGTTTGTATAAATCCATACAATGTGATGACATTTTTAGAAAAGAGGTAAGTATGAAGGTCCACCCCTAACCCCATCCCTAAATGGCCAGTGGGGCGTAAGCAAATTGTATGAAAATGAACAAGTGAGATTGTACTATTCAGCCACCAATTCGCAGAAACGTAAAATAGTTAGTTACAAACTGCCATGAGATTGTGTTGGTATATTGAATGATTCTAACAAGACCATTAAAATAGATAAGCAAAGAAAATTATAAGTATTTTTGTTACATTTAACCACTAGGTGGTGCTGGTCCCAAACTTCAGGAACTTTCAGGCCATGGTGTCTATGCAAAACAAGTCTTGTACAATGCAGAATTTCATGACAAAAATACAAAATGGCCACCATAGGAACACTGGCCATCATTTGACTCTGAATACCACAAAGAGATCTAAAGCGATCTCAAAGAGAGTGAAACGAGAGACATGAGACTTGTACAAAATCAGTTCCTTGCTTAAAAATTCAGAAAAGCCAATTCTTAAGTTGCAGTTCCACATTTGCTACACAGCGTTGAATGCTGTAACCTGTTAATATGGGTGCCGACATAAATATGTGCTGCTTACGTGAGCTGTATGAAAAAGGCTCTAGACAGACCACATCTGATTGTCTCCATTACAGCTAAAAGATCATCCGACTACTAATCAATCATAGAAATGAGCAGCAGCACGGCAGGTCAGCAGAGATGTGCAGATGCACCCGTAATGAGAAGCGGAAGGACAACAGGGAGCCATTGCTGTTCTTGATGGATGAACATGAGTTAGTTACCAACAAGTGAATCTGAAAGAGGAATGATCCCCTTGAATAACCTAGGAGGAATGACACAATGCCATTGTTTTGCATTTCTCCTTGTTGCACCTCTGTTCCTGATAGGATGATATAATGCATGTTCTCAATATGTTCTGTTTGCAGTACTACAACCTGGAAGATAATTAGCAATTTCAGCCATGGGATCCATAAAGAATTTCTTAAAGAGATAGTTTACCCAAAAATGAAAATTATCCCACGATTTACTCACCCTCAAGTCATCCTAGGTGTATATGACTATCTTCTTTCAGACAAACACAATCGGAGATATATTTAAAAATATCCTGGCTCTTTTAGTCTTTATAATGGTAGTGAACAGGGAACGTGTTTGAAGCCCAAAATAAATGCATCCATCCATCATAAATATAATCCATACGGCTCCAGAGGGTTAATAAAGGCCTTCTGAAGCGAAGCAGTGGGTTTTTGTAAGAAAACAGCTGTAATTGGATCAGTCCAATTTGCTAATGAATCATTCAGAGTGATTTGCAAACTTATTCAAGAGGTTCATTAAAAAGAATTCTTCAGGTTGAAATGATAAGAAATGGTAAGTTCTTATGAAATACAATGAACCAAAAAGTACAATTTTATGCTTTGGAATATATTGAATTAAAAGTTTCCTGAAACAGACACTTGATAAAGTACAGTAATTAAGTAAAATCACTTATTGTCCACCACTGTAAATGACAGTTATACCTCAAAGGTGACTTTTGAAACAACTGTGTGCCTTTAAAATGTATGTTGCTAACAAGTTTCAAAAGACTACAAGTACCACAAGGAAGTAAGTGTGCCTGCTTGATGAATCAGAGAACCGTTGTAGTCTTTATGAAGCAACTTGTTATCAATTTACATTCTTAAACCTCCAAAATTCACATTAAAGGTATGACTGTGTGTAATGCAAGTTATAAAGAAAGTTACTCTCTAAAAAATATTGGGTTATTTTTTCTACCCAAGTCCTAGGTTGAGCCTTTTAGGTCACTTTTTTTGAGGGGGGTATTTTTCCAGTGTATGGGTAGCTTTTGTTTTACCCAGATCCTGGGTCGGACGTAACAACTCAGCGTTTGGGTAGTTTTTGCGTTACCCAGACCCTGGGTCAGACGTAACAGCCCAGCGTTTGGGTAGTTTTTGCGTTACCCAGACCCTGGGTCAGACGTAACAACCCAGCGTTTGGGTAGTTTTTGTGTTACCCAGATCCTGGGTCGGACGTAACAACCTAGTGTTTGGGTAGTTTTTTTGCGTTACCCAGACCCTGGGTCAGACGTAACAACCCAGCGTTTGGGTAGTTTTTGTGTTACCCAGATCCTGGGTCGGACGTAACAACCTAGTGTTTGGGTAGTTTTTGCGTTACCCAGACCCTGGGTCAGACGTAACAGCCCAGCGTTTGGGTAGTTTTTGTGTTACCCAGATCCTGGGTCAGACGTAACAACCTAGTGTTTGGGTAGTTTTTGTGTTACCCAGCTCCTGGGTCAGACGTAACAACCTAGTGTTTGGGTAGTTTTTGTGTTACCCAAATCCTGGGTCAGACGTAACAACCTAGTGTTTGGGTAGTTTTTGTGTTACCCAGATCCTGGGTCAGACGTAACAACCTAGTGTTTGGGTAGTTTTTGCGTTACCCAGATCTTGGGTCAGGCGTAACAACCCAGCGTTTGGGTAGTTTGGGTAGTTTTTGTGTTAACCAGATCTTGGATCAGACGTAACAACCCAGCGTTTGGGTAGTTTTTGTGTTACCCAGATCCTGGGTCAGACGTAAAAACCCAGCGTTTGGGTAGTTTTTGTTTTACCCAGATCTTGGGTCAGGCGTAACAACCCAGCGTTTGGGTAGTTTTTGTGTTACCAGATCTTGGATCAGACGTAACAACCCAGCGTTTGGGTAGTTTTTGTGTTAACCAGATCTTGGATCAGACGTAACAACCCAGCGTTTGGGTAGTTTTTGTGTTACCCAGATCCTGGGTCAGACGTAACAACCCAGCGTTTGGGTAGTTTTTGTGTTACTCAGATCCTGCGTTACCCAACATGTGTTCTGTCCTATATTTACCCAGCCCTTGGGTTGAAAACAACCCAAACGTTGTTGTTTTTAACCCAGTGTATGTACAACAAAACTCTAAAAATAGGATCTAAAAATTCATTTGAATTTCCTGAGACAGCCCATGTTGAATTAGCCCTCTGGCTTAGCCTACGAATCGAGGTCATGACTGAACAGCTCTATTCACAAATCTGTTTTGAGATAGCATGTGCCAATTACTCTACCTAGACTTTAAGGTGAAGTGTGGAGGTGCCAATGTAATGGCTTACTTATTTTTGTCTCTGCATGTATCTGGTGTAGCAATTACCCTCTTCGCCTCTGTGCAAACCTAAGACATTTACAGACCTCACTGGACCTTTCATCATTTTCCTGGCTAAGCAGCAAATATGCAAATTCAGCTTGAAGATTTTGATGATGTAGGACTCACAGACAGCGAGGACGCTTGAGAGCCTTTCAGACCACACAATCAGTGGATACTGGCCACAAAGACACTGAAAACAACTTGCATTTTATACCATAAATCATTTTTACAAGAAATGTCATAATATGTAAATGTAATGTTTTGATGATATGTAATCATCCTCTGATAAACTGTGAGACAGTCAGTTCTGCACTTACATCTCAGCTACCTACAGGACTTTTTCACTGCTTCCTCAATGTCCTTCTCATAGGTTGACTTGTCTTTCGTGAGTTTACAGTTATGGAGCCAGGAGGATCTAAATATAGAATAGAGATTGTTGGTATTTCATGGGTGCAGCTCACCTTGCTCCATCCAGGTCAGTGTGATGGACATGGCCTAAAGGAAATTCTGAGTTGTCTAACTGGAGGACGGACATGAGGGAAGTAAAATATTGAAAAGGAGTCCAACTGTACAGACTCTTGTTACTAAGGGAAATATTTTCAACCAACTAAAGGAACACCCAAGTCCATCATCCTGAAAGTAATGAAAGGCTGCGCACAACAATCTCCCCAAAAAGAATTTCCACACAATTTGACAAGTTTTGCCATTTCATGAGTTGCTGTAAGCCGTGTGAAGCCGAATGGAAATCAGTTAAATAATTTCTAATTTATTCCTCAATGTGCCCTTAAAAGCTCACAGATCTGAAAAGATTCAGTTGAAAGAAAAAAGAAACAAGCAGCTTGAAAGCCACCCTCAAACATGAGTAAAAAATAGGGCATTGAAAATCTTTGACATCGGGGATCTATAGAAATCCAAACTCTGTAAGTTCTGCTTCAGTCTGTGATGTTAGGCCCAGAGGACACATGTTTTGACATGTTAAATGAATCGGCTAGCATTTCTCAGGCTTCGACTCTACAGAGATACAGTACAGTGTTGTATCAAACAACAGAGCTGATTTGATTTGAAAGTATAAAACAGATGCTCCTAGATCTAAATCATTCATTGTCACTGCTGTACATTAGTGCAGAACTGTTGGCTTTGATTTTTCTAAAGGAATATTCTGGGTTAAACTAAACTAAATGGACAGGATCTGAGAATCATCAAATAAAGGAATTATTATTGGTACTTTTTTACTGCTTGCTGCAAGTCCCTGCAAATGTTGACTCATGGTATTTGAAATCTTGATAGAAAACCTATTTCTCAAGCTCCCTATACTGTTTTAGATCACACCTGAACAGAGCAGATCACTCCCTCTGCCCTAACGGAAAACTTCAGCACTATAAGATCTCTCAAAACAGATGGTGCTTTCTTTAACTGAATTTCACATCCAAAGAGACATATTTAAACACAGTAGGAGTCAAGAGACATACGAGCAGAACAGCACCACTCTCTCTAAACTCAAGAAACACAGGAAGAAAAACAAACAAACAAAAACAGTGCAAAGAAGAAACAAGTAATCACATAAAAAATTCAATATGTACAATATCATGTGCTCCATTACATGATCCATGTATATTTACTGAGTACCTTTTTGTATTACACTGTAATATGAACAGTAATGTAGTTTAAATTAATCTGCTCATTTTAGGTTTAGGGTGCAGCACAACACTACAGCATTAGTAAAGCAAACAAGTTGTACAGAACGTAATTAATCAAAATTAGTCCACTGTGTATTAGTGTTACTGCCGTTCAAAAGTTTGGGATCAGTAAGATTTTTTTTTTTATGTTGATGAATAGACAGTTCAAAAGAACAGAATTTATCTGATATAGAAATCTTTTGTAAAATTATAAATGTCTTTACTGTCACTTTTGATCAATTTAATGCATCCTTGCTGAATAAAAGAAGAAAAAAAATCTTTCTGACCCCAAACTTTTGAATGGTAGTATATAATGTTACAAAAGCTTTCTATTTCAGATGCTAAATGCTGTTCTTTTGAACTTGAAATCAAATCTGTACTGGCGTGCTGTCTCTGTGAACGAACACCCGAAATGTGCGCACAGAATGACGCTTCAGACAGTTCTCTTTTTCAGCACTTAGTTCTCTTTGGCACTCGAATGAACAAAAACAGTCTCAAATGAGTTAAAAAAGTGTTAAATGAATGTAAAGAGTTGTGAGAAAGTGTGTCAGATTCAAGTCATGTGCGTCAGGTCTTAAAGTGACAGCAGCCTAATAAATCTACTGCTGTCTGTCATTAATGTTAATAAATGAACAAAAGACAAAGATAAAATCACCCACTGCTCTTGACTGAATAACTTTAATAAGGATTGATCTGTTCAGTTTATAATTTATTCAGTGAAGCAGTGTTTAATAATCTGTATATTTACCTGTTAGACCTACATGAAAATCTTAAAGCATTGTTTACAAGGTTACATGGGTCAAAAACAATGAAAACATTTTTGTGCAACAGTGAATACATTTTTTGTGCATTTAAGGCGAGCAGGTAAAAATTTGACAGTAGAAAAAAACCTCAGCGTTGAGCCCTGATATATTAAAGTCAAAGCTAAAGCTTCAACTGCAAACCAAGCAGAGATCCCCAAAATTTCTTACATGTGTCATTTATGACATTATTTGCTAATGCGATTTGAGAGCTTAATCAGAGAGGAAGAGTATCAGGAATTACCAGCTTAAATTTTGTTTGTATGAATTCAGAAGAAATGGAATATAGCTTATATGTCATATGAATCACTTTTATATTACTTTTATGGTGCTTTTTTGGAGTATAAATTACCATCCACTTGAGATGTCAACAGAAGCTTAGACTTTCAGCCTAAGATCACATTTAACGCAATTAATGGAAGAAAGAAATCAATACTAGGTTGGAACAATGTGAGAGTAAATGATAAAAGTATTAATTTTTGGGTAACTTCTTAAACTCCTGGCTAGGAATATTGTTTATAGCATAATGTAGGCTAATATGTATAAAGGTGAAGTACAATGTCTGGTCACAAACTGACCATGGCAACAGTACAGGGAGGGCCCTCTGGACTTTACTGCCTCTCCATCACTGCTTTACAGCCCCCAGACAGTGCTAAATATTTTATACGATGTGTTCTACGTTAGAAATGAGTGGCATTATTTATGGAAAGGCCTGCAGAGCTTCATCACGAGGCCACATAATTTATGGGGCGCTGCTCCAATCTCACCCCTTGCCACTGAGAGAGCAACACTCAGAGAAGAATAAATAATGGAAAGGGTATTATTGGTGTGGCTGGCACTTTAAATTTGCTTTCTGTGGCTGAGATGGACATCCTAATATTTGCTTACAAAGACTGATTTAAAGGGATAGTTCACCCTCATGATGTTCCAAACCTGTATGAATTCTTCATTGGAAGACAGAAAACGTCTTGTTTACTTTTGTAACCTCTGTTTCCTGATGGAGGGAACGAGATGTGGTGTCGATGACAGTCACTAGGGGTCTATACACCTCTGATACTTTGAGAAAAGGTCAATGAGAATTGGTGAGTGGAATCTGTATGTGCCACTCCCCCAGACATACGGGTATAAAAGGAGATGGCGTGCATCCACTTATTTAGGTTTGTGCTCCTGGCACATAGAGACAGAGCTCTACCTAGGGAATGACACAAGTTTACAGACAGGGAAACCTTTGCGTGGAAAATACATCATATTGGAACAGGGAATCACTACATATAGAGCACCCAGCTCTAAGTACATGGGCTGACCTGCGTCAAATCCCTCTGCCAAATTCGACTGCTGCAGAGTGCTGAAAGGAAATTCACATCCAGGGTTCGCCAGTTCGGGGAACTCACATGGATAAAAAAAGCACAAGTTATCACCTCAGGGAGGGGAAATGTGCTGTGTGCAAGTGGTACACTCTGCCTGTTGCCTATATAACTTGTTTATACCCAATAGCACATGGTATGAAACTAGATCAACCCCAAGAGATTGTAAAATCTTGTGAGGGTATTGGGTGTAGCCCAGCCTGCTGGGTTTGCCTCATCCCAAAGCAGCACTAGCAAGTTCACCACTTGGTCCCTAAAAGGGGTAGTGGGACCTTTGGGCACATAGCCCAGCTGGGGTCTAGGCCAGACCGAACTCAAGGCACATGTCCCTGATAGGGAATGCCTGCAGGTCCCCAAATCTCTTGATGAAAGTGAGCTCAGTCATGAAGGCCGTTTTCAAAGTGAGGTCACTTAGCTCGACTGACTGCAGGGGCTCAAAAGGAGCTCTCTGCAAGCCCAGCAAGACTACAGAGAGGTCCCAATAGGGAATAAGGTGCGGTCTTAGAGAATTTAACCTCCTGGCACCTCTAAGGAACCTGATAATCAGGTTGTGCTTCCCTAAGGACTTACCGTTCACTGTATTGTGATGTGCCACTATGGTGGCTACATACACCTTCAAGGTGGAGGGGGACAGCCATTCCTCCAACCTTCCATCCTGCAGAAAGGAAAGCACCAACTTGACTATGCATTTCTGTGGTTCTTCCCCTTGGGAAGAACACCAGTTTGCAAGTGTTGTGATGAGCTGCCACTGTGCCTGTTGTGATAAACTGCCACTATGGCGACACATACACCTTCAAGTTGGAGGGAGACAGCTATCCCTCCAACTTCTCCTGCAGGAAGGAAAGCACCAACCTGACTGCACATCTCTGTGGGTCTTCCCCTTGGGAAGAACACCAGCTCATGAACAGATGCCACTTCAAAGCATACAGGTCTGTGCACGGGTGCCAAATTGTGCCCTGTCCCTGAGAAAGAAGGTCCTTCCTCAGGGGAATCCACAAGGAGGGGCAGTCACAAGGAGAGTGATCTCCAAGAGCCAAGTCTGGGTGGGCCAGTATGGCACAACCATCAAGACCTGTTCTCCGTCCTCCCAGACTTTGCACAAGGTCTCTGCAATCAGGCTCATTGGGGGAAACGCATACTTGCGAAGGTTCCGGGGCCTTTTGTGTGATGTGTTATTCTTGGGAAAGAGCACCCATCTCCTGGGAAAGAACAGCTCCTGCCATCTCTGGGTCATTCTTTTCAAGGACGCTTCGAAGCCTTCTTCGGGTTCTTGGTGCTCACCTGACGAGTGGGTGAGATCAATGCTGCTGCTGGACTGTAGGCTTGGCCTGCGGTGGAGCAGGTATGGCTACCACAGGTGGACAGCCTTGGTGATGAGCAGACATGGTGCGAGGCCTTGTGGCCTGTAAGTGGCAGAGGACTCGTGCTGAGGCAAGATGTGCTTAAAGGCCTCCGTTTGCTTTTTTTACTGCCAAGAACTGCTGGGCAAAGTCCTCAAAAGTGTCGCCTACCCTGTGAGATGGGGGCATTGAGAAAGCGAACACTTGGCATCTCAGTAAGGTTAAGCCAGAGACAGCCACTCCTGGACCACCATAGTGAGCATCGCCTGGCCGAGAGCTCGTGCATCAATCCCAATCTCATTACATTTTACATTTATTCATTTGGCAGACGCTTTTATCCAAAGCGATTTACAAGTGAGGAATACAATAAGCGAGTCGTCATGACGAGGCAAATAGGGACAAGAAGTCCTCACAATACAAGTTTTAGGCAGTGCTCAGAGTATCATAAGCTACAATAGAGAGGGATTAAAGGAAGTGAAGGGATAGGTATAGGAATTTTTTTTTTTTTTTTTTTAGGATGAGGATAAGTGCTCACGAAAGAGATGAGTTTTCAGCTGTCTTTTGAATATTGCCAGGGATTCTGCATTGCGGATGAAGGCAGGAAGATCATTCCACCAGCAAGGGACAGTGAACGAGAATGTCCTGGAGAGTGATTTCGTGCCTCTCTGTGATGGTACCACGAGCCTTCGCTCCTTTAATGAGCGTAGGCTTCTGGTCGGAGTGTAGACTCGTAAGAGTGAGTGGAAGTAGGAGGGTGCTGAGCCTGTGGTAGATCTGTAAGCAAGCGTCAACGCCTTGAATTTAATGCGAGCAGCAAGTGGTAGCCAGTGCAGAGAGATGAAGAGAGGTTTGACATGGGCTCTTTTGGGCTCGTTAAAGACAAGACGTGCCGCAGCGTTCTGAATCATTTGAAGAGGCTTGATTGTGCATGATGGCAGTCCAGCCAGAAGAGCATTGCAGTAATCAAGCCTAGAAATGACCAGGGCCTGGACAAGGAGTTGGTTTGCATGTTCTGTTAGAAAGGGCCTGATTTTGGTCTCATGCAGATCTTTTAGTGCCTTGGCCTGATGGACCACCGTCAAGGGAAATGTGGGTGAAAGAGCATGTGAAGCGAGACCGGGCAGTAAAAGTTACTCTCCACAACTTCATCAGCTCTTCATGCCCTACCAGGAAGAATGGCACTGGGTCCAGGCGCAGCTTTGAGTTGCACTACAAGCCCAGATACTGAACATCCAGCTGCAAACGCTTGGGACAGGGCAGAGAGTTCCACTCCGGTCCGATGCTCTCTGCGGCCCAGGCAAGCATGGCTGCCAACTCAGTGTCGAAATCAGGCTGAGCTACAGCACCCATAGGTCAGTCCAGCCAAGTCTTCAGCGTAGGAATGCATCCAACACTGCATCCAAAACTGCAGACATGCTGTAGTCCTGTGCACAAATCTGACATTGCTATTTCTCTAATGAAAGTGCCAAGCATAGCTAAGGTAGATGTCAAGACTTTCAGTGAATAACGACTTAAATTTCAGTCTGTTCTTCACACAAAGCTATCGTATGGCTTCAGAAGACTTGAAATATTGCACAGAGGTTGAACGGTCCACTTTTAAGACTTGCCATTCCAGATCCAAAGCACCCTTGTCATTCTTATGGATTACTGCCCATGGCTGTGAGCTACAGCCCAACTCTAATGTGGTGACTGAAACACATACTTTAGCAAACAGTAGTGATGTAGGACTCACCTGCTGCAAAACTGCATGTCTAGGTTCAGATCGGACCCTCAAATTCAGAGCAGTTCAGACATGTTTGGCTATAAGCCTGTCACTATAAATAACTCTCTATGGATCCCACAGCTGCCCCCAACACTCACCATCCATCATCACCAACATTACACTAACTCCTGTTTATTGTAGCAGCTCAGTTGATGATGAGACCCGAGACTAGAGGTTCAAGGTTTATCGAATATAAATTACACTTTAATCTTTTGTAATCATCAGGGACTGAGCTTATTAAATCCTTCAGTAAACAGGGTTTAGAAGAAAGAAACTTTCAGCAGTATACTTCTTTATATTGTACTAAATATATATTTTCTGTATGATACATCTTCTATTTATCTTTATATCGCACACACACATACACACACACACTTTTCTGGCAAGTACACATATCACACTGACTTTTTCATGAGAATTAATTCCAACAAGGTCAAGGAGGGGGCAAACTAAAAGATCATAACATGAAAGTCCTCCAAAGCACACAAAAGCAGCAGTGCAGTTCTACACAGCTATTAATCAAGTGTGGATCAACGGTTGTTTATTGCAGAACCTCCAGCACTAAAGTGACTCTGGGAGGTAATAATTGGTTTATTCTACCAGATTAAAGACCAATCATGCTTCTCCTGACACCTGTCCTTAGCACCAACACTTTTGATTGTGTTTTACTTACTTTATAATATGCTGATCTTATTTCAGATGATTGATTCTAAACGTAGATTTGGAACCGCATTTTCGCAAATGCTATTTTGCTTATATACAACAGTACAATAAACAATAAGTTAATACTGAGTAACTCAATTTCGCCACTGTGTTTGCTCCTCCTGCAAAAATAGTTACAAAAAAGCCACAGCTAACCGTTTATGCCTCTGAGCAACACACAAGATGTGTTTCATTGTTTTTAAACAAATTAGTTGATGATTCAATGACTCCCTGCTTCTGAAAGCTGAAAAATGCACTGTGCACAGGCAGCATACAGAGGTAGGAACATCCGAATCCAATGCTCGTGTCACATCCTGCCTACTGAAATAACTTAATCTGTTTGATTTTTGAATGTAGCATAGATGTATCCTTCGCTACCTCACTTTCACGAGGTACCTGCAAAGTCATGGCCTGATAGGGTAGCGAGGCAAAAAAAAAAAAAAAAAAAAAGCTGCCTAAGCTTTCGGATGCAGGCATCGTTTTTGAATTAGTCAATGATGACAGTCATCTGTTGCAACCTACTGGCATATCAATGTAACCTTCAGAAGGACTGACAGCGTTTACATCCAAACTAATAATGTGCAATAAATATGCAAAAAGGTATTTTTGATTCAGACTACTTTTCAGTGCCAAGCACAGTGCAGTGATGCATATTTTTATGTATATCTTAAGCATGGTGTAAGATTTGGTTGAAGGTCTTGAGCCCCTGCATCTTTGATCGAGAAAGTGAAAGTGCCCTTTGCGGTCACATCGCGGTGCCCCTGCGTTCCCATTTCTCCCCCCCAGAATGCGCTTGCGCCCCTGCCCTCGCAGAGGTCTTTCCACTCCACTGCAGTACTGTAACAACTAGCCACAGTCTCTTCTGCAAATCAAACTGCAGCATAATCAAGAGAGGATAAACACAGTATTAATGCCAGTCATTCATAAGCCTTGTGAAGCCACTGTGATCCAGTCACAGTCCAGCTGTTCATAAGAAGCTTTGGTGTTGAAAACAGCCTCTGAGTGTGTTTGTGTACAACTTTGTGCATACTCACATGTTTGTGCACACCCTAGAGAGGAACAGACACACGCACTTCAAGCATCACTCATTCTTGCACACTTGAGAGGGATAGCGCAGAAGACATGCTGTCTTCTGAAACGCCAGTCTTCACTCATCTCCACAGCTGCCTACCTGCTGTGCATTGTCCCTGCTGAAAGAAAAAAGCAGGACAGTCACTGTGGGAAAGCTCTGAAGCCTGCAGTGATCATAAGCTGCTAAAACAGGTTTTTCTCCCACCGGACACCGCTGTATGATCAGTGATTTTTCAGCCCATTTCTGATAATTACAGAGCTACGCTCTCACACATCCACTAGTCTTTCATGTCTCTAAGGGACGGTCTACCCGCGAAAAATACTTATTGTGGCCTCTCCTTGGTGTTCATGCTGAATACAAGAGCGGTTTGTTCCCTCCAGCAGTAAAAGCCTGTCACTGGGAATGAAAGACAATAGAGGGGCAGTCAGGACTGATGTATATACGGCATACGTGTGAGGGAAGCTAACAGGCCATTTGCTCTTGACACACAGACCCATTAGACGCAAATACACAGTGACACGATTTCGCTCGCTGCAGGCAGCTTTGCTGGAAATAAAGTTCATTTTCAGGTGCAGAATCCTGTGATATGCAGCATATGCCACTTGTTCTGATGGTGACAGGGGCAACTGCAGCCGGGCGGCCAATCACTTGTGTTCTTCATACCATGTGCTGCAAGCCCAAGGGCTCACAAGCTCCGAGGGGAAAACAAATTATATTATCCATGCTCAGTCTGTCTCTCACTCTTTCGAATCCCCCTCTGTCTTTCAAAACTGCAGGTCTCCGTAATGAAAATGGTGGATGGCCACTTATCCTCTTCAGGAGACAGGATCTGAAGGTAAACCACACACAATGTAATACACAGTGCATACAGTGGCCTTTAGAGTTATAGGCAAAGATGATAGAAGAAGGCAATAAAACTGTCAGCTTGATGTTAAGCTGAACATATAAGTGTAATCTTACTTCTCAGTGTGTTAAAGACCCCCCTGAAATCAAGGACATATGAGGTGCCGATTACATATGAATTTGAATGTGATTTGTACAAAAACGTACAATTTTTAGAAAAAAGTAAGCATGAAAGTCTGCCCCTAAACCTAACCATCAGTAGGGTAAGCAGATCATACGAAAATGAACAAATTAAATTAGCCACCAATTCACCAAAATGTAAAAATGTTACGAAATGCCATGAGGTTGAAACTGTGCAAAGCAGGGTGGGGCCGAAAGCCGTGGGAACGGAGCGAGACCAGTGGCTCGGATGGAGCAAGATTTGTTTTTACAAACTTTAATGTTACATCAGTCATTTATGTTAGTGCTCGGCTAACGTATGCACTGTTATTGATACTGTTAATAATACAGTTCCCACATGTGCACAGCAATAAATTAGAAATATACACATCAGTTTGTTGATGGACATATTGTTAATGCTGATGTAAAGGAATTACAATTGCAACATCTAATGTTGGACGTCAAACTGAGTAGCATATCACAGAAATGTCCTGCTCAAGTCGTTCTTGCAATGGAGGTTGCGGTTGAATAACTAGTTCTTCTGATGTTTCATCATTGGATTTGCGTTCAGATTGATATGGTAAAATCGACGCCATCATTACTGTCTTTACAGTGTGTACAATCGTTATGGTAATGGCCGTTTGTTTCCACACACGGTGTAAGTGGTCGACCAATCACAACGGATTGGGCCGTCTGGACAATCAAAGCAGAGCAGGCTCACGGAAAGGAGGGATTTAAAAAGACTAAAGCATCGGACAAGCCGTTTGAGAATCATTGAAAAATGTGGTGATGTGCAATGTATATTATAAGAAAACTAAAGCGTTTTTTGACCTTTGATGCATGTAAACCTACTATAGGAGACCTCCAAAACAAAATGAAGAACCTTTAAAATAGTATAATAGGGGCACTTTAAGACAAAGTCTGCCCCATGTGCCATATTTATATAGTCTCTACTGACACTCCCAAAGTTCCTATTTAAAAAAAATCACGTAATCCCATTTCAGAATTCATGGTCCATGGAATTATAAATACGAGCTGACATGCAGGGCAAATGCCATTAGTCATTCCATCAGAATAGAGAAGATGAGAGATAACACAAATGATATGAGACAAAAGCTTGCTAATCTTATGTTTGGTATAGTTAATATGGAGTCTGTGTTGAAGACATTTCATTACTTCTCTGAGAGGCTTTATCAATTGTCAAATGAGGATTTACTGACATTTCACCTTCATGAACACACTGTCCACTATCACAAATCACTTCACACTTGGAAGCAGTGTTTGAGAGGCTTTCTCCAAAATGCACAAATTTGCAAAACTGTTTAGTTGCTCCAAATCTCTAGAACTGCAATTAGATACTTTCAGACAAACTATCTGGAAGACTTGCCAAACCATGAATATGAACAACTTCTATTCACTAAACATCTCTAGAACTTTGATCAGAACTTGATTCTGCTGAGAGATGAGATAAAATAGAAAGACTATGAAATATAACATTGGATCTGTGGCGCCATCATGGACTGCACCAAATACCAGGAGATTTTAGGCCACACTCTATCTTTTTCTGGATTTATTGCACTGATCGAAAGCAGATCTCCAAATCCAGACAAAAAATATTTTTGCTGTGGCCATCCAGGTCCCCTGACCTAAACTAAAACCTCTGGGGAGACAACCTGAAGGACCCCAAAGGATCAGAAAAGATTTGTTTGGAGAAATGGACTCTCATTGTGCTGTCTTATATCATCTCAACCAGAACTATGTAGGAAGAGATGAATGATTTTATCTCAGTATAGAAAGGGTGCACTAAAAGGTGTAAATGACTTGAGTAATTGTACTTGGTTACTATGTACATTTCTTAAGTGCCATTGAACACTTTTTATTTCTTATTTCTTTTAGACCTTCAAAGTTTAAATTTAACTGGCTATTACAATGTAAACCTATCCTTGACTGAACAAACTCCTGCATGATAGAGTTGTTCTTTTTGTTTAATAAAGACTGCTGCATTTAGATCTTAAATCTCTCCTTAGGCTGAAACAACCTGTGACACTATGTAGGGTTACAGGGATGCTGAAGTCTATCGCATACAAGGCTAACACACACATTCATCTATGGGCATGTCCTGCATGTCTCTGGGGAAACTGGAGGTGAAACCTATGCCAACATGAAGAATAACATGCAGATCCACACAGAAAGACCTCCTGCCTCAGCCGGGACCAGGGTTGCTGCCCAATTGCTACTCAAAACTAACCCAAAACTAGCTCGATCATGTTCCGGGGGTAAAATCTGTGTTTTTGGCAGGGTTCCCCTGGTAAAATTCGCATTCCAGGGGCTAAATATCATGATATTTGGGGTTGCTTTAACCCGCGGACATGAAAAACAACCCAAGAGATAATTATCATTTACATAACATGCATACTTTCACAAAATCACTTTAGCAAGTTAGAGACTGTCAAGAATGTGAACCCAAGATTCTGATATAATGAAATATAACATCCCAACACAAAATTAATTTAACAAATGAATCCTTTATTTAATTTAAAAAGTTATTTTTACATCATCTGCTTGTCATCTGATCAAACTTTAGTTTGACGATTAAAGACAGCCCCTGCGTAATTGCCGTGTGTCTTGTATAATTAACAACCTTCATGGCACGAATAATGAAAACACTGACAGCAGGAGAAGACGGTGACAAGGTTTTCTTCAAACCCGCTGAGCCAGTGTTCAAATGTCATATCTGTGTAGTTTTGAAAGCAGTAAGACGATGTGACAATGTAGATTTCAAGCTGAGCTGAAAACGTCCAATCGGACAACTTCACTTCCCAGCCACCGGCCTTCCAGCAATCTCCAGTCTAAAGGTATCATGTGAAATTCATATCATTTCCAAGTAAGTCCTGGAAACAAGTGTGTTGTTCCTTTTGTTCTCCTCATGCTAACCCTTACAATAGATGCAGCTCAGCATGGCTCTTTTTCCGTTTGATTATTCAGCTCAACATGTCATGGCAGTGAGAGGAGGATATGGTGCTGGGAGACTGATGTGTGATGTGAAGAACCAGCGTCAAGCCATAATCTGATGGACATAAATATCTCATATCGAGTCCTTTAATGACAATAAAAGTTTGCAGCAAAACTAAACTCAGTAATAACTAAGAATTCATTACATGAGACCAAGGGTTCGGTTCATTACTACAAGATACTGCAGTCGCTATGTATAACATTTCTGACCTTAATTCATTAAAACAGCTGCGTCAGTGGGAGTATGATGACCATGTTATGTTGGAATGATGCTGTATAGAGCCATGTCAAGATGATATAATTACAGTTGAATTAAGTAATCATTGGGAGGAATATTTAATTTCATTACAGGTTGGTAAAAAACCCATTTGTAGTACCCATTTGATGCATTTTGCACACACAAAAAAGGCAAAGGCTATTAATTATGCCATATATAGTGTTAATATTCTAAGCATTTTTGAGCATGAAAACATGAAATAATCAGTTCAGTCTATTTGCCAAATAATTAGTATATATTACTTTTGGATGCACAGATATTTTGTCTAGCGTTGGAGACTGCCACACCATTTTATATATATATATATATATATATATATATATATATATATATATATATGTCGATTATATAATAAATCCATTTACAAAATTAGCCTGTCCTTGGAAAGCACATTAAAGTGAAACAAACTGTGTTTGCTCACTTTACATCTCAGTCAGACGGTCTGCCCCCTGTCTAACTTGGTAGTTTTCGGCCAGAATACGTTACTATCTGGACCAGACTGTGTGCTGTTAATCAAACAGTCTGTGATTACAGATGTGCAGGTGCTGAATAAACAGTCCCTCTGGCACAGGCTTTGACAGCTTCTCTGTTCAGCACACAAGAGCTCAAGGACACTGACTTTCTCAGGTAATCATTGTCTCTTCTGACCCTCCTCTTGCTGTGTGGCATATTTTACATGCCAGAATACCTCAGTCTCCTTAGAGGTCAACTGTCCAATTACAGTCAGAGATTCACCTTAACCCCACAGACTGCCTTCATCCTTCATTCACACATAGCAAATTCATTGAGCTTCCCTTAATTGAAGCTGTAAGTTAGTGCAGCAATAAAAATTGCACACGTCTGAAGGCAGATTATATCCCTTTATCTGGTCTGATTGAGTTTATATTGTCTCTGCAGTGTACCATGCCAGTGTTTCTATAATTAACTCCATAACTATGAGGATCTAATCTATTGGACAAATGGCTAGTGGTTTTAAAAACCAGTTGTGCCTGAATGGTGACTTATATTACACAGGCAGACATTTGATTAGAAAATATCAGCTGCAAAAGACTAATTAGTGAAGAAAATTAAGTGCTGTCATCCTCATATTTGCGTACTGTATAGTCCAAACATCTGAGACAGCACATAATAATGTTTCTATTTTGCATTCCTTTCTAATTTAATAGAAAGGAATTATAACACTACATCCAAGGATGCCCTGACAGCGCCAAATCTGCTGCATCTCTAATTCTCCCTGCCATCTTCCAGCCGGCAAACTCCTTCCACTGCCCATTCCTCGTCATCCCTGGGGGTGGATTTCATCAATGGCTCCGTTTCCACCTGGTTTTAAGATGTGTTTTGGTTGATCGGATCACAAGTGGACGACGCTAAATACAGATGTAAATGGGGTGTAAGACATTTTGAGCTTGTCCACTTTCGACCACTTCCAGAGATAGTTGAAAACGCATTCAACTGGATTGCTTTCGTAGTGTAAACGCTCATGTGGTCAAATGTGCGCTTACTGACCTAATGCGTAAACATTATGGGAAGCGCACTAAACCAGATGGGATTTAAACTTTGTCGGCTGAAGACCTAAGTTTGATTTAAAGATGAAAAATGTACCAAGTACAATGTTCTCTCACCATAACATACACTCACAACGTTTAGCATGATTTTGTGACTTTCAGAACAGAAACGAAAGCTGCTGCTTTCTCTGTGTTTTTCTGTTGTCTCCAGTCGCGTTCATATGTAAATTGTGCAAGCTTATGTTGTCCATAAGATCAAATGATCCCATACATTTACTGCCCATATGTAGCCCCTCTAGTTCGCACCTGCCCACTCCAAGCGGGACGAGAACCCAGGCCCGTCTGCATGGGAGGTGGGTGGTCTATCAAGGAGGCTAAAGGCTACAACCTCTAGCGTCAGTCGCTAGAGCACCTCTTGAGTTCAGGGGAGTGAGGTTTACATGCAAAGCTTACTAGACTACGTCTGTCACTCAACCCCCATACCTCACTTCCATCCGGGTCACGGCACCAATGTAGCCCCTCTAGTTCCCCTCTACCCAGGTCCTACTTGCCCCGCTCTGAATGGGCCTCGAACCTGGGTCTCCGGCATGGGAGTCGGACGCTCTATCAAGGAGGCTAAAGGCTACAACCTCAATCGTTAGAGCATCTCTTGAGTTAAGAGGAGTGAGGTTTACTTGCACAGCAACTACTAGCTGGCCTCCGTTACACTCACCCCCCTAAACCTCACTCCCATCCGAGTCACGGCACCAATGTAGCCCTTCTAGCCCTACCCGGGTCTGTCCGCATGGGAGGTGGGTGCTCTAACAAGGAGGCTAAAGACTGCAATCTCTAGTGTCAGTCACTAGAGCTCCTCTTCAGGGGAGTGAGTTTTACCCGCACAGCTCTTACTAGCCTACGTCTGTTACACATAGACCCTCCCCTCGAAGAAATCAGGACAGAAGTGGTTGAAAGTGGACAAAAGAGACGGATTAAAACACCAGGTGTAAACGGGAATGTGTCTCCCTCGTCCACTCGTCCATCTGATCGACCAAAACACATCTTAATACCAGGTGGAAACAGGGCCAATGATCTCCTGGCATCAGACTGCTACACTTGTATCCTGGTCATGGTGGACTGTTTCTCCAAGGCCTGTCATCTGGTGTCGATGAAGGGCCTCCCCACTCCTCTTGAGATAGAGGAAGAGCGTCTCCATGGTCAGGTGAGCCGTCTGAGCTTCCACTAGTTTCAAGAGAGTGAAAGGGTCTGGGACTCCGCTCATGTCTACCTCCAAAGGGCAGTCTGGTGCCAATAAAGTCAGGTCAGTGTCAAAAGAGTAGATGCACCCACCCACCATCCTGGACAGAAGGTCTTTCTACCAGGGACATCAGACTCTGGCTGCCCTGTCGCAAGTTGAGTTCCCGCTACATCGGTCCACATTGCCCCTACATTTATAAGGGGCAGTCCTAGCTTAAAGGTTAGAGGGTCAGACTGGTAATCTGAAGGTTGCGGGTTCGAGTCTCTAAACTGGCAGGAAATGACTGAGATGTCCTTGAGCAAATGGCTGCCCACTTCTCCGGGTGTGTGTGTCCACAGTTTGTGTGTGTGTGTTCACTACTTACTACTCCTAAAATTCTAAGTATGGGTTTCCATACTTGGCCTTCACATGTCACTATACTATATTACTTTCCATGTCCACTGACTAGTCGACTACATTTGTGCAAAACTAACTGACTGGTAAAAATGTGCAATCCTTCCTGCATACTGAGTGCTGGCTCACTACAAGCACTGCTCTTCATTATTATTCATGATCAATATGCAAAAACATCTGAAGTTGATGAGCTCCAGGCCCCATGGTGCTACAGCTACTTTTCATCACAAGATGAATTCATGCATATCAAACCCAGAACATGTTGTACTGCCATCATACATGAAGCCCAGCAAGCTCATTCATGATACTGGCTCTGTTGGGACGATCCCTACATGCTGTTTAAGGGCAGGAAAAGTAAATGGAAGGGAAGTAAGAAGTGAAAGAGAAAAAAGACACAAGTGCTGCATAACTTAAACCTGCTGAAGAGAAAGAAAGAGAGAGGCAGACGCAAGCAATTTAATTTCATTGAACAATATATCGACTTTGAATCACAATGGGGAAGCTGGCAGACCACTGAGAATGCAATCTTCCACTATAGAGACCTGATGCTGTTTACAGAGAGATGATATGCATACGAGTGAAGAGACGTTAATGAGAGAGAAACTACTGTAGCTGAAATAAGTCAAAGAGATAAAGATAACTGAATGAACTGTTTATCAAACATTTCTTTTTTAGTCTGGTGGAATATGATTCTTTGTGCTGAACCTTGAAAAACCAAAGTCGTGCTGAGCTTCGACTAGACTAGAATCCTGCCAGCCAGGTTTTCTTGGAAAATAAACACATTTGTTTTATTTTTTTGACATTCTATCTCGGCCGATTGATTCTGACAGTGCAAACGTACTGCTGCTACTGAAAACCCCAACAAAATGAATTTCGCAGCGCAGTATGATAGCTTCAATGTATTCATTCAGTTTGAAACATTGGCTCATGACCTCCTTAAGGCAAACTCTGAAACGCTCTAAACTGGCTGCTTGCCCATTTCTCCCACCACATTTTAAGAATAAAGCATCTGACAGATTTGTGTTGGGTGGGATGGGTGAGACCCTGCGTCAAGGCCCTTCATGTGCCTGATGCCGGCAGGTGCAAAACAGTCTGGAACTACGGTAATAGACAACGCACCGATGAATACAAAAATTTTGGAAAATTTTTGCAAAACATACCCATACATACAATTCACTGCAGTTTCCAGTTGAAATGAAGACTGGCGGCAGTAAAGCACCAACAACTTTATTATTTTCACAGAAATTATGATTACAGGGGCAGATTATCGATTAATACATTCTAAAAAGTGCTGGGTTAAAACAACCCAAGTTGGGTTGAAAATGGAAGTATTTGCCCAACATGCTGGGCAGTTTTATTTAACCCAACTATTGTTTAAAAATTACTGTATGGCTGGATTAAAATGAACCCAAAATAGGTTGGAAATTAAAAATCAGACACATAATTACTAGAGGCAACAATAATAATCAGAAGGTGAATATTTAACCCAACTGCTGGCTTGGTATTAACCCAGCATTTTTTATTATTATTTTTTTTTAGAGCGTAAAGGTTTATTTTCACGTGATTCCTTACAAAACATCATCTTTTAACATAGTGCATGATTTGTAGACTATTACATTTTTGCATTTGCATCACATAATCAGTTTCATATATGGGTCATTGGCGAATAAGGTTTTTAAAAGTAAAAAAAAAAAAAAAAAACACAACGGAGATATAATTAATTTTGAAGCTTTTTTAAGTGTTAACAATGAGATTATGTGGTTTTTATAATAAATCAACACCGCTCTTGTCATTTTTTTACAAGATGGACAAAATTTGTCACCAAAAAAGATATTCGGTTTAACCAAAATTTTGGTTTTACCGAATGACGCTTTTGGTTATACCGAATGACGATATTTTCAAACATTGCTAACAGGCTGATATCTAGCTAGCTAGCAAAAGTACAATCAAGCATTTTTATATTTAGTACAAATATCACAACATTTTCCATGTTTTATAGCGGTTGTACCGAATGACCTGATGTTTCGGGACATGTATATGAGCAAGTGAAAACATGACTTTTTCAAATAGTTAAAAGAGAGTTACTTACTTTGCTTTGCGACCATGTGATCCTTTGCAGGTGTCTGAATGATGTCACATCCTGTCACATGATATTGACCGCATAACTTGATCCAAAATGGTCCCTTTATATTGGTTACTCCAAATGACATCAATGAAATTCACTTTTCCAGACATTCTTTCTCATAAAAAAGCAACAACTTCTACACATAATTTTAATACCATCTTGATATATGATGTTATAAATCATGCCAGAATAAAAAATACATTTATTACATTTTAAGATATTTTAATCACAAATGAAATGGCTGTATTGGCCTTTGTATGGTTAAACCAAATGACCTTTTGACACTTCAAAATCTTTAAAATACCTTTATATGTAGCAAAATATAATTAAAACCTTTTGGATTTAAATAAAGATATCTAGTTGTACTACCTTACATACTTTGGATGTCATATCTTTGTTTTTTATAATTATTAAGGCCAAGGCAACATGACCTGTGAAACAGCTTGTAGAAGCAAAATAAATGGTATGGGTGCTTCAGAAAATGTTTTTATCTCACGTTTACTTTTGTTAATATTATCGATTAGATTTAGGGTAGGGTTAGTGCAGGTGAAAGATCATTAACATTTTATCGCAACTCAATAGACATTTTATTACTGAACTGTCATTAAGATACAACAACTAATGTAATAAAACCAGATTCAAGACCAAACTGTTTCAGATTAAACTGAACATGCTTTCAGCACCACTCACTGGACATTTCACTTCGAAATTGTTGTGAAACATGCAGGAATCAATGTAAAATTTTGCAGGAATATCGCCACAGCCACATTTTTCCAACAAGCCTGGGTTGGATAAATTACGGATCCCGCTCTCGGCTGGCACACGAAATGGACTGAATATCCATGTTCTTCAGAAGCAGCAGTTATTCGAAAGACATGCAATTGTACAAATTTATTTAACAGAAAAAGGTTTTTGAAGCAAAATAATAGTTACACATTTAAGTCTTCTCAAACTTCCATATGCATCCCCGCAACGTTCTGCTGCAACAAACAACAAGCCGTCCTGCAGCTTTCCAACACTTGCTCCATTTTCCTAGAAAATCCTTCTTGACCAAAGGTGACCTGAAATAAGGTCCTTAAATCAATGTGTTACTCAAGAGAGTCCAGTTGGTAGCGAGTTGGAAATGTCTCAGAACTCTTAAAAGAAAGTGGATCACTTGCTCCCTTCTGGACTAGTTCTTCCAAGTCAGAGCTGGCGCTATTGCATCAAATAATCATGATATCTCTCTCAAATGAGAATCTGTCCTTGCCATAATTTCTATGCGTGACCCTGTCCACATGAACATGGGGAACCTCAGCTTAAACTATGGGGCTTCTTCTACAATCAATCAAAAGTTTTATGAAGAATCTAACAAGCCTGTTTCCTCGCACATACTTTATGAACATCTCAGCTTGTTGCAAAGTAGAGCCTTCTGCTAAACCCAACGTCTCCAAACACTGGTTTTCAATAACAAGCTACACACAACATGGTGGTAAATGCTGAAAGTTCTGAAGTGCAGTTAAGATAGAGTTTGAAGCACATTTGTGCTTCCAAGTTCAGACAACATTGCATGTCTCTCACAAAACACAGCATATATAAGTATGTATTTGCCATGAGCAAGGTGAAAATCGATCACTAGAATCAAGCCCTAGACCTTATCTATTGATTGCCTTCATGGTTGCCTTGAGTCACTGACATTTAGGGCTAAACTGTTGTTATTCCAGTAGTTGTTCTACACAGATTGGTGTCAGGTTCAGAATTGAATTTTTATGAGCAATTATTATGATGATTGCTAATCACTGTGGTGTGTTAAAAACATCAAGTGATTGCTGTTGTTTACCATTATTTTATTCCATAATTAAGCGCAGACAGGAGCAGCAACTTTAAATTCTGAGACCTCAGTGGACAAGGCTAAATATAGGAGCCAAAACATCTTGAGCTTATCCACTTACATTTGGAAATGGTTGACCAGATTGCAGCGAAGGACCACCCAGTTGCCTGTCAATCAAGCACTGTGCTAAAGCAAGAGTTGAGGGCATGCTTAAATAGTTGTCCAGTTGAAATAACTGGAAAAATGCGTACATATACATGCACAAGACTTCCAAATTTGATTACGGAACTTGCCTTAGATTGCAGATCAGCATGAAGTCTACTTGAGTCACTGTTCAATTATTGCTTGATTTGGGTATAACTGTACTTTTAGCAACACTACAGAACAATGTTTGATTTATTGCATTTAAAGCTATGAATTATAGGCAATACTTTAAATGGTTTACACAAAAGTTAAAATTGACATTATTTTAGTTATTTTCAACCCTATCTCAGACACTGTTTGCTACTGTACCTTTAAGACCTTCAATGCAAAATGTTGACATATATAATGAATTACAGTGTTTGTGAGTTTGCAGTGAGCTCTAATTCAAGGAAATTTGATTGTAAAATTCAGCTTATGATGTATGATTTTTATTTAAAATTTAATTACTAAACTATTATCAGTTACAGTAATGGCTCGGCTAAAAAGCCAAGACAGAAAACAAGTTACTCTGCCAGAGAAGATATTAATTACCCTAAGACTGCAGCAATTCTGCTCTTATTGAAAGAAGAAAAAAGCAGCTATAGATTTATCTCATGGCTAATTGCAGTGGCACACACTAATAACAGATTCATTTCTCCTCATCACACGCAGCAACACATTAAAGGCCTTAAGACTGTAGTGGAACAACAATTTGACCAAATTGCTCTGTCCTTCAGACTAAACATTAAATAGGTTGTTTGCAATCACGTGGTTCTGGTGATGCGCGAAATACCGGTGGAGGGCAAGCAGTGAAAATTAGAATGGAAGAGATGGAGAAAAGTCCTTTCTGTGCTGGTTTAGAAAGGTATAAACAGAAAATCACAACATATGTTGGACGTGATCTTTAATGTTGTGAAGAGCGACTTTTCCACTGAATTGAAAGACTTGACTGCCATCGAGGCGATATAGAGAATGTGAAGCTGCCGTCACGCCGCGTTCACTTCTATTCTGGTTTGTTTATATCGCGCTGCCTTTCTGCTAGTGAAGTTAGGGCAGTATTTTTGAAAAATGTCGCTATTGTAGGTCATTTATGCTGAATCGAGAATTGCAACAGGAGCTCACATCATCGTAAGCAGGTATCCATATTCATTTCAATATCAGCAGACGCAAAACGCTATTAAAGGTGACAACTTTTAAAGTTAAAAAACGATATGTTAAAAAAAACGGTATGTAATTATGTAAACGATATAAACACCTTCTGGGTTCTCGATTTTATTGATTTGAGCAACCATAAACGACGCAAAACATACGAATTTTGAGTTTTTGATAGGATATAGAAAAATCACTCCTTGCCCTCCAGACTCATTCGCGCTGCTGCAATGACGTCATGTGCAAACAACCTATTGATCCTGAAAGAGGCACTTGTCAGGTTAGTGTAATTCCTCACTGGACTAGTGTCTATCAAGAGGTAAACCACACCATCATTAGTGCATATAGAGAGATATATACTATAGTTATAAACTCAACCATATTCATACAGTCAAACTGCATTACTTAATACACTGCAAAAAAAAAAAAATGCTTTTCTTAATTAGATTTTCTAGACAAGTAAAAATTATTGTCTTGTTTTCAGAAAAAATAAGTTTTTAAGTGTATACAAAATAATCTGCCAATGGGGTAAGCAAAATAATCTTGTTTTCGGTTTGAAATAAGATTATTTTGCTTGTTTTAAGGAAAAACTCAATTAAAACTGACTTATTTTTCTGAAAACAAGACCATCATTTTTACTTGTCTAGAAAATGCTTCTTGATTTAAGAATTTTTTGATATTTGGACTAGAAACAAGACAAAAAATCTAAGTAAGAAAAGCATTTTTTTTGCAGTGTAATATAATAAAACACACTACATTCTGTTTAAGTGATTTAAAAATCACACTAGTGACTACACTAGAAGCTCAAAATGTTGGGTTAAAAACAACCCAAGTTGGGTTGAAAAAGGACAAACTTAACATATATTAAACATATTAATAAATGTTAATTTCCAACATACTTTGGGTTCATTTTAAGCAAGCGATACAGTAATTTTTAAACAATAGTTGAGTTAAATAAAACTACCCAGCACATTGGGCAAACATTTAACCCAACCGCTGGGTTAAAACAACCCAATTGCTGAGTTTGTCCATTATTAACCCAATAATGGTTGTTTTTAACCCAACATTTTTAGAGAGTATAATTAAATAATATGTACAACCTCAATAAAATATTGCTGCAAGGAAATAGAAACAATAACCATTAATGAGGTAAAATGAGCCCAGCATTTAGTCAATATGAGCAGAAGTTTGGTTAAAGTGTGCAACCAAACTTGCTGGGTTACTTTAACCCAGCATGTGTTGTGTCCAATATTTACCCAGTGCTAGGTTACCAAATGGGTTGTTTTTAACTCAGCCATTTTTAGACTGTGGTAAAATCCATTGTGTGCCAATTTCAGGCTAAGAGATGATTACATAAACAGATTTAATGGCTTCCCTGTTATGATGTTGATATCTAATGCTTTTGAATGCCAAAACAAGATCATCAGGGTCATTCCAGTTCAGATCTCTGGAGGTTGTCGATTTGATTCAGCTTCTTTTAAAAAAGAAAATGAATTAAATTTGGGATTTTTAATCTCGTCTTGAGCATACACAGGAGCGATCTCAAGCATAATTAACTGCTAATTTTAATTATTTTATTGCTTTAATTACATTATTTATGAAGGACCTTCACATTTAGAAAGTTAATAAAAAAAAAGCTTTGTGAGTGTGGTTTGTGTACAACCCTCCAATCAACAGTCTTCATACTGAGATGGATCTGTCATTGTTCTAGTATAATATGAGCTCCGAGTAGCTCTGATAGTGAGCTCAGCATGAATCATAATGAATAGACAGGTTGCAACTACCAGTCAATTAAAATGCTAACATTTGCACATATTTATGTATAAATCGCATGTGATGCACATACTTGCTTAGGTGGTCATAAATCAAGCAGTGAGGATGGCAATAACACATTAAGTCTCATATGATATTCATACCCCATCTCTCATGGCATAATTTCCTCTTGAGAAAATTTCAGGATTTGTTTCTCGTTGACAGTTAGTTATTTCTGAAATATTACCAAATTATAAATCTGTACAAGACTGGCAAACATTTGTTGTACTGTAAAGACTCCATCTGGATTGGAGGTTTTGAATGAAGTTGAAGAGTTGTCAAAGCCAATACAAGCATGTGAACAGGTCCAGAGAAATCTACATGAAACCACAGAATATTGATTAGCTCATTTAGAAATGCAAAGCAGACAGATAACACAACAAAGCCAGAGTGGATTTTCTTCAGCTGAGCTCTGTGAAGTTGGAGTTAAGATGCAAGTCACATCCTCAAGATCCTAGTCCCAGCCACACAATTTCAAAGGTGGAGAATGTGTGTCCGGCCTCATTACAGCTTCAGAACCAGAACAGGGAATTCCAACAACTTCCGGTTGCTATATATATCCGGTACTTATATTATTGAAGATATTAAGATAACATTAATCATCGATATTTTTCTGTAAAGCTGAAACAATGTGTATTGTGAAAAATGCAATACAAATTCAAATATGTAAAATTAGGGTTACACTTTATATTACGTTTCCTTATCAAGTATTCAGAATGTTGAACAGAATGTGCGTTATGTTCATATTTGGCTGCCATGTTGAAAGAAAAACAAATATATGCTAAGTTCCAGATTTGCTTAGAAGATTATCAATATGACACAAGCATTGTCTATCATGGGCTACGGCTTGTCTGAATAACAATAAATAATTATGAAATATAGCTGCAAGTAGCAATTATCGGGGCCAAGCACAACAAACACGATAAGCCATGCCAACATGGCTGTGAGCGTCAGACCAACTGCAACAACAAGTAAGTAATGAAATTTTAAGATGATTTTAGGCAAATTGGCATCATGCCTCAAATTTATTGCTGCGCTATACGAAAACGGTTTTGTCTATCGACACAAAATCCACAACTTAATTGCCGGCATGGTCTGAAGGTGATCTGACTCAAATTTGATTAAAATTAAAATGGCGGACAGCAAGCTTGGCCAACTATGGCAACATTGGTATCAACATTGGTATATGTTCTCGGCATGACCCAAGGAATCTATTATGGCCAGTCTCATGACAATAGATTAAATTAATCAAAAGCTTTCAGCATTTAAAAAAAACTTCATTATAGTATTTGACCACAAGGTGGCGCTGTCTTCGAAACCTTTTGAATACCTTCAGGGCTGATGACACATACCGTGTCAATGGTACACCCATGAATTCGTAGAGTATAGTATTTTACATCATAATACTGTATTGTAGTTAATGCCAATTTTATGTTTTCTTCTATTATAGCGCCATCTAGAGGCACAATCCCACCATTTTTTTTATGTGTCTTTAGAGCAAGCCCATACATGTGTGTGCCAAATTTGGTGAAAATATCTCATTTCGTTTTGGAGTTATAGACATTTATATGTATGAGAACATGACCCATGGCCAACTTTGCTTGCATTTTTTTGCCACTTACTATCAAAATTTTGACATTTGGGCATTAGCTAACGGTGCTTGGCCCCTAATAATTAGTCTGGAGCTAGGCTATATTATACAGTAGGCAGAATGACCTCTAAATGACATGGCATGTACGTCTCCAGATGGCAAAATGCATTTTTAAAGAAAAACTATGAAAGACAGGCACATCACTCCAAGACTTCATACATATACCCAGTAGTTGGTTCACCTTCCACCAATGTTCATGACCATAAGATGGGCATACCAAAACAGCACATTAGTACACACATAGGCCTGTATACTGTATATAAAGTAGCAAAGCCCTGAATGTTGTATCCTCTAACTAGTTTTCCCCCCGACTAATTCCTGTAAAAACCCTTCTCAAATTCCAGATGGACAATCCGAGACATGATATTAACAAGGTCTTTCTAACAATGCACTGTGATGCGACGTCCGTGTGTTTACACAAATTGTTTATTTTCTCCCTCTCTCTTCTGGCCGGATTAAGGGAATAATTAGTTTTGGGTTCCAGCTCAGTGGCGGAGTGGCACATTTCCCCTGCGGCTCCACAGTTTAAGATGTGTGTGTCAGGGCTTTGAGCTCTGGAAGGGTTTGTGTGAGCTGTTTCTGAGGGAAACAGGGTCTGACAGCACTGCTGGAGCAGCACCTTCTGAGCTCCCAGACCTGAGAGTTTAATAGAGAGCAGTCATCAATAAAGACACGCCCTTTACTCACATTCACAGTCTAACAGACAATCCTAGACATTCTGGATTTGCAATGTCTTCATTTTATTAAGCCATCATCAATTTGCATACAAAATAATACTGGCAGACTGATTAAAATCAGCTGATTACACATTCAGAGCACAATCAGGTAAGAAACAGGAATCAGGTTGGTAATGGTAATCATGGCGTATTATTAAATATGCAAAGAAAGGATACTATGATGAGAAAGATGCAGAAATGTTTTTGTGGCACAAGTCAAATGGGAGCTAATACTGAAAATGTTCCTTCACCAGTTATTTAATTTATTTATATTTTTTGAAGTGGCATCATAGAGTCTGAGGTGTTTTGACATGCTCTGACATTTGTGCTCATTTCTGTTACTTATAACATATTAATGTCTGATAACAAGGTATTCAGCACAAACTCTGCTACAATACATATGCAAGAAAGATGGATGTAGGCCTACATGTTTGCATTTTTGTGGTAAATAACTACGGCAAAATGAAGACAATAGCTGCGTCTGAAATCGTGTACTGTCTGAGGTACAACATTTGAATTACTATGTTTTATATAGTACGAATGCGTGTAGTATGAATGAAACCCGGACGTACTACATCCGCCATGTTGTTACTGTCACATGACCTCCCAGCGTCAGTTACGTCCTTTCAACTCCATTCACAAATCCTCTGCCGTGGCCTCATGGGATAGTAAAGTGTCCATCGTACGCGCACTTCAGAATCTCGCCGAAAGTAGTAAGTCATCCGGGTACTTTTCGCCTACTGTTTTTCGAATACTATGAATTTGGACATACTACTCTGTTCGCATACTGTTTTTTGCATACTATACAGTAGAGAAGCATTCGATTTCGGACGCAGCAAATGAAAACCAAATTAAACAAGACACACTTGACAACTGTAAATTTGACTGTCTATTATGTTTTTTTTTTTTTTTTATAGTTTCACTTTACAAATCAGGTTTCATTTGTTAACATTAGTTAACTACATTATTCAACATGAAGCTACATTGAAAAATACTTATTTTTAGATTTGATTTTGGCGTTTTGCTCTTTATTTGATAGGACAGTGTAGATTTGACAGTAAGTGAGTGGGATAGAGAAAAGGGGACGGATCGGAAAAAAGATCCGTGAACCGGGACTCGAACTCGGGACATCCGAAGCACAAATACACCATATGTCGGCGCGCTGCCCACGAGGCTATCGCCACCAACATAAAGCATTTATTAATCTTAGTTCATGTTCATATTAACATTTAATAATGCCGTACATTAAAAAAATGAAAAGTTGCATATGTTAATATTATTTAATGAAAAGTTGCTTATTGTTGTATGTATTGCTTGTTGCATGAATGCATATAATGTTAACTAATGGGACCTTATATTGTAAAGTGTTACCAGTAATTTCTCACTCCATGTAATATTAAAATCAGAATCGTCACATAGGTTGTGTGAACCATGCAACATGCTTGCAACAGCCCCGAATAAAAAGTAACTACACAAATATATTGATAATATAAATAATTCTTAAAGATTTTTGTCTCTTAAGTTATGCATGCATTAGTATTTTACTATTCTGAGGCTGTCAATACATTCATAGATGTTTCTCAAACATACAAAAAAGTACATGTAAGCATTACATACCAATAACTATGAATACTAGTGAGATCAAGCTAAATAAGCATGTTTAATTTTCTAAGATACAAAAGCTTTTAAAAATCCACTTGCCCGCTTAGACTAAATGGGTATGACACTTCTGTGCTCAGGAATACTGTCAGAAAGACTAATTCATTGCAATTTTACAGTTCACATCAAAGCCTATGATTACAGTACTGGAAGTCATATTGAAATGCACACAATAGCCTCTGTAAAATGTCAAGATCTCCATCTTAGCATGAATGCCTGTACGCTGGTAATGTTCCTCCGATACCTAAACGCTTTGCTTTTACATCACTAATACTTGTGCTGGTCTCCACTTCACTCCCTAACAATTATGTCTTCACAGGTGACTCAAGGTCCTGTTATTTTCTGTGTGCTTACTTCCAGTGTTAACCTTCACATCTGTCCTCTCTAATGGTAAAACATTTAAAGTCTGCACAACATAAACATTCTCCCCAAAACCTTTTCTAGTAAACAACTTTAGTAACCGCTATAGTGACTGACAGAGTCATCAGTAATTTGAGTTAACAGTGTTAGTTGTACTGAGAAGTGCATTTATTCCATAACCAAACAAGCAATTTAAAATTTTTAAGTTCCCTCAACTATTGTAATTATGTTGTCAGCTTTGATTTGTTTGTTCACTAAATGCTGAATGCCTCCTGAAGCCGGAAAACTCTTGAGACAGCAATTACAGATCTCCTGTTCAGCACATTTTCAATTAGCAACACTGTAGTGATTTTGCCTTCATTTAACCATATCATGGACCTTTAACACTGTTTTAATCTCATAAGGTGAGGAGGACATCTCAGTGTTGTTTGTCTCTAAAGGATTTAAGAAACACAGACATAGTTAACCCCATAATGCTGGTGATCCTCAAAAAATAAAGAAATCATCACACCATCTGAGATGCAAGAGAGACGTCCAAAACATAAATGAGTTGATTTTTTTCCAATGAACCTGTTCTACTGATTCACAAATGACTCTGAATGACTCATTCGCATGACTCATCAGATTGCAGCTGTTCTTGATGACGAAAATACCATCTGTATGAGGAAAATAAAAGAGTATTTGGTTAACCTGAACATATCAAAAACACTCTAAAAGGCAATAATTGTACCTTTAAAGGATTAGTTCACTTTGAAATTAAAATTACCCCAAGCTTTACTCACCCTCAAGCCATCCTAGGTGTATTTGACCTATGGAAAGCGGTCTGGCGGAAGCTAGATATTTTACTTTATAACTTGTTAAATATGTTTTTTTTTTTTTACACAAACGCATCGATTCGCTCCCGGAGCTGTGTGGAGTATGTTTATGATGGATGGATGTGGATGGAAGCTCTTTCTTCAGCTCATACTCGTTGGTTTCGTTCACTGCCATTATAAAGCATGGACGCATCAGGATATTTATTAATATAACTCCGATTGTGTTCATCAGAAAGAAGAAAGTCAGATACACCTAGGATGGCTGAAGGGTGAATAAATCTTGGGGTAATTTTCATTTAAAAATGAACTAATCCTTTAAAGGGATAGTTCACCCTAAGGGGCCATTTACACGACACTGTTTTCAACTAAAAACTGAAAACTTTTTATGCGTTTTGGCCGTTCATTTACACAACAACAGCGTTTTGGTGGCCTGAAAACGCAAACTTATGACAACGAGTTTCAAATTTTTGAAAATGGTCTCCATGTAAACAAACAAACAAAAAAAACCTAGAATCTATGAAAACGATGACATCATGCACATGCATATTACATGTTCAGTCTGTAGTGTTTCATCGCCATTTAATGGCCTGCCAGCAGAATACAGCATTTTTAGTCATTTTCACGGATTCGAATGAATGGGGATGAATGTTTTGACAATGCTGCCATCTGTACGCGGAAAACTCAAAAGGAAAAACGTCTCTGTTTTAAGCATATCGTTGTCATGTACACATACCCTCAAATGAAAATTAAGTCATCATTTACTCACCTTGGTGCTGTTTTAATGCCTTATGCCCTTCTTTGTTTTATGGACCACAAAAGAAGAATTTTTTTTTAAGTCACATTTGCACTCATCTATATATAATGGCAGTGACTAGCGACCAGCACCAAGCTTACTTACTCGTTACAAGCTTACTTACAAGCTTACTCGTCTATGATATCGCAACTGTTGATTTAACGATCTGACATTATAAAGTATGTCCCTCACTTTGAGTGCACGCATACACTATGTGACGTGTCATATTTAGAGTGCACAATTTCACTGCGCGATTTAGTCTATTAAAATGCATTTAGAATGACCCTAGAATTCAAGATAAGGGGCAAAGATGCCCCTGTATGTCTTTTATATTCATATAATTTAATATAGTTAACCAATATTACAGGAAGAACGCCATTTTTATCCAAATATACACATGGTTACAAATGTGATATTGATTTTATGCAAAGTACAGCTTAATAAACAAGAACTTAATATCAAGTTACTTACATTTTAGACACCAAATCGCTTGTTTCGCTCTATTTCGCCAATAAAAATAGTTTTAAACAAAGTCCACAGAATTGTTTTGCATCTCTGAGCAACACTTCCTGAATGAATCATCTGTTTGAATGAATCGGTTGAATCTCAATGACTCGCTCATTAACAGTGACTCGCTGCCACCTACTGGTGGGTTTAATTTCAAATTTAAAGTGTCTTCATTTTTTAAATAATTTCAAATAACAGTATTTAATGTTATATATTTTTAACATTTCAAAACATTATTTATGCATCTGTAACTGCTCTTGACTGATTAACTTAGTTATAAAATAGTTATACATTAGATTACAATTTCTTTACCTGAAAATCTTCTGTTTAAGCCTACATAAAAACCTGAAAAGCACCGTTTATTTCATTTATGTTTATTCTGTTGTATTTTTTGTGCTATTACTTGTAATTTGATTATTCATTCCGTTTTATTACGTACTGTGTTTACATTTCTAATATTTAAAATTTAGTTAATCTAGTAGCTTTTGGTGCCATAACATTATTAAGGTTACATGTATCAAAAACAATGAAAACAATAACTAGGCTTATTTTAGGCCTATTTTCTTTACCTATTTTTTATTGTGAGGTTAATATTTGAACCACTGGCCCAGTAGAAAAAATCCTTAGCATTGAGCCCTGCAAAATGATCCCATGTGACACGTGTTGTATATTCCAAGTGTTCTTGGGGGGTTATGATATGAAATTTAATGCATTATTTAATGTTGGTCTTCAGTGCATGGCTGCGTGACATGCGCGTTCGTGTGACTCTGTTAGCGTCGCAGTTCACTCCGTGTCGCCCAGAAGAAGCACACAAGCTGTGGAGTGCTTCTGAGTCTTTTTTTGGTTTTGCAACTCTGTCTTTCAGACTTCCATATGGAAATGACCTCTGATTGGCTAACATGCTCACATGTGGTAATAAAACGTCTCTGCCAATTGGTTGCTGGATACTGAATATGCATTGATATGTAAATATGGGTAGTCTTATGATGGAATGTACTTGAGGTTGTGATGTTAATGACCCTTTCCATAAATGTTCTGGAACAACTTTGCACTGTAAACACTGAGATCTTCTGTTTCAAACACACAATGAAAATCAACATATGGCCCCTACTGGATTTGGATTTCCAACACAAAGTCATATTTGATTTCTGTCTATGTTGACAAATGAACAGAAGAGCTTTGGAGATCCCTTGAGTGAGCCACGAGTCCTAATGCTTAGCTTCTATGTTTTTGCTCTTTTTTGAGAACTTAATGTTCTTTATTTAATCTTACAGTGTATGTTTTTATGCAAATGAATCTTTACTGAGAAAACAGGCAAAAAAAAAAACAAAAAAAAAAAACAAGCACAGCTGGACCTGTCAATGTGTTGAATGTGATATGGTAGAACAGGTGGTTGATCCAAAACTTTTCAGCCAGAACAAGCTGCTCTCTTTAAGACTAAACAGGCCTGAGGCAAGAAACACTGGAGATGTACTCATTCTGTTCACACAGGGTCAACATGGAGACATCTGATCCTTGATTTTTAGCTTCTTTTTCCAGTTTCTCTTGGAATATCACAGAAATCCAGTCTTGCTTTCTCACATAATTCCCTTGAAACTGAATCAGTTAAAGAGAGTTGCTACAGTACGCTTTGGTCCTTAGGGATGCTTTTTTTCCGCTAACCCTGGGTTTGTTTTCCCAAAGGGATGCATGTCTTTGATAGGTTCACCAATCCAGTCTTCCCACATAAGAGACAAATTCTTATCTTTTCTGTTCCCCCATTCTTTTTTCCCTTTGGCACTGAGGGGACAAAAATGAGAAAATGAGCAATGCAGCTGTCAAAAGTTCCATGAAAGCATGTTTGACCGGCTTCCTCTGTGAAATCGAAAACTTTGTGTAATGTCTATCAAACAGCAGGTGTACGACAAGCAGGTGTGACGGAATGACAAGCAGATTTAACATTTAAAACACAACAGTCTCTCATTAAACAGGAGATGTATTAGTGAGCGCTGCTCAGGGAAACCTTGACATCCTTCTTTAAAAAAAAAAAGAAAAAGAAAAAGAAAAAGGTTGTCTTTAATCTATTCTCTCTCTTTTTGAAGTTGAACACGTCAAAAAAAAAAAAAAACTCTACAGGCAGTCACATGCTCCTCTGTCTGATGTTGCAGAACTTCTCAAATGTCAAAGTAAAAGTAATAGGCTATTGGTCTCATGTCAAAACAAACCAAATCTGTAAATGATATTTGTTTATTTCAGGTATGAAAGAGAAAAAAGTTAGAAGGTATACTACAAGAAAGTTAGAAATGCTTTCTTTTTGTACTGCTCTACACTGTAAAAAACAATAAGTAAAATTTACTTAATTTTTCTTTCGCAAGTTCTTGCACGCATATTTTTTAAGTAAATTTCAAATATGGAATTAAGTAACTCTACTTAACTAAGATAAGTAAAATTAACAAAGAAAATAAGTAATTTTAACTTGGCCAGTAAAAGGTTGAGTAATTTCTACTTTGTTGAAGTTTCTTTTGCAATACATTTTTGAATTAAACCATGCTTTTAAAGTATATGCTTTACTTAGAAACATCTAAGTAAATAATACAATAGAAATTGTGCAGACACCATATTTTCATATTAGCAGTAACACGGCACCTGAACACAGAGACCTCAGTACTTGGTACACAATACACGATGACGGTAACATTCGATGGATCGTTTTGAGTGTGAATGTGGCATTTTGAGTAGAAAATGAACTCCAAATATCACAAAATGGCAAGTTACTAAACGTAACCACAAAAGCAAAGATAAAACAGTGTAAAAACAGCTGGAAAAATCGACCTCATTAATTATTCAAAGCCCAGTGAATGATGGGAACACCAGTATCAGAAAAGTTGAGTAGTTTTACTTAATTTTATAATGTTGATATTTACACTTTAATTTCTACAAGCTTAAATTGAGTACTAATATAGAATTTACTTCATTTTTTTAATTCTTGCCTGAACTAACTTTTTCATGTAAAAATTACGTTTTTTTCTGTAATACTTACTTCACCATAAAATAATTTTTTATATAATATACCTATATAGCTGAATGACAAGCCAAACATGTCAGTCTCTGAGTAGCATATAATTTATATAAGCCACAAAATAAACTTCATTCCATAAAATAAGTATAATAAACTATGCAACTACGCAAAAAGCATTTCAAATGTCACCAGCACGTGTAATAATTACCCCAAAATCATTGTTTACATATTTTTTAATGTATTATATATTTTTTCATTATTAATTGATGCAAACAAATAAAAAAAAAAATCACATCTTGTGCTCGCTCTAAAAGATTCTCTCAAATTAGATGTAATAGAACAGAATTACATGTTTATGCTTTTTATGTCTGTATTGTGTGGGAATGTATTTCATAATAAGGGGGATGAGTTATGTTGGGGATGCATTGTGATTCCATAAAAGTTGTCATTATGGTGTTTTAATTGAGGTACAAGTTTTGAATCTCTCCACTGCTGTCAATTAGAGTCACATCCACGTCAATTCACACAAAAAAGACTTACACTAAATGAATCTTTCTCATGGAGGTCATGAGGATTCCTGAGAATGTGAAGGAAATGGATTTGTGAGACACAGGTGTGTCTATACGCTAACACTCGCTGATATTGATTTCAGAGCATCATTACAGAGTGTTGGCATGCAATGAAGAGGAATCAGGCTGTGTAGTGGACTAATCTATCGACTGAAGTTGTGAAGCTGGCATTATCGCAGTCTGCTGCCGCCACCAGGATCTTATCAACAGCAGCCAATTATAAAGGAATAGGTGAGCTGCATTAAAGAAATGTCAGCATCTCAGTAACCTCCAGCTCATCTTATCTGTCCTCATGGCCATGAGTGACAACACACTCTCCATGCTCACCGTCATCACACCAACATGAGAAACCCACATTCTGCCTTTTGAAAGCTTCCTGAAACATGATTGCCCTGTGAACATTAGTGTGTGTCTTGGGTTTGCTTTTATATGTGCTGTATTACATAGCTTATAGAATGAAGGATTATAGTTTTTTTCTGATTTGAAGGGCAAATACACTGAAAAATGTATTTGTCATTGCATTAGATAACAAAAGGTCAAACCAAGCAATTTACAGATACATCACATGCACACTTTTCAAGCAGAACATTGCACAAAAAAAAATGAGTTAGATTTTAAAGGGATAGTTTACTGCAACATAATAGAATTAGTGCTGTCAATCGATAAAAAATAAAATAAATAAAAATAATAATCACACATTTTTCTGTAATTAATCACAATTAATAGCAACTAACATTAAGTTTTTAATACATTTTTATATTGTAACATTTGTTACAATAAACACATTGTAATAGCTGTCACATTTAGCTATGACTTTAATATATCAGGGCTCAATGCTAAGGTTTTTTTTTACTGGCCAAGTCAGGCCGGTTCATATTTTTACCTGCCCTGGTAAAATGCACAAAAAGTGCATTGTTTTCATGTAACCTTGTAAACAGTGCTTTGACATTTAAGAAGAACAGGTAAATGTACAGGTTATTAAACACTGCACAGTCTTCATTGCATACATTATAAATTGAACATAGATTAATCCTTATTGAAGCTACAAAAGTTATTCAATCAAGAGCAGTGAGTGATTTTCTCTTTGTCTTTTAATTCTTCCAAATATCTTCATCTGTGTTCCACAGAAGAATCTCATACAGGTTTGGTCTAACAGGTTTGCTGTTTGAGCATAAACAACATCTGCAAAGTTACAACGCTCAAAGTTCAATGCAAATGGAGGTATTTTCTTTTTCACAAACAAACGGCTGGTAGAAACTACAACAAGCTTCTTCCTGGGTTGGTGACATCACTAACCCTAAAATTTACATAAACCCCGCCCCCAAGAACACACAACAAAGGGGGCGGGGCCATGTTGGGCTGCTTTAGAGAAGAGGAAGAGTTGTTGTATTAGAGTGTTGTTGTCATGCCGTCATTTTACACCGGACTGCTTCACAAACGAGAGTCAATTCAACACTGGATTTGCACAAAAGATTAACATGACGGCACATGCTAGTGGATGAGTTGAATCAACTCCACAGCAACTACATAAATTTATCCACTAACCATTCAGAAACATCTAAAAGTTGTAACTTCTTCCTGAGTCTCTCCATCAGTGTCGACTCCGGTTTGAACAATGTAAGGCTGAACACCGTTACTGACAATCCTCATTTTGGCTGCGTGAGATTCTCCAGCTTTGTTGTTGTTGAGCAACCAAAGCGTGAGCTGTTAAAGCTCCGCCCTCTTCTGGAAAGCAGCAGCTCATTTGCATTTAAAGGGACACACAAAAACGGCGTGTTTTTGCTCACACCCAAATAGGAGCAAATTTGACAAGCTATAATAAATGATCTGTGGAGAATTTTGAGCTGAAACTTCACAGACACATTCTGGGGACACCAGAGACTTATATTACATCTTATGAAAGGGGCATTATAGGTCCCCTTTAAAAAATATTGTATGAAATATTATTAAAAAATTATAAGCTACATAGATTATAATATAATAATATTTTATATTACAATGACCGCATACAAGCCTCAAAAGTTTACTCAGTATAGTTCACTCTTTTACAACCTGGTCAGATCAGAGCTAGTTACGGTAAACAAGCAGTTTTTTAAATTTAGATGGTGGGGCTCAGTATCCCAGAATATTTTCTAGTGACTCTTTCTGTTTGATTTCTCACAGGCAAGAGCGTGGAGGGAAGGAGGTGGAAATGACAGGGGAATGGAAGGGCAGGAGCTCATTATAATGCCCGGCATGACAGCCACTGTGAGGTGTCTTCTCTGTGCGGGTCAGTGACAATGCATGGCAAAGCCCTGACAGAGAGATGGGACTCCCCCAGCATGCACTGCACTCATTTGCGCCGGAAACTCATATCAGACGACAACAGCTATTCAGAAAGTTCGACCTCTGAGTCCATGGTCATCAGCTCAGGGCTGTTGAAATTTACTCCAGAGCAGAAGGCTGATAGAGAAAGAGCAATGGCAATAACAGCTAATAGCTCCGGTTCCTGTCCTGGATGTCTGGCTCCCAGTAGAATCATGACCCAGCAAGTATTCCACATCGAGCTTTAATCCGGGAAAGAAAGAAATAATGCCCACACACACTCACAAACAACAACACCACACTCACTACAGTTGTCCAAGACAAATCAAGCTCAGAAATCACAGTCATCATCTAATACTGAAAGAGCATTTTGTCATTTTCATTGCATTTAAGCCCTGGGTATACTTCACTTTCCACGCCTGGACGCGTCTCGCGCATCTTTCAAAGTATACTAAACCACAGAATTTTTTCTATACATTTACCAGACATCATGTCATCAACCGGACATTCGCTGGGCAGAAACGGAAAAGAAAAATAGTGCATCCACCATTGCAACATAGTTCAGAAGATACACCAAGAGAACAGGAATCAAAAACGATGGAGAAAGCATGCATCTGAGTTTACTCATCTTGTTTTTGAATCGCTCTTTACACACTCTTCTTCGACGACTGCACATTGTACTCAGTACTCTGCGTATTGCCACCTAGTGGACTCTTCTGTCTTGCTTGCGCATGCGCACCGTCCGCGCGGTCTCGAAATTTGGGCTGCAAGCAGACAGGGTGTGACGAAAATTATGTCATACGGACGGTGCACGAACGCGGACGGCCGAAGTATACCCGGGGCTTTAGGCTTTTATAGGTCTAATGGATGATTTTTGCAAATAAGACGTCTAATACTAGTGGATATTGCTTTAATACTAAATTTTAAAAATGGCTTCCCCTAAAAACACAGCAATGATGTTTATCAGTAAAAATAATCTATATAGATAAAAGGGGACTTATTGTACAAGATGTAATATAAGTCTCTGGTGTCCCCAGAATGTGTCTGTGAAGTTTCAGTTCAAAATACCCCACAGATCATTTATTATACCATGTTTTAAATGCCCATTTTTGAATGGAAGGAAAAACATGCTGTTTTCGTGCATGTGTCTTTAAATGCAAATGAGCTGCTGCTCCCCGCCCCCTTTCCAGAAGAGGGCAGAGCCTGTACAGCTCGTGCCTCGGATACTAAAACATCTGTTTGGTTTTGATTATCATTGCAGTTCTTTGTGATCATGAAAGTTTATTATCGCCATGTTTTAAAGTCATATCAATCTAAATTTCTGATATATGATTTTCTGAGCCCACAAAGAACGTCATGTGAGTATTAAACTAAGTTCTCTTTCATGTCAAATACATACAAGGTTATGTCAAAAACACACAAAGTTCATAAACATAGTCGGTTATGTCTGTGAATCTAACAGCAGAGAAAATAATCACATGTGTATATCAGATCTGTGTATTAAAGTGACAGCAGCTTGATATACAGAACCTACTGCTGTATCTGCTGTTAATATGAATCAAACAACAAAAGAAAAACAGAAAATCACTCACTACTCTTGACTGAATAACTTTAGTAGCTTTAATAAGAATACATTTCTTACTTGAATGCTGCTGTTAAATGCTCTGGCGAGGAGATAAACATGGCGGACTGTGTACGGCTCACTCAGGGGAGGAGCTATGCTAATAGAGCAGAGTCTGTCAGCAGTCGTGGGTGGGGTCTAAGTCAATTAAACGTACAACAGACATTCCTCAGGTTGACTGAAACACTGCGCATTTAGGCTATTAAGTGATTGTTTTTCATATTTTTCATTTTTTGGTTTACACTGAACGTTCAACATAACATTCATCAAAGATTTCCACAGAAATATTAAGCAGCATGACTGAAGGATCATGTGACACTGAAGCCTGGGTTAATGATGCTGAAAATTCAGCTTTGCCATCACAATAATTAATTACATTTTAAAATATATTAAAATACCTGTAGAAAACAGTAAATATTATTTTACACTGTTTTTACTGCATTTTAGTCAAGTAAATGCAGCTTTAAAAACATTAAAAACAACTTAAATTCAAAGAACCAAGACTATTATGAAGTGTTTCCTCGTTGTAGCATGTCACTGAAATCTTATGTAAGTCACATCTCTAGCCTAGCTTATAAGAGAACTTGCAGAGACCATCAGAAATGTGGGCGGCTTGATATAAATGAGGGCTGTCAAGTCTGGAGTCAGTCATGATGCTGAAGCTGACCTCTTTATGATACTAAATGAAAGTGGATTAAAATTTAATTAAAGGTTCATTGCAGACTTCAAAAGTTCTGCACTCATGTGAGCAACCAATTACACTCTACTCTTTTGCGCAACCTACTTTCTCAATTACATTTACAATTAACACTGCAGGTTGGACTTGGAGAGTTTTTCCTCCCTTTGCAGATGGACGTGCACTTCTTTCTTAAAAAACATGGCTAAAATGATTCTGTTCCTACTAAAACTTTTAGGTTTGTATGTTATTTGTATAATTATAGGCTGCAGTCTTACAAGCTTTCCAACAGCAGATCATCTCTCTGTAACAGCACATCTGTATACTGTAAGTGTCTAACTATCAAGCATTAATGTTGGTAAAATGGCAAATGGTCTCACATTGCCAACAGATCTCTGCTAAAAACTGCCAGATGTGTGAAAAGTGTCATCAGGTATTTAAATAGATGATAAGTCTTGTGTCCATGCTAATGTATCGACTAGCAGCTGAATACATAACTAAGATTAAATCTGGGCTGACAGCCAGTGTGTCACATTGTTTGTTCATTTGGATGGAGCAATATGTCTTATCAAATGCATATATCAGAGGATAGTTATTGTAAGAGCACTAAAGAATTTAATTCATAATGCTTTAATTAAACCATCAATACAGTTTGGTCATTAAGCTAATGAGCGTCACAAATACTATTCGTTCTTAACTCTTAACCCTGAATAGTAAACAATGAAATGTAATCATATTTTTTTATATGGGGTGTTTGTCTTGTCACAAATATATGAGTCCTTTTTATTTAGTGGAATTAAAGAAAAAAAAGGATTTATAAGGAATAACAAAAAAGAAACAATATAGTAAAATAACTAATTTATTTTATTTATTTATAAAGCATTTGGACTATTTGAAAATATGCAGTCATTCACTCTTAATCAAATATGCTGGCTCTGATATTGTTTCTCATCTTGTCACATTAAATGACATTATGAATGATTATAATTATTAGGGATGCACCGATATGAAAATTTTGGCCGATACCGATAACCGATAATGCTTTATATTTGAAAGCCGATAACCGATATATTGGCCGATAAATCTAAATGCAAATTTTTATATAATTTTTTGAGAGCCTGATTACAAAAACAAGTTTCACCATTAAATCCAAGTCCCAAGCACATGATTTTAGTGTTCTTTACATGTTGCACTTAACTGTATTTTCATTTTTGAAGTGATTTCAATCATATTTCAAGCAATTTAAACCAACATGGTGAACAGTGCACATCTGAAGTGTCTCAGCTGAAGGAAATAATCCATTATTCATCAGCCTCAATATATCGGCCAAATTTTCTTATCGAGCCGATAACGATAACATTAAAAATAAACATTTATCGGCCGATACCGATATGGTGGCCGATATATCGCACATCCCTAATAATTATTACAATACATTATAAAAGATAAACTTTTTTCCATTCAAAACGGCAAAGTTGACAAAACAGTATGGAGTTTATCATTATTGAATATTACTCAACATTTATATCTTGTAAATGTTTAGCTACTCCTCACACTCTTTAATCGCTATGCTGGAATTCGCATTCGGCTTTTGTAAAGAGTACAGCCCGCGTTCTTTGATTTGATTGGCCATCTCAAACTTTTGACAAGTGCTGCCGATGCAGACCACTATAAAAAAATGATTGTTGCTATATCAAAAACTTTAAGTTGTGTGAACAACACACAGCATACGTGTACGTTCGAGCACATGTGCACTTAGTGGTAATAAGATGTTTACATGCCTGTTTATAGTGATTAAACTGCACATAGTTTAATGTGGGTAGTTACTACGATTTTGAGCTTAATCACATTAGTTTAATCAAAGTATTGCGTATAATCAAAGTATAATCAAATCAAAGTATAATTCCATTATAATCGCATTATGAGGGAGCATGTAAATGGTTACAGTCCCACATAGTGACCTGAAGGCCTCACAGCCACCCAGAACATTCTAGCAATTACAAACACTCAGAACACATTAGCAACATAGCAATGCCCTGAAAACTGTGAGTTTTGCATATGCAATCACCACATTTACTTTAGAAAATGTAAAAAAATGCTGTTGTTGTTTTTGCACAAGTGGCTTTGGAATACCTCTCAGTGTCATAATTTGTCTATGAGTGTAATGTGTAAAGGAAATTGAAAGGGTAGCAGTGGAGTAAGAAATAAGAGTGATATTTTATGCAAATCTCTGAAATGGCCAGAGCTTGTTGTTCATTAATATGATAAGTCATTGACATTCATTCCAGTGGAATTACTAATAAATATAGCAAAATTAACCTATCGCTCTCAATGTTTTAATGAAGCAAACTCTGTATGGATGGATGTTAATCCACGTTGGAGCATTAGATCCTCTCCTCAGAGAGTCATTAAACACAGAGTCTGTCTTCTGTTGCCAAAGACCATGAGAGCTGCTGAATATATAATGCTGCAAACACAGGGAACAATCATTATGTGGGTTACATTAGGTCTTCTCTGACAGAGAGGAAAATGCAAAATCATTGAAAAAAAAAAAAAAAAAAAGCACTTCGGCCATCCTTTGCTATAAATGTGAACTTCAAGCAATTGTTTCGTTTTATAAGCCTCACCAAAATGTCTGTGATAACAAGGAGCTCTATGGCCACTTGACACTGACCTTGAGCAAATGATTATCATGCAGTATGGAAATGAGGCTCTTTGTAAAACTGGCTCATCAAACATTTTTCTCTCCATTTCTTTGCTGAGCTTCCTATTGTTGTTTTTAAATAAACCAATAATTCGCGAATAAAATTCCTTAGGAGAAATAAAAGTAGACACAAATGAGACATGAGAGGAGTCTAAACTGAGAGTGTTGTGAAAAAAACATTATAGGTACATTGTATTGCTCAGATGTTGCTCTTTCTAAGCTCAGGAGACTTGGTTGTCATTGTCATATCTCTCTCATTTTAGAATTAACAGTGTTTCAGATGTTTCTTCTAAAATTCCTTAGGAGAAAGAAAATTAGACACAACTGAGACTTGAGAAAATTCTGAGAGAAATGAGTCCAAAATGAGAATGTCAATGAGCTACCCACAAGGCTATTGTTCTGATGCATGAGTTAGATGCATATTTTGTTGATCCTGGAACAACATTCCTGTCCAAAAACCCTAAAGCTAACCCCATCCAAATGATAACCACTAAATAACACTGATGTAGAAGCAACTAACCCTGGTTGTAAGCCAAAACCTGACATAAACTGTAAACTTGTCCCTCAAATCTGATTGGTTGGTTAGAATGTTGTTCCAAGAACATGTAGCACTTGGTGAAATCAGATTAGGCGGTTCTGCACGAGGTTATTTTGAGATCTCTTCTTAAACTTTAAAGGAGATCATTGTGAGCATGTTAGAGTTTTTGTCTCAGGAGTTGCATATGTAGCAACTGGACCGAACGGGCACACAATTATTTGTTATATTTAATAAATAATCCAATAGACCCCCTCACAAAAACAACAAAACTAGGTTCCAAGGTGTCTGTGAACAACCCCCTATAAGCCACAACTAAAATCCAGATGCAGGCCTCTGGTTTCCATGGCAACAAAGACAAATCATTAAGATAAAACAGGAATATAACCCAATGGAATTTAGAGTTTCATTCCCTATTGAAACAGACACATAATACCCATTAAAAGGACTTCTTTCCATTAATTCAGACAAACTTTTCTATAAATAAGCATGCATATCCCCAGGATATTGTGTGTATTATTACTGTTTTTATTTTCTTTTGTATTGTATACTGTTTATGCATGCCTTATGATAGAACTATTAGATAATGAAACCTTATTGGTATCACACTTCATGTCAAAATAATCCCTACATATTGGTGTATATTACCTCCTCATAACATGCATTGTATGCTTGTTATATTCATCAGAGTATAAAGGGACACAAAACTGCCATCCAACTCTGATCATGCAAATGAGTCAGCTTGCAAACAAAAACTTTTCCTGCTTGAAATTACACCTTCTGCACTGACTGAGCCAAACTCGAGAGGTTTGACCTTTGCAGCAGTTAAAAACCAAATCTTTCTGACCCCAGCTGTTGGTTGTTCGTTTGGGAAAAGAGTGGAGACATCTGTCCAACCGCAATGCCGTTTGGAAAGTGGTCCTGACCACAACAAGACATTTTGTATCTTTCCACCCGGGAGAGAGGACTCTCCCAACAACAACCGAGTCAGGCTAACATTGCTTCACTCAACCCGAAATAACCTGATCGCAACTTCACCATCAAACTATTGAACCATATTTGAAGACTTTCTTCTGAGACTGCATATCTGGACGCTCATTCAACAGTCAATGCATTTTACTCATGTATGTGTGAGTGTGTGTAATGTGTTTGTTTAGAGTGTTGATTCTGTGGTCACTGGTTGCAAAACAAAGTCCCTTTAATGATGCGATCACAGCTACATGCTCTGAGTAGTCCTATATACAGTAAGAAATGGTTATGCTCTGTGGCCACTAAAATAAGTTGATAGATGATTATTATTGAGCACCCTCACATACAATATAGCCTACTAGCTGGGACTCAATCTTTTTGTAAACAGATGTGACGTAATAACACAAAGACGAACGGCTGCATGATCGAATTTTCCGCAGAAACCCACCAGTACCACTCAAATTAGAAAACATTATTTCAAGGTTACCGCTGTGAATCGGGCTAAGGTAAGGAGATAGTTTTGAACACTGGCTGGTAATGTACTTGCTCAAAAATTGATCATTTTTAACCAGAAAAATTTACTGACTGCAGCTTTAAATGTCTTCAGAAGATTTACTGGAATATAACACACTATTAAATGGGCAACACAGAATACACTATATAAACTACATTCATGATTACAAGATGCTAGTTTGTCCTTTTTGGAGCTTGAAAAGGTCTTAGCACTGTCTATTTCTCTTTTATGGTTGGTTGGTTGGTTGGTTATTTATTTGTATTTAGGTTTATTGCCATAGCTTCACAGGCTATTTCACATCAGATACAGATTCAACATTTAATGAACAAATTCAATAAATACAAACATTTTATAAAATTCAATAAAAAAAATACTAAGGCTTGGGCCCGTCATCGCTGCTTGCAGCTATATTTATTATTAACCCAAATGCTGGGTACAGCTTGCTGGGTAATTTTATTGGGTTATTTTTATTATTTTTCCCAGGTGCTGGGTAGTTTTTCTGTATCTCGGCTGCTGGGTCATTTTTAATGTCAATGAACCCCCTCACATACCTACCCAGCGCTGGGTAAATATAAACCAATGTTGGTAGTCTATGCCAAACCGGTTCAAACTGGAACTTAACGGTCATTTTGTTTTCTGTTCTGAGAGAAAACTTCCTGAGGGGAAATTCCAGAATGAAATTAAGGTTTGTATTACATTGTATTCCTATCAAATTATTACTGTACAAAGAGGAAAACGTCTATAGTCTCACATTTTACATTTTTTGTTTACATGTACGCCGCAGTCTGCTTAGAATGCTAGCCTTCTGCAAACGCAGCACACGCCGGATCTAAAAAACATGTTTTACAGACAAGCTAGGGCTACAATATTGGCATTTTTGTGGTTCTTCTTCATCCTTCAATAAATATCCATCAGTCAGTCTGGTATGTCTGATTTAAAAAGAGCTAGATGCATATTTATAGAAATAAATCAACAGTATTTATTAGTTACCACTATTGAAAAAGGGCCATAGCTGGATTTTCAACCTCGATACCAAGGTGAAAAGCTCAACCCCGCTCAAGGGGTTTTTAATGCAAACAGCGTGTCACGACCTCAGTGTTATGTCTCACCTCTATGACAGTACTTTCCTCGAGAGCAGTGACTCTATCAGTGACACAGGGCACTGGAATCTTCACAGGTCACTGGCTGAACTTCCTGTATGCGCTTACTAACAACCCTTCAACAGAACCTTGACGTTTCACCACTGAAGTATAAACCAGACAAATACCTGCTTGGACTACCAGCATTAAAACCAACATAAAAATCAAAATGGATTGTATTTACTTTCATAATCCTGCTTGTGTTGTGAATGATTCAAGTTATTCCAAACATAAAAACACATTCACAATCATACTGGTTCCATTCTGGTATGTAATGTCCTCTTTTTACTATCCACCTTACATTTGTTTTCTTGAATATTGTGAATTTAATTTCAGTCAGACGTCACATTGCAGAAGTAAAATGGGTTGCGAGTAGCTATTCACATTGACTTTAACTCACAGTGTGCAATGACTGTAGGCGATATTAAACCCTCCCGCAGGAAATAAAAGCAGACATATTGAAATTTCTAGTAATAATTCAAGTACCATGGCAGGAACCAATGACACATTTAGAAACATTCAAATGCTGACCTTGGTATTAAGGGGGTCTGACGCACTGGTTCACAGCACAAGCTTAAATCCTGTGAATTTTCATCAATACATGGGTGAGAGTACAAAAGCATGAAACTCTGGTCTTCATATAGCACCACAACAGCGATGATCACCTATAGGGAGCGAAGGACGAGGGGGATTGGTTGTCTCTAATTTTGTTGACTGTGTAGAGCTTGTACAGGAGTGAAAAGTCTTTGTCATGTAAAGGACTATTATTGAGATAAGATCCAGATACTTCAGATAACATCAGCTGAACACTGCCCTTCAGAGGCTCTCTCTCTCCCCTTCACACACACACACACACATACACATACACAAAGCCCTCAGTTACCTCATTATCAGAAAACAAGGACAATGTGAGACAAGTAAATATATAATACATCCTAGGGCCAGTGTGCACCTTTTTTGTTCTTGGAACCACATTACTTTCAACCAATCAATAAGATTTACAGCCAGTTACATAAAGGGCCTAAAACAACACCAATCATTTAAAGAGTGTCTATTTACACCAAGTGCAAATATTCCGCCTATTTGGCAGAGGCTGTTTACATTAACTCTGCCAACCATTGTCTAATTGAGTCAGACAGATCCCTTTGTTCAGATCTGTATTTAAGCCTTCAGTTTTCAGTTCTCTTCAGTCCTGGATCGATCCTGTTTGAGTTAAAGTGGTTGTATATTCTCTTGTTTGTGTTTTGAGTTATGTTAAATGTCTTCCTAAGGATCTCCTTTGTCGTGCTCTTCATTACAGCCACCAAACCAAAGTTTATATCCAGCCTGCTTCAGCACACCTGCATGTGTATTTTCAAGCGGTCCTGAAGAGCTTGATAAGCTGGTTCAGGTGTGTTTGATTAGGGTTTGAGGAAAACTCAGGACAGCCCTTATGAAAATTAATCATGGTTTTACTACAAATAAAAACATGGTTAGTATAGTTAAACCATGGTAACCACAACTCAACAAGGGTTTTGCTACTCTAACCATAGTTTACCCATGGTATTTGTAGTAAAACTGTGGTTATACAAATGGTAATCAATCCACCCAAAAAAACATAGTTACTACCAGTGTTGGGGAAAGTTACTTTTAAAATTAATGCATTACAATATTGTGTTACTCCCTAAAAAAGTAACTAAACGGGCTTTCACACCGAAGAGTTCTAGGAACTAGTCACTAGGATAGTTCCCTGAGAACTAATTTCTCCCTGGGCCATGTTCCTGGTTGCATTCACACCGGGAATAGGAACTATGAAGCAGCCGACTTTAAGTGCGGCATTTACAAACGCTAAAAAACGGTGGATGGAAGATGCCGTGATTGGTTTGTTGTGTGTCCTGGGTTTCGTGATAACGAAGATGGAATGTATATGCATAATTTACACGACAGTATTGCATATCATCAAGGCGCAGAAAAGAACACAACCCTGCGGACAACAGGTAAATGCCGTTATATCTGTTTTCCGTGTTCGTGAAGTAAATATGTTTACACGGCTTTTAAAAATGCCAGGTGCCGGTGTTTGACATGCGTTTGACCAATCAACATATACTTACGTCATTGATAGTTCCTATAGTGCTGGGTAAGACCCTACTCTGAAGTAGGAGCTAATTTAGTTCCCCCAAAAGGAGTTCCTAGAACTAAAATCGTTCCTAGTTCCTGCGGTGTAAAAACAGCAAAATCCGGGTACTTCAGGCAATAGTTCTAGGAACTATGAAAAGGTTCCTCCGGTGCGAAAACACCTTAATTGCATTACTTACTTTTTAATGTAAAGTAATTGCACTACATTACTTTTTGCCACCTGAGCTGGGCTTGCGTGTTTTTTAATAATAAAAAATACAGGTTTTATTTTTGGTAAAACTAAAGGCTCTTTTACAGCAAATGTGAACTGTATAAGCCTCAGGCTGAAGAAAATGCAAATTCACACCTGTCCAATAGAGGGTGCAGCAATAAAAACAAAAATGAAACAAATGTGATGTTTAACTTAAGTCTAGTTACTTGAAAAAGTAATCTGAGTACGTAAATTGCATTGGTTACTAGACTATAACAAAACTATGGACAATTCTGGATCACCAGGAGCAGGATTAAAGATGTCTGATGTGGAGGGCAAGGCGGGTGCGGTCTGTCTGTGGATGCTGTTGCATGCAGATCAGTGGTTGGAGAAAAGCTTTGGTTTCTAATCTAAAGCAAAAGCTGTTGACCAGGTCTCTCTGTGTGGGTCCTGCCTGAGGGAGGCCCACAGGGGCTAGTCCCAACAGAGACAGTGGATAGAATGTAATAGTTGGACTGGCAAAGCAATTTATGAAACAGACAACACCCAGTGCAGTCCAAGTTATGATTTTGAAAACTGGAGTCTTACAAATAATGCAAAATGTGCAACTGCAAGCAAACTGTAAGATAAATTTCTTATTTTTGTGCGTTCCCTTGTAAAAAAAAAAAAAAAAGTGTGCTTGATTTTATTTAATGTTTACTTCTAGTGTACTTCAAATCTTAAGAGAATTTAATATAATTTTAAACTATAATCATTTTTATTTGATTGCAATTAACATGCATTTAAGTGTCTGAAAATATTACATTCAGTTTGCACTGACGTATATTCTTTAAAATTATTTATGTAATGTCAAAGTGTAAATCTTTTTACAAGGAATGAAAGAATAGTGTCTAAATCTCCCAAATTAACAATTTAAAAAAGGTCACTACACAATGCACGTTCTACATAATAAATAATCATATAAGTAATCAGAATCATAGAGAAAATCATTTTAAAGCTGCCACAGCTGTTGGTGAGACAGAGTTATAATCAGCCGCAGTCTCAATGTCAACTGAGTCACTACTCAAATTCATCAGCTGCATGTTTTCAGGGAAGTCTCTTCTCATTTTCATTTCTCTCACCGTCTCTGAATACATTTATGCCATTATTAGCCTATGACAGTGTGACACTGAATTGGGAGCTTCTAAAAATGCAATGCAATGCAAAAAAAATAAATAAATAAATAAAAAATCTGGCCATATGCAAATAAGCGAAGCAAGGAAAAAGTGGACTTCACTGAGCTCTAATTGAACAAGCAGACAAATATATTTTCCCTCCCATATGGGTTGTATAGTGTGTAGAACTCAATATACTTTAAAACTAAATAAACTGGAGTCAAATGTTTGATTCAGTTGAATATTATGATTGTGTATACATCCTGTTTTCAAAGGTGCAGTAAGTGATTTCTGAGAAACACTGTTGATATTTGAAATCAACCCAAACACACACATCCCTCCCTAAATTGCTCCGCCCTCTAAAATACATGAAAATGCAATGCAAGAGTGCATGTCCCTTTATCATAGCTGAAAATAATGCTTAGCAAAAAATAAAGCGAATATGATAAACGACAAGGAAGAACAAAAAAAATGAACATACAGTTTAACAGAAAGGAGCAGAAACAACGCAACCTCAGCGTCCGTTTTCAGACCTTCCTGCTTCGGTCTCTCCAGCACTGTAAAGCTTTTCTAATATTAATGCGGGTAAATTTTCTTATACTAAAGCTCTTGTCTGATCATAACCCTTCTTTTTCCAGTGATATTCCTTTTGTAATGCCTCTCAGCCATCTCTCTTTCTACAGTCTTTCTTCAGATCTTCCTCTTGCACTCTCTCCTCCCTCATCATGAGTGAACACGCCCCCTACTGCTGATTGGCTCACTCTCTCTCCTCCCCCACCATAAATGTTTATGCACACTACTGCTGATTGGCTCACTCTCCTCCCTCATTATGAGTGGACACGCCCCCTACTGCTGATTGACTCTCTACTCTCTCATCATAAGTGGACACGCCCCCTACTGCTGATTGGCTCACTCTCTCCTCCCTCATCATGAGTGGACACGCCCCCTACTGCTGACTGACTCAGTCTCTCACCTCCCTCATCATGAGTGGACACGCCCCCTACTGCTGACTAACTCACTCTCTCTCCTCCCTCATCTTGAGTGGACACGCCCCCTACTGCTGACTGACTCACTCTCTCACCTCCCTCATCATGAGTGGACACGCCCCCTACCGCTGATTGACTCTCTCTCTCTCCTCCCTCATCATGAGCGGACACGCCCCTACTGCCGATTGACTCTCCTCCCTCATCATGAGTGGACACGCCCCCTACTGCTGATTAAGTGTGTTGTGGTGTTCGGTCCAATCCACTTTTAACAGTGTTTCTCAGAAATTGCTTACTGCACCTTTAATATACAGGCTAGATCTTAAAGGAATAGGCCACAAAAAAAAAAAAAAAAATTCATAATTCATTTACTCACCCTCATGTCTTTCCAAATACTGTTACTGTTATTTTTTTCTGTTTCATACTGTTTTTTTGTTTGTTTGTTTTGACATGGAACACAGCTCTTTTCCATTTAACAACAGTTAGTGACCATGTTGGAAAATCGGCAAATATAAATAAATACACAGAAAAATAATCAATATAACTACTGTATGCACTACTGTATATTCAAAGCCCTGTAAATTTGTAAGATTGTGTGAGGAATCTTCACCTTAGAATAAAATTTGTGGAAAAAAAATTGTGAGAAAGTTTAAAATAAGAAACAGTTACACTGTGGGCAAAAAATATTATACATTGTAGCTTAGCAAGCACTGTATATTCTCATGCTGCCTGTTCTGGTATTTTCAAGTAATGTGATTTGTGCACTACATAAGTTGTTTCGGTAGGCGAGCGTCTGCTAACAACATAAATGTAATTCAAATGTACAGTATATGTTTGGAAGAGATACATAGCTTATGCATATGTAATGCTGATGGTGGACAGATGCATTCAAATCCTCTCCATCTTATTAGCAGCCACATTTCATGCAAGAATGAAGCTGATTTTCTTTTCCCCTCTAGATATTTCATGGTCTATTTTCCGCAGTCATTTTTTAAAAATGGGTTCTTTTTTATTAATTCATGTCTTTGACAAAAGCATACGTATCTGGACTGAGGCAATGCTAACCCACATCTTCTCTATTGCTCTGATTGTTTGCCAGATGCATGTGGAAAAAGATTATCATTTATTCCAATTAACTAAATCTTCTCTTAATCCATCCTATGCAATTGAGAAGAGAGGCGAATGTGTGTTTCCCAGATGCTTGACTGAGCTGATGCGGTTTGTGATTCCAGTAAGCATTACTCAGCAGGGGTGCTCATCGAACTCGTGTGAGAGTGGTGAAATCAAAGTGTCTTTCCCTTTCCATTTATTATGAGAGATACACCACCTGCAAGCGTTTTGGCAATACTAATACGTTACAATACTGATACAAGGCAACACTATTTAATCACAAATGTAGTTACTCTGAAAATGAGCTTAAATGGCGATTATGACTTTAAGTAAGCTATTACTTAGCTTTTTGCTGATCTGCTGAGTTTCAGCAACTAAATGTAATTGCAAAAATAGTGACAGGTTACTTGGACATTCACAAAACTCTGTGCCTTTAATTGGTTGGTAAAACAAATTAGGAGTTACAGTACAGTTCAGGAGACTGCTAGCAGGGACGTTGGTCAGTTTTCAATGGTCATTTGAAAACAAGTGGCATGTTTGAAAACAGAACGCAGCAACTGACCAATCAGAATCAAGTATTCTGATAATGAATGATGATCGGCTGACTACACATTATCTCATTTATTACACGGCTGCTCAACAAATAAATATGTGGACATGAAATATTGATTTGAATTGAAATTTTACATAGTATCTTTATCTTGTATCTTAATGATATATGATATTAATTATCCTGTATATTATCTTAAATTTTCAACCAAAACTAAATTAATCCATAACAAAGTACAAAACTACTATCAGAATCAGTGTAATTTTAGTATCAATGATATACTTTTATTGTTATTTTTAAATTTTGAATTTGATTTTTTGTTTTATTTTAATTTTAGTTAAAGTTTGTTTTTATCATTTTTATTAGTTTCAGTTTTTTAAATGTCTATTTTTAATAATAATAAAAAATTTGTTTTGTTTATTTAGTTTTTGTTATTTTAGTACTTTATTTCAGCTAGTTGTCGGCAACATTTCTCATTTTAGTTAAAGTTTTGGTCACACTTTAAATTAGGGGTCAAATTCTCACTATTAACCAACTATTAACTATGACTTTTGCCTCAGTAAACTCTTAATTACTGCTTATTAGCAGTTAGTAAGGTAGTTGTTAGGTATCGGGTAGGATTATAGGATGTAGAATATGGTCATGCAGAATAAGGCATTAATATGTGCATTAATAAGTACTAATATCCTAGTAATATGCATGCTAATAAGCAACTAGTTAATAGTGAGAATTGGACCCTAATTGTGTTACCGATTTTATGTGTATATATATATATATATATATATATATATATATACACTACCAGTCAAAAGTTTGGAATCGGTAAGATTTTTAATGTTTTTAAAAGAAGTTTCGTCTGCTCACCAAGGCTGCATTTATTTAATTAAAAATACAGTAAAAACAGTAATATTGTGAAATATTATTACAATTTAAAATAACTGTTTTCTGTTTGAATATATTTTATAAAGTAATTTATTCCTGTGATCAAAGCTGAATTTTCAGCATCATTACTCCAGTCTTCAGTGTCACATGATCCTTCAGAAATCATTCTAATATGATGATCTGCTGCTCAAGAAACATTTATTGTGTACAATTGTACAAAATATTTGTGTACAATATTTTTTTTTCAGGATTCTTTGATGAATAGAAAGTTCAAAAGAACAGCATTTATTTGAAATATAATCTTTTGTAACATTATAAATGTCTTTACTGTCACTTTTGATCGATTTAATGCATCCTTGCTGAATAAAAGTATTAATTTCTTTTCAAAAAAATAAAAATAAAAATTCTTACTGACCCCAAACTTTTGAACGGTAGTGTATAATGTTACAAAAGCTTTGTATTTCAGATAAATGCTGTTCTTTTGAACTTTCTATTCATCAAGGAATCCTGAAAAAAAAAAAAAAACTGTTTTCAACATTGATAATAATCATAAATGTTTCTTGAGCAGCAGATCATCATATTAGAATGATTTCTGAAGGATCATGTGACACTGAAGACTGGAGTAATGATGCTGAAAATTCAGCTTTGATCACAGGAATAAATTACTTTATAAAATATATTCAAACAGAAAACAGTTATGTTAAATTGTAATAATATTTCACAATATTACTGTTTTTACTGTATTTTTAATCAAATAAATGCAGCCTTGATGAGCAGACGTAACTTCTTTTAAAAACATTAAAAATCTTACCCTGTCCAAACTTTTGACTGGTAGTGTACACACACACATATATATATATTTACTTGCAAATGTACTCATAGTCAGTAAAATGTCTGTTGGGGGACCATCACAATAAACAGTTAGATATTAAGCAGACAGTCTACTAATACTCTAATAAGGGTTAGTAGAGTTAGTTACAAAGTTACTAATAGTCAACAGAATGTTCAAAAGTAAAGTAAGTAAAGTGTTACCCGATTAGGATGATATTTCAGGCTAGTTGTCTTTTTATCCATGTTGTTATGACAGTTTATGAACCATTTATAATTTGCATTTGTGAATGAATAATTTGGTAATAACAAAGCCCTTCATAAACCTGTGGGACATTACTACAAAGAGTTACTGTTTAATTTCCTTTCAGATGATTTAAGCAGTTAGGCAATAATTCATGCAATGAATTACTATGCTAAACATCTCTAACAGTGACAGTGATAGAGGAGTGGAAGCGGGAAGAGCTTAAAATCCAATTCTGAACAGCTGCCATTATGCAAGACCTACAAGCTTCATTTCAAGGCCAAAGACTCAAGCTATTCAGAAAATGGCTAGCTGCCACATAATAAGCAGATGTTGTCATTTTTTGTAAAGCTTTTTTTTGAAAACTGACCATGGATATAGATTAGAGTGAACTGATGCACATAACCTCGAAACACGAAAGACCCTGTGAGATTGCATGTTTGGCCCTTGAGCAGCTTTCTGTCTGGAATTGATTTTCAAACATATTTATTTATCCATAAAAACTATAAAGCATGAATGGCATAGGGAGTTATTACAGAAAAATACATTGTGATTTGTATGGATGTAAATAAATTGAAAGCCAACACTTGCCTGAGGATCATCAAGATCAGTTTTATCTGTTTTTTGATTGCCGTCTCTTAAAGATAAAAGACGGATTATGAAGAGTCAATAATGCCAAATCAATAATAGTGTACCTGAAATAAATAAAAATAGCAAAGGAGACATTGAATTGCTTATTTCAAAAAAATAAATCATTCTTAAAAAAAAAAAAAAAAAAAAAATGAAAAAAAGCTGACCTGCAGAAGACCTCCGCTTGGATTCTGCCTGAAGAGACAGATGATGTGAAAGGGTCGATCAATAAGTCCAGACAATAGAGCATTCCGAGCTGGAAATTGAAAAGCATGTCATTGTACACAGGAAACTATGGACTGCACCTTTAGAAAAAATGGGAACACATTCAGTTGAGGGACAGGGAGAAAAAATTGATTGTGACATGCAATTTGAGCCTTATATCGTCAGTTGAACAACATCAGAGTTGGGGAGTATAAGGGGTCGTTCATACAGAACGTGTTCTTGCCGTTTTTGAACGGCTTCAACCACTAAAAACAGTGCCACTACTAACATTTCCAGTAACAAACCATCTTTTTCCATCAAGTATTGGTGTAATGAGATAAATGATACATCCTCTCTTAACACTTACAGGCCTAAAACGCATCGATCAATGTCCAGATATTACTTCTGCAAACATCTACGTCACAATGTGACAAAGACATACGCAAAGAAAGAAGGTGGGGCTTCAGTGAATTAAAGTGTTGTCGTCATGTCGCAGAGATGCTGTGTGTTTGGATGTGACAGGCCTTCGGAAATCGGATGAAATTAGTGGTTGGATCTCGCCCCCCCATTGACTACCATAGTAGGAAAAAAAAAATACTATGGTAGTCAATAAGGGGCGAGATCTGCTTGGTTACGAACATTCTTCCAAATATCTTCCTTTGTCTACAGCAGAACAAAGAAATGTATACAGGTTTGGAACAACTGAATCATTTTGGGTGAACTATCCCTTTAAAGTAGCTTCCCCAGTTTTCAAACACTTACAATCATTGGTCAGATAAACAAATAGTCCTGCCCTAGACTTGACCCACAAATTGAGCCAAAGTTGCTATGTTGGGATGACTGCGACCCTCAAACAATGGTCTAATATACTTGTAGAGAATTATCTGTTAACGTTCCCATTCATCTCAATGGCAGTTTCTTGGCTGGTGAATGCAGACCTGGAAGTATGTGACCAGCACGCTGCCATCTTTCTGTCTGATAGCTTTGTATTTGACCACTTCACAGCAGACAGGGAAAAACATAAGTCTGTTTCATGCTGTTAAGAAGCCTCCATAATATAATTTCTCTGTATAATTTGTTCCAATGCATTTGTTGGCTGAATAGAAGACAGAATATATTAGCATTGCTGAGAGATGATCTGACCATTTCCTCTAGTAATAAACACCTTGCATCAGCTGTTCTGCTGCTTCATAACTGTTGTCAATTCAGCCACTTGGATTCATCTGTGTCTCTGGGGTCTTGATGATTCAGTTTAACAGAATAATGCAGTTATTGTTATGACATGTGTCACCTGGGGCTTCACACATCCAATCTGCACACATCTCTGAGATGGAGAACGACTGACCTGATACAAGCCTGTTTATTGTTCCTGGAGCTCGACAATCTTCTTAAATTGAGCTCAAATTGAAGAGAAACAGTCAAGGCACAAAAAAGTCTTCAGAGTGACTGTGGAAATTACAGCAAATTATGCCATTTCAGTGGGGAAATTGTCTTGATGATGAATCTGTTACAATCAGGGCTGAAAACAGAAAGCACAGCTGATTAATACCTTCAATCTGATGTGAAATGGATTTAGATATTAAAGCACCTTCAGTGGATTCAGATAAATCTGGATGACATGAATTCCTTGTTTCTAAACCTCTGCCTCTTCTCTGTATGAAAACATCTTATATACCAATTTGGGATTTTCCTACTTCAGATATATATATATATTTTTAATTATTCATATTAATTTAATGGATTCAAGGTCAACTCAGTATTTTTTTCTGATGAAATAAAATATACTTATATGTACAAACAAAGAAAGTATTCACTTCTTTGTGTGTACATATATGTATGTTTTGACCTTGAAGAACCAGTGACTTAATCCATTAACTTAATATGAATAAAACAAAATAGGAAGTAGGAAAACCCCAAATTAGTATATAAAATTGTCAATTTAGTCATCTCAGTAGCCTTTTAAAAGCAATTTTAATTTACATGGAACAGGTTGTCTTATGACATCTGACATTTTGAGATCACATGACCTGCTAAATACTAATAGAGCCAAAAACCAGCTCATGGGTTAAATGTTGTATTAGTCATATTACCAAGAAACAGATTATTTGCACAATACTGTTGAATTCACTTGAATGCAACTGAACACATTTCCCTTCAAAAGTCAGTTTATTTTGTCATCCCTAACGACTAACTATGTTTAGTAGCATTTTAAAATGTGCATTTAACATTATTTTATCAGAACAGACCTTCTCTGAACCATGTACAAAATTATGCATTTTTTAACTATGCAATTAAAGATCTGCCATGTCAATAACACAGCAGAAATGAGTAGAAACTGTGACTTCATCCTAAGAATTTCTGTCTGTCTTAAGATGGTAAACATCTACCGTTATGATCAAGGATATCTTGTTTTTTTGCTATGACTGCTTCATATAAAGCTCTTATTGAAAATATAATTTGCTCACTGAAACCCGAAAAACCCGAAAAATGGTTCTAAGGTCATTGATTAATTAGCACACCTGTTTGTAGTTTGGTTCATTATCATTGTGTATTTAAGTACCTCATATCCTTCAGTTCTTGGTCCAGTATTGTTAGTGTCAAAATGTGACAATGACAAACTGAATGTTGCTTTGGGAACTATGTTTAAGTGAACTTTTTGTCCTCAAAGTTGATGTGTTAGAAGCAGGAAAAATGGGCAGGCGTAAGGATTTGAGAGAGTTTGACAAGGACCAAATTGTGATGGCTAGACGACTGGGTCAGAGCATCTCCAAAACTGCAGCTCTTGTGGGGTGTTCCCGGTCTGCAGTGGTCAGTATCTATCAAAAGTGGCCCAAGGAAGGAACAGTGGTGAACCGGCGACAGGGTCACGGGCGGCCAAGACTCAGCGAAGGCTGGCCCGTGTGGTCCGATCCAACAGATGAGCTACTGTAGCTCAAATTGCTCCAGAAGTTAATGCTGGTTCTGATAGAAAGGTGTCAGAATACACACATATGGGGCTGCATAGCTGCAGACCAGTCAGGGTGCCCATGCTGACCCCTGTCCACCGCCGAAAGCGCCAACAGTGAACGTCAGAACTGGACCACGGTGCAATGGAAGAAGGTGGCCTGTTCTGATGAATCACGTTTATCACGTGGATGGACAGGTGCATGTGCGTCACTTACCTGGGGAACACATGGCACCAGGATGCACTATGGGAAGAAGGCAAGCCGGCAGAGGCAGTGTGATGCTTTAGGCAATGTTCTGCTGGGAAACCTTGGGTCCTGCCATCCATGTGGATATTACTTTGACACGTACCAACTACCTAAGCATTGTTGCAGACCATGTACACCCTTTCATGGAAACAGTATTCCCTTGAGGCTGTGGCCTCTTTCAGCAGGATAATGCGCCCTGCTACAAAGCAAAAATGGTTCAGGAATGGTTTGAGGAGCACAACAACAAGTTTGAGGTGTTGACTTGGCCTCCAAATTACCCAGATCTCAATCCAATCTAGCATCTGTGGGATGTGCTGAACAAACAAGTCCGATTAATGGAGGCCCCACCTTGCAACTTACAGGACTTAAAGAATCTGCTGCTAACATCTTGGTCCAGATACCACAGCACACCTTCTAGTGGAGTCCATGCCTCAACGGGTCAGGCCTGTTTTGGCAGCAAAAGGGAGACCAACACAGTATTAGAAAGGTGGTCATAATGTTATGCCTGATCGGTGTATATTAGTCATGATCATGCAGTTCTAAGAGTGAAGATGAGAAATGCATACATGTTGTGCTTTTTCAATTTTTTTTTTTTTTTTTTGGTAAATGCTTGCTTTATAAACACTTTGTTTACATTTTGAATGATTAATCTCTACAGCACTAATTCTTAAAACCGTGTAACAAGAACAAAAGGTCCTAAAATAGAAGGTGCTTGAATACAATGACTTATTCAACCAGTACAATTTAGGAAGCTCTCTCTACACCAATTTATCAGCTGGCTTGGTGTAGATAGAGCTACCGGAGATAGAAATGGGACCGGCAGTATTGCTCTCACAGTCATTGTGGGTTTTGAAAATACCTGCCCTGGAAAGAATAGGTAGCGTGATAAGGAAATGAGCAATCCTTTCTTTCCATGTTGTTTTGTTAGCACTGAAATGAACTGGGACTTGGAGCAGGTCTCAGTCCCCCACATGATACAAAGCCCCTCCAAAATGTGCAGTGTCCTCAAAGGGTAGTCCTGTGAAAGCACTTCAAGCGATGTTGTATAAAGGTCTGGGCTGAAAGCCAGTGTGTCTGTGTTTAACAGCCATAAGCATGTGTTTGCTCTGTGTCGATGGCCATGCTGCAGGTCTGGAGAAATCATTCACAGCTGCCTCTAATGGCCTAGAAGAGGATTTGGCAGGTTAAGAATCTGGCAGCATTTGTGGCTGACAAATTTCACCACATGGAAAATAATACAAAAAATTCATTAACAACACAATGGCCTGTGTGTGAGGGACAGGGTTAAAGCAAATAATTTCTACATCAGATTTTAATATGGGTAAAAGAAATTACATGTTAATCATTGTTTAATTGAGAGTATTAGCCTCATTAATGGAATGAAATGGAAATTTGTAATTATTGAAGCATAATAAACTTCCGTTCTGAAACTGCCCTCCCACTCCCTTATGCTCTTTTAATAACAACCAAAAACCAAGGCCATGCCATTTGGACCACCATCCCTTGTAGAAAGAAGTCTGATATGAGCACTGAGATTGATAGTTTTGTTTCTAAACCCTCCCAAACTATTGAAATCTAGGTGTCATCATCTCTAACTTGTCAAGCCCACATAAAGACCCTTGTTAAGGCTGTTCATCCACCTCCACAACATTGCACGCCCACTTTTAAGCTCAAAAGACACTGAAGCTCTGGTCTATGCATTCATAACCTCTCACCTCAACTACTGCAATTCTCTCTTGATTGGTCTACCTGCTACAATCACTGCCAGAATGCAATATGTTACAAATTCAGCAGCAAGTGAAAAGTTGTGACTCACACCAAATGATCTGCCCACATCACCCTCATCCTCTTTAAATCATATGAGCTGCTCTTCTCGTCTATATCCAAGACACTTTTCCTGAACAATTCTGTATATTTATTTATAAAACGGTTAGTTCCTGTCCTTGATTCTGATTGGTCAATAGCAGTATTTTATTCACAATAAAACACAGCTATGACCACTTCACCCAACGGTTCTGTGTGTCACTACACAACACCCTTAGCAACCACTCTTAGCAACGTAAACTGTATGTTCTCAATTGATATTGTTCATTGAAGCTTACTGCATTATGTAGAAGAGTGTTGTGAGAAAGAGATCGATTGAGCGAGTTTATTACCTGCATTCAGATTTAGCATTTTCCTTCAGGTCAGTCCTATGTTCATGATAAAAAATCTGTTTAAATGTCCGATGTATTATCTTGTCCTTTTAACAGTTCAGGGGTTTTCCCGTGACTGACAGCGCTAGTCAAAGCATTTGTCAGTTGTGTCTTGTTCCGTGTTCACAACAATTCATCCTTTTCAATATAAAAGTCTTTGCTACTAACTGACACACTCATAAAGACAGTTTTTGCCGCCATCTAATGGCGTAATAATGTAACTTGTGTTGTTATTCACGGTCAGGGACTATTTTTTCTGGCGGAAGAAAGGCTTTTAGTGAAAGTTTACCTTATGAAAGTTGCATTGAAACATATTTTTGGCTTTAATATTTGTATTGTGTGGTAACCGTTTTACAAAAACAATAAGGTACTCGAGGCTAGTGCTGTATAGAGAATAAGTCACGGCCGAAGGGGTTACAACGCCCTTCAGCCGTGACTTATTCATGATACAGCACAGCCTTATTGCTTACATATACGTATAAAAAAGCAACACAAACTCTCTTTACTCTTTACTTAAATGCTGCAAACTCCATCTCTGCAGGCTGACTTTAATGTGCATTTAGACATGCAACATGCTCCAATTTTATTTTCACATTTGCATAATTTCCAACATATTTCTGAACATATAATTACAGAATTTCACACTTTTACAGCATTTCAATACAGCGAAACATTTGCAAACCAGTTGTCACAGACACTTAAAGAGGACCTGTTATGCTCCTCCTCAAAGTCTTGATACTAAAATAGGCTTTCATGCTTGAATGTTCAAAAAGTCAGTAACGCTCTGTTTAGTTCCTGTCTCTATGAAGCCTCTCCTTCTGAAAAGCGCAATGTGCTCTGATTGGTAGGCTGGACCAGTGTGTTGTGATTGGACAACTGCTTCATATGTGTGTTTCTGAAATGCCACGCCCCTTACCATAACCAAATATTGTGGCGTACCTTTCTGGAAGAAAACTTAAGACTACAATGGAGGCGTTTCAGGGAGTTCAAGTGAACTTTTTGAAGCGTCAAAGCGGTAGTCGCATAGCTGTCAGTGGAGGGACAGAAATCTCTCAGATTTCATCAAAAAGATCTTCATTTGTGTTCTTCATTTGACAACATGAGGGTGAGTAATTTCATTTTTGGATGAGCTATCGCTTTAATGTGTTAATGTTGACAGCCCTTGTTTTTACCTCATCATAATTCTGTGTAAATATCTTGACTATGGAGCGCTCTTAAAATCTGATGTCCCAGCATCATTTCATCCTTCAGATGGCTTAAACCCACCATCACTGTTTAAGCATCACGTACAATGAGTCACTGGAAGTCTTGGCTCTGTTATATCTCCCCACACCTCCATACAGTATAACAATAACATAAGGCCATTTCACACTAATCCTACACACTGTTTTCCCAATGACACACCACCATTTGTTTAGTTGGCTTGAATTCCTCTAGCACAGATGAAGACAAATCTTCATAGCTTCCTCATTGCTGAGGAATGACACATATGACATTTGCCAATAGAAAATCTGTGTACGGCATACATTTGGGATGTTCCTGACGCTACTTCCAATTCAGCAGAGAAACAAATCATTATACTGACAAGAGAACAGAACTTAAGTACATTTCTTTTTAAACATCACATGCTTTGAACATGTACAAGTACCCACAGGAAAAATAAATGCAGATAAAAATGTTACACGCTCTCAGCCAGAGCTGTTTTTCCACATTTACTTACTGATATCACAATTACAGGCACAGCAGATGTTTCTGGAGCATTAAAATACTCATATGTGTGCACACTTTGATGTAATGAGAACAAATGGAAGCGTGTAAGTGAAGTCATGCAATATGGCTGCAACATAACACCCTGAGACAGAGTTCATGAATACAAATCACAACTAGATTATTTACGTAGAAACTGTCAAAAAATTTATGGCAGGGTCATCGCAGCACCAGAATGGTTGCTATGGTGTTACAGTTTCTAATTGCCTCAAATAAAAAGAGCCCATATGATACACTCAAAAAATATTTAGGCTTAAATTTAAGATGCATTTACACTAATAAACAAAGTGCCCCTATTATGTTTTTTTCCGAATATTACCTTTAATGCAGTGTGTAATATAGCTGTTTGTGAATGTAAAAGGTTTTAAAAAGTTTTAAAGATCAAAGTGCACAATAAATAAAGTTTTTGTCTCCTAAAAGAAAGAATCCATTCTGAACTGCTGAAACTGAGACTGGGCCGTCTGACCAATCAGAGCAGAGTAGACCAATCACAACAAGCTGGATGACAAAGTTCTGTCTGCAAGAAGTATCTGAAGAAAATGAATCAGCAGTATGCTACAAAAAGCTATGGAGTGCTTTAAAGGCACCACTAACAATACAGCAGTATAATCAAGGCTGACAGCAGTGCCTGTGGTCACCATCTTTTGCAGCATGTGCTGAAACATCTGAGCACTGGCATTATGCAAATATTAAGGTTACCCAATAACCTGTAAGCACGTCTGTCTGTAGGTCAGGCAAGGAGAAGCCCGAGGAGGAAAAGGATTGAAGATGACTTCTAGAATATAAATGGCCTTCAAATTGGATTTGTTCCCCCATGCCTGCTGTGGAGTGACTCAAGAAACTTACAGACTTCTGAATTTTTTATTATGTAACCAGCATACACAAGGAACAAGACAATTTTGAAACAAAATGCTGTGCTATATATTCAACCCGTCAAAAAAAGTACCAAATCAGCATATTATAACGATTTATGAAGGAGTAATGATGCTGAAAATTCAGCTTTGCATCACAGGAATAATTTATATTTTAATATATATTAAAATAGAAAAATATTATTTAAAATTGTAATATTACCTTTTTTACTGTATTTTTGATTAAATAAATGCAGTCTTGGTGAGCATAAAAGACTTCAAAGGATAAAAATAAATATAATTGTACTTACTTTATAGTGCAAGTTATATTTAAGAGTTAACAATTACTTTATAATTCAGCATATAATGCAACAAATGTCTTGTTATATTCAGGATGTTTGTAAAGCAGCCAGAAATTGACATTTCATGACATCTTATGACAGCTGGAAACCTTAATAACATCCTTTATAATGACAGGTTCATTATGTCAGCATGTCATGATATAATGCTCAAAACATAAAGTGCAATAGCTCTAGCTATTAAATTATTAAGCAATATTTATTGCTTGTATAAAATTATTAATATTTATGACTTGGACGATTTAAATGAGGGTTTTGGTTTGAAACTTGAGAGGTTTTCTCTTCCCTTAGGGTGCAGATGTACTAGGCTTTGAGCTTGCAAAATTATTTCTCACTTCGCCACAAATATGGACATCAGGATGTGATGTAACATTCTAGGAGTTCTGTTTTTAATAAATTATACATTTAGAAAGTTAAAATACTTTCCAGCTACTCTGCAGTTTTGAGGTTTACTTTTGAGCCAAGAGGTCAATTTGGAACTTTTACACTACAGACCCTCTTCAGATTTCCAGGGTTCTCAGAAGCAGAAGTCGTCATAGTTGGGTAAACTTCTATAGCAGTGAATGGGAGATGACAGCAAATATAATTTTTGTATTTCCATTTCCAATTTCTAGACTTTCCATGACTTTCCAAAAGAGGGAAAAGTATAGAGAGATTAATTACATTGGTCAGAAGAGAGAAAGATGCCAAATTTGCCGTCAATACCTCAGCTGTTGTATTAAAAACACTCTCGTCGCAGTTTTTTGTCTTTTACTGACAAGGTAATATAACACAAATAGGCCTTATAAATGTGTATTATTTTTTTTTTAAATGAAAATATGAAAAACTTTACTAGATTTGTGATGTTGATAACTGTGAAAAAGAGTCATCACAGTCCATGAAAAGGGTCCATTGGTCAAAAGTCTATTTGTCAAGTCAAGTCACCTTTATTTATATAGCACTTTTTTCAATGCAGACTGTGTCAAAGCAGCTTTACAGTGAGAGAGGGAACATCATTTTGGCTGTACAGCAGCTCTAGAAGTGTTATTGTCCAGCTCAAGTAAGTTCATTATAGATTCATTTAGTTGTAAAAATCATTAGTTATTAATTTAGTTCATGACTTTTATTATATGAATTTGCAGTTTAGAATTCACTTGAACTTTGGTTCTCCTGCATTCACATGTATATGTACGGTACTGAATGCAGCACAAAGGCAAGTGTGACTGCACCTTTACAACTTAAAGCCTCGATGCCACAATTTGACTTTATCATCATTCTCTATCATCATTTACTCACCCTCATGTTGTTTTAAAAGGAATGTTGTTTCCGCCAAGGAATAAAAAATAAAAAAAAAGGAAATTGCGACTTCTCCTGGTTTCACAGACAGGGCTTAGATTAAGCCAGGATTATGCCTTAGTTCAAGGACATTTAAGTAGCTTTTAAAAACATGCCTCAGAAAAAAAAAAAAAAAAAAAAAACATTACTGGTGTGCATCTTGAGACAAAACAATGGCATATTTTAAGATATGTCAGTGCAAGTTGTTTCAGTTAAAACAGCTCAAACATGCATTCTGGTCTAGGATTAGATTTAAGCCTTGTCTGTAAAACTGAGGGAAAATCTAACAAATTCTGACTTTATTTCACAGAATTGCAAGTTTACTTCTTAGAATTACAAGTTTATTTCTCACAATTCTGAGAAAAATCTCGCAAGTATCTTTTTTTTTTTTCTATTTTTTATTCTGTGATGGAAACAAGCTTCCAAAGTTCCAAATCCTAAATGATTATGAATAATTTTTTAAGAACAGTTTTGTGAACCAGATAAAGTGAATTCTTAAAAATAACGGTTCATGAATCACTATTTCCATCCAAGGAGTAAATTCAGAGAAATAACGACTTAAAATTTTGCTTTTTTGTGTGTGTGTGCATTGTTTTTGAATCTTGAAAGCTTCAGATCCCATTTATTACAAATATATTGAAACGTGCAAACAATACAATGCTAAACTTTTGTATACTCCACAGTCAAAAAAAGAGCCTTTTTTTATGATTTACGAATTAATTATATAGTAAAATCCCATCAAACTGAATTGAATAATCCTTACATATTATTCATATTATGAATTAATAATTTTAAATGAGTAAACTAGACCTTAAATAAAACATTTTGTATAAATCTTAATAGAACAAGGGAATGAAACATTTAGTTTATGTGATTTGTATTCAGAAATGTTTTTTTTTAAATATATGACTATAAATCACAAACTAAATGGTCCATTCCCTTGTTCCATTAAAATGTACACAACATGCTTTAAGTTCTAGTTTATTTGTTTTTTACTCTTTTATTTAAGGATTATTCAATTCAGTTTGATTGAACTTTACTATTAATTTAAAAGTATAAATCTTAAAATACAATATTTTGAGTGCACAGAAAAAAAGGGTTTGGAATTACATCAGGGTTAATAAGGGTTACGTGTTTATCATTCTTAGGTTCTATTCCTTTATGCAAACTGAACTCGTGCATTTGTTACAGCAACACCAACCGAAATTATTACAAAGACGAGTCTAATGGATCTCATAATGTCAGTTTAAAGAGCTAATTCTTCCTTGAATGTTATGTAGTGAGTATGTGTAAAATATTTAGATAAATCCTACCCAACACTACCACCTTTGGGCTTGAATGAAGAACTGAACATAAAACCAAGTCCGTAAATAAACCAATCTTTACTTCTAATTTTAATCCTGTCCAGTGGCCTGCCTCGTATAAAAGTGTACAAAAGCAGCATATAGTTCCCCAACACATCAGACTTGCACTGAGTGCACCGCTGACCTATGTCTGAACCAATTCAATTTTGGGTTTCAACACCCTGCATCGCCCCAGGCCATTAATTGGTCTGCTGAAGCGAAATAGCTTGCTGGTCCTGCAGTGATGCTGTTGGATCAAGCATCATTTTTTTCAGAATTCTGAGACTAAGTTTGTACTTTATCAAACTAGCACAAACAATCAAGTTAAATTAAACCAGTTAAACAAGTTTGTTGCATTGGCTAAAAATAAAGGAGCCCGCTGGCAAACTGAACAATGCTTTAGGGGAACAAAAACCTTTTGGATTGTTTGTGTTCTTGTCTTATTACTGTAATCCAAGGCCTTCACTTCCCAGCAGAAGCATCAGAGAGAGTGCTGAAGAGCTGGCATACTGTCAAGCATTATGTAGGTCTGGCCAGGCTTTGGGTTCTGATGTCCTCCGGCACTTCCAAACAAACAATCTGAGCACTGTATGAGCCATTTAATTTCCTGAGACGCTCGATACAAACAAAACATTCTCCACATGTATCAGGAATCCATCTATCAGGCTGAAAGTAAGTGAATGACTGGACAGCTTGATAGGAAGGAGAGAGGAAATGAAACGCAAGCTTTAGGAAACCATCAAATTATTCTCGGCCACATTCCTAGATTCCAATAAAAGTCTCCCGTTTATACATGAGGACAGGCTGACTGCCCCAGATATATATTTAAGCTCCGGGTCTTAAGGGGGTTGTCATGGTTGGGTTAACACTGAACTGATTCGCAATCCAAAATGCATGAGCGGGTGCCATTTTCATGAACATGACATGCTGCGGTAAGAGCGATTAAGGTCTCCGCTCCTGTATATATTCACTTAAAGAGTCATTACAGGCTCTTTGGAATTAAAGTGTTTGGATTGGAATATTCCTCCATTTAGAACAAAGTAGGGCTGATTATCTCTTCATCACGGCTCCTGTTAGTGGGTGGGATATATTAGGCAGCAAGTGAAAAAATTTTCCTCAAAGTTGATGTGTTAGAAGCAGGAAAAATGGGCAAGCGTAAGGATTTGAGCGAGTTTGACAAGGGCCAAATTGTGATGGCTAGACGACTGGGTCAGAGCATCTCCAAAACTGCAGCTCTTGTGGGGTGTTCCCGGTCTGCAGTGGTCAGTATCTATCAAAAGTGGTCCAAGGAAGGAACAGTGATGAACCGGCGACAGAGTCATGGCTCAGCGAAGGCTGGCCCGTGTGGTCCGATCCAACAGACGAGCTACTGTAGCTCAAATTGCTCCAGAAGTTAATGCTGGTTCTGATAGAAAGGTGTCAGAATACACACATATGGGGCTGCATAGCTGCAGACCAGTCAGGGTGACCATGCTGACCCCTGTCCACCGCCGAAAGCACCAACAGTGGACACTTGAGCATCAGAACTGGACCACGGAGCAATGGAAGAAGGTGTCCTGGACTGATAAAACACGTTTTCTTTTACATCATGTGGATGGCTGGGTGCGTGTGCGTCTCTTACCTGGGGAACACATGGCACCAGGATGCACTATGGGAAGAAGGCAAGCTGGCGGAGGCAGTGTGATGCTTTGGGCAAAGTTCTGCTGGGAAACCTTGGGTCCTGCCATCCATGTGGATGTTACTTTGACACGTACCACCTACCTAAGCATTGTTGCAGACCATGTACACCCTTTCATGGAAACGGTATTCCCTTGAGGCTGTGGCCTCTTTCAGCAAAATAATTACTGCTTATTAATAGTTAGTAAGGCAGTTTAGGTATTGGGTAGATTAAGGGATGTAAAATATGGTCATGCAGAATAAGGCATATGTGCTTTATAAGTACTAATAAACAGCCAATATCCTAGTAATATGCATGCTAATAACTGAGAATTGGACCCTAAAGTGTTACCCTTTTTATTTATATTTTGTTAATCCATTGCAGCCATAATAAAAAGTATTAAAATGATTCTGTTTTACTGGTGTATCAGTTAAAAAAACAGTGTTTTTTACCATACACGTGTTTAAGGCCCAGGACATGACTGCCTTCATTGGCAGATTGATGTAGGTAAGATCTTCCTCCCATGATAAACATCTCCTCTGCTCAGCGATGCTCTCCAGGCCCTGTGTTAGTGGTGCTGTTTTGTAGGCTGCTCCCATCCCAGCATGTGCACTGTCCAGTAAAGAACATCCTAATCAGAAACAGAGATGGATGGATGTGAGGGGTTTGCAATATCAGTTCACATCAAAACTATTTCTATAAGGTAGTTTTGACTTAGCTTCCAGGTTTTACGTCGGAACGCCGTAAATAGAGAGTCGGTGTTCTGACGTAGAATACGGAAGCTCTGCAATGTGTCTTCAACGTAAACTGCGTAGGAGACTGAGAGGGTAGAGAAGAAATTTTTGAATAAAGTCATTATTTTTGTTTTGTTTTTTCACTTCATAACTGTAAGGTTGAACCACTGTAGTCACGTTGACTATTTTAACGATGTCTTTACTACTTTTCTGGACCTTAAATGTGGTAATTTCATTGCTTTCTATGGGATAAACCTCTCGGATTTAATCAAAAATAGTGTAATTTGTGTTCTGAAGATGAACGAAGATTTGGAACGAGTTTGGAACGACATGAGGGAGAGTAATTAATGACAGAAATTTCATTGTGGGGTGAACTAACCCTTTAAAATGCCACTAAACATTTCGCCATTTTTGGCTTGGCCATTTTACATTGTTAAAGCCTACTTACATTGTTCAAAAAGAGTCAGATTGAGTGGGAATGTGCTTTAAAACATGTTAATTGGCCACTGAGTATAAATTGGCTGCTTTTTGCTTAGTGTTAGCCAGACAAGCCTCATGGACCTGCTGACTGGCAGCAATATGCATGTTTGACGCCATGGCCCAGTCTCAAGGCTAAGTGTGCATGGCCCACTTTGTTCACTTAATCAGAGTTGGATGAATTTAATATGCCGGGACAGAATGATTATCATTTCCAGTGAGTTTTTAACTTAAACAATATTAGGAAATTAAGCATGGCTAATCACAAGCAAATGCCCAGTGCATTAGTCAGCAGCAGAGGAGGAAAAACAATGATTACAAAAATTAAAAAGAGCTTAAAAATAGAGAGGGAGAGAAATTAATTGAGGGTGTAGGCACATGCAGTAATGTTTTTAAGTAGTGATGGGGGAAACCCCACAAAGATTCCCTTTTTTGAAACACCTCAGTCGAAATGGTGTAAATGCAAAGAAAAAAATAAATGTAAACACTGGTTCATGGGTTAACTGGGCATTTACAAACATTTCAAAACATTCCAAAACAAAAAATCCTCGTTTACTGAAATCATGTGAATTTGGCAGTTTAATACATGCAACGAATTATGAACCGCTGGTTCGAAAAAAGATTCCCAAAGGTTCTGAAGCTTTACAAAGCAGCAATTCAAAAGTGCCCATCACTATTTTTAAGTTGCTAGGTGTCAAATTAAGTTACAATTTTGAAAAACTCAAGACGTCTACATTGCAATACTGATTTTACGTATGTGGACACAGCTGCAAACGTAGTGAAATTTAATATTCAGAGCTGATTGTAATGTTTTTTCCTTTGATGCTTGTCTGGTGTGCTTCACTTCTTTTGTTTGGGCTGTATAACCACTTCAGTCTATTGCAGCGTTTCAGAGAGGCTCAGTGTAACCTTCGCTTGAAGAGTGTGCTAACCTTAATCGTATATAAAAACAACAACAACAAAAGAAACTATTAGATGTCAGACAACTATATGAAAGGGCTAAAGAGTGACAGTGAAATAAACATTTAAAACAGCCACTGTCACTTTATTCTCAATGGCAGTTCTGATTAACAGTGTTATAGGTAATGCATTACAAGTAACGCAAGTTACGTAATAACTTTTTTCAAGTAACTAAGTAATGCATTACTTTTAAATTTACAACATATCTGAGATACTTTTTCAAATAAGTAACGCAGCGGTACGGCATGCTGTTTTGCTTTTCTGAGCAGGTACACCCAAAGCATGTGCACACTAAAAGCGTGTCAAACAGAGCGTGAGTAGGCTACTGAACTATCTTATCTTTCGCATCTTATTGTGCTTAAACTGTCAAAGACACACAAGGTATACATAAACACAGTCGGAGTCGGTTATGTATTAAGTGAAGGTAAACAGTTGGGAAAAAAATTGGATGCGTGTCTATATATTAGACGCATGCATGAGGTATTAAAGCAACGGCAGTGACTCGTCTTGCATGGCTCTACGCATTATGCAATCACGTTGAAAGGTCACACGTGACGTAGGCGGAAATACCGAGCAAGTGTCTACAAAACGAACATGCAAAGACTAAGTCAAACGCCCTTTACAAAAAAAGTTAAAACAACAATGTCAGATGATTTTGAAGTTGGAGGAAAAAATTAGATGGAGTTTTTCTTCCTCCTTCCCCCTACGTCACGTGACCTTTCCAACGTGATTATGTAATGCATCGCAGAGCAGTGCAAGATGAGCATTTGTGCTTAAAAAGTAAATAAACTTTTATTTTTTTAGAAAATGAGCGATGGTTTCTCTAGATAAGACTCTTATTTCTCGCCTGGGATCATGTAGAGCTCTTTGAAGCTGCACTGAAACTGACATTTGGACCTTCAACCCGTTGAACCCCAGTGAAGTCCACTATATGGAGAAAAATCCTGGAATGTTTTCCTTAAAAACCTTCATTTCTTTTCGACTGAAGAAAGAAAGACATAAACATCTTGGATGACATGGAGGTGAGTAAATTGTCAGGAAATTTTAATTCTGAAGTAAACTAATCCTTTAATAACAAACATAAAATAAGCCCGCTTTGGCCCCGCTTTGGTCTGTTATTCTTTTTTCTTTTATATTTTGTTACCTTATAAGGCTACGTTTTTAAAATAGGAAAATTAGTTTGGCTGTACTGCTCAGTCACTTGCCAAATACTAAAATCAACATGAAAAAAAAAAAAAAAACCTGATAAAATCGTGATTTTCATGAAAAACAAATTGTGATATTTTTGCCATATCGACCACCCCTAATTGTAATGCATTACTGCATTACATTAATGCATTAGATGCAGAACATCTTGTACAAAAGGATGATTAGATTATTTTTATGCTATAAGAAATAACATACTGTTCTCGTGTGGCAGTTACCAAGCAGCGCAGTGGGTTTAAGTTACACGGAAGAAAAAAAAAAGATTATGTATATAACACTTATGCATATGCATAGATTTACAAAACCAATGGTGTACAATTTGTAAAACAGAATCAGCCTTCACGAGGACAAATTTCTACCTGCTCAAACCTCTGTGACATTATTGCCTCTGCTGTCTATTATATATCTGGCTAGAGAGACATTTCTCAGTAATATGACACACAAGTGAATCGCTTGTGCAGTCCGTCTTTTTTACTTTCTTTCTTTTTGGTCTATCTCTTGGCAACCACCATTACAGATAATGGGCATATATTCAAGCCGTGCTGAAAAATTTTGCATGAGGTCAGAGGATCATTTGAGCTAAAGAGTATAACTTTTGTTAACATTCTGCCACTGGTAAGATAATACTATGAGTCTGTAATTAGCATGTGCAATTATGTACTCTGTAGACAAACATTCCCTCATTAAAAAGCATTTGACCCAGATGTTAATGTAACTGGTTTGGCATTGAAACAAAACTTATAGCTGTTATTAAAGAAACTTATTATGAATGCAAAGTTGATATTGAACATGTTTAAGTGACACTGTTACTCTCCTTTCAATGACACGTTCAAAATAAGCCGCATTTGTTTTGCTCTAAAGCACAGGCTCTTTTAGATCTAATGCTGGTCGTATAGAGGGGTCATAAAGCCTATAAGATTAGGACTTCCTCATCCTAATTTGATTTTGTTTCATTCATTTGTGATCTCTGAACATAAGTTCTAAAGGACATGACCTTGCTGAAAATGGAGCCTCTCATTTGAACAGGATGAATCCTGAAGTTCATTTTCAAATACTGCTTCATACTGTCTAAGATTTGCATTGCTACAAGACAAACTGCATTTATTTCCCATCAGCACACAGACTCATCATCCATGGACTTCAGCCCAAGTAGTTTATGTCATCAACAAACATTTTAACTTATGCATAAATTATATTATGCATGCATACTAATGCATAATATAAATAATAATCAATGGTGATTGAACTAACTTGCTAAATCCTACAGCAGAAACAGACCGCTGAGAAGAAAGGGAAAAAAAAGAAAACCATCATACTTGCTAATGATTGTCTGAAATTGTGGTCAACAGGACGTCTCTCTGAAGCTGATGCCTGACTATCTTTCAAAACACAGTTATTTGTGAAGATGTTGCAGTGCAGTGATTAAATACATGTTATTGCTGATGAGAGGAGTGATTTTCTTCACTGCAGCTGAAAATGAGAGATGGTTTGTTATTCAAATTGTCTTGGATATGAATAAATCATGTCAGAAACTTCACTGTTAGTTTCTTTATACTTGGGCTGGACAATTAATCAAATTTCTAATCACGATTACGATTACAGATGCCACAATTTCGTAATCGTTCAAAGGCACTGTTACAAAAAATATTTATCCGCTTACATTATTCTGCGTGCTTAAAGGATTAGTTCACTTTCAAATGAAAATTACACAATCGGAGATATATCAATAAATATCCTGACACATCCGAGCTTTATAATGGTAGTGAACGGGATCAACGAGTATGAGCTGAAGAAAGTGCTTCCATCCACATCCATCCATTATAAACGTACTACACACGGCTCCGAGGGGTTAATAAAGGCCTTCTGAAGTGAAGCGATGCGTTTGTGTATGAAAAATATCCATATTTAAGAAGTTATGAAGTAAAATATCTAGCTTCAGCTAGACCGCCTTCTGTATTCAACGTACAAGTGTAAAACTCTTGCAGTTCAAAAAGCTTACGCTATGTCCTGACGCGATGCCAGTTTACACTTTCTTCGTAAGTTGAATATGGAAGGCGGTCTGGCGGAAGCTAGATATTTTACTTCATAACTTCTTAAATAAGGATTTTTTTTTTTTTATATACAAACGCATTGATTCGCTTCAGAAGTCGAATGCCTGTGAGTAGTAAATATTCTGCGACATGTGTCAAAAAATGATTGATGGTGACCTTTGACCTTTGAGCTGCCCTTTGACCTTTGCCCCTCCCCCATGGGACCACCCAAATAGTACCCCATCCCCCCATGGTTGACCGCTGTATGAACCCGATGACCTAGGGGTTATGGAATTTAAATGGTGGTTGACCTTTGACATGGGCTATGAATATGTCCATTGATTCTCTGCATTTTTGAAATATCTTTGGTATTGACCTGTGGGTCAATTGTAGGGTGGAACAAATGGATGATTTTTGAACTTTGACATCATATATTTGAAGTTCTGATGGTGATTTATGAACTTTCAGGGTCAGACACGTGTTGAACAGACATCCGCATTCCGGCTCATCTCTAATCTTCCTGTGTAAGCAACAAAAATAAGATTTTAATGAAGAAACAGCCGGATCAAAATAACAAAAGAATAAACATGGTATATTTTATAAAATAGAATACACAAACGCACACATGCACGCATACCCATTTCAAAAAGTGGAAAACATTCACATCTGCAAAAATGTATAAATAAAATTATAACACACTGAATAATAAAAAACAGTTACTAAATTTAATGAGACTGATTATTATAGTTAAATAAAAATTAAAAACATGGAAAAAGTTTTCCTCTAGCAATGATGTCCATTGGGTTAACAATTGCTTTTAGTTTGAAATATAAAACACCCAAAATGTAGACATATAAGTAAAGGAATATTTATTTTAACAATGTCAATGCAAAAAGGGAATTTGGACATGTTCAGACATGTTCCATGTAAAACATGCATAAGACATGGATGTTTTTATACTGGATATTCTCTCCCCTAAACACACGTATCGTAGTAAACGTTTTCATTTTTATATTTTCAAAAATATCATTTAGTATAATTTAAAAAGGTGTTTTGCAAATGGGGGATACATTTTGGTAGTTAAATAAAAAAAATAATAAAAACATTTTGCTTTTAGTTTATACTGAAATCTAAAAATCTCTCTCTCTCTCTCTCTCTCTCTCTCTCTCACACACACACACACACACACATTTCAAAAGTGAAAAACATTCTGTTCTTTGATTGAAGATGGTAATAAATAAAAGTATAACAATGTTAATAATAACAAACAGTTACTAAGCCAAAATTATATACCAGTCATCACTGTAAAGCTGCTTTGACACAATCTGCATTGTAAAAAGCGTTATATAAATAAAGGTGACTTGACTTAACTTGACTAAATTTACTGAAACCAATTATTATAGTTTTAGTTAAATGAAAATATAAAATGTCTTACTTGTTGATGTCCTTAACATGAAATGGCTTACAAACTCATTCTCTCCAATCTCATTGTCTCTCCAAGTGACTTGCAACAATGCATGATAGTCACAGAGACAGAAGGGGAGAACGGTGTTCAGCGGGGGTGGATGAAACAATATTTTGTTCAAGCTAACTTTTATTTTCAAAGCATAAATGTAAAAGTTTAAATTACATCTTTTAAAATTAAACATTTGTTCAAATTAAATCTTTAAATAAATCAGATCTTTGACATTTTATTTATCAGTGTATGTGTAAAAATGTATGGGTCTCACAAGCCACCTCTCACATTGTGTAACATTTTCAATAATTCAATATGAAAATCACCAAGCATTTTCACAGAGAAACAATGATTTCATTCAGACCATGTGATGCCTCAGGTTAGTTCTATAAAAGGAACTTATCTGTATTTTAAATTGAAATGATTCTAAATATAAATAATATAAAATGTTGCTAAAAAATTATTTAAACAATTTAAATATAGGTTAAATTAATATATAAATTAAAAATAATTTTTTTTTTTTTTTTAAAAAAACCTTACATTTTCAGAGAGCCAAAGTAGGTCCTTTTGCAATGATAATAAATAAGTAAAAATAAAACAAAAAGCATTAATAAAATAAAATCATTCATAAAACACCCCCAGATCCTCCCAGGAACAAACTCCAGTGTGAATGAGAGACGGCAGGGTGGAGTCAGACAGATGAGTCTCTGTCACAGTGTATGTTAAGACAGCTAACTCCATTCCAGAGTGAATGTTTTTGTACTAAATTTATTTCAAAGCACAATCTTAAAAGTTTAAAATAGTCTTTTAAAATTAAAATGTTGTTTAAATTAAATCTTTAAAGATTTAATAAAAAATCAGTTAGATGTCCACAGTATCGGGATAACATCTGATGCCAATGGTAGAAATTATTTTGCTTAAATTTAACCTAAAGTATACTTTTTATTAAACAACATCTGTTCAGAAACCTGTATGTAGTCATCTTAGATCTTATTTCTCAAAGATTCAAGCAGAAGGGTTAGGGTTAAGTTTTTGAGAAAACAGCATGTTAACTAGAAATATTTAATTTGAATTGAAAAAAAAAAAAAAAAATCCAAACATGAAGGTATCTGTGTGTTTGACACCCCACGGATGCAACGCGCACGTAAAAACGAGGACTCAACTTTGCTCTTATTTAGCTTAAGTTGCATCTTTAAGAAAATCACCACACATTTTCAGAGGGATCCTCAACAATCATTAATGATGGCCTCAGGATATAGGCTGATGAGGTGATTTACAGATCAGTCACTTCTCTGTGCTGAGCCTGTCTGTTGCCACTTGACCCCCAACAATTTTGCATGGGTGTTAAACACCCTACAAGTAGTCATTTATTTCAACTGTGTTATTTACAAAACAGCATTTTTCAATAGAGTGAATCTACACATCTGAGGTCTTTCAGAGACATGACTTCAGGATCAGTGGGTCTCTTGAGAATATTTAATTGTGCTTAAAAACCAAAGATCAGGCCAGATCCCCTACATGACAATGTCCACATCAGACTCTGTACTTGAAAATACCTTTGCTGTTAAATATGTTTAAAAAACCTCACATGTAAACTTACATTTTTTAAGGTGACGCATGTCTCATAGATCTATATGATTTACTTTTCTTATTTCTATAGTTTCAATTCCTAAATAAATAAAGTAAACCAAAAGAATACCTTATTCCAAACAGTTCCTCACACAGTGAAACCATTAAGGAGAGCCAAAGGCTCATGACAATGGGTGAAAACACAATACTATGTAAGATAGTTTTACCAAAAGAATTTTTGCTGCAATGTTTTTAACAATCAGGGATTACCTTAGTCCAAACAGTTCCTCACACATTGAAGCCATTAAGGATAGCCAAACGTTCAGGACAATGGGTGAAAACATTACATATGTGAGAGAGTTTTACCCAAAATCAAATACTGTATTACACTTTTTCCAAAAGATAATATTGCTTTAAAGTTTGAATAAAAAAGTTAAAAGCAAACGTATCTTCATACCATGTGCTCTGACACAATTTTTGTTTTATAAAATTTGCGGTTGTTATTTCTAGGTTCATGCTATCATTATTAGTCTGTTAAATATGAAGTTAATACATGATGAAACAAGAATCATGCTACCAAATTCTTTTGTCACAATGTTTTTAAGAAATAAAAATGTTGTTTTTAAAATACAACTAAACCAGATTATCAGACAAAAATTATTTTCCCTAGTTGTGCTGGAATAGGGCTTATTTTAAAGTTTGGGATATGTTACAATCAGGCAATACAAGGATCTAGAATAGATGAAGCTTCATATTGAACAAAAAAAAAAAAATATGCCATTTTCACTTGTGAACATGTATTTATACACATTTTCAACATGTATTATACAATATCTGCATACCATTTTTGAAAAGGTTTTAGTAATGCTTTAGATCCGAATCCAGATTTTGGCATCCAACATGACATTAAATAGATGTACAAGTGTACAAGGGTGTCTCAACTGTTTATAACAATCTTCTTAGATTATTATTTTTTACTCAAATAAATAGATATTGAATATAGCTTACTTGCACTGCTTTTCCCCTACAGATCAAAGCCAAACATGTTTTTTGTAGGAATTATTTGAAAACAAAACTCATTGAGAATATATTGTACAGTTGTGATATTTTCAAAAATTCAAATTGATAGTTCTTGTAGTACAATTATCCATCTCTTCGATGTGGGATTGCATGAAGCATCCACACGAAAAGTAAGTCTGTCTGTTTGCACTTGAAGCGATTTCACCTGAAACATATCTAACCATTGCACTGAAAGCCGCGCTACATTAGTTTGAGGACGGTAAACAAAGTTACACACTCTAGTAAAGCGGTAGATACAGCTCAAATATGATCTTTTGTAGGAATTATGTGAGCACAATAAATTCTTTCATCTAAATTCAAGAGGCCTAGTAACTAAGAAAGCAGTGACATCGTGTAAGAAAAGTGTCATATTGCATACAGAAATCCACTCTTTATCTATTGCGAAAGGCATTTTTACCCTTCACTCGTCTTAGTCGCGTTATCAAGACTATCAAGCTCACTGTTAGCATTTTATTTGTCATCTGTATATGATTTTAGCCGATACTCCTCTCTGGTTGCTGTCAGTGTAAGTTTGTGCAAATCATCACATGTGTGATGAACACGGACCATTCATTTTAGCATCTTTTTAGTTGTATGACTGAACTTTTCTTTTGACAAAACCAATTCTGTTTAACAATTTTCTTTCAACATTCCCACATGGTGTTAAAGAATATGTGTAAATATTATATAATACAGTTTTGTTAGAGTCTATGCAGTGCTGTTGTAATGCATGATTATTTGAGAACTATAACATCGCATACCCCTTTATACAATCTTTATACAGGTATTATACGTACACAATTTACTATGTGTGTACGACATAAAAAAATACATTGAGCTATAATGTAAACATAATACAGAAATCCTCTCTTCTGATCTATTGCAAAAATACATTGAGCTATAATGTAAACATAATACAGAAATCCTCTCTTCTGATCTATTGCAAAAGATTTGTGTTTAATTTGTAAATGCCATTTTTCCACTTGCAGATGACGCTGTTTACAATTTTTGTTAGTTTGTTTAAGTACAGTTTTAGATAATGACTGCTCTCTGAATATGTGGTCAAACATGCAACTACTCACAGGAATTAATGAAAACATGATACTCCTATTACATGAGAGATGTAGTACTGATGTTCTTTTTGACATTTTAAAGCTGATGTCGTCTTTCTGGTCTGTCTGTGGTCACAAGACACATAATGCATCAACACGAAAAAAAAAAGGAGTCTTGCCGTTTTTCTGGTACATTCTGTTACAGACTATTACACTTAGTTACAGCATGTTACAGTTATGAAAAAATATTTCAATTGTACTCTAAACAGGACTTGAATAAAAAGTAAACTTGATAAGTAGTTATTTTAAGTGAAAGGTTAGTTGATACAGGCCATTTTATTTTGTCCGCACCATCTTTTAGGAGGCTCCCTTTTAGGTTTTTATCCAGGAAACATGTACAACTACGTCAATGTGTTGTCACGTTTGTCTCAATAATTTATTCTTCTTTTAGGAAGCCATTATGGTAAGTGGTTTTTATCCCTGATCCGCGTGCGATCAAAATTGTTTAACATCTTTTACAATTTTAAATATTTCCCCCCGCTTAAATATTAGTTTTATTCATTTACAAAGGCGTCAGGTAGAGGAGATGATTAGGTTGGCACTCAAGACGTCCTCTGTGTTGACTTTAATAAAACATTTCAGCATCATTAAGACAACCTCAGTAACTGTATTCATAAATACGCTGAAATAGCTGTAACCATACAAATATCGGCTATGAATAACTAAAACAAAGCCTAACAACATACACAAATGATTCTAACTCTTTCACGACCCAGACTGACCCCAGGTAAGTATACCTCAAATACTCACAACAGTTAGATATCTTGACTATCCGTATGTTTAGGGACGCGACCGTTCTTGTCCTCATAAATTTTATGTTTCTTTGATTATATTCACATTTTTTTTTGAAACACAGTGTTTTACCGCGGCTTCATTTTTTTAACATCTCCATTCTTCTTTCATCTGTAATTGTAATTTTGAGCGTATTTGTTTTCCTTTATCATTTTACCCGTTTCATTTTGTCCGAAAAACTATGTTTCCTATACATTTAGGTGTAATGTGACGTTGAAATAGCGCTCTCGCTGTTCTCGGCATCTCGTTGTTTGTAGCATTTGGTTGATTTAATAAAATGATGGTTTAACCATACTCTTGAGTCATTTTACATACTATTTTATATTTTACGGTATAGAATGCTGAGCACACTTTTTATCTGGACAGCCTATTGGGGTCCACCCTCACCCGCCCGCAGGCGGTTGCCATCAGGAAGTCATAAACAAGTGAAGTAGAGAAGTCGCCAGTTTATTATTTTATTTTACATTTTGATTAAAAAGTTACGAGGTCAAAAACATACAAAAATCAAAACAAAAAACAATCACTTATGAATTGTTCACAATAAGATCCATAACATGTAGAAATAGGATGGAACTTCTTTTTGTGCAGACATTTGAATTTTACTAAAGAGTTAAGATTAAGATATTAAAAGACTTTAATAGTAATACTAAAGTAATACTAAATTAAAGACTTTTATTGACACCATCGTATTAAATTATCTCAAGCATTTTAAACATAATGCACATATTGTATATAACACTTCACATCAAAGAGGTCTTATTTTAATTTTTTTCAAAAATATGCAGATTCTTAGAGGTGAGGGAAATTTGGATCCAATCAGTTTATTAAACAAAACCAATTACACATATAGCAAGTAACACAAAACAGAAGCAAGGGCACGATACATTACAATATCATTGTACAATTCAGGTTTTGCTATATTACGTTACCATTTAATACATATTAAGGCACATCACCATGACTGATTAAACATATAGCAATGCTTCAAATGAATTCAGCTTGAATTAATCAACTTGTCTATTGTTAAAAAGACGGTATGTAATGCAGGTACGTCGCTCCACTCAAAATATAGACTGTTTGTAGACCTGCAGCATTCGAAGAGGTCGTCCTCTGGAACGGGCCAGTCACGGTTCCACTCAGACTCAGAACTATCACTGCTTTGAGACCAAAAGTCCATTTCGGATTCCTCACGGGGTTTCATCAACTTAATGAGGTTTTGGTCATGAAGCGACTTGTTCCAACAGGTTGATATGGTTACATTATCACCAGGCATTATCACCTTGTACTGTACATTTGGGGCAACTCCATCCCACACGTTCATGTAAAAGCGTTTACCAGCGATCCCATTCAGATTGGTCCAGATACGATTGTAGAAAAATGACCAGTCCTTGGCGGGCAAATGCACACAAGGTGTCTGTGATGTAAATTCTTCTTCAAAAAATTCCATAGCATAGAGTTTGACCGTGCGTGATGCTTTGTTAAAAAGAAAGCCGCCCACATAAACATCAGCTATCAGAAATTCCTGTTTCACAAAATTTTCATCTTCATGAAGAAACTTGGTCAAACGAATCCTGTGTTTTTTCTGCCGTGCATAAGGAAGATTTTCTTCCTTTTTAACATAACTTTCAACAGAAGTTTCAGGAACTTGTGGAGTAGCCATTGAAGCTTTGCAGACTGTTTCCTAAAGCTTATTCAGTGAGTAGGTCCTGTAGGTTTTAACTAGAAAGAATGCGACGCCTTCAAAAGTCATAAAACACCCGCTGCTTAACCTCTAACCCCCGTATAATTGGGCGGTAAAAACCTCTAACCCCTGGAGGGTAAAACGCCTATATAACGTTTGAAGTCATTTTAATGTTTTACCATCTACAATGTTTCAAAAATATAATAGTAAAATATAAAATAGTATGTAAAATGACTCAAGAGTATGGTTAAACCATCATTTTATTAAATCAACCAAATGCTACAAACAACGAGATGCCGAGAACAGCGAGAGCGCTATTTCAACGTCACATTACACCTAAATGTATAGGAAACATAGTTTTTCGGACAAAATGAAACGGGTAAAATGATAAAGGAAAACAAATACGCTCAAAATTACAATTACAGATGAAAGAAGAATGGAGATGTTAAAAAAATGAAGCCGCGGTAAAACACTGTGTTTCAAAAAAAAATGTGAATATAATCAAAGAAACATAAAATTTATGAGGACAAGAACGGTCGCGTCCCTAAACATACGGATAGTCAAGATATCTAACTGTTGTGAGTATTTGAGGTATACTTACCTGGGGTCAGTCTGGGTCGTGAAAGAGTTAGAATCATTTGTGTATGTTGTTAGGCTTTGTTTTAGTTATTCATAGCCGATATTTGTATGGTTACAGCTATTTCAGCGTATTTATGAATACAGTTACTGAGGTTGTCTTAATGATGCTGAAATGTTTTATTAAAGTCAACACAGAGGACGTCTTGAGTGCCAACCTAATCATCTCCTCTACCTGACGCCTTTGTAAATGAATAAAACTAATATTTAAGCGGGGGGAAATATTTAAAATTGTAAAAGATGTTAAACAATTTTGATCGCACGCGGATCAGGGATAAAAACCACTTACCATAATGGCTTCCTAAAAGAAGAATAAATTATTGAGACAAACGTGACAACACATTGACGTAGTTGTACATGTTTCCTGGATAAAAACCTAAAAGGGAGCCTCCTAAAAGATGGTGCGGACAAAATAAAATGGCCTGTATCAACTAACCTTTCACTTAAAATAACTACTTATCAAGTTTACTTTTTATTCAAGTCCTGTTTAGAGTACAATTGAAATATTTTTTCATAACTGTAACATGCTGTAACTAAGTGTAATAGTCTGTAACAGAATGTACCAGAAAAACGGCAAGACTCCTTTTTTTTTTCGTGTTGATGCATTATGTGTCTTGTGACCACAGACAGACCAGAAAGACGACATCAGCTTTAAAATGTCAAAAAGAACATCAGTACTACATCTCTCATGTAATAGGAGTATCATGTTTTCATTAATTCCTGTGAGTAGTTGCATGTTTGACCACATATTCAGAGAGCAGTCATTATCTAAAACTGTACTTAAACAAACTAACAAAAATTGTAAACAGCGTCATCTGCAAGTGGAAAAATGGCATTTACAAATTAAACACAAATCTTTTGCAATAGATCAGAAGAGAGGATTTCTGTATTATGTTTACATTATAGCTCAATGTATTTTTGCAATAGATCAGAAGAGAGGATTTCTGTATTATGTTTACATTATAGCTCAATGTATTTTTTTATGTCGTACACACATAGTAAATTGTGTACGTATAATACCTGTATAAAGATTGTATAAAGGGGTATGCGATGTTATAGTTCTCAAATAATCATGCATTACAACAGCACTGCATAGACTCTAACAAAACTGTATTATATAATATTTACACATATTCTTTAACACCATGTGGGAATGTTGAAAGAAAATTGTTAAACAGAATTGGTTTTGTCAAAAGAAAAGTTCAGTCATACAACTAAAAAGATGCTAAAATGAATGGTCCGTGTTCATCACACATGTGATGATTTGCACAAACTTACACTGACAGCAACCAGAGAGGAGTATCGGCTAAAATCATATACAGATGACAAATAAAATGCTAACAGTGAGCTTGATAGTCTTGATAACGCGACTAAGACGAGTGAAGGGTAAAAATGCCTTTCGCAATAGATAAAGAGTGGATTTCTGTATGCAATATGACACTTTTCTTACACGATGTCACTGCTTTCTTAGTTACTAGGCCTCTTGAATTTAGATGAAAGAATTTATTGTGCTCACATAATTCCTACAAAAGATCATATTTGAGCTGTATCTACCGCTTTACTAGAGTGTGTAACTTTGTTTACCGTCCTCAAACTAATGTAGCGCGGCTTTCAGTGCAATGGTTAGATATGTTTCAGGTGAAATCGCTTCAAGTGCAAACAGACAGACTTACTTTTCGTGTGGATGCTTCATGCAATCCCACATCGAAGAGATGGATAATTGTACTACAAGAACTATCAATTTGAATTTTTGAAAATATCACAACTGTACAATATATTCTCAATGAGTTTTGTTTTCAAATAATTCCTACAAAAAACATGTTTGGCTTTGATCTGTAGGGGAAAAGCAGTGCAAGTAAGCTATATTCAATATCTATTTATTTGAGTAAAAAATAATAATCTAAGAAGATTGTTATAAACAGTTGAGACACCCTTGTACACTTGTACATCTATTTAATGTCATGTTGGATGCCAAAATCTGGATTCGGATCTAAAGCATTACTAAAACCTTTTCAAAAATGGTATGCAGATATTGTATAATACATGTTGAAAATGTGTATAAATACATGTTCACAAGTGAAAATGGCATATTTTTTTTTTTTTGTTCAATATGAAGCTTCATCTATTCTAGATCCTTGTATTGCCTGATTGTAACATATCCCAAACTTTAAAATAAGCCCTATTCCAGCACAACTAGGGAAAATAATTTTTGTCTGATAATCTGGTTTAGTTGTATTTTAAAAACAACATTTTTATTTCTTAAAAACATTGTGACAAAAGAATTTGGTAGCATGATTCTTGTTTCATCATGTATTAACTTCATATTTAACAGACTAATAATGATAGCATGAACCTAGAAATAACAACCGCAAATTTTATAAAACAAAAATTGTGTCAGAGCACATGGTATGAAGATACGTTTGCTTTTAACTTTTTTATTCAAACTTTAAAGCAATATTATCTTTTGGAAAAAGTGTAATACAGTATTTGATTTTGGGTAAAACTCTCTCACATATGTAATGTTTTCACCCATTGTCCTGAACGTTTGGCTATCCTTAATGGCTTCAATGTGTGAGGAACTGTTTGGACTAAGGTAATCCCTGATTGTTAAAAACATTGCAGCAAAAATTCTTTTGGTAAAACTATCTTACATAGTATTGTGTTTTCACCCATTGTCATGAGCCTTTGGCTCTCCTTAATGGTTTCACTGTGTGAGGAACTGTTTGGAATAAGGTATTCTTTTGGTTTACTTTATTTATTTAGGAATTGAAACTATAGAAATAAGAAAAGTAAATCATATAGATCTATGAGACATGCGTCACCTTAAAAAATGTAAGTTTACATGTGAGGTTTTTTAAACATATTTAACAGCAAAGGTATTTTCAAGTACAGAGTCTGATGTGGACATTGTCATGTAGGGGATCTGGCCTGATCTTTGGTTTTTAAGCACAATTAAATATTCTCAAGAGACCCACTGATCCTGAAGTCATGTCTCTGAAAGACCTCAGATGTGTAGATTCACTCTATTGAAAAATGCTGTTTTGTAAATAACACAGTTGAAATAAATGACTACTTGTAGGGTGTTTAACACCCATGCAAAATTGTTGGGGGTCAAGTGGCAACAGACAGGCTCAGCACAGAGAAGTGACTGATCTGTAAATCACCTCATCAGCCTATATCCTGAGGCCATCATTAATGATTGTTGAGGATCCCTCTGAAAATGTGTGGTGATTTTCTTAAAGATGCAACTTAAGCTAAATAAGAGCAAAGTTGAGTCCTCGTTTTTACGTGCGCGTTGCATCCGTGGGGTGTCAAACACACAGATACCTTCATGTTTGGATTTTTTTTTTTTTTTTTCAATTCAAATTAAATATTTCTAGTTAACATGCTGTTTTCTCAAAAACTTAACCCTAACCCTTCTGCTTGAATCTTTGAGAAATAAGATCTAAGATGACTACATACAGGTTTCTGAACAGATGTTGTTTAATAAAAAGTATACTTTAGGTTAAATTTAAGCAAAATAATTTCTACCATTGGCATCAGATGTTATCCCGATACTGTGGACATCTAACTGATTTTTTATTAAATCTTTAAAGATTTAATTTAAACAACATTTTAATTTTAAAAGACTATTTTAAACTTTTAAGATTGTGCTTTGAAATAAATTTAGTACAAAAACATTCACTCTGGAATGGAGTTAGCTGTCTTAACATACACTGTGACAGAGACTCATCTGTCTGACTCCACCCTGCCGTCTCTCATTCACACTGGAGTTTGTTCCTGGGAGGATCTGGGGGTGTTTTATGAATGATTTTATTTTATTAATGCTTTTTGTTTTATTTTTACTTATTTATTATCATTGCAAAAGGACCTACTTTGGCTCTCTGAAAATGTAAGGTTTTTTTAAAAAAAAAAAAAAAATTATTTTTAATTTATATATTAATTTAACCTATATTTAAATTGTTTAAATAATTTTTTAGCAACATTTTATATTATTTATATTTAGAATCATTTCAATTTAAAATACAGATAAGTTCCTTTTATAGAACTAACCTGAGGCATCACATGGTCTGAATGAAATCATTGTTTCTCTGTGAAAATGCTTGGTGATTTTCATATTGAATTATTGAAAATGTTACACAATGTGAGAGGTGGCTTGTGAGACCCATACATTTTTACACATACACTGATAAATAAAATGTCAAAGATCTGATTTATTTAAAGATTTAATTTGAACAAATGTTTAATTTTAAAAGATGTAATTTAAACTTTTACATTTATGCTTTGAAAATAAAAGTTAGCTTGAACAAAATATTGTTTCATCCACCCCCGCTGAACACCGTTCTCCCCTTCTGTCTCTGTGACTATCATGCATTGTTGCAAGTCACTTGGAGAGACAATGAGATTGGAGAGAATGAGTTTGTAAGCCATTTCATGTTAAGGACATCAACAAGTAAGACATTTTATATTTTCATTTAACTAAAACTATAATAATTGGTTTCAGTAAATTTAGTCAAGTTAAGTCAAGTCACCTTTATTTATATAACGCTTTTTACAATGCAGATTGTGTCAAAGCAGCTTTACAGTGATGACTGGTATATAATTTTGGCTTAGTAACTGTTTGTTATTATTAACATTGTTATACTTTTATTTATTACCATCTTCAATCAAAGAACAGAATGTTTTTCACTTTTGAAATGTGTGTGTGTGTGTGTGTGTGTGAGAGAGAGAGAGAGAGAGAGAGATTTTTAGATTTCAGTATAAACTAAAAGCAAAATGTTTTTATTATTTTTTTTATTTAACTACCAAAATGTATCCCCCATTTGCAAAACACCTTTTTAAATTATACTAAATGATATTTTTGAAAATATAAAAATGAAAACGTTTACTACGATACGTGTGTTTAGGGGAGAGAATATCCAGTATAAAAACATCCATGTCTTATGCATGTTTTACATGGAACATGTCTGAACATGTCCAAATTCCCTTTTTGCATTGACATTGTTAAAATAAATATTCCTTTACTTATATGTCTACATTTTGGGTGTTTTATATTTCAAACTAAAAGCAATTGTTAACCCAATGGACATCATTGCTAGAGGAAAACTTTTTCCATGTTTTTAATTTTTATTTAACTATAATAATCAGTCTCATTAAATTTAGTAACTGTTTTTTATTATTCAGTGTGTTATAATTTTATTTATACATTTTTGCAGATGTGAATGTTTTCCACTTTTTGAAATGGGTATGCGTGCATGTGTGCGTTTGTGTATTCTATTTTATAAAATATACCATGTTTATTCTTTTGTTATTTTGATCCGGCTGTTTCTTCATTAAAATCTTATTTTTGTTGCTTACACAGGAAGATTAGAGATGAGCCGGAATGCGGATGTCTGTTCAACACGTGTCTGACCCTGAAAGTTCATAAATCACCATCAGAACTTCAAATATATGATGTCAAAGTTCAAAAATCATCCATTTGTTCCACCCTACAATTGACCCACAGGTCAATACCAAAGATATTTCAAAAATGCAGAGAATCAATGGACATATTCATAGCCCATGTCAAAGGTCAACCACCATTTAAATTCCATAACCCCTAGGTCATCGGGTTCATACAGCGGTCAACCATGGGGGGATGGGGTACTATTTGGGTGGTCCCATGGGGGAGGGGCAAAGGTCAAAGGGCAGCTCAAAGGTCAAAGGTCACCATCAATCATTTTTTGACACATGTCGCAGAATATTTACTACTCCTGTGTACGCGTACGAGTCAAATGATGTATACTTTCCAAGGCTGTGTGTTCGACTGTAAAAAAACGAAGGATACCCAGGGCTTTAGATAGGACTGTTAAACAGATCGTAAACTAAAACTCAGGCTCTGGCTAGCTGTTCTCAGCGCCTTCAAAATAAAAGTCACAACAACAAGCACAGTTTACGTCACTGAGTTCCTACTGGCGGTGTGAATGCAACCAGGAAAACGGCCCATATGTTTATTTTTCTATTATTATATAGACAACACCAAACTAATGTACAGTTGATATTTAAGGCTTAATGCTATAGAAAAGCAATAAAAAAAAATTCAGGAAGAGTGTTTTCATCTTGTTTTTTGTTTTTATATAAAAATATGGCATGCAATTGCTTCAAACAAAGCTATTCAAAGCATCATTCAGTGTAAATTGTGATAATCGTAATTAATAAACACAATTACAGTTGCAAGGGAATAATCAACAATTGCTTGTGGCAGCCCTAAAATATCAGCTGTAGCCTTTATTATTATTATTATTATTATTATTAAAAGCATCTCAGCGTTTTCTTTCCAAAGTCAATTCTTAAAGAAAGCTGGCATCTTGTTCTGCAGCTGGCTGCAAGGACAACTACCCTGAAAAGGGGTGTAGGTGAGGGTTATCCACCTCTTATTAGCCTCTTCATGCACTCGTCTGACAAGATTCAGGGCTAACTGTGACAGCCAAACTATTAGCGGTAATGAGAATCAATAGTGGTTTGAAGTGCATTGGCAGTTCATCCAAGAAGGGCCTCTCAAGGATTCCATTTTTAGCCTTTAAGCACGGCGTGTCCCTGTGGTTCATACTGCCAAATAAGCTGCACTGACCAGAGGGTCAGGCTGAGGTTCCATGTGCTAATTGAATGTGGCATTTCACATTCCTCTCAACTGTCAAAGTGTTGTTGGAGAAATTCTGACTCGTATGGTTAAGACTACTGCTAAATCCTTCTGTAATTAATCATACAATGCATGTGGTATCTTTAAAAAAAATTAAAACATTTATTAGGGCTGTCGATTTAACGCGTTAATTAGATTAATTAATTACGGCGAAAAATAACATGTTAGAATTATTAACGCATTTAACACACTTGCCCTAGACCTATGTAGGTCATCTGCCATTTCATACAGTTGATTGATGGCGAATATGATGTAGGGCAACAACTCACTGTGTGATGGAACCTATAGAATACAGTTAGAATGTCCCTAAAATTCAAAATATAGGGCAAAAAAAAAAATGCCTGTGAGTTGTCTCGTCACATATTTACATCATATGATATAGTTAAGCTATATCACGATTAACGAATGCTTTTTTTCTGTCCAGAATAGACCGAGTGCAAATGTGATACTGCTTTTATACAACAGTTCAATAAATAAGAAGTTAATATTGTGTTATTTTAGACACAATATTGTCAGTTTTGCTCAATTTTGCCAACGTAAATGTAAAGACAAAGAGGAACTGTTTGTCTCCGAGCAATTCATTTCTGAATCCGCGTTTTGAATGAATCGGGTGAACCATTAGGCTCGTTGGACTTTGTTGAAGCGGCGCCTCGCAGACTTATTGGCGTATGACATCAAATTACCGCAAGAGAGATTCAAGCATACAGAGCCGTCTGCTCTTGTGGTACTTTGATGTCACACACCGATGGGTCTGATGGTGATGATCTGCTTCAAGTCTAATAAACCTAATGATTCAATGGACCATTCATAAAAAAAGAGCTATTTGAACGAATCAAATGAATGAATGACTTAATCATTAAGACATTTACCGCCACCTACTGGCAGTTTTACTTTCTTATTTAGAGTATAATTTCATTAAAAAATAATTTTTATATGTCCATAGTAATAAAAAAAAAAAAAAAAAAAAACATCATTTACTCACCCTCATGGTCCAAAAGAGTATGCATAATAAAATCTAGGTTGAATCAAATAAAATAGCTTCTTGCTGAAGCTACTTTTTGTCTACTTGATGCTTTTTGCACATTAATGACTTTAAATTATCTTTTGGGAGTAATTTCTCAGCCAAATTTGATGTGCAATTAATTTGCGACTAATTTGATTAATCAATCGCTAAATTATGTAATTAATTAGATTACAAATTTTAATCGCTTGACAGCCCTAATATTTATTTATACACAAATTATATGACTCAAATATGTTTTTTTTCATTCAAATCAACTAATAAATTCTTAAATTAATGTTTTTTTTTTTTTTTTTTTTATTTTGTAATTTATATTATTTTTTTAATTAATTAATTGCATTTTTTATATAATGTGAATATAAAATTTTTTTTAGTAGGGCTTCAGACTGATGAGGCTCACTGTATTTCACATTTAAAATATCTAGCTCCTTACTTAATTAATTAACCTGAATATTCATATCAGAAATCCTAATCTTGTCGTTACATTAGAATCTCAAACCCTATGGCTAAAGTGTTTAATCAGATTGTATTTAATACAATCTGTAATATGGAGAACCCATGGCAAGACGCTGAAAGAATGAGAAACAGCTCAACTCCCACTGAAATCCATTTAGAAACTCACACTCTATCATGACGGTTTCATAGAAGAACTGTCTGAAAATTCCTCCTAAAGCTGATCCTCTTTTCTTTTCTCTCAAATGTTTCCCTTTGAGGCACATTGTGTGCAGTGAACACTTGAGTGTTCTTACAGCTATAGTCTACCCATGCATAGAGAAAATGACTTAAAGGTTCCTCCAACAATGGCAAACATGACACAAAAGACACAATAGTCATTGTCTTCAAGAACTGATGAAGTATATTGAGGTAATTTAAAGTATGTGTATTATAAAGCTAATGGAGCAGCTGTCAAAAGAACACTCAATGTACAGGTGACAGCTTATTTAAACAAAGTTCAGTCATTCATCGTCATTCATTTCATAAACCAGTAAAAGAAACATTTAATTTGGCAGGAATCAGTTTATTGTATCTATTTATTTATTTAAGAGGTTTGTTCACTTCAAGTCTGTCTTGTGAAACAATAAAGTTTGTTAGATTTATTGATCATTACAATGTAGAATATACTGTATAAATAGACTTTTTTCTTCTTTTTTCAGATGAATAGCACATCTAAACAGTGTGAATGCTGTTAAACTGTGAATCCTCTGGGATCAAATTAAAAGTTCTTTAAAGTAGTGGGTGGTCTCCTTCTTTAAATCATTGATGTGAATGAGAAAATTGTCTTTGTGAACTGTGATAATTAATGCTAAAATCATTACAATTAGCATCCTCTGATTTTATCCACCCATTTAAGAGCCTGTGAAATCAAAATTATAATTTTGTAGCTTTTGGTCCATGTCTGTTAGGTCATTAATAGGTACCACACTAGTATGCTTCCAAAAGTTACCAAAATCATCAGATTAAAAATTAATAGTGTTTGTCTCCTGAGAAAGCGACTCATCTTTCCCCTATGTGTTCCACTTCCTGTGTTAGTAGGGAAAAAAGGCAAAGCAATAAATAAGAATCCACACCTTGATTTTTTGTTTGTGAGTATTTCTGTTGGTGTGAAGGAAGTCAAAACGTAGGAAAGTTTTGCATCATATTCTACCTTTGAGCACTTTGATCTGAATTTAATTGGTACCAAATTTGTAATTGTTTAGTGTTTAATTAAGTGAAGCAAAACACATGTAGCATGATTCAATAAATTGTTAGCAAATCCTTGATTATTTTAAAGAACGTTCCAGGTTCCTGTTTGGATGAAATCTGTTTGGTTCCTCTCACTTAAAAAAAAATCCACTTCATGCAGACCAAAGGTATACACTAAAAAATCTTGGGTTATTTTTTTCTACCCAAGTCCTGGGTTGAGCCTTTTGGGTAACTTTTTTTTTTTGGGGGGGGGGGGGGGTAGACAGACTGGGTCAGGCATAACAACCCCGTGTTTTGGTAGTTTTTGGGTTACCCAGATCCTGGGTCAGACGTAACAACCCCGTGTTTTGGTAGTTTGTGTGTTACCCAGATCCTGGGTCAGACGTAACAACCCAGTGTTTGGGTAGTTTTTGGGTTACCCAGATCCTGGGTCAGACGTAACAACCCAGTGTTTGGGTAGTTTTTGGGTTACCCAGATCCTGGGTCAGACATAACAACCCAGTGTTTGGGTAGTTTTTGGGTTACCCAGATCCTGGGTCAGACGTAATAACCCAGTGTTTGGGTAGTTTTTGTGTTACCACAGATCCTGGGTCAGACGTAACAACCCAGTGTTTGGGTAGTTTTTGTGTTACCCAGATCCTGGGTCAGACGTAACAACCCAGTGTTTGGGTAGTTTTTGGGTTACCCACATCCTGGGTCAGACGTAACAACCCAGTGTTTGGGTAGTTTTTGGGTTACCCACATCCTGGGTCAGACGTAACAACCCAGTGTTTGGGTAGTTTCGTGTTACCCAGATCCTGGGTCAGACGTAACAACCCAGAGTTTGGGTAGTTTGTGTGTTACTCAGATCCTGGGTCAGACGTAACAACCCAGTGTTTGGGTAGTTTTTGGGTTACCCAGATCCTGGGTCAGACGTAACAACCCAGTGTTTGGGTAGTTTCGTGTTACCCAGATCCTGGGTCAGACGTAACAACCCAGTGTTTGGGTAGTTTCGTGTTACCCAGATCCTGGGTCAGACGTAACAACCCAGTGTTTGGGTAGTTTTTGGGTTACCCAGATCCTGGGTCAGACGTAACAACCCAGTGTTTGGGTAGTTTTTGGGTTACCCACATCCTGGGTCAGACGTAACAACCCAGTGTTTGGGTAGTTTCGTGTTACCCAGATCCTGGGTCAGACGTAACAACCCAGCGTTTGGGTAATTTTTGTGTTAGCTCAGGGGTTGAGTATTTATCAAGGGCTTCTTCTTGCGCCCTCTTCAGGAGAGAGCAGTGCAGCTCCGTCAAATTGGTGCATGTCTTTGGTAAAATACAGGTTTGAATAAAGTTTATTTTATCTATGAATTCATTATTGTTCTGTGTATCGTTTAATTTTATGCAAAGCAACATACAGAGACATCTTTTCAACTGATGTCTTGCATAACATTTAAAGATTTTATTCAAAACCTAAATTGGGTTGTTTTTAACCCAGTTTTTTTAGTTTATTTTAAGATATTCATACTAAATATTGCCAAAAGGGTTCTCATGCATATCATGAAGCCCTAACCAATAATAGCCAACTATAAATACTATAAAATGTAAAATCTTTAATATTGCACTAATTGGTTTCATAGAAGCAGATGGTATATTTTAGATAGCATTAAATTATTATTAGAAAAAAATTATAATTATTACACTTTTGACATGTTACATTTTAAGCCCATTGTGGGAAGCATTCATTATTTCTGTGGATACTATGCAGATACGTACAGTGAAAAAGTTTTTGCTGTGAGAGATAATGCAATTGCACTCATAATGTCCAGATAAGTGATTATTATAGTCACAGCATATCCCAGAGTCCACCAGAACAGCGGCTGCTCTCGTTCAATGGCAGCAGCCCTGCAGTAAACAGTAGGTGGCCAATTAGACAGTGGTAGAGATGCTAGAGTTGACAGGATGTGATCTTCCATTTACCAACATGTGTTCTCGCTCAGTCAGTGCAGAGATATGAAGGCAAATTATTATCCTTTCACGTCTAGACCATGGAGCATGGATCACATTGAGCACATACTGACTGAGAACACTGGTTTATGTTCCTGCAGACAAATTGCTTGAAGCAAAGAAGCACAAGCTACATATTCAGGGTGCATCTCAGAAGACGACTGTGATAGTTCTTTTGATAGACAAGCCAATGACCAAAAAGTCATTCCCGGGAGGCAGTAGCTACTCTAATTTTCTCACTTCCCTCATTGGGCTTGAGGGTCAACAGCACTTTACGGTGACAATGCTTGCTTCCACAAAATCTCTTGCCTAAAACAGTCCCCTAAATGGGGTTGATTATTTTTTTGGTTTTGTAATGATGTCTGTGAATGGGGCCTCCGGCTGTTGAAAACGAATTCTGCTGAGGTCAACTCTGACCAGGCCCTGCAGTACAATCAAATCAATAGACACTTTGAAAACACAGATGAGAGTTTTTACAAGTGAATAGCAGGGGACTGATACAGACATAAGCCCATCTAAAAGCCTTGATGAAAAAACAGCCCTGAGGAAAAAAACAAAGGCTCTAGTAGCACTTATCTTTTGCAAAGCCTCAACACCAAATGAATCCATCTATCCTGAGCTGCTTTGGATTCTGGTTGATTCAAGTCTTCTACTCCCAGAGTACAATTTTCTCAATTCGTTCTGGCTGCAACCGTCTGGTTAAAAGTCAAAACATTCATGGACGACTAATGTATAATGTTGAAGATTTTTCATCAGTCCTAAATGTATTCAGTGCATTTCTAATGCCATAGAAAGCTGACCTAACTGGCCCTCTTGAAGCAATCATCCAGTGCATCCTGCTGGTAAACACAATATTTGACACTACTGCTCTGTTCATATCATAGTAACAATGATTTATGTACTTAGTAGAGTACATATTCATGTTTAATGTTCTAAGCTGCCATCCGTGGTGCTATTTTAATATTCTATTAGAAATATATGCTTTATATAAACCTGCTGCCTGCTCCACTTTAAACAAAACACATTTCACCCCACCATTTGTCAAAACACTGCTGGTAAATTGATGGCATAACAGAGGCGGCAACACCTCGCACCTTTCAATAATGTCAGTCCACATTACATGTACAGAATTGGTTCATTGCATCACATTGGAAAGTGCCAGTCACTCACTGCACCTGCTACACACTAGTTGTATCCAGCCCTAAATGTTTTAATTTAGTCACAATTTTGTTATTTTATAATTATGACTTTTGCTCTTTGTTTTAAAAATTGAGGTAAAAAAAAAAAAAGATCACTCTGCTTGACTTGTGTTTCCATGCACTTTTTTTCCATCAATCTGAATGAATACAATTCAGGCCTGGCTCCATTAATGTTTTGACTTTTAACCAGACAGTTGCAGCCAGAACGAATTGAGAAAATTGTACTCTGGGAGTACAAGACTTGAATCAACCAGAATCCAAAGCAGCTCAGGATAGATGGATTCATTTGGCGTTGAGGCTTTGCAAAAGATAAGTGCTACTAGAAGCCTTTGTTTTAGTTCCAGTGAAAGGAACTCTTAATGCTTCAGCATACCAAGACATTTTGGACAATTTCATGCTCCCAACTTTGTGGCAGTTTTGGGATGGTCCCTTCCTGTTCCAACATGACTGCGCACCAGTACACAAAGCAAGGTCCATAAAGACATGGATGTGCAAGTTTGGTGTGGAGAAACTTGACTGGCCTGCACAGAGTCCAGACCTCAACCCGACAGAACACCTTTGGGATGAATTAGAGCAGAGACTCTGAGCCAGGCCTTCTCGCCAACATCAATGCCTGACCTCACAAATGCACTTCTAGGAGAATGGTCAAATATTCCTACAAACACTCCTAAACCTTGTGGAAAGCCTTCCCAGAAGAGTTGAAGCTGTTATAGCTGCAAAGGGTGGGCCAACTCCATATTAAACCCTACGGATTAAGAATGGGATGTCGTTAAAGTTCATGTGCACGTAAAGGCAGGCGTCCCAAAACTTTTGGCAATATAGTGCATGTTCATATTTGAATATCTCTGTATGATGCATAACAAAGTGGTGTTTATAACTGCAGCAATGCTTTGTGTGCAGGGGTAACCGCTGTATTTCTGCTTTTCCTGCATGCAATTTACTTTGGCTATGCCTTTTTTTGGGTGTTTTAGGCAAATTTTACAGGAATGCTAAGGCGTTAATATATATTACTATTGTTATATACTAACAATATTACTATTGTTTTGCATTAATAAGTGCAGTTACTAATAATATTACACATTTATTTATCAGAAATGTGACAGTAAAGCACTGAACTTGAATGATGTAGATCAAATTGATTTTTATTGACAATAGTAACATGCAAAAACCAAAATATTTACAAATAAATTTAAATATACTGCTCTTATTAATTGTACCATACTGAACTGACCGACAGCTTCATTGATTATAAAAGGAGCACTCTTTACTTGCTTTCTGTGTAATTCAGTCACAATTTTAAGAAAAGTTTTTGTTTTTCATGAGACTTTGTGACTTTTCCTACTTTTCCCCATATATTAGGGAGTGGAAATGGCTAATAAGCCAATAAGTGCTACTCTGCTGCCATCTACTGGTTATACTGGTAATTTCCTGTCTTTTTAAATAAAAGTTTGTTTGCCACAAAATTTTCCTTCATCTTTAAACGTTTAGTTTTACAAATCATCACATTAAAAATAAGATTAAAAATGGATCATATTTAGAGATTTGAAGTGCTGAAAAAAAGTGTGAAGCACTTGAAAAGCACTTGAATCTCACTCCCAAAAGTTTGCATGAACCCTGAAATGAATAATGTAAAAACATGTTTCAAATTAATGTTGCTACCTAAACAACATGTAATAGCAACAAACTATAATATAAAATTATGCGAAATCCGCTCCAAAAAGGGTTATGTTCCAAGGATAAGCTGCTATACTTACACACACTAAAAGTTACTAGAAGTTGAGTTTACCTGTTTACTTATCCGTCAACACCTGAAAAGAAAAGTTTGCTTTTGTTAGTAGGAGGGACTCATTTTTCTTTTATCAACAGTATATTGAAATGTGCTTTTAGTGTATACTGTAAAAAGGAGCAGCAAGGTGGTCCAAATAAAGTGGGTACTGTTCCATTTTTAATGGATAAGCATTTTGTAAATCTCATTTAGACCTCATGGAGGTTCATTGAGAAGCAATCTTCAAAATTTTAACCACTGACTCTTCACATCCTCATCCTCTTAAAAGTGTTTACAATGAGAATTTGCTTTTGCAGAGCAGAAAACAGCGTCTTCTTGACATGTACACAACACAAACCATATACAATACTATATAAGGGATTTGGCATGGCAGCTGATACAAATCTGTCTCTAATAATATGATATTATTACGAAGAAAACAGATCCTATACCAGCAGTTATGGGTAGCTTTTCCCTTTAAAAGCAATCAAAAGCAGAAGCAGGCAGTGGTTTGTTTGAGTGAGAAAATTAAAGCTAGTATTAAGTCTGTCTCCCTCGGTCCAAAGGGATGTCCATGGGGGGCCTTTGGCACCGGGCCTGCAAGTTACAGAAGTAAGACTGGAATTACTGACTACTTGTTTTGGCAGTTCAGAATCGATTCTTTTTTTTTTTTTTTTTTTTTTTTTTTCGAGAAAGAGAACTTTATTTATTATGCACTTTGATCTTTAAAACTATTACAAACTGCATGAAAAGTATTATCTGATCTAAGCATTATAGGGGCAGTGGGGCACTTTAAACTCAGCAAAAGTATTCTGATTCATTCTACACTGACATTAGCTTACGTGCTAAGGGTTTGCACGTGACGTCACCGTTGATCGTTATGATCGCGGTTACGCCACTGAGTGGCAAAAGACTGAGTGGCAGCATTGGTTTTGCAGCGAAAAACACACAAAACACATCCAAAACGGAAAAGAGCTTTGCGACTGACTGTACAAATAGCTTTGACACAAAATCTGAGGTCTATTTTTACAGACTGCTGAAAGCTACAGAAAAAAGAAGCAAATCGCTGCAATTCACAGAAACAGCTGGACTCCAAGCAAAGAAACACGTTTTGCAGTTATCATTATGTGTCAAAATGTTGGACTTTGATACGGTGTACATTTTAGGACTTCCTCACACCTCAGTCATACAACGAAAAGGCTTAATGCCTCAGACTAAAAGGCTTCAGGTTTCAGGAAAAACTACGTCAGGTGTCAGGACTCGTACAAATAGGCATCGAATGAAACAGCCTCAGACTAAAAGGCATCAGACGAAACGGACTCAGATAAAAAGGCATCAGACATAAAGGCATCAGACGAAACGGACTTAGAAAGAAGCGAATTGCCCCGCCTCAATGTGATGTCACATGCATGCAGTTTTCTGTTAAATGTTACACTAAGTTGTATAAAACATCCCACTGAGATTATTTTGTAAATTTGTATTATTCACTAGTTTTATTTGCATGTATAAAAAGTTAGCAAAATAACACATTGCAACTAGCTTGCATTGCAAATAATCGTGAACACATACGAAAATCAACCATGGTTAAAAGTGTTTTACTATGATTTTTTTTTTTTTTTTTTGTCAGATTGATAGGCTACTATTTGTATAACAATAATTTTACTGCGTTGTTATAAGCACAGCTGCTTTGTGTACAGAGGTTACCAAGGAAACGGCTTTATTTCTGCTGTTCCAGCGCCACCTACTGTCAGAGAGTTGATTAGGCAAGGCAAGGCAATTTTATTTATTTGGCACATTTTATACACAATGGTAATTCAAAGTGCTTTACATTAAAAGGAAACAAATACATAAGAATAAAAATGGAATGCATAAAAAATAAAAAACAACAATAAAAACAGAATACCACTGGATGGAAGAGTCACATTTTACATTTTCATTCAGCCCGTTGCTGTTTTTCTGCAGACCAATGTGAAAACTGGCATGTTCTTTTCTGTTCTTATTCGCCAAGGGATTACATAAATAGTCTACATGAATACCATCAACAGGTAGATTCTACATAATTAACATGCACGTACACACCCCTTACATCAATTTGGGAATAGTAACAGTAAAGAAATGACAACTGAAGGACGACATTATAATGGGATAAAAGCCAATAGAAAGTTTAAAAAAAAGTGCCTTTTTGTCTGATTCTGTTTCATCCGATGCCTTTTCGTCTGAAGCCTTTTAGTCTGAGGCAGTTTCGTTCAATGCCTAATTGTACAAGACCTGACACCTGACGTTGTTTTTCCTGAGACCTGAAGCCTTTTAGTCTGAGGCAGTGTTGCCAAGTCTGTGGTTTTCCCGCGGAATTGGGCTACTTTTACACTGTTGCCACGGGTTGTTTTTCATGTCCGCGGGTTGAATCGACCCAAAATAACGTTATATTTAGCCCCTGGAATGTTAATTTTACCAGGGGAGCCCTGCAAAAAATGCAAATTTTGCCCCCCGGTAAGCGATTTTTACCATGGGACCCCCCCTGAAATGCCATTGGGCTAGTTTTGAGGAGCAATTGGGCGGATTTTGTTGTGAAAACTGGCAACCCTGGTCGTTGTATGACTGAGGTGTGAGGAAGTCCTAAAATGTACACCGTACTAGGGGGTAAAATCATACCCTATACATTGTATTGTTATATATTGTGTTGACAACTCATCAATTAAATATTTACCATCTTATTCTGCATAACTGGGTGTTTTTAAATAAACACTGACAAAAACATACAGGGCTGGACGATATGACATTGATATATAAAATAAATATATAACACTGATATAAGTGATCGCTCCGATTTAGACCTACCTATATTGTATTTATATAAAGCGTTTAAAGCCGATTTGCTTTATGTATTTCCTCGGCGTCGAAATCAGGCACATAAAAAATGTATCACGACACACTTACTTGACTTACTTACTAACCGACAAACTTACTTGATTTGGCAAGTTAACGTTACTGTAGCAACTTACCTAAGGTTAAGTTAAAAACATTACATCGTTGGGACCAAACTGACCTCTGAATTTTTGTAGTACCGTGTAACGTCTGTCAAAGTCTGTCCAGATAAAACAGGAGGCGGGAAGGAAAACCTGAGGCAAACGAACTGGTAGTCCCACGAGTCTCTATAGATTTTTCGCACAAAAAGCACACTCTTCACATACATGTAAAAGAGGAGTATAAAACGGGCAATAAACGCTGCAAATCAAAGTGAAAAAGAAACAGGTTAGCAGCGGTAGAGCGGCCATCTCTCTTAACTCAAGCGTCTACCTGTGCGTGCGTGCGCGCTCACATAAGAACAGCGTGCAAACAATAACGTACACCATAGAAGTCGTCATCTTAAAGGTACATCAATATTTCTGTCATGAAACAGTATTTAACATTAGGTGACCGTTACAAGCGCAAAAAGTTACAAATTAAAATTAAGAAAGGGTACAATTAAAAATTAAGAAATAACATTTGAGGTTCATTTCACACTAGCAGTTAGCCAAACATCACCTATCTCAAAATTAAAATTCTGTCATCTTTTTTCTCATCCTCATGTCATTCTAAACCTGTATGACTTTTGTTCACCTCGAAAAATATATGATAATTTTAATATTCTCATCATTTTTGTCCATCCATTGAAAGTCCACGCAACCAACATTTTCAAGCTTCAAAAAGTTCATCATAAACATAATCCATATGAATTGAGTGGTTTAATCCAAGTCTATATGAACTTTTCAAAATGATTAAATAATATTAAAATATCTTAATTTGTTCATGTAATAAAAGCCTTATGGTTTTGGAATGACATCAGGGTGAGTAAACAACGACAGAATTTTCATTTTTGGGTGAAGAATCACATTCAAGTCTTAATGATTCACACCATGTTCACATTTTGTTAAGGGCAAGTAAACCTTGGACATCCAGAGATTATCTTTTCTGATCATCCATAGATTTCACACAGCTGCTGTATGAAATTAAACAGCTAATATCAAAGACACTGCAGACTTGAGTTAATGTCTTCTACCAGAACACAAAGATTAGCCACTACACTGCAGAGAGATAATTAAAATCTGAACAATGAACATGAGTACGGGTGAAGGAAAGGTCCAAATTTCCATATGCTCCAGTACTAGGAAAAGCAGTGTTGACCAAATCAAATAATCTGGTGTAGACAGAGAACAAAGACCTGAATCTGTGGAACAATTTAGATAATATGGAACACAATCTGAATATCTGATATTCAGGTCAGGACTTGAAAGAAGCTTTATCAAATAACCTTTAACAATCACCATTCATAATTATTTCTTAGCTTTGTGCGAAACGACTCCATTTGAAGCAAAAGAAAAGGTCTGTTTTAGGAACAACACCTTGTATTTCTCTTTGCAAGCATTTACATTCTTAGCATATAAATAACTAACATGAGAATGGATTGTGAAAGAGGCACTTACCATCTAGTAGCATGAATGCATGTCAAGTCAAGTACAGGTCAAGTGTAGATCTCACATGCTAAGAATGCTAAAGCACAGGACCATTTCAAACGGTGCTAAAAACACCGTATTGCTCGATACAAATCAGGTACGATTAATTGAAATGAGAAATTTACCCCGTTTCACAGGTTTAAGCCTAGTCCAAGACTAAAATGCATGTTTGAGCCGTTTTAACTGAAAGCTGATTGACAGGAATGTCAGGATCAGAATGCGTAGTTTGTGCATAAAAATGTCCGTCAAAACCAGGACATGTTGAATGAGGTTCGCTATCCCGGCGAAGTTGGATTGATGATTTATTTCACTCAGTATTTCACTGATCATTCCCATTCAATTTCAGTGAGTGAAGAACCAATTTATACTCATGTGCGTTATGTATTATGCATGTTATCGTCTCTGACAGACAGCATGTTGAAGCTGCACAGGCCGCCATTTTGTCCCTCTTCCAGTAGGGACAAAACATCCAGTACTGTGAGTTTTCCAGGAAATGCGTGACTCGCTGAACCTCCGTTTCTCGTAAATACTGCCGTGTATTGTGCATGTTATTTTTTGACAGATATTGATGTTGTGATATTCAAATGATGTGGATTTGAAAACAGATAGATCGTAAGGTAATAATTATGTATTTCTTAGTCTAAGTTCTTGACGGACATGATAATGTGCATAAGGGTGAATTACGTTTGATTTTGGGGTAATTATAAAACGTGCTGGAGTTAGAAATGTTTTTGCATAGTTCATTATACTTATTTAAGGAATGATGTTTATTTCATGGCTTAAATAAATGACATGTTACTCAGAAAGTAAACTCAGATATGTTACATTCAGCAGTAAAAATCAAGTTAATTTTTTACCAGGAAATGTGTGGTTTTGATGCACAAATATGTTTTCTTTTCTTTAAACCCATGAAAATGCAGATCATTTTTGTAAATAATAGTGAAAAATCACTGTTGTTCTATTATTACCCTGTTGAAGAAGAAAAAATGTAGGACGGGGCTTGATTTTGTCTGTGGGGAATTGGTTGGATGGTTGTGGTTTGCTATTGGTGGATCTCATATGAGTGACAGGTTGCCCCGCCCTCACGCCAGTAAACATGTCACTGGAGAAGAGATGATGCTGCAGGAGGGCGGGGAAGTTATTTTGATTAAAAATGACAAGGGCATATTAATTAAAAATAAATAAATAAATAATGATGTGCACAGAAAATCATTTATTTATGCCTGGTTTCACAGACCTAGGTCTTAGTTCAATTATTATATTTAAGTAGCTTTTATAAATGTGCACCTGTGTGCATCTTGAGACAAAACAATGGCATATTGCAAGATATTTCAGTGCAAGTTACTTTCAGTTAAAACAGCTTATTGAAATTTTCCACAAAAAATCATGGTGAATTTAATCTATGTATACTTAATTGGCTTTCCTCAATAAAAACAAGCAATTTGTGTGAACAGAATTGACATACTGCATCACATATTGCATTTCAAATCTTTCAAAAACGTAAATATATCTCAATATTTGTAGTACATCCACATGTAATTGAAATCCAAAAGGATATCTTGTCGTATTTAGAAATGGCGGACATCTTATATTTACACAAAATTAGGCTGTCTGGTGATCTATTGTGTGCAGTAGCACTTTCAATTGAAAGCAAATCATAGGACGAGTGAATTCATCAAGGACTCAGAGGCTTTTAGCACATAGTGCGCACACACCTTGCTCTGAGAGAGAAAACAGACAGCATGCTTCATTGATTACCTTATCTGTTGAATGTCAAAGGGGAAGATTAAGGCATTCATTTCCATACAGAGATGAGAAGGTGAGAGGGTGGGGGTGTGTTGATGACATGTTTTCCTCTCCCTGCAAAGCAGTTATGTAAATGATCCCAATACAGCCGGCAATGCACTGTGAATATTCTTAAGTCTGTATTACTTATGACATAAAAGCCAAAGAAAATGACCAAACAATGCTTGTTTGAGAATCCATCTCTGCACAAAGGAGAATAAAAGGAGAATGTTTGACGCATACAATAAAATACGGCTTGTTTAAAATCTAGGTCATGCTATTTTTTTTCCATTTTGTGGTTCGTAATTCTGATAAAGAGGATGAAATCACTTTAATGGCTGGAAATACAATCTTACGGTACAATTCAGTACAATACATGAAGAATTCACACAGCTGCAGCCATTTGTCATTCTAGACAAAATAATGTGTGCATACCATCAAAAACTGAGAGTGAGACCAAAGTGAAGATTTCTGAGATTATTGATTGCCCTCAGTCAACTATGATGAAGACAATAAAACTGGCTGTTTCACGCTTTGTCGTTAATTTAAGGGGAATGAAGAAGAATTTGTTGTGCTCATTTAGCTCAGGCCCCCCAAAAAAATTAAATAAAAAACACTATCGATATCAGGACAGAAGAAATGAGAGAATGAAAAAATATGCAATAAATTAACAGCATATTAGGGGGCGATCAGGATGCGAAGGGGGATTTAAAAATCCATTCTTTCATTTCACAGCTTTCTCATAATCTAAATGTGTGTTTTTTAGCTCTCTGGGGTGTGCTGCATGTGTTGATATATGAGATTTGAGAGCAGAGGGGAAGATAAATAAGCTTTAAAAGGGGCATATCATGACTTTTTTACTGTGTTTAAGTGCTATAACGTGTGCATCTACCAACCCAGGAAACATTAACATGACGGCACATGCTAGTGGATGAGTTGAATCAACTCCACAGCAACTACATAAATTTATCCACTAACCATTCAGAAACGTCTAAAAGTTGTAACTTCTTCCTGAGTCTCTCCATCAGTGTCGACTCCGGTTTGAACAATGTAAGGCTGAACACCGTTACTGACAATCCTCATTTTGGCTGCGTGAGATTCTCCAGCTTTGTTGTTGTTGAGCTGTTAAAGCTCCGCCCTCTTCTGGAAAGGGGGCCGGGAGCAGCAGCTCATTTGCATTTAAAAGGACAAGCCGTGTTTTTGCTCACACCCAAATAGGGGCAAATTTGACAAGCTATAATAAATGATCTGTGGGGTATTTTGAGCTGAAACTTCACAGAGACATTCTGGGGACACCAGAGACTTATCTTGTGAAAGGGTCATAATAGGTCCCCCTTTAATTTCAGTCAGTGTTCAGTCACACAAAGCTATTGTATGACTTTGGAATATGTGGAAAATTGAAGTGCACAAGTTGTTTTACTTATGCGGTGTTCCTTTTCTCTCGCTCTCCAGAGCCTGACTCACTGTCTACTACCCTGCTGGGAAAAGAAAAAAACAGCATGAACCAGCATGAATTCCATTTTTGTCCAGGCTGGTTTATGCTGGTGGACCTGCATAGTCATGCTTTTGTCAAGCAAAAAAAAAAAAAAAAAGGAAAACTATGGGAAAGAGTAGCTCTAACATTCCGCAAAACATCTGTTCTAGCGTTTGACAGAAGAAAGAAAATAAAGCATTTGGAATGTCATGAAGGTAAGTAAATGAAGACAATTTTTTGCCAAACTGCAGGATCAATCTACACACCTGCTAGTTATTAATCTCTTGACTTCCCCAATGCAAACAAACCTCATGGAAACTGCTTTAATCCTTAGTCAGGCTCACACAGGTGATTGCATCTCTGCGGTGCTGCTGGAGGTTTGTGTCTTAAGAGACCTGCCTTTGATTACATGTAAACAGCTCCTCATCAGTCTGCAGTACATGAGCCCCCTTGACTCCTCGGAGCTCATGCTCACCACTGGTGGGCTTTTATTCACAGGTTGCTAGGATACACAACTTTCAAATGAATTACAATCATTGTGGCGCATGTGCCATTCTTAAAATCTGCCCTATAAAAACACAATGGACAAAATATTTAAAGTATAGATGCACTTTTAAAATGTTTTGGGAGGTTTAATGTAAATCAATAGCAAAACTATATGATCATTAATTTTATATACAGTCATTATAACATTAATATCACTAATCTGTCCATTTATATAAGCTTTTCTGTGCGTTTTCCACAGATCGGGCAGCTTCAAAATTTATGCTTTTGAGTCAATCATAAGATTTGTCCGTTACATCATATAAAATGGCATAAATATTAGCATATAAACTCTGTGACACATTAATTTTAAAACGCGATGTATTCCTGTGATCAAAGCTGAATTTTCAGCATCATTACTCCAGTCTTCAGTGTCACATGATCCTTCAGAAATCATTCTAATATGATGATTTGATGATCAAGAAACATTTCTGATTATTATCAATGTTGAAAACAGTTGTGCTGCTTCAGATTTTTGTGGAAACTGATATTCTTTTCAGGATTATTTGATGTATAGAATATGTGTTTATTTGAAATAACATTATAAATGTATTTACTGACACTTTTGATCTTTTAATGCATCCTTGCTGAATAAAAGTATTAATTTAAAAAAAAAAAAAAATGGTAGGGTCTATTGGACATGACAAAAATCATTTAGACTGAAAAAGTCCTTATTGTAGTAGGGAATGTAGCCCTCTGGTGCATGAATTATGTAATTAAATATATTAAAAATAAATATATTCTTCTTAACATCAAAACAAAAACAATCGCTCCACATCTTTTTTCCCCACAATGATGCAAAGATGTATTTTGAGAACGGCACACATTTCTCCATCGACAGAGAATAACAGTAAATAATCAGAGGTTGAGGCATCACACTATTTTCATCCGCCATGTTGAATTCATGTTCTTATAAATAATGAACAAACACAAAGACATATAAAGAGGGCAGTCATTTTGTATTATGAGTACGAGTCAAAGGTTGTGGTGTTGAGGATTTGATTTTAAAAATCTGTCAACCAGCATCAGAACTTTAAAGTATTTTATAAAACCACGTTAGAGGACTCTGAATGAAAGTGTTGAGAATGTGTTTTGAAATGTGTTTGTTCTGCTGTATTGTTTGATCAAATATTTCTGTGCAGTTTCAGATAGCAAAATAAAATAATAATATTGTTCACCACATATCCCAGTGCCAGATGCATGCTGTGACTGAACAAAGAGACACTTGAGAATCATGGGAAAAGAAATAAGAGTTTATGATTCCACTAAATAAATAAAACTGGGCAGGGACCACTGTAGAAAGATTGGATTCATAGTAGATACTGAAGGCACATATCACAGCCAGAAAACACAGTTTTCTAACAAAAATACATATAGGCCATGAACTTTCCCTCTGCACCTTAAAAGTGTTAATGTTTCTTAAGTCTCTTTTCATTTTTTCATCTACATGTGTTGAGAATCAATGATATCCAAGTACTTTGCTTCAATGATCTTCGGCAACAAGTAGTTCCTGCAAAGAAAACATGTTACTACCTCATATAATGTTATGGTGGAAAAAAAATATGGTGAAATACATGCCTTTTACCTCAAAATATCACCAAGTGTGCAATGTCTGTCTAGATGTTACACAAATGAATATATTAAAGAGGAACTATTATACAATATTATAATAAGGACATCATGGTTAAATTTCGTTTTTTAAGGAAATGTCCTGATGAAAATCTGTAAAGTCTTAAGTACGTTTGCACCAATCATTTTTAAAATTCCTAGTTAAAAATTGTGCATAAATGCCCTTTCTGACATTTTTGGTGCATGAGATTGTCCTGTTTTGTTGTTGTCTGTATCCCAGAGCATGAGCTCTTGAAGCTCCGCCCTCTTCTAAAAATGGGGCCGGGAGCAGCAGCTCATTTGCATTTAAAGGGACACACTCAAAAATGGTGCGTTTTTTCTCACACCCAGAAAGTGGCCATTTTAATATGCTACAATAAATGATCTGTGGGGTATTTTGAGCTGAAACTTCACAGACACTCTGGGGACACCAGAGACTTATATTACATCTTGTAAAAAAAGGTGCATAATAGGTCCCCTTTAAACTGCAGGCATGATCACTCAAACCTCTGATATAAAGGATATGGCATACCTTATTGGGATGAGCATGATCATGAGTAAAGGGAAGATCATCTTCATGTAGGGCAGAGGGTACATCCCAAACACACACAGGATGATCAGCTGAACAATCTGCAGGCCTGTGAAATAATGCACCTTCCTCTGCGGCACTCTGCGGATGTAGTGAGTGGGTGGATACGACGTCTTGGGAACAGAGATTGAGATTAGTATGAGAATGATCAGTGACAGATTTGTATTATTTATTTCATATTAGTCAACATATGATTTAATACACGTTTTATGACCTAACTAGGCATGATTTCCAGCAAAAAGCTATTTGTCTGTCCATGCTGAACACAAAACTGCTGCACGGCACGACACAAACACAAACAAAAAAATATCTGATGTTATAAGGAATAGAATTTTAAACCAATGAGATTTCACTGTGGCCAGTGTTTGATGCCTGATGCGTCTTGTTAGGATAAAAAAAAAAAAAAAAATCACTCTAAAATACATCACATATCTGTTGGTAATGGCATTTCATGTTGACTTTAAATGTGTAAATCTACCACATGGTAGAATGGCCTGGGACTCAGAAACAACCTAGGATTTATACCCTTCACAAACACAAACAGTCCCTCACTACACTAGCTGTATAGTGATTGATATTGATTTTCACTGTGGTTGTACATTTCAAAGGCAGCACTATTAAATTATGCAATAAATGAAGTATCATTGACAATACTGAGTGATCTAGAGACTTGGATTGAGATCAGCTTTTGTTTGATACTCAGAGGAACCTATATGGTTTTAAATAAACTAAGTTAATGGGGCGTTTTTTGCTTGTATTATGTGTATTTATTGACATAATTAATTTGACTGTACTGGATGGCGCTCTTAATATATAGTTACACTCATCTACATGTAATCTAACAGTGAATTTAGCTGACAAAGTCAATATATTGGAATAAAAACAACGCCTAGGGCCCTATCATACACCTGGTGCAATGCAACACCAGGGCGACGCAAGTGTTTTTTGCTAGTTTCAGCCCAACACAGTTATCATTTTCATGTCCAGCACCACGTTGTTTAAATAGCAAATGCACTCGTGCCCATCTGTTCGCCCATGGGCGTGCTAGTCTGAAAACGAGGTGTGTTCAGGTGCATTGTTGGCGTATTGCTGTTTTGAGGAACTGAAAACGACTGCGTCATTGACCAACAAAAACCTGCTCTAAAGTCAATGGCACAGTATTTTTTTTTTGTTGTTGTTGTTGTTGTTAGTTAAAGGACGTGTTAGTATTATGCGCCTATAGGCTGGTGCAATTGCTGGGAATTGTTACACACACAGCACACAAACATGCCAAATATTAAAAATAAAAGGATTATAATGAAAAAGATTATTATTGTGTACATAAAGATAAAAATGCCTACATGTCAAAATGGATAGTCATTGCATGTATCAGAATGACCTATTTGCAGTAATAGCGAATGAAATTGGCTAATTATTTGACCACTCGTGGAATTACACACATGTATTTAAACTGACTCATCAGGTTGACAGTGTCTATATTATGCCATGTAAATGTGAATCCACCATGGTGCAAGCGCAACTGGCTTTTAAAGGGAATGAGAGATGACATTCTGATTGGTTTATTGCACGTTACGCCCAAAACACACCCATGACTCATTAAGAGACTAGGTACAACCCTTTTGGACCATGCGCCTGGCTCTCACTTGTTCTTTAAGCAGAAGGGCCATTCGGTCACACATCTGGTTTCCATCAATAGACGTAAGAGCGATGTACAGGAAAAGGCCATAAAGAACAGGTTTCGGTATCCACTGCAGAGGCACTGGCAGCAAAAACACTGACAAACCAATTAGGATGTTTGCAGCCAGCGACGTAAGTCGTGTCTCCTTCACGCTGACTATCCTGCAGGTACACACACAAGTCTTGTTAATCACACTTGCTAACCCATATGCATCATGTATGTTTAAACATCATCTACGAGTATTGCATTCTCTAAGTGTGTTTGTAGGTGGTTGCTATCACGTTTCATAGAGGTGGCCCCCCTCCACTCGCTGTTCCACCCGCGCCAGCTGACGCACATGCAGCGTGGAGTGTGGGAAAGCCGCGTGCATCCATGGTAACCCCAGCACCGACATCAGGATGTTGATAAACCCAGAGAGCATCAGGTCCCAGTGGTACGCCGTTCCCTTTAGCAGTCTGAAACACAAGCACGCACACCAAAAGAGATCATATGCCGCCTCTCAGCACCCCACGACTGTCTACACTCAACTGACACTCACTGATCTTGGGGGAAAAAAGTAAACCAATGGAATGCTAGCAAACTGAGATGAATGAAAACAAACTTTCAATGTTTTACTGAGAGAGGAAAATATGACACTACTGATGGAAATGGGTTTTGATTTTCTGGATGGATACCTGTTCTCTGGGGCATTGGTGAGGGACACCACAATATTCTGGTCAATGAAGATGAGCAAGGCGAGGAGAAAGCCAAGACCGCATGCACTTAATACGTTCATCCCTGTCAGCTGATTAAAAGGCGCCACTTTGAATACAGTTCCATTCTGGTAGTTGAATACTGGAACTGTGAATCAACATATTGGAAGAATCAAATGGATAGTTCACCAAACTAAGGATCATTACTCTCTCTTTGCAATAGCTCAAAAAACACATTCAAACCTGTCACCTCAAAATGCATTACGAATGGTTTGATGTCAATGGTAGACGATCATGATGTCCTGCTGCGACATGTCTTGAGGTGTCAGGTTTGAAACAAAGACTGTATAATACCCAAGACAGCAATAAATGGGAGAAACTGCAGTAATGGAAGTCCCGCCTTTTAAATAAAAGAGCCAATTGCCAATTGGTCAAGTCATTGCGTCACTGCAGCTACTGTTTTGATGTTTTGGAGACCATTGGCTGGACCAACCTGAAATATACCCATTTTAGCTATCTTTAGCTAAGAAACAACAGTTATAAGATGTATTGTAAATTTGTTGCTGTTTTGAAATAGGTTAATTAAATGCAAGTATAGCCAATCTGATCACACAGGAAAACATAAATATTTTTTGAGGTGGCCATTTTGTATGATGTGAAACGTATGAAAATGTGCAATTCGTACCAATTCATATGAATTAGCCACCAATTCGCCAAACTTATAATAATTACTAATTTCCATGACATTTTTGTTATGGCAAGCAGTTTTTGAGGTTTTTGGCCGCCAAGTGAACTGACTTTGGGACTTTGTTTGGATGTGCGGAAGTGTGAAAGAGATCTGAGAGCTACAATTTAGGGGATGATTATCAATAAATTACTTAAATTTCAAACAATGTCTTCAAAAGACTTGGAGAATAGCACATTAGCCATATGGACTACTTTAATGTTGTTCATTTTTGGAAGTTGACGGCCCCAATTTCCATTGATTTTTTTGCTAAATATTTCCTTTTGTGTAAGTCATCCAGGTTTGATGACAAAGTGTCATGTTGAGTTGAATATTTAAGTTCTGATGGGTTGCAAAATTATCAATTTTACCTTCCAACGATTATGAAACCAATACAATAGATGTAAAACAATTATTGTGTGGATTATTGTGCACCTTCCTTTTCTTCACAGCCGTGCTCTTTCGTTCCCTCATAAGCCAAACTTAACATCCAAATCAGCTGAATAAGTGACTGTTGTAAAATGCAGTCTATGCTTGCTAAACTGTGCGATGCGTTTGATATTAAACAGCGTTATTAAAAGCACATTAAGCCGCGAAAGAGATATTGATATTGTAAAGCGATAATGTGCATAAGCAAAGTATACTGTGGGCTTCGGATACACGTCTAAAACATACACACAAAAATGTTGAAATGCCATTTTGGCGAGTATCCTCACAGTCGGTTATATCTTAAATGAATGTAAACAGTTGAGAAAGAAAACGCATGTGTAACAGTATATTGGATCAGTGCAGCTCTTAAAGTGACAGCAGCCTAATAAACCTGCTGCAGTCATTATTGTTAATAAAACAACAAAAGATAAAATCACTCACTGCTCTTGAATAAATAACTTTTGTAGTTTTAATAAGGATTAGTCTATCTAAATACCAGTTGAAAAACTTAAAGCACTGTTTATTTAATTTGTATTTTTGTTCTGTTGTACTTATTTGTTGCTTTGTTCTTATAGTATTGCTGTTTTCTGTAACTGTTTTGAGGACCTTTACTTACATTAGTTAACCTAGTATTAGTTTTTGCTGAAGTATCGATAATTGTGAAATTTCAATGACACGGATTTCAATATTGACCAAAATAACCATGATTATGATTTTTGCCATTATAGAGCAGCCCTATTACATTCAGCATTATTATGAGATGAAATTACACCTAACCTGGAGTCTAATACTGATAATGATGATATAAGCAAAAAATACATGATGATCATTTGTAGGTGAATGTTTTGACACGAGGGCTCACGTTGAATGTCAGTGAAGAGGTAGGAGCCCACAAAGGAGAAGATGACCACAGAGATCGGCAATGCACAGTCTGACACCACCTCCCTGACTTTAGCATGCAGGAATGGGCTGGAAAGAAACCAGAAATTAGAAAATGCAAAAACACTCACATCAGCAACTTTTTTGTGAATATAAGTATTTATTTGTAGTTTAAATCAAGTAGGTTAGAACAGATGATGATTACAGTTAACCATCCTATAATTACCTTCTCTTGATGAGGAACAGAACGTAGCCCAGCCACAATGTTCCCAGCATGAGCAGTAGGCAGAGAATAGGGCGCTCCCTGGTGCACAGAACCAGTGTTGCAGGCAGTGAGACGCCTCCGCTCTCTGTTCCATTCACTGTCTGATGAAGCATTACACCCAGACGATGCAGATCCTCTGTGCTTCCATTGACTAGTATAAGGCCATGATAATATTTATGAAATACTGAGAGAAAATAGAGATATAGTGGTAAGCAACAGAACTGAGTGAGTGAATACATGTTTTCTTATTCAGATCTTAAAGGGGTTATTAACTGTGTTGTTTTGTTGTTTTATAATGTTTCCTGGGGTGCACTTATAATGTTAGAATGCATTTTACATCAAAAAATTGTCATAATTTAGAAATAAAAGGCATTTTTCCTACCCTTGATTTTAGCCCTCTTATTTGAACGCTCAGTTTTAAGGGGCGTGTCTGCTGTGAGACTTCAGTGTAAACGCCCACTGCTGATTGGCTGACATCTTTCCATTTGAAATAGCCAAGTTTTACTCTCTCTAAAGCTTTCAGCATGAGGTTAACTAATCATTAAAAGTGTTGCATTACATTGTTGCATTAGATCGTGGCATGAACGGTTGCAGTGATGAACTTTGTAGTCGATCACAGACATGTTGTTGAGCACATGAAAGCAGCGATCTCGTCATTGTAACTCAATTTCTGCACACTAATGAATGCTTTCATCATAACTAACAGTGCAAACACAATGTAACTAAGAGATTCGAGTTTTGGCGCAAGTCACTGATAAACTCATGCTGTTTGATTGACAGATTCAGCGATTGTAAAGGGAGCGTTCTTTGATCGCTTTCTATATATAATTTAATCACCGTTTAAATAACAGATTATTTTCATCCTACTAGAGTTGTCATAAGTACCGACTTTGGTACCAATCGGTACTTTAAAATGTGACACTTCTGTTGAGCAGATTCGTAAACACTTCTGATTGGCCATAGTGTTCACGCACTCATCAGATATGTCTGTGATTGGCTCCAATGATCAATGCACAGAAACGTTTGAATTTGAAAGCGGGAGCGGATAGACGTCTGCTTTCAAGCGCTCCCGTGTGTATCTATGTAAGCGCTCAGTGAAGAGCATCACTGATGACTATTTACAACATTTTTGAAGAGTTGATCACTAAAGCAATCACAGACATATCCGATGAGCGCATGAACACAATTAAGCACGTTGTACAGGTTTGGAACGACATGAGGGAGAGGAAACGATGACAGAATGTTAATTTGTGGGTGAATTATCGCTTTAAAGCATACCACATGTAAATAATAGTTTTCTGAAAATACATAGACACTGTTATTCTCTCCCAATCTCACTCCCTTCCCTGCTAAATCTTCATTAGTGATTCATTTCTGAGATATTATAAGCCACGACACTGATCTGGTTTGAATAGTTTCAGCAACGTTCAGAGCTCTGAACTTACTGTTTATGGTGCCTTTCAAAGCGTCGCCCACAAAAGCAATGGAGATGAACAAAGCTATCACTTCTTCTGTGGAACTGAGAGGACACATAGGACAGAGTAAACAACTGATCTTCCCTTTTATCAAAACAACCGAGCACAAATCAAGACATAACAACTAAATCGAGGCATGCCACGAACAGAGATTACCACACACACGACAGGAGAGCACAGATTTATGATGTTTATGCAACAGAAAGAGGCCATAGCAGAAGTTATATCAGAATGTAATGTCTGCCTGAAGAGATTTTATACATCAGTGAAAGAAAACCGTTACATTATCTTACGGAAATGAGAGAGGTGCTTGTTTGTGTAAAATTCTCCACCAAAATACTAGGTGTTTGCCAGGGTTGCTACAGTGTTATGGGTGATACCTGGTTGGTACTAGCATTGTTCTCTCTATAATATTCTGAATTTGATATCACGATATGGCTTCTGACCCTCAGTCTATGGGACTTTCCCCTTCTGCCACGCTAAAAAAAACGTAAACCTGATTGCTTACTAAGGCCCTGTTTACACCTGCTATTAAGATGTGTTTTGGTCAATTGGTTCACAAGTAGACGAGGGAGACACATTCCCGTTTACACCTGGTGTTTTAATCTGTCACAGTATCATTTAGCTGCTCATAGCCAGAACAAGCACCACTCTTCAGCACAGTGGTTACCACAAAATTCAAAAACATTCCAGAAAAGAAGATATTTTGAGAAACTCTTCTAAATGTCCAACATAACTGAACGTTAAACAAGTAAAACATGTCTTTCCTTGACTGAAAAACACATAAATAACACCTAATGCAGTCCCCTGCAAAGCAAGTCATGTTAACAAAAATGATTCATGGAGTCTCAACACAAATGGATTAAGTAAACTTCAGTTTTAAATATATTAGGTGGATTAAACACAATGAAATTAAGTTTTAGCTCACTTTAATATGTGTACTTCTCAGGTTGGAAAATTATGGAAGCTTGTTTCCGCCACTGAATAAAAACTAAAGTTTTTTTTAAAAATACTTTTTTCTCACAATTGCGAGTTTACATCTCGCAATTCTGACTTTTTTTTCTCAGAATTGTGACATAAGCTCGAAATTGCGAGTTATAAAGTCAGAATTGTGAGATATAAACAAGCAATTGCAAGTTATAAAGTCAAAATTGCGAGATATAAACACAATTTCAAGTTATAAAGTCAAAATTGTGAGATATAAACAAAGAATTGCGAGAAATAAAGTCAGAATTGCAAAATATAAACAAGCAACTGCAAGTTAAAAAGTCATAATTGTAAGATATATACAAAGAATTGTGAGAAATAAAGTCAGAATTGCGAGATATAATCAATTGCAAGTTATAAAGTCATAATTGTGAGATATAAACAATTGCGAGAAAGTCAGAATTGCGAGAAATAAAGTCAGAATTGCAAGATAACACAATTGCAAGTTATAAAGTCGTAATTGTGAGATATAAACACAATTGCGAGTTATAAAGTCAAAATTGCGAGATATAAACAAGCAATTGCAAGTTATAAAGTCATAATTGCAAAATAAACACAATTGTAAGTTATAAAGTCATAATTGCGAAATATAAACAAGCAATTGCAAGTTATAAAGTCAAAATTGCGAGATATAAACACAATTTCAAGTTATAAAGTCAAAATTGTGAGATATAAACAAAGAATTGTGAGAAATAAAGTCAAAATTGCGAGATAAACGCAATTGCAAGTTATAAAGTCAGAAATGTGACATATAAACTTGCAATTCTGAAAAATAAGTCAGAATTGTGAGATAATAAGTTGCAATTAACTTTTAAATTGCTTTATTCTGTGACAGAAACAAGTTTCCATAGAAAGTACAGAATTCAGTATAAATATATATATATATTTTTTAAATCACATCACTGGTAGATATACACATGGTACTTCTCCACTGACCGTTTAAAGAGCTTCATAAACAGGCTGACATTGAAGATGCCTCCCAGTATGAGGAACAAACTGTTCCAAAGGCCAATGCAGGCATAAAATGCAGGGAAATCGAGGTCATAGTCATCACAGATGCCTCTGATCACTGCAGTACACAAACAAAAGAGAGAAAACAACTGTATAGGGCTCTGAGAGAGACTGTGCAGTTAACCTTCATTTCTTTATGAGAGATATACAGTACCGCTGATGAAGATGGCTAGAGGTGCTGTGGTGAGAGGGATGACCAGCGGAGACCCAGCACAAAGAGAGTAAATCACTCCTCCAATGCTCTGACCAATTATAGTCTTCTGTACATCTGCAGAAAGTCAAATAAACCATCAGGAACACATGAACACAAAACTGGAACTCCCTTCTGGTCAAGCTGGATTTGGAACATGGTAGCTGGTGTGACCAAGATGGTCTACCAGTGAAGTCCAGCTGCCAACTAATGACCATAAATGACTTAGTCATAGACTTTTGACTACAGACCTATCTCTCCTCGCGTGCTCTCATCGTTCAGAGAGCCAAACGCAATGGCTGGCAGCAGGATAGCGATGTAGAGGAAGATGGCTGTGGTGGTGTACTTCAGCAAAGATCTGTTAGAGCCCAGAATACCTGGATAGAAACCACACAGCAGCAAACACCTCAGCCTGAGCAAGAGAGAGTTCTGTTATTTTTAGTAAAAGTGAAGTCAAGCACGGCCTTGGGGAAAAATGAGACTCACCATCTGTGAAGTCGGACAGGTACAATGGAAGCCTGCGGCACAGGTCTTCATAAATACCACAACCTGCTCTGAGGAAATCTTTTACCTGGGTACAAAAGGAGATTTGGAGGAGAAAAATTATGTTGATTAATGTTTTTTTTTTAATGTATAAACATAGAACTATGGAAGCTTGTTTCCGCCATGAAATAAAAAATAAAGGTAATTGCGACTTTGTATCTCACAATTCTTACTTTTTCCTCAGAATTGCGAGATATGAAGTCAGAATTGTGAGATATAAACTCACAATTGCTTGTTATAATGTGTAAAGTTTTTTTCTCAGAATTGCGTGTTTATATCACACAATTCTGATTTTATAACTCACAATTCTGACTTTATATCACACAATTCTGACTTAATAATTCACAATTCTGAATTTTAACTCACAATACTGACTTTTTTCACACAATTCTGACTTTATATCACACAATACTGACTTTTTAACTCACAATACTGACTTTATATCACACAATTCTGAATTTGTAACTTACAATTCTGACTTTTTAACTCACAATACTGACTTTATATCACACAATTCTGACTTTTTAACTCACAATACTGACTTTATATCACACAATTCTGACTTTATAACTTGCAATTCTGACTTTATAATTCACAATTCTGAATTTTAACTCACAATACTGACTTTTTTTTCACACAGTTCTGACTTTATATCACACAATTCTGACTTTTTAACTCACAATACTGACTATATCACACAATTCTGACTTTTTTTCACACAATTCTGACTTTATATCACAATTCTGACTTTATATCACAATTCTGACTTTTTAACTCACAATACTGACTTTATATCACACAATTCTGACTTTTTAAACTCACAATACTGACTTTTTTCACACAATTCTGACTTTGTAACTCACAATTCTAACTTTATAACTCACAATTCTGACTTTTTAACTCACAATTCTGACTTTATAACTCACAATACTGACTATATATCACACAATTCTGACTTTATATCACACAATTCTGACTTTATAACTCACAATACTGACTTTATAACTCGCAATACCTCTGAAACTCGTAGAACCTCTGAAATAATTACATTATAGGGAATGTGTGAATAATCACAGTCACAGAATGCAAACAGTGGACCACTTCTGCACAGTGCATGCTCTATAAATACAGTAGTCCATGAAACGTGAAAATTGAGTCATTTTTCAACAAAACCAAGCACTAGAAAGGTTCTTAACATTTAGAAAAATGTTGATCATCACATTTGCAAGGTCAAGCAAAATATCATACTACAGTTACAGAAGTTGTTAGTCATTTAATCTTTTTGGCCGAGTGCGTTACACATATTTAGTATAACAGCACTGGGATTTCTCACTGTTTGTATCAATCCACTTGTCTGTGTTCGCAACTATCCGGAAACAATTTTACTGTCCCCAAGCTTTTGAGCAGGAGTGTATTCTTATATGATTAAAGTGTATTTGGTATTTGGTTCAATAAAAATAGTTTTTACTCTAATGAACTGAATGTCAATTAAACAGATTATTTCAAGAACTGTCATATCTCTGAGGTGGAACGGACCGATCTTTAAAGGTAAACATTTATGTTTATCAAACATGTCTAATAGCTCCCACTGCAAAAAACACTGCATTTGTGTCTCTAATGCTTTTCACCAAAGTGGACCACATTCAATGAATATTCGTTAATATTTTCTGTGCTGTAGTAATTCATTACTTGGATGAGTCTTAGAAAAGCTCTTCAAATGAATCTGCAGTGCGGCTGTTGGGTAATAGGGTGTTTTGGGGGTGGTGCAGGGACACACATACACGCTTACATCAGTGTGGAGAAGTTTTTATGTGGTCAAGGTTCAGCATAATGTGAAGGTGGACTGTACATGTGGGGAACGCACTTAATGACCCACAGAGAAAACTGAACATTACGTTAACAGGCAGACTGAGCAGATAATTGGTTGGTGAAGCCATTTACATGCCCTGAACCTCTCTCGACTTCAGACCTTGAGTGGTTTGTTGCTGTGTGGGTCGGTCTGTTCCTCCACCGAGGGTTTCTGGATGACAGTGGAGAGCCGCTGCCTTTGAATCACCAGCTCCTGCTTCAAGTCCTCCTGGGTCTTAGTTTCCAGGAGTTTCTGCCTAAACGAGATGTCTGAGAACAAGGTGGCAAATGTGCGACCGAGCTCTATGGCAGTCTTTGTACTTTTCTGCACAGTAAGACGAGGAAAAATAAAAGGAATCTTAAACAGCATATCATCTGAGATGAGAGAAGTAACACTACAGATGTACAAAAAAAAAAAAAGTCTGAAGACTCCAAGTACAAAAATGAACACGGATGCAAATTAGTAGACATGATTGGAGGTTATGATTGAAAGGTGAAAGGAATGGCTTACTGTTCGAGGCGGTGCCAGGATGAGGATAACATAGCGAACTTCACAGCAGTTTACACCCCAGTTCTGCGGCCGCTCAAGACGGGTAATGCAAACACAACGTCTCTGAAGACTCTTCACGTTACAGCTGAAAAAAGAAGGCCACACACTTTAAATTAGCCATATATTTAAAGACGTGCCTCTATTATGCTTTTTTTGGATATTACCTTTCATGCAGTGTGACCAATCAGAGCAGAGTAGACCAATCACAAAGTATGTAAATGTATTAATACTGCAATATATATTATAGGCTAGGCTAAAAATATAACACTGAAAAAGATATTAGATATTTACAGTATGCTTTAGAAATTGGCATCAGCCACTGATTAAAAAAAACATACTGGTGGACCACTAGTTATGGTAATGTTTAAAAAGGTTGAAGAAAAATATATTTTAAAGTGCTTATTTATTAATGTAAAAGTGCTACATACAGCACACAGAGCCAGGACTGCTGGTAGCGAACTCCAGTGGCTGTCGCCGTCACACCCTGAATGGTCTCGGTCAAAAGGTGAACTTGAAAAGACAGAAAGAGAGAGAAACTGTAAAACCCATTCCCTGTTGTTAAGGACAGCGGGTCTTCCATTAACCACATTCTCAGAGGAGTTGCCCTGGATTTCTGAATTGCTAGACTAGATGACCTGTGGCACGTGGGGCGAGGAGCCCGCTGCTCACCATTGGCATCCTGTCCTCCGGCATCTGTGAACAGAGCACTCATGACCTCCTCCGCATTGCAGCTGCCCTGCCCGTCCGTGGCCACATGGTCCAGCATTCTGCGCAGTACTTCATCCAAGGAGGCCGCCTTCTCATCCAGCAGGATGCTGACCTGAGCCAAGAACCCATCCAGATCCCGGTGAGCTCTCACCTCCTCCTGGAAATTCATCAGCTTCACATACTGAAAGAAGAAAGAGCAGTTTAAGGTTGTTTGGCAATGAAGCCACAAATTATCCTTTAGATTCATTTCTTTTTTTAATCAATCGGTTAAACCAGTTAACAAAGCATTTGCATTATGCATTTGGCAATGCTTTTATTCAAAGACATGACACTGAAGCACAGTAGTGCATTTTGGTAACACTTTATAATAAGAACTCATTTGTTAATATTACTTAATGTATTAACTAACATCAACTAACAATGAGAAATACATTTACTACAGTGTTTATTAATCTTTGTTAATGTTAGTTAATAAAAATGCATGTTCATGTAAGCTCACAGTGCATTATTATTAACAAACGCAACTTTTGATTTTAATAATGAATTAGTAAATGTTGAAATTAACTAAGATTAATAAATGTTGTAGAACTGCAGTTCATGATAACTAATGGTAACTTATGAAACTTTATTGTAAAGTGTTACCTGCATTTGTATGTTTGTAACATTACTAAATAGTTATCTTAGTTTAATTACTAATGAGTGATTCTAAATCAGTGAATCAAATTTTGAATAAAAACGAAGCAATTCACTGAAATAAATTACACATTTTCAATGCTTTTGTTTGTGGCTTTCATGCAACGCTATAAATATGTGCAGATCTGGTTGTTAGCGAACAGTATTACAACATTATATTATAGTAATGTAAAAAAAAAAAAATTGTTTTAATATGATGATTAATTTTTAAATAATTATTTGAATAATTTATTCATTTTTTTCACCAAAACTGCATTTTTTTTGTTAAAAAATACAGTAAAAACAGTAAAATTGTGAAATATTTTTATAATTTAAAACAATGTTTTTTAGGTATGGACTGATATGAACATTTTGGCCGATACCGATAACCGATAAGTCTTTATATTTGAAAGCCGATAACTGATATATTGTCCGATAAATCTTAATCAAAATTTTTATATAATTTTTGAGAGCCTGATTATAAAAACAAAAATCTCACCATTAAAAGCCATGTCCCAAGCACACAACTATAATGTTCTCATTATAATATTATATAGCCTATATGACAGACTTGCACTGTACATGTTGCACTTAACTGTATTTTCCTTCTATTTAACTGTATCATATTTCAAGCAATTCAAAATTATAATGGCGGATAGCGCGCATCTGAAGTGTCTCAGCTGAAGGAAATCCATCCATTATTTAATCGACTTTGATATATCGGCCAAACATTAAAAATGAACATATATCGGCCAATAGCCGATAATTCTCTATATTTGAAAGCCGATATCCGATATATTGGCCGAAAGTTTTTATATAATTTTTGAGAGCCTGATTACAAAAACAAAAGTCTCATCATTAAAAGCCATGTCCCAAGCACACAATTGTAATGATGTTATATTATATCATTATAATATTATGTAGCCTATATGACAGATTTGCTCTGCACATGTTGTACTTACAGTAACTGTATTTTCCTTTTTGAAGTGATTTCAATCATATTTCAAGCAATTCAAAACCATCATGGTGAACAGTGCGCATCTGAAGTGTCTCAGCTGAAGGAAATCCATTCATTATTTATCGGCTTTAATATATCGGCCAAATTTTCTTATCGCACAGATAACGATAACATTAAAAATGAACATATGTTGGCCGATATCGATATTATGGCTAATATATCATGCATTCATAATGCTTTTCTAATGGTATTCCTGTAATCAAAGCTAGGGATGCACCAATATGAACATTTTGATAATTGATAACAGATAATTATTTATATTTAAAAGCCGATAACCGATATATGGGCCGATAAATCTAAATTTTTATATAATTTTTCTGATTAAGCCTGACAGAAGTCTAACCATTGAAGCGTCTCAGGTGAAGGAAATAATCCATTATTTATCGGCTTTAATATGTCAGCCAAATTTTCTTATCTGGCCGATAACAATAACATTAAAAATGAACATATATCGGCCGATACCGATATGGTGACCGATATATTGTGCATCCCTAATCAAAGCTGAATTTTCAGCATCATTACTCCAGTCTTCAGTGTCACATGATCCTTCAGAAATCATTCTAATATGATAATTATTCCAAAATTTTGAAATTAGTGTACATTTAGTGAATTCCACCAATTTAGATCATAAAAAAAGAGAAAAATGCTCTTATGTGCTTCAAATTGAACTGTGAACCTTCCTAACCATAAACATATCAATTAAACAACAGATTTAAATTATAAAACAGCTTTAGTAAGAATGGCTTACTCTTCTTGATGTATGTAGAAGGCCAAATCCTGAAACATCAGTATCTATTCATAGGTAGAAAGGAGAAGGGAAAAAATGATAAATTGTTAAAACCCTTGTGCTGTTACATGGATGTATGAGTTTGAAGGACAGACCACTGAGCCAGGCCTCCCAGAAGATATGTTTTCCTTCATTATCTTGAACCCTCTGTATTATGTCTCCCTGGTTATAAATAGTCAAAGAGTCTCCAAGTCTGCAGAAGTGCATTGTGGTCCCTGAACCCTGACACCACAGTCACTTAGGAATAAGACCTGGCACAGCCTGCTTCCCCAATGCCGCAAACACATCAGCCAAAACATGAAAACAATACTGATTGTTTTTAAGGCGGAAAGTGAACACAGAGACTTTTTGATGGGTGTTCACAACGTGGAGGAGGTAGAGCTGCTGCTGACGGCTGATACTACTGGGATCC